>JAZAQC010000006.1:7602857-8870000 GCA_036289425.1 Rhopalosiphum nymphaeae | reverse complement strand
TAACTGACTTAAGAATGTTATCATTTCATTCTGATAATTTTTTTTTTTTAATAAATTTATAATTATTATCGATATTATTAAAATAGGTATATATTATATAGTATATTGATGAAAACAAATTTTATTTCATAATTACCCGATTACATTTGATATATTTTTGGTTATGTCCTGTGTATGGATCAAACTGCAGTTTGTTTAAGAATCTTCTGCAAAGAATAGTTTGTGAGAACTTTCGGTGGGTACATTTATGGTTTTCTGGTAACAAAGTTCGATGCAAATACTTAAATGGCGGTCTCGTCAACGCATCGGATTATTTCGAAATGGAAATACCACATTTCGATCTATATCGTGTTCTGCAGGGTTGGTATATTAAAGTCAGGTCCAAAAACCATTCATCATCTGAATATAGCCTTTCTAATTAAGTAAGTACAAGCATTTTAGCTCAATTGGTTGAACTATATTATTATGGCACATGTGTCCAGATACGCCACTTTTTAGTATCTTTTTTGATACATTGTGAACTACTGAACTCGATAAAAGTTTAACATGATAATAATACAATAGAACTTACCATATTTTTTATTTTTATATTTTGAATTGATATGTATTTAAATATGCAGATTATGTAAATATATACATAAAAAACAAAAGGTATGAACTTGATTTATTTATTTAACTTCATATGTCGATATATTAAACAAGTTAATTATAATAATGATAATATTGATAATAACAATAAAATGTTTCGTATAATTATATTAAATTAAAACTTTAAATAAAAAATATATGCACGTTATTTTTTTGATAAATAAAGTGCAATTATACAACAAATAATACATTATTGTTATATTAATTACATCAATATTAATTCTTAGATTTTTGAAAATTAATAACCAAAGAGGTTAATATTACTTGAAATCAAATATCTAATCTATTTGCATCAATAAATTCTTAAAATCTAAACAAAATAAAAACTTATTTGTTAATTTAGACGTTTTCATACAGAATAATTAAGTTTTCTACAGTACGGAAATATAGCGAAAAGTGTAAAAATAAAACAAACCAACTAAAAACATTAATTAATAGTATTATCAATAACATTATTTCTTTTTAAACTCATATCCTAACACTTGTCAAAGTTGATAAATCAGTCTTAATAGAAAAAAAATGCATGCATTTGCATATGAGCCACAAGCATTGATATAGTGGCAGCGGAGTATAGTTACGCAAAAAATGAAAAATACGAGGCCGGATATTTTGTTTAGTATGAGAGCAAAAAAACCAAGAATCGAAGAAGTTTCGGTAGGTAGGCAAAAATGATAACTATACCCTTATATATAGATATACACTAACGTACTTATCCTTACATCACAGATCCAAGGACCGAAATCTCTCGCGCGTCTTACAGAGTCCCACTTCTCAGTATAATCTTCCCGAAAAAGTATAAGAAGTATGCAACGGTATCACTATATAATATAACCATCGACAACATTCCACAACTTCTCGGAAGCAAATAGTTATACGGCGTTACTTAAATAATAATAATAATATCGGCAAGACGCGTGTCATGCCACATGAAGATTTCCAGCACTATACGGTTACACAATGTCCGCCTTTATAATAATATATTGTGTAAATACATAGTGTTAGTGTTTCAGTCGTGTTCCTCGGACAATTCCCACTAGATTCAAGAACATTATTGTAAGTCGGCGGCCGTTGTCGACAATACGTTTTCGCGCTGTTATTAATCATTTATGTTCCGTGATTGATGAGTCGAAAAAACTCGCTTACGGAGAACACCTGTTCCCGGCGCGCACGTCCAAACGTGTATCCATACTTTTGGTGAACTTTTCAATCGGATTAAAAGTGAACTGAGTGAATATTTTCATGGTATTCTCCGTAGAAAAATGAACTAGCATGCAATTAAACCAAAGATCTGGACCAAACGCTGAAATATTATCTCTTACACTGATAGAAATATGTTTACACTTTTATTTCAATATAATATCATTTACGCGTATTAAAATATTACGTATTATAAAATAAAGTAAATTCTGAAATCTCGTTTTGCCGTGGATTTTTGTCGTATTTTTTTCGTTCAGATGGTTATTCAATTCACAAATAGGATTTTTCCGACGATATCGGTATGTTTTAAGCAAACAATTTTGTAAACAAATTGTTTTATACATATTTATTTGTAATCGTAAAATATCATTGTTATTTAAATATAATACCTAATCCACATTATATTATTAAATTACGTTTTAGTTAAAAAATAATTTGACTTCAAGTATTGAAAATAATTTCTAAGAAAAAATTTAAATTAATGCAATTATTATTCTAGTCACGCTTGATATAGCCAAATATTAAAAATAAATATATATATATATATTAATATTACGATTGTTGTTCCAATTCATTGGTGGATGATTAAAATCCTATACGGACAAATGCCCACGTCATCACCAATATTTTTTAAAATTATATTCCAAATAAATTCCACAAAAGAAAAAAAAATAATAGTATCTACTAATAAAATATCCTCATTACGATGTTATTTTCATTAAAATGTTATCAGAATTGTATTATCATTTAACTGTAATGTAATACAGTATATTATTAAACAAATGTAATATACATAAAACAATATTATTTAATAACACAATATTAAATTGTATACTAATATTATATGCGTACACAGTAAAAGTATAAATTAGTCAGTAAATATATGACTAATTATTGTTTAGTAAATTATATTACAGTTTAAAATGTATACATTTCTCTTAGAATTACAAACAAATATGGATAATTTAGTATCAGAACACTCGACATGCTAGACAATTTAAAATTGATTTAAATTGTTATCCATTTTTAATTTAAAATAGAAATCATTTAAATATGGAAATATTATATATTTTATTTAAATAACATTTATTTTATATATAAAACAATTTTTTTCTATTAATTGAAATGGAATTACAAATCGACACACAGAGAACATAACTAATTGTAGTTTAGCCTTTAAACTATTGAATTTTCAGATCACGTCACTAATTTACACTTAACTGATATTCAATGACAGCTTATACAGTCCTGATTAAGTAGATTACATACTTTTAGGGATTTGGGTAAGTACATTAATACAATTATACAAATAGTTACAATCCATTAGGTCTATTTCAGGCTAAGAAATGTCGATGAATTGATTTTAATGTATTTATTGTATATTTTATTTACAATCGGATATAATATAAATTACTTAATATCTTAAATTTGACATCAATATCGTATTTTTGTAACGAAAATATACTATATTTATATTTTTATTTTATTATTTTTAATAATTATTATTGATATTTTAATTTATTGTTCATTAGGTACTTATGAGAATGTAATAAATAAAATTTGGATAGATATAGTATATAGTTTAATTATTGACAATGATAATTCGATAACTATAATAATAATGTGATTATGTCGTAGTTCAAAAATTATAAAGTATAAACTTAAAACTATAAACATATAATAAAATATATATTATATGACGTAGTTTTTCGTTTATCTAATTTAGTTGTCAAAAACAAAAAGTAAAAATAATTTTTCAAAAAAGATAAAATGATCGCATAACGCATAGCCAAAGTTTTTAGCATAATATTATGTGACGTACGAACATATATAACAAATCCGTAAGAGAAAATACAAAAGAGTTATATAGGTATCCTTCATATTATGCTGTGTATGAAATGTAAACCAGCTTGAAATGGAAAAGGTGTGAAAGACTAAAAATACCTTTTAATAGTATCCTTTACAGTTTCAAAACCTCGTTACAGATAAGCATACGTATATATTTGGACAATTTTTAAATACGTTTTAAAATACCAATACAATAATGAAGTCTCTTCATAATTATTATACAATATTATTACACAGAGAAATAGAAATTGTTTTTAATAGTTTTCCGATTTTAGTAATATACATTTCAATACACATACATTTTTTTCGGTTTTAACAACTAATTTTTAGTTATTAGTTGTAACTTGAAGCTATAATAATAAATAAAAAAAAAAACAACTAATTTTTTATGTTACTTAAAACAAGCATTAGTTTAGATTTAATGGTTTTTAAATATATCGGAAACTGTTCACTTGTTTATTATGTTATAAATTCATATTATATAGTTAATAATATGTTGAAAATTATAGAAAATATAAATTCATATTGCTTCTTATATTATTGGTAATAAGTTACTCGCTACACTATTTACATCAATAAATAAAAATGATCAAAGAACTATTCACTGAGAGACATAAGCAAAATATCTGAAGACATGCTATCTACAAAGATGCAAAAATACCATCTTATAGTCTTGTTTACAAAAGGTCTGCAAACGAAACATCAGATATCTTGATTATTATATTGTGTACTTAAAGCATTTTAGTTATTCCATAAAATCCATAAGATGTTTAACATTTCGGAAGAAAATCAATTGTTAAATATTTTATGAGGTCAATAATAATAAATATAAATCACATTTCGTTTTACCTAAATTGTATTCGTTAATATTAAGCAGTATTATAGTTGATTTTTTTTTTTTTAATAATTAATTTTTGATTCTTAATAAATAAATCAATGTCGACAAATTATAATTGAGTTTCCCATATAATGTAATGGAATTGATATATTATTTAAAGATGTCTATTAATTTTCTATACTATAATTCAAAACCTTTCCGAATTAAATTAATTTCGTCCGCATGAATGAATTTGTAAATAATTTTATTGAAAATGTACTATAAACTAATACAGATTATATTTTGGAGCCAAATTAAATTTTTAAAACAATTTAATTAAATAGTTTTATATAGTCAATTGCATAAACGCGTTTTAATTAATTCTTGGCGTGTATCTTAATTGAATTCAATTTGAAAAATATTTCCTCTCAAATTCTTTATAAAATAGTATTTAATAGGTATATTATATATTTTATTGCATGTACAATATACAGGGAATTCAATAAGTTTGGAAACGATCATTAGATATATTGAGACTAATAAACGATAGTATGATATAAGGAAATTATTAAATATTTTACATTATTGATGTACATCAGTGTTATCTGTTATTGCTTTATGTAGGTATTAAAATATGTATACAGTTATTAAGAGTTTCAAAATTATTGAATACCTGGTAAATGATAATTAAATGAACGACGGTTGCTTTTATTTTAAATAAATAAATATTTAAAAAACTTTCGTCAAAATGTTCTTTTGATTGTACTGATATATTCAAATAAATATAGTAATACTTCTCTGTAAGTTTCTATCTTAAGTTTATCTAACAGCCACTATAATCTTAATTTGTCTTTACGTAATCTTTTTCGTTTTTAAGCTTTTTAAATTTTAATTTTAAAACAGTCTTTTATTTTATTTATTATTAATTATAATTGTTTAATATAATTATTAATGTAGCTTCTTAATGTATTTAATTTTAAATATTCCTCAAAATATTCGTACTCGAATTATATGCAATTATAATTAATACAAAAACCTTGTTTTGGTTTCAAAATACAAACAAACTATAGATATACAAAACGTTAATAATCTCTTCCTATTCATAAAATTATTTACGATTTTAACAGTATTTACTATTTATAGATGAAACAATATAAAATGTCATTGTATATTTTATTAATGAAAATTAAAAATATAAATTATTTAATTGCTTTGTGATGACTAATCTTTGTTTAATGTATAATAACTACGTAATTTGAAATATTGTTAATATCAGTTAAATGATAATTTTTTTACTAATAACAATTAAAGTAATTATTGAAGTTAGTTTTCAGATGATTCAAGATATTATATTAATTATATTAATCAGTTGTTTTTTTAAAAAAATGTAAAGACTAAAACTTTGGCAATGATATATCATAAAAAAGTCTTAAAATCCTATTACAATTATTTATTTTTTAGGTTAATTCTTAAAACAATAAAATTGTAGTAAACTAAACATAAAAATAATAGAAAATAATAATTGCATAGAATTATATTATGTATTTTATGTATTTTACTTTCATAATTAATCGGAATATAATCTTTAAAATATATAATGTCATATATTATAATATACATTATACACTTTTTCAAAATTATTGTTCCTATCAATACTAAATAATTTTGGAAATCAGTAATCATTTTTAAGTACTTCATCTGAAGTTTTAATTTCTATGTAAAGATTTTTTTTAAATATTTATTCTTCCATTTCATGGCTGTCACATTTTTTTTTTTTAATCCATAAAGTGTTGGTATATTATAATATTATACACTAAAGTCGTATAATTTCGTTCAACTAGATACTGTAATATTCAAAATGTGCTTTTGTATATACTTTTTATGAGTAATCACCTTGGGAGACAGATCACACAAGAGCAAACTTTTTAAATAAAAATAAAAAGTTTGTTATACTTATGGTATATATATATATATATATATATATATATATATATACATTTATATATTTTTATATAGACTCAAAAGCAAAGCAATCACCTCATTGTCGTCGATATCAAGGATTTATAATATTGTGCGCACGATGTGATATATTATAATTCACACGTGTTGACATATAGCTGCATATCAAAATGATGAGACGTTAAATGAAAAAATATAAGTAAAAATAGTAAATAGTAAAGTAAACGAAAAATATGTTTGCACGCTAAAAATGAACGTGACAGAAATAAACTAGTTATTACAGAATAAAGAATAAAATTGTTATTATCTTAAACAGTTATACGTGAATGTATAAGAGATATATTATTATTATTTTCACGTAAGAAAGTCTGTGGGTAAATACATCGACTTTGAAGTGAAGTTTAAACAGCTATCTTAACGATTCCTTTGTTTCATGTAACATATATTAATCCAACAGGAGTCGAATATAATATATAGTTTATAATCAATTATTCAAGTAGTTTTGGAAACATGACGTTGAAATATTAAAAAAAAAAAAATAAAACAACTTTATTTGTTAAAAATATTAATTATATCAGACATTTAATGTACTATATTGTTTTTTAATAAAAATTAATGATTTTATCATATAATTGGTTATAGTTGATAATAACACGAAGAAGAAATGTATACTACCTATACAGGCGCCTGTATACATACATCATCATAAAAAAGCTAACTTATCAAATACCTATTCTTATGCAACTACTGTTTTGTATCATATTAAAATATACGGTTTTTTTTCACAAAGTCTTTATGAATTTGAAAGCGTACTATGCGCAACGTGTGTATAATATAGTATAATACGATGATACATTTTGAAAGTTGTTGATTTTCGTAAGAAAATGTTTATGATTATATAAGTACCCTATATTTTACCATAATAGAGACGATAATTCTTCCAAAAAATGTCTCCATTTAACTGTTCAGCAATATAGTATACTAGGAATTTTATTTAAATGTTTAAAACTATGAAATGAAAAATTTCGAAGACATAGACATTAACATTAAACTTAAAATATATTGGATTACATCACTATGAAAATAAATCAATATATTTTAAAAGAAATTACCTATATCAATATTTTTGATAATTAAATACTGTTATTGCAATGAATATAAACTTTTTAAACAATTAACATAAGAACTTGTAGATTTAATTAATTAATGTTAATTAATTGATATTCTAAAACAAACATTAAAATGTCTATTAAAGTGTAATGGTAAAATGATTAAGATAGGTAGTTGATTTGATAACGATTAATTTTAACACAATAAGCTAATATAATATTCCATTCGTATAGGTAACCAAATGTTATATATGTATATTCAGATTTATTTAAGTTTAACATCCTTATAATAGTATATTCTTGATATATTTTGAATAAAATAACTACAGAAAAAATAAAATGACAGGATAGGCTTAGTACGGGTACGGCAAAACCCCTAAAGCAGTATAAAAAACGAGATGGGGGGGGGGGGCTGGCCTGTCTCCGGATAGGAAATTTCAAATATATTTATTTACCATTTTTTAGTACTCTATTTGTTTGAACTATAATACATGGTTGCAATTTTCTAAATGTAACAATTGTATAAGAACGTTAATCAAGGTGTCCTTCATGCATGGGACACATTCACATCTAACTCGATTAATATTCCAAGCCGACTCGAGAGCGTCACAGGACTAGCATAATATTGTATCACAAATGGACATTTTTCTTCGTTGCGCTTAAATTTCAATTGATTGCTATAGTTATCGTAGCTAATTCCACTAAAGTAACTGTATAAATATGTATAATATGGTTAAAGGTATGGTGAATTTAGGTAAAATAAAATTACCCTAATGTATTGAAAAATTAGTAAAAATTATCAAGTGCATAAAACTTGGTCTAAATGATACATTATACCTATTATTATCTTAATATAAAATATAAAAAGTGAAAATTGTTATCATCATATAACCTAAAATAACAATAAATAATTATGTACGGTGATAATAATAAGTAACAGCTAACCATAAAGAAATGTTGGTATATATACGGTTAACCATTTGATGGTATGCCATTATATCTATAGCCGATAATAATACTGTAAAAATCAAAATAATTTAAGGGGCAATATTAAATTTTGAGTGGTAAAATAAAATTAACTGGTAAAATGCTACCTTAAACTTACTCCTATTTCTATAGTCATAGTAGGTATTATGAGTGGTGGCGGGAAACGCCTTTTTTCAGGAAATCTCGTTGGTCTAAGTACAATAATAGTAATAATAATATAATTTATACGATGCACACATAATATATTATATATATTTTTTAAGAACAAAATGTGCGGAAAATAGGAAATTGATCGTCTGCCGGAAAGTAATAATAATATCATGTTTTTAGCGGCTAGTCGTCGCGGTCGCGTAATGGTTTTTTAATGTCTGTACATTAGACCGACAGTGCGGCTGCGGACAGAGCGGGGAAAATAGTGTGTGGTGCACAAGGACCAGTGCGCTGCAGCTGGGCGAGAATAATGATATTGTATATTATTGTTAATATTATTATTATTATTATTATGCATTCAATTTTGTATCTTACCGGTATGAGATTTCCGTCCAGACGGAATGTCGTGTTATCCAATTGAAAAAAAATCAAAATGATCCGGAAAAAATAAACGAAAAATTCTAAAAACTGTGAATATTAATCAAAATATTATTGTATTCACCCGAAGTTGGCGGAACACGGTAAAAATCTGGAGTTATGCGGTTTCGGCACACCTCGAAACTTTACGCGTTCGTATAGTGTCGTCGACGAGTTGGTTAAAGTGGCGCGCGGGCGCTGAATACACGTTCAACGTCTGTCCTACGTGTCAGCCAGAATACTGCGTTCAGTTCGGTTGCCACGCACGGCGGCTGGCTAATACCGCCTCAACCACCTCTAAATCAACCCTCCGCCGTTTGCCATTTCACCACAGCAATTGGCCTAGGGAGGAGAGGGTAAGCGCAAGCGCAAACGCTTCGGCAGTCCACGCGAAATTCACCGACACCAGTTACACGCTAGCAAGCCACCACGAGTTTTCGTCATTACCCCGTCTTGAATTGATTTAGATATCATAATTATTATTGTAATTATTAGGGCTATGAATGTAATGTACTTATGTTTTAGAAAAAATGGTGTTTTGCCCTAAAATGAAAAAAAAAAATTACAAAATCACACAATTTCAAGTGTTCTGCGTGGACCTTTAATTCAAAACGAGGAAATTACCTGCTATTCTATTTTTAACTTTCCGTCAAAATTTGTAATCTCGATTTTTACATTATTCGTCACATGGAAATGGTTTGAAATATAACAGTTAATAATATTCGATTGAATAACAACTTTATCAACATGTAAAAACGCTTAAAAAGAAAAAAATTGACTTGAAAATTGAAAATTGTCAATATGTGTATTATAAAATCTTTGTATTCCGATTGGATGGCATATGTTATAAAACGAGCATTGCGTAGCTAACATTGGAAAACAATACACAGTTCATCAAAATCCCAGCCCTAGTAATAATTATATTAAATGACATTAATATTTCGACAGTGGATATATAATTCAATTATAATTAAATCTAAAAATAAACGGCGTCCCGAAGGGCAGATATAATATATTTAAGAACATGGTACATTTTCGAAATATCACACCTATACTGCGTTATTTGCAAGTGTATACTACAACCATCTGATATTATATTTCGGGTACATTATTTTATTATAATGGGTTCTCCATAGAAACATCCAAGTGTCAGGAAAACCGGTAGAATTTTAGGAACCTCAGGACAAGAGTTGTTCTGCTCAGTGCTCCTCTAAATTTAAAACTCTTTGAAACTAACAGATGGAACGATACTTATATTATAATTAAATTTTATAAAAGTATACTTTTTTTTGTATTTACGTAAATAGAAATACGAAGATAGGTATATTTATTTTAATACTACTTGTTTAAAGTACATTTGGAAAACAGTCTACCTAGTCTATTATGTAAATACTTAAACTAACCGTTCTTGATTTTTAGTTAAAATTTCACGATATTTACTCGATATCCCTGTTAAAAATTTAATTTAAACACCAGTACTTAGCTATAATTATTAAATATACTAATTTCGACTGAACTACGTTATACATCAACATTATTATACAATTAAACTAGAAGAACCGGTTATAATGATTAAGGGTTCTTAATTTAGATCATACTTAAATATTGTCGATGATTATTATTTATCTATTTAAAAGTATTTCAACGCTATAAAACTATTCACATACAAATACTTTACAAGATTGACGTATGCATTGTGTCCGATCTAAAAATGGGAATCGCGTTTATTCTTTGTCTCTTGATACTTACTTTTGCAGTATCATAGTTGCGTGCAACTGTAGTGGTATTATAAGTAATAAAGACAGACTGAAACTTGATCAACGACGTTCATATATGGACGTAACTTAACGGTAGGTTGCCGAAATTCGTGGCGATTGCAATTGTATTTGAATAGCACTCAAATATCGAATACCTATATTCAATAATATACTTTATGTATGTTGATTAAGTACAGTTATTTGAAACTTGTTTACCGCGTGTTCATTTACACGTGTATGATATTATTGCTAAAAACCACCCGATGTCACGATATAATTTGTTTACTTACGTAAATATACACCTACCCGGCCTACTAAAAATAACAATGCGAAAAAAAACTTGAAAATTCATTCCATGTATGAATAAACGTTGTAAGGACTCGGTTGAACTAAAATAATTGAACCTTTTTTTTTTTATTTTTAAAGAGAACTTAAAAAAAAAATTTGGATATATTTCATTATACATTATTATTTATCCCCCATTCAATATTTTTAAAAATATACCATACATTGTAATACAAATCGTGTAGTTTTGAAAAAAGGCATA
The DNA here is from genome assembly GCA_036289425.1 of Rhopalosiphum nymphaeae. Lineage (NCBI taxonomy): Eukaryota > Metazoa > Arthropoda > Insecta > Hemiptera > Aphididae > Rhopalosiphum > Rhopalosiphum nymphaeae. The sequence goes on along the minus strand of JAZAQC010000006.1, from coordinate 8,858,564 downwards.
ATTTAATGAGCATTCTGTAGTTTGTCATTTCAGACGTATATCAAAATCACATGTTTATTTGGAGTGTTGCAATTATTCAAAAACCTTATTGTAGTACCAATATGACTTAAATCGATTTATTCAATAAGATATTCAAAATTAAATTTATATGTTAACATTAGAAAAATATATATATATTTGTAATAATTTTAATGCACTGATAAACAAATATATTATATATTATATCAAAAGGAAATTTGGAACTGTAAGAAATATTTGGAGCTTAGCCAGTTAAATATTATAATATTATTTTTGGATTTATTTTGTAATGCTAAAAAACACTAGTAAATTTACTAATAAAAAATATCGTTTTTGTAAACCAAGGAAAAACGATCGGATCGGTTGTATAAATACACGCTTATTTGATGTTTTAATTATAATAATTACTCAGTATTTAAATTTGTAACAGTTTGTTGATAAATAGTTATAGATTAGAATTGCCAAGATTTGTTTACCATCTTTTTGTTTTTATTATTAGTAAAGGTTTTCATAAATTTGAATGTGCATTTTTGTTTTTATTTTGTAATTCATTTAATATTAGAACTAATTTAATATATTAAATAATTTTACAGGTGACTATATGAATTTGAATTAATTAGTTTTAATTTAAAGGATTATTTGAGCTATTTTCAAACTTAATCGAATACAATTATTAACCAATACTTTTATAATAATGATTTATTCAGTAAATTTTGTATTTTTTGTTTTTTAATTAACCATTAATACACTTAATATACATTTAGGTACCTAATTTAGAGATAGGTACTCCGAATTATTTTTTTGAAATGAAATATTATTTTAATAGTTAAAGTATAGGATTTCAATTATTGAAAACTAATTTTCATCAATATAGATAAAAATTAATCTCAAATTTTCATATTTGCATCTATATTTTATTTCTTTATTATTTATTAACAAAAATAACAAATAGTAAATTTAAAAAACAAGATAATTGTAAAATAAAATAATTAAAAATTAACTTTTAATCAATTTTATTATTTATACAAAAATAAAGTCCTAAAACGATTAATGGAATATGTTAAATGACATATTATTGTTAATAATATTCATAGTTTTTGTATCATGTTTATTAAAAAATATTCCTAGATTCATTTACACGCTAAGTTTATTAGTACTTTTTATAATAAAATACCAAAATTTTCAATTTAATATTTATGCATAAATTAATCGTAAATAATATTAGGTATGAAAATAGCAAAGAAAATTAAATATCACATTATTTGTATTTATTTATTGTTTATTATCACTGAACTAATAGCCAATAATAATATTTACTGTAATACCTAATAATAATAATTATTATTATTATTATGTATTAGATTATAATCTAAAAATATATTTGTAATTATTTTTTATGGAAAAATCATACTTTTTCTGAACTGGTCAAATATTGTCCTTAAAATGTACACTTCACACAAACAATTATGCAACCAACTATCAATTTACTTAATCAAGTGGTCTATAATATGCATACTAATCTAATGCAATAGAAAAATGTTTCTATTTTGTACTTGTTCATTATTGTGGTCAACTAAAAATAAAAATGGCGTAATCCGTATTTCTCTCTCCCAATGTTAATCAAATAGACGATGTGTGAAGAATAACGTGGATAGATTTAGTAGTGACTTTTGATAACAAGATTAGTTCCAGTGACCGAATGACGAGTATCATTTCTCGAATTTCATATTTTTGCGGTCCGTCCAATATCTCATGTTATACAGTTGTCATTGCAACCGAGTATATATGGTCGTTATATATCTTGACAAAATTGATAGGTTGGAGATGAAAATATAAAAATAGAACAAAATGATGTAGATGGATACTTCTATGGGTTTCAGCAGAATTAATTTATTAAGACGTCAGAGTGAATAAAAGTGGATAACACATTATTTTGATATTTAGGTTGCAACTCTTTATGTAAATAAATATTATTCAGGTTTTCTAGGACTTCAAAATCATTTGATCGACTGTGATTGGCAGTAAAAATGTTAAATGTTGAACTTTTCAACTTTTGTATGCTCTGAAAATCATTCAATTTTGTTTTGTGTTAACGATAATTAGAAATTAGCCAACAAAATAAAAGTTCCTAATTAAGTATTTAAAATTTGTTTATTATAATTACTATTGTTTTATATATATATATATATATATATAATTTATATACATTAAAACATTTTTAAATGATAACTTTTGAGAAAATTATTTATTTTTTAGTTATTTTGATCCATTTAGAATATATTCTATAAAAATACTGTAAAAATATAATAAAAATTAAACTATTATGTATTGTGAATACTTTTTTTAATTAATTTCACTGAAGTATAGAACAAATATAAATCATTGTTAGATTGTTCAAAAATGATTAAAACTTACATGAAAATATAACAAGGCTTAGTTATTACAGTGGTTTATATATATTCTATTATATGGTTGACTCAAACTCTTAACTTTCACTTAATTTTTATGATATTTGTGCAATAGCAATATTTTTGCTGACTCCGATACCAAATCACTCGATTCTCAAAAATCAGATTATTTATTTGTCGTTTATTGTGTACCAACTTTCTGTTCTTTCTGGACGATTAATAGATATATTTACAAGGTATACTATTATAGTGCCAAAAACTCAAATAATCAATTTTCACAATATTGGAGTTACCGATAATAATAAATATAACAAAGGGCAAAAAAACCGAGAACAAGGCACTGCCGATAGCGACTATTATTATTAACAGCATATTATTCTACCACAGTGATTTAAACTTTTATCCCTTTCAGTCGTTGTCGGGTGCTCGAATTATTAGCATCCTTATTGCTAGGGGCGCAACAAGTTCTTAGTCCAGCCACGTCTATGCGCAATGAGATTAACTTGATTACCTACCCTAACTTAACATTATATAAATTTATTCTAGACTTAAACATCTCGAGAGTTTGCTAAATTTTTTATGACCAAATAACTAATTAGTAAACAGTAGCCAGTATTAAAATAACGTGAATTGTTTTAAACACGAAATTATCGATTAATACTTCACAATTATCAATATTTGGGTATTTATACTGTATTAAAAATTATTCAGTTTAATGATGGACATTTATCCAGAGACTTGGATTTATAAAGTTTAAATGTCACCTTATATGCCTAATAATTATTGCTTTACGTATATTTATATTTATTTTGATGAAATATTTTGCAATACACAAAAATAACTACGTTCTACATTTATAAATAGTTGTTTAGCGTTAATCAAATTTTTAATCAAAACATTAAAAATATTTAGGGGTTTGTTTTTAATTAATATTTAAAAATAAGATTTTAATATACAGCAATAAGGTGAGAGAAATAAGAAAGTATACATTTGTTTTTATTTTTAACTTTTTTAATATAATAATATAATAAATGTCATTAGTTTTGAAGACTAAATATACATTCAATTATTACATCAGTTAATAGTTAATAAAAAAAAATTAAGTTTTTGAATATTTGAAAACATACAAAATACTATATTGTTCGAGTTATAGAAATATGAAATGAAAAATGTCCATTAAAATTTTGTGATGGATTTAATTTTTTGTTTGGTGAAATTATAAACAATGCAGCTCATATATTCAGCGTGTTTTTTACTTTTTTTCCTATTTCACTCCTAAATTATAGATATACTTTTTTAATTCCATATTAAAATGTTGACAATCGAATTGTATACGCACGCCCATCCGTGCACAATGCATATTCACATATTGTTCGAACCGTTAATAAATCTCCAATCTGCTTTCATGCCTCCCTCATTGAACATTGAATACAATATTTATATCTTCCAAATAATTCTATAAAATGTTTACATTATGTACGTATACAGAATATAGTTTGTATTTGAATGTAAATAATATATAAAAAAATCCCAATTTAAATCATTCGAACTACTTTAACTTACCAAATAAAATAAAATACATATAATATAAATATTCATTGTTATTTTAATTTGTTTAAACAAGCATAATATGATAATATACTATATAGCTTAAGTTATATAATCTATGTAACAAATATTAATAATATAAACATATATTATAGATTTTATTTAAAAAATTAAAGATGTCTTCTAATAATCTAATATCTATAAATTTCCAAACAACTTGATTAATTGATATTTGCGATAATATAGTTTAAATGAAAAACATTAAAAGTACTCCTTTGATCTGGTTTTAATGAGATAAAAATAGGTTTATAAATGTCAATTTATAATCAACTACGTGCAGAAAAATCAAAAATATGAACACGGTTACCTATTGTTAATATTTTCTGTTTGTATATTATTTGGTGAATGTCGTCCAACAATAGATCGCCAAAAACCAGCAAAGGATATTCCGTCCACACAGACCCTTTATGTGGAGGACTAAATATATATGCTGTTCCCAACAGAATGCTTGGTCTACCGTTAGCTACAGGAATGAGAACATCCAAAAACATATTCGAGTACTAAAATAATTTGAATACTAATATAAGCAGTTATATTCGAATTCAAATGAACGAAAATTATTCAAGAGGTCTTTTCTCCTTAAGTCAAATATATAAATTCGTTATCAAAACACACATGGGAGTTCCTTTGATGGAGTAAATAGCATTTATGTGCACACCGAACAAATGATTATCATAACTATGTGTATTAAATCATTTCCGAAATAGTAAAGCATAGGTTGATAATGATGTAAAATTTATTTTCGACGCCTTGTTGTTATTTTAATTACACGATTTATGTCTAGTATTTGTTCAGTATCATACACATAAATATATTTTTGAACAATTACTGTATAGTAATCATCATAATGTTTCTCAATTAAACTATTTTTAATACCAATACTGATTTAATATAATATATAATTTAGTGTTCCCTTAATAATAGTAAAATTTATAAAGTAGCTAATGATAAATAAGTATTACTTTTAAGAAAGATTTAAAATTTAAACATATCAATATACCATGTAATAAAGTAAATAACATGTACTTGAATTTTTAAAACATTTGTTTGCAACTTAACAATCCTACTTACATGTCTTTTATTTTTCCTTTGTACACTCTATTCTAGAGCACTAATTGTTGATTTGGAATCTAAATAAATATGTAAATGGTTTATGTTAGTTGTGCAAAATCAAGTAAATAATATTTATAGGTAATATATGTATAAATTTGTTTTTGAATTTAAATACAAAGTTTGGCTTTGTATATTTCATTTTATTTTACAAAAAAGTAAAAAAAAAATTCATACTTCATAAATTGAATAATTGTATTGATAATTCTATAATATTTTAATTAAATATTCAATAGTATTTAACATTAATTTTTATTGCATAAACACGCCATGTATTAATCGAACATTTTCAGTGATATAATCACGAACCCAAGACTCATTAATTATATATCTTCAGTTATGTACCACTTAAAATGTGTCCTATTTCTCAGTCGGAGTAATAACGAAAGGTTTTTTATTGTTTGTGGTTTAGAATGGATTGAGAAAAACGTCGGTTTTAAGAATGCGTGTACCTTATTCTTTTTCTTGTAGTTTATTATTTTTAGTAAATATAACAACAATAGATTCTAACGATTTGATGCAGCATTTCTCTAGATTTGAAATTGAATCAGACATTGGTAGCTTTATGAATATTTCAACAGTTTACATTACAAATAGCAAACAACATTAATAATAAATTATCATCCAAATGTTACTTAACTTTATCATGTTTTAGAAAATCCTAGTTCCTGGATCTAGAATTGTTAATCAAGTTAATGACGATTGGTAATCTTCAGTAATCTTACTTCAACAGATGGCGGAAAATAACGATTAAAAAATATATGTTTTATTTTTTTTTTTTTTGAATTATAAATTCTAAAAATCATAGATTACAAATACAAATTTAAGTTAAATAACTAAAAATCATAGATTGCAAATACAAATTTAAGTTAAATAACTAAAATAAATATAACTTAAATACATAAATACTATAGAAATCGTAATTTATTTATTTAATTGATAACAAAATGATACATCAAAAATTTAAATTGTATATCAAAAATCTACCCACATAATAATAACATAGAAAAAAGACAGGTAAATGAAATATTTTAAATTTATTTTCACAAAACAAATGAGCAATAATCTACATCAGCTGCTGATACAGCTCTAAACAGTCAGACGTCTGGCATTCGGTTATATTGTATCGTACACGATCTGGGTGACGGCGAGGGACAGGGTAACTTATGGCATAATATAATGTGCACGATACCGACATTAAATATATTATATTATATTTCGTCTTCTGACGTATTTCTAGCGTAATGGAACCGTTTCATCTCCCACATAATAATAAGTAATATCCAAGAGGACACGGCGTACGTACAATAACCAAGTCAAACACTCGAACTGTGACGCGGTCGGCCGCGTTGTGGTAATTACGATACCACGGCGTACGAATAAAATAATTCATAATCCAATGGCATACTTTTGATATAGTAATAATAATACTATTATACAAAGCAACAGCCTTTCGATGACGATCAGCGGTCTTGATGGGTATGAAAAGAGTGAGGGGGATGTGGTACCTGTTTTATGAACGGAAATATATTGGCGTTTCCATTATCGGTAACCGCAATCGCCACCATAACATCATAGTACAGTACCCCATATAATAAATGTTGTATTATATTATTATAATAATAATTAATATGTTATACCTATGATGTATGCACAGCGGCCGTAGTCTGATCAAAGATAAAATATTATTACCATTCACATTCGGATTTCCGTATGAGAACACCGTCACTGCAAACCCACAAAATGATTGCATAGGTACGTATTCGAATCAATAGGTACGTCATATTAATAATATTTTAGAAATTAACAGTCGGATAAAATACCACGACATCATAATAATATAGTTGTCGAGTTATTTCCGTAAAGCCTATTTCTCAAGCCCAAAAACGAATAGAACCCGATTTTTGCGGAGAACAGTCGTTGGTGTAATAACAGCGTGATGCTGGGGAATATTTCAGAAATAAAATCGTTAAAATATTTCTATTACAAATTTTACCACTTTTAAAATTGAATATTTAACTTAATTTATAATTACATCTACCTATACTTGAACGGTGTACATAAGTGATAAATAACATAAAATATCGTAGTATTACAAGTATTAATCTTCATATATAATAATAAATGGGTTGATGTTTTCATTATTTCTTGTACTTTGGGATTCTAGATAAATTTCAGAAATTCTATAGAATTCTCACAATCAAAATGTGTTTAGAAACATACGCGTAGGTATATTTATATAAAAAAGGTTTGATAAAGAAGCTTACACGTTTCACAGATCATGAGCCTTGGTTACATTTTTGAGATTGGTAGTAACATCACTCAACAATAAATTTTAAGAATTTTTGAATCAGGTATATTATGCTGTAAGAATATGAATATAAAAAAATATAATAAATAAACAGACATTGCTAACATTGTTTTAACACCAATGTAATAATATATTGATCAATTTCCACGTGACAATGAGAATATATAAATTTTATATATTCGAATAATATAATAAATTATATCATATAAAGTGGTGACGAATAAAAAATAGCATTCATGGTATAGTTATAACTTGATTGTATTACTTATTTCATTTTGGCGGAAAAACTTATTCAAAAGTTGAAAAATAAAAGGTGCGTCTTAAAAGTAAAAGGTAGATTCAGGCTAAAATGAGGGTGGCTTGTATTATTTTACTAAAAGTCGCGTCAATATCGTTACAGTAAAATATTTATAATTATATGTTTATGCTTTGTTTATTTTAAGCACGAATCACGAATGAATATGACATTATGGCATTCGAGTAGAACGTGTTGAGTTCTCTCGTTGCAGTTTCGTAGAACAAGGTCTACGAAAACGTGAGAATTGTTTTGATTTGTTTGCAGACAATTATATGAACAAATTAATAAACGAAAATGCACTGCGAATCGTATGGTAAGGAGATAAAGAACCTGGTCGTGGACTATTTTTATAAGACCTTTGTATGTGCATTTGCCATGATCGTTGTCCAAACAATTTATTGCACAATAGTTCTAAGTACTATAAACCATACAAAATTAATGGAAAATGCACAACGTTGACCTTAACAATGACAAAAATACGTCCTACACTCGTCAAAAAAACCATCATTATGCAATATAAAAATTCAGAAAACAATTTATAATACATGCCTCCTATACATTCGTGTATTTCAAAACCAATTATATTTTGTTATCTTCGATTCAAAACTCACTACTTATCGCTATAATCACGCTGCGTATATTAATATACATATATGTGTTAAACAATACACAAAATATTTTATTGTTTTAATGTACTTTTAATATTATTATGACTACATTTTTTTTTATTCTAAGTTATGTTGTTTAGATTTTAATAAAATCATTCAATAATGTATTACGTTTTCATTTTTATATATTTTAATGGAATGATGTAATGATAGGTAGTGGAAGAGAGCTTGCCATGTTTTTCGCTATTACCTAGTGGAATTACATTTTCAATAAATACTTAGTAAGTTTTTTTTTTTACACAATTTCAGTGCCAAATTAGTAATTCTAAAACACTGTATGTGCTACACTACCTAAATTATATACACCATATCATTAACAGTAATAATAATAACAACTACTTTATATACTCTGCAAAAAATAGTCATTTTATTGTACATTAGAATCAAATATAAAGTGAGAACTAAGTTTCGGACGATGATGCAGTATAATATGAGTACACGTATGTGCACAGACTTCCAAAAATTTATTATTTATTTTGTGCTTATATACGAACTGTTCTTCTTTCTAATTGAGTAAATCGACGCTATATTAATTATAAGTATTATTTGGATACAAAACATAGTTGTCATCAACAGTAAAGACTTTATCGATAATAATGATATTAATATATTAGGTGTGAGTTGTGCAATCATCTTTTTGTTTATTTGTTTTTGTTTTATTAATGCATTTTCTTATAATAATATTATTATCTTAGATCAAATCGTATATCGTTATCTATAGATAATCATTACTGTGACATAATATCGTTGTTATTTTTCTAAATTAGATGATAGAAAAAAAAACCCCGGAAAAAAGTCTTGAAGAAAAAAGTCTCGGTTTTCTAAAAAAAAAATTGTTTGTAGACGATAAAAAAGTTTACAAGTTATAGTTATTTTATTTATAATTATAATTTCTAGTTATATAGTCAACATTTTAAATATTGTTATCAGCTAAAATTAAATTGTAGTTAATAAAAAAAAAATTAAAATCTGTAATAAAAAGTAAAATATTAAAAATAGTAGAATTATTGTTGAACTTAACATTTCTAACTAAATTCTAATTTCTTTTCTTCAGAACTAGTACATAAGATATTTTATTTTGTTTTGATTTTAAAATCGTTTTTTTTTCTTTTTATTGATTGCTTATTCGGTTCATTGAATGAATTAGATTTGCAGCCATTGTATACATTATTTTAATTATAAATGTTCAAATTATTAGATGATGTTGTTCAACCCTGTGAGAAAATCTTAAATTCCAATTTGTCCATACGTTATTTGTTTTATGACCGTTAAATAATGTTTAGTTTTTTATATACCTGTTTTTTACACAAAACTAATTTACCTATAGCATTAGGTATCTACGGGTATAAAATACATGAATATTAAATTTTATCTTTTTATTTACGTGTTTTTTACACAAAAAATTATACATATTATGCATGCAGGGTGATTATTTAGTTTTATTTTAAATTTTCCAAATTTCCCTGATACGTTTTATCCCTTGGGACTTTTTTCTGTTTTTCTTCATTCTGGGATTTTTTCCTATGTCCGTTTAATTTAGTGATAACCACCTCATTGATTATAATTTGCTTTAATATTGTATAATATGTTGGTACATAATGATAATAAACTAATTAGTCATTACACTCGCTTAATATATTTTAATATGCCTATAGCCACAATGAAGTAATTTTATGTAATAGGTATGATCGCATAAATTACAGGTATATATTATATAAAACTAGTAAATTTATCAAACTAAAATTCGTTCTCTTTCGAAGATATTTCTATTAGTTCTGTTCAAAGATGAGAGTTTTTACATTATTAAATCTAAATTAGAACTTTACATCATGACTTATCAATAAAATCAAAAATAAACGTTTAATTATTTATAAACACACTTAAAAATAACTTTTGTTTGGTCATTTTCAAGCATTCTAAAATGTATATTTGTTTTTATTAATTAAATTGATACATTTAGACTAATATTACATGAAAGTAATTTTTCAGACCCAATCAAAAGTTTCATAGGATGGTTGGACTAAATGGAATGTATAGACAAGTATCTTATTATACAAAAACATCAATAAGTTTTAACAGTATATGGTTAAAAATGCGATATTAATATAGTATTGAGGTTATTTTAAAATCAATATTAATATTGAGAACATTACACTGATGGATGTGTTTGCCATTTTTTCATAAGTTCGTTACATAACTTTTATCTACCACATAGATTGCCAAATATTGTATAATAATTATAAATAGCGAAAATGTAGTTGTAAAATGAGTGTTTTGTGTTAAAAAATTAAATCTAATAATAAAATAAGCTATAAATATATATAAAAATGTTTAACATTTGACATAATGCAAATAATTTTCGTTATAATGTTCAACCATTACGTCCATTAATTAAGGAGTCTAATTATTTTTTTATATTATGCGTTACCTACACAGTTATAATTATTAAAATGTAATTATTGTATTTTTTTTTCGAGAAAACTTTTTTTTTGTATTCTCAAATTACATAATATTATTGTATATTTATGCATGCGACTACACGTGTTTTGTTTATTCAAATTTCATTCTATAAAGTTATAAGTAGATTTTTTATATGAAAATTCAGAGAAATATTAGAACAAACAAATTCTTGTTATAATAATATTACCTACTATAAATACACGAATGCAATTAAACGAAAATATTGATATGTGCGCTGGAATTGTGTGAGCAACCATCACGACACTGCTAGGACATGACATACAATATACGCGTGAGTAGTGGGATGTACTTATAATTTTGAGAAAAGAAGACGCATATTTTTTTGCTCTCGAGTTGACACTTTTCTCCACTCAGAAAATTAACACCATTACTCACCTATAAATAAAATACGACCAAGGGTAGGCGGTAAAAATCGTATTTTTAAAAACGGCTTTTTTTTCTAAATCACATCATATCACTATAAATATTATAAATGGCGTATCAATTTTACGAAAAAAAGTTTTTACATTTTAGCAAAGAAAATAAATATATATAATATATGGAATATGAATTATTAATTCAACCCAATATTTTAGTCGCATTTTTTTCCATTAAGCGTAACATGTTTTCCATTATTATAAACTATCTTATTTGAAAATGTATTTCACATCAGAAACCAACTTGACCACAGCTAAGGTATTTATCAAATTTTAAAACGAATAAATTACATTCTAAAATTTCTAGTTAAAAACGGAAAAAAAAATAGAGAACATTCTGCATAGTAACAAATAAAAGGTACCTAAGTACCTAGGGTAAAATAAGTAGGTACCTCCTATGTATAAACATATATTATTGTACTATGAGAATTTAAATAGCCGTCACAGGTGTGTTTAGTGGCATACGGCCATAGTATGATCTACATAAATATTGTATTTTATGATAACAGCGGCATAATATTATGATGGTTTCCAATAAATTAATAATATGACGTATTGGTTTATGAATAACCAACGATCTCGTTGCGTAATAGCAGAATACGCCAAGTACGCTTTTTTGTGTTTATTGCATTAACAAATTGTATTTCTTTTAATATTTTTTGATTATTAATAGCCATAGTATAATGGGAGCTTATTGGAATCGAAAATTCAATATGGATACACATCTCGTTTTAAAATGGTGATTACGGAGTCACTGCTGAGTAATAAACCTATCATATTGTTTGTCGTCTCCAGATCTCAAGAATACAATGCGGCGATATTTTCCTGTTCGTAGCATTTTATGTATTAATTTTTGAACCGTAAATTTTTTCGCAGTATTGAGCAAGCAATAGTAGAAAATATACGTTAAAAAATAAAAGTAAGTACAATATAATATAATAATACAAAATACGTGTCTACTTAAGACATAACCATTTGAGTTCACTTCTGTTAAACGATATGAATATTTAAATTTGTATTTTTCCTTCAAAAATTAAATTTATAAAAATAAATAAATTTCAAAACTTTAAATAAATATAACATAATAATTTATTTGTTTCATGCAAAATATATACCTCCTTATCGACCTAACATAATGACCATTACCCATCTAGTACCAAATTCTAATTCTACAAATGATTCTATAATAAACTACATAATCATTTAAATTATTTTATATCAAATATATACTCATTACAGCCTAGAATCTAGACCTATCCGACACAATAACGCATCGAAAATAGTCTAGGCATCTTTTAACTTAATTGTTATTTAAACTCAAATTTAAAAAAAAAATTAATTTATGAATTTAGATTTTAGATAATTTATTAATGTTATCATTATAACACGTCATAATACTTATAGAGTGATGTCAATAAATATATTTTCTATTCATAACTTTCACGTGTATTTTTTTTCTCTTTTGATTAAATGTACTAATTGTGTTATTTAATATAGGTTGTAAGTAAGAAAAAAAATATTTTTGAATAAAAATAAACGAAAGAAGGCATTGTATAATATGTATTTTTAAGTACAATAATAAATAAATATTTTTAGATAACGTTTTTCAGACATCATTACATTTTTTGTTTTTAATTCAATATAGAAATAAGATCTATGATTAAGACATAAATATATTGAATGTATTTTGTAATAAATAAATAAATATAAAAATGTAGTATTTAATTAATTTTAAATATTTAAATTAGGTATAATATTATGTACTATTTGAATTGAAAATAAATCAATAAAAATAACCAGCCTATACATTTTAGTTATATTTTAAAATATAATTTGATTAAATGAACACTGATTTTAATAAATGGAAATGTTTGAAAATAATTTAGAGTACCTAAATTATAAATGCATTACGCAGACATTGTATTTTATCATTATATGTCATTTTAACGAAATATTACTTAAATTAAATCGAAAAATAGTTTGTTTTTTTAAATTTTCTGCGCAATTATTATCATACTTTATTTTTAATATTTTGCTTAAAAATATATATTCAATTGAAACATTTAACGTACTTAAATTATATTTCTCCTGGGAAGATAAACAAAATTACTTTTACTCAGAATCTAATAACTTCCGGTCGTATTTTAACTTCATAAAATTTGTTACACTTCAAAGAGTTTAGTGCTCTAAAAGTCTATTTGAAAATGTAATAATACTATTGTGATGGGAGTATCATATATTATTTACTTTATGTAACTTTTATATAATTTGTCATCAAATTGCATGGTTCGGTTAGTTGTTTGTTGTAAAATATATAATTCTAATCATCCTTTGTTTGTTTTCATTTTAAAATCATCAGTGATATTATCATTTAAAATTTTCACCCAGTAAAATATTTTATTATTCAATAAAAATTCAATGATGAACCTTAGTTTAAAATAAGTCTATAAGATTTTAAATTTTAAAATGCATATTATGTCGACTAAAATATAAATATACTATACATTTTAGGTTTAAATTATAAAGAAGGATTATCGAGAATCTAAAAACTTATTATAAATATCCAATATTAAATAAATTTTTGGAATTTCTACATATTTTTTTAAACGTAGAAAAATATGATGATTCCTAAAACAATTTATTACTAATAAATCAATAAGAACTATTTTTAGATATGCATACTGCATTTAAATATCTAATAGTGTCAAAATTATGAAACAATTTTTAAATTTTTTATAAAACTTTTTAAAAAGATTATTTATGAACGCTAAAAAAAGAATACAAATTTCAATAAACAATATTGTTTTCCAAAATATTCCATAGTCACTATATAGTCCATTATACTATTAACAACAGTATAAATTTATATTAAACTTTATTAAGTTATCGATTGATATGAAAACATCGTAGTAAAAATGGTTATTTGATATATCAAATAGTATCAAGTTATATTTTTATAATATTATACAACACATACCATTTTCAAAATCATTTTCTTTCATGTCTGTTACAAGTCTTGCGAATTTTTAACTAGAAAAACAAATTTGATTGCGTCCTTGCAACGACAATAAGACATAGCCAATTGTTGTTGATGTTTTAATAATCTAGTCATGCAGTTACCATTTTTCATCAATTATTACGAAGCTCAGTTGGGATTTATTAGTCACTTTTCCAAAATACAGTATCTCATTTACATATCCCATTACTCAAGGAACAAAAATTAAGAAACAAACATAATGCGGTAAACTGTAATATAATTTAAAAGAGAATTAATAATTAAATTAAAAATAAATACAAACCCTGCACGTGGGTAAAACTTTTCCATGGATTTGATGTAGGTTTGAGTAGAACACTGCAGATGATACAGAAGTATAGTGTTGGTGTTATAATTTGATTTATAAGCTATAGAATATTACAATGTAATCTAGTAAAATTATTTTTTTCAGTTAAACATAATTAATATTTTAATTTTTTTTTAAATCACATCAAAATTGTAACTTTTGTTAGTCTACGTATGCATTGCGTATCTTTGCATTTAATGAGTCAAATTAGAAAACAAATTTGTTGTTCATGTATGTACAAATCATATTATTTTTTAATTTATATTTTAACCATTTTTTTTCCACTAGTGTTTCAAAACTATTTTAAAATGTATTGTTTTATCAAGCAACATATACTATTATCATGATATAGGACACGTGAAATAATATTGTCAAGAAATGATTATTTTTTTCTTCTTTTTATGGATTTCTAAAATTTTTCATAATCAGTTTTCAATAAACACTTCGTTAAACGAATTCATTTAAGGATAATCTTATAAATAGTACAATTTTAACGAAAAAGAAACAAAACAAGTACCCGACACTCGATGTGTTTCTAATATTTATATTCTTTCCAGTTTGTTTGAAATGAAGTGTAACACGTTGAGTCTTGTAATAAAGGTGGCTACTCAAAAATATTTAAAATATTTTCATGGCACCATTGACCCAAGTTTAAGAGTCTTAAACTTACCCCGCGCGCTAGTTAAATATATTTCAATAACATGCTCTGTGATTATAGACCTACATTTTATTTTTAAAAAAACAGGTTAGATATTCGATTAATTATTAAAGTAGAAGGTCGTATTAGGAGGTAAAATCGTTTTATTTTGTTTCCAAAAGATTTAGTTTTTTTTTTTTTTTTGTATTGATCCTTCCCGAGAACCAACTATTCAATTATAAATCACTCGCAATACGCAGAATATGTTTGAACTCGGTGATGTTAATAGGAGCACATGACGAGTAACGATAACAACAAAAATTTCGTGAACATATTTTCCAGCTGCTAACAACGTCGCGTTTTAATTCTGCAGAAACCCTTAAATTGACGCCAGCTCTCATCCACCGCTTCAGCCACACAACAAAGTCGCTGCCCTCAAGGGTGTTTGTTTGGAGGCAAAATGCTATATATTTTCGAATTAACCTTATTGTCACGTGGTAGTATTATATGCGTTCGTATAATACAAAATTATTCAATCGTATATTGTGTTGATTTTACGTAGCAATACGATTTCCGAATTCAAAACTAACATATGTGCACAATAGTAAGCAAGACGATAACAAACCGTGTGTTTGAATTAGTCTAAAAATATACAATGTTGATTAAAGCAGTTTTAAAAATTTTCATCTAAATATTTATTTGAATAAGACATTACTAAAATAACTTACAAACAAGTTATCTGAATAAAAAAGATAATGGACTGATACTCGGTAGCTCAATCCGACCAAGAACTTAATTGTATTTTATATATTTATTTATATTATATAGGTATATACATTTTAGTACGTCGTGCGCCACATTTTTTTCAAGTCTTCTATCGACATTACCAAAATGTAGAATGAATGATTATGTAGAAATGAGTACATCAATAATATTAATATGTGAGTAAATTAATACTATGATTTAACTAATTGATTAAGGGTAAAAAGTATTATATATTGATGACAATTTGTTTTGGTAAAGTACAATACAGAGGATATTATTAACCAAAACCACCAAAATATTAGAAGTAGGCATTTAGTTAATATTATATTTATAGAAAAATAACTTTAATTCTAAAACGGTATACACATGAATACAAAAAAATGTAAGCTATTATAACACTTAATAAATAAATTATTGTGTTTTTCTACATTATCACTATCAACGCCGACCAACTAGAAATAACGCAAAATTCAGTAACTTACTACGGACTAGTCAATGTATATTACATTTTGTGACAGTTTTGAATTAATTCATATTTAATACTTAAAAGTAGGTACTGATTAACTACGATTGTATTATTATTTTATATTTATTACAAATCATGTACGTCTAAATACAAATGTACCGATATTGTGAATATATATTAAATAAATTTAATTTACATAAAAAAAATACATAGATAAACTACAGTAAATAACTGATGTTTTCATCTAATACGAATAAATAAATTACTTGAATATTTTTTTTTTATAAATAATATAACAAATTTATTATAAGTGATAAATATCAATATTGATGACGATGTTATCTACCTAAATTTTAATTCAAGGTTGCCGCGTGCAATAGTATTGCGGAATATCATAACAACATATCCTCATTGGATGAGTCCCTGTTCAGTGTCACTTGATATACAGTACTTGTGAGGCGATTAGAAGTTATTTGTCTAGAGAGTAATATAAAAACATGTTAACGAAGAAAAGGAGGTTTTAGACACCACTAAAATCGACTAAAATGCCGAACGCGGAGTGTGTTTGACGATTGTCATTATAGTGAGAAAGAAAAGTGTAAGTCTTTAAATCAAAACTATCTGTAAAAAAAAAAAAAAACGACTCTATGTAATATGCTATTTGAAATTAAATTTCAGTATTAAATAGATTTAATATACATATCTGATAAAAATGTGTAACATAAATGTATAATTTAAAAATAATAAATATATTTTATTAAGCATATTTCCCACGATGGCTACAAATTTTACTTAACTCTAATTAAAAAAATGTTTAACTTTTATTTTTAATTATAAAATAAATATGCTGTTTAATACACAATTGATAAAAAAAAATGGATACAATTCTAAAGTACGCCCAATCGGTAATGCAAATACTACATCATAATATTCCGAATATAATTGTACATACAGACCATATTATGTAGTATCATAATTTTAGATTAAACCAATTTTTTTTTTTTACCAATCAATTCAAATGGATTATTAAAAGTGTTAAAATATCTGCTTCACTCGTTGTTGTTATAATATAATATTATGTTATTTTTTACCATAGACATCGGTATTATAAAACGCGCATTGACGAATCGTGATAATATTAATTATTAATAATATAATATAGCGATTAAAATGTTATCCGTTGGCTAAGTCTTCGGAAGTGAATTAAATGTATGGATATAATCATAATACAGTTGCATAATAATGTTAATACATACATAAAAAAAATCTGAACGATCACTATCGTCGGAGCGTAATTGGGTCAATTAAAAATATGAGAAAAAACTTGGAGAAACGCGACACTCCGTATAATATATACTATTTAGATTAACAACGCTCTGCAAAAAAGCGCGTTTTACGTATACGCGTAGATGTATAGTGTATGCGATATTATATTAATTTGTTTTTCTTTGTCATATTTTCAAACGGCAACGTCAACGATAAAATAAATGTTCTGGTTCGCGTACGTTAATAAAGAATACGTACATTTGCATGTACATACCCACTCGTACTAACTGTTATTAGATCTTTCCGAGAGCGGTTTTTCTTTTGGCTTATATTTTTGGAGCCAACAATTTAATTTTGCATAGTTACCTGATGGTGACGCAACGTACATACAAATTATATCCCTTTAAATTTTAATAGGACGGTTGTTTTTCATTATTATTTCGATTTAGCGTGTCATTCAAAACGCACAGCTGTTGTGTTCGTTGTATTTGTAATATAATATTAAATAGCTTCTCTTTAATTAGAAAATATTTTTTTACTAACATCGAATAAGGATTTGCATAAAATATAATAAACATAAAAATAAATTAATATTATCATTTTATTGTTGTCCAAAGCTGGTAATTAAATACTCAAAAATATATATATATAGATACGTGTAGCTATATTTAATTCATTAAAACTTTTAAATACTTATAATTATTTATTATAATATAAACTAAATTTAAAAAAAACCATAAGCGTTAAACTTTCATCAAAAATAAAGTTGATTTTGTACAATTATTATTTTCTATGGAATATAATATGTTTTATTTAAACAAATTTCCTTTAATATTTTCTGCCACTTTTTAAAAATAAAATGGGAATTTATGAAACTTATATTTATTCATGAAATATAAATATTTTGTAAACAATTTAATTTAATGTTAATTGTAGCTATTTAAAACTAAATAATTTATAGTGTTAAATATAAGTAAGACAAAGCCTGGTATTATATTCATTTTCTATTCAAACAGCAAATTAAAAATTAATATAGATTAATACAATTTTCAAGAAATTAATATAAATTATTATTCTTTAATATCTTTTCAAAAAAAAATTAATAAAGGTGCCATTGAATAATGTTTGTGTGCAATATTGAATAGAAAAAGTTGTAGAAAACAAAACAAAACAAAATAAAAAAATGTATCCAAAAAATTAAAAGAATAAAACCATGTAACATTTCGTTTATATTAAACAATAACAGTGTAATTGCGGCAAACCATAGAGTTTAACCGTACTCTTTCTTCTCATTTGAATGTTACAAACCTAATTCACCCTAACCACTCACTCTGCTCACAGGTCAAGCGGGATTTACCAAGAACGCCATACTTCAGTTTAATATCAGCTCTTTTGTTGCTACAATAATAACTTACTAAAACGTGAAACTTATGTTTATTCGTGTATGATCAGATGAACTGTTAATATTTATTATATACTCAAAATGTTTATGGAAAACATCAACAATCATTATGAGAGAGCTAAATATTTTAAATATTCAAAAATAAATTGAGTTTTAGTAATATATTACGTTTAATACATTTTTAAGTCTTGCTATTTAACAATGAAAATTAAGTACAAAATTTAACTTTTAAGTATTTAACACTTTGAGTTAATCATCATATATATATATATATATAAAAAAAGGCTTGGTAAAAGGAATTCTTTTATGATTGAGGAATAGAATAATAACTGTATTATCACATGATTGTGTTTATCTTCTGATAAATTGTAATTCTTTGAGTTCTTTTATTTGATATAATATTTTAAATATTTTTCTTGTATTTAATTTATTTTTATACTCTTTAATTATTATCTTTAAATATAATCTTTTGTAAGACTAATAAAATTATAAAATTTGAATTATAAATTTGTAACAAACAAATTAAATTATTTATTTTATATAATCAATGCAAATTGTATTAAGTTAAGTGTGTCAGATATAGTGTCATTAAACACAAAAAAATATTATGAATTATAATGTTTTAAGTAAAATATAATTTACCGTTTACTGTCAATGTATAGCTTGTATATAGTCATGTAGACAACAACGTTTGTTAAAAATACTACAAGCAAACAAGTTAATGTAAAAATTATATTCGTACTTAATTATCTGACAATAATATAAATAAATATATAAATATATATATAGACCATCTATTTGAATCAAATTAATAGCATTCGTAAATTATATGAATTTAAATATTTTTAAATTAATTTTATTCAAATGGCTATATGCATATTTAATATTTACAGTTAAACTCCACATACATTTTCTATTAGTACATATAATACTTAATAGAGAAGATTATCAATTATTAAGGAGGAAATCTCTCAAAAAAGGTTATTGAAACAAAACATTTTCACAGAATATTCCCTTACTCCCCAGGAAGTTTTTTTTCGAAATAATTAATTAAATATGTACGAGTATAATACCAATAATAGAGAAACACTATTTGATTAATGTATTTTGTTTCAAATATATTGGCTGATTTTTATTATTAACCACAGCATAATATCAATAATCAATATATTATATATTAAATTATAATTGATTATAGAACTATAGAAATATTTTTAATCGTTCTTTGATTTCACACTCTCAAAAGTTTAATATTCATTTTTTATTTTATATTTCACAGATTTATAAACATTTCTAACAACATTTGCTATTGAGTTTCCTGGTGACAAAAAAAAAAAAAATGGCATGTTGGTCATACCACCAAGAAAAAAATACAAATAAAAAAGTGATATTTGAATTATATTTTTGAAAATTGCTATTTTCTTTTATAAATTCCACAAAAATGATCATACATTTAATTAAAAATTTAAAGTTCAAACGTATAAAAAATATTTAAAAACATTAAAATATTCCTGATAAATTCCTGGTCTTGAAAATATTCCAAGAAATATTCCCTGGGGGATTTTCCGAAACTAAATTTCCAGGAATTTACACATAACTAAGAGAGAAGTAAAAAACCTGTAGGATGATATAGGTAACGAAATTACGAAAGAAAAATATAACATTAATTATAGTGAACTATTTTATCTAGATTAATAGTGTAAACGAATGAGTTGAATACTTTTCGAAAAAAGGTTGATCTTTCATATCAATTTAGAAACTCGTAAACTGGACTTGGAAGTGAATAATTTAATAATTCAGCACAGGCGAGACTGGAGGACATCAGACCGAAGACTAATAATTAAAGGCGGTGAGTAACGTTAACATACAACAACGATATGAAGTTGGCAAATTTTCGTACAGTACACATTGCACACATACACAAGAATAATATTATTGATAATACGGTGGCAAATAATATGTCAAAATATTTGAAAAAGTATATAAAAATAAAATATATACAATGACCATAAAAACTAGTAAAAAAGAGCAAGTGAGTGTGTGTTTACGATTTTTTTTGATATTCTTTTTTTTGTCAACGTTATTTTTTTTTTTTTTTTTTATGACGTGGATGCGTGATACTGACGCGGAGCTTAAAATTTATAAATTAAATTAAAGACACAAATAATAGTTTGTAATATTTGATTCTCCAATTCATAGTATATGATACACAATTATATTATTTTAATATCAAAGAAAATATATTTTAATCAATTTTAAGAATTATCTATATACGTACGTTAATTGCTACAGGTATCGAATGTTTAATACCAAACTGTTTATTAAATTTAGGAATATAATATATATATTGTAACGTGGTTTTATAGTGTGTAACGAATGTTAAAATATTAATATTTTCTTTAAATTTAGTATGGTGTATTCGTGAGAGAAATTAAATATCGCATTATATCAGTATTTATTCAAGGAAATTAAAATATTTTTAAAATATAATGCTATGATGTAATTTATTTTAATTCATGATAAACATAATTATTACTAGTATATTTTGGTTAACTTAAAAAAATTAATTACACTATTTGCAGTTTCTTTAAAGGAATCGGTATGATAGTTATATGTTTGTTTTTATAAATTATTCTATAATTCAAAATTGTTTATTGTGTGACAAATATTTCATTATTTAAAAAAATAAAAAGTGAAAATGAAAACTTATAAAGTTATAAATTATTAAGATAAATAACAGTAAAAAATTTAACAATAAAAATATACCATAGGGCTGCTAATTGATATTTGTTCTGCTAAATAAAAAAACATTTAGTTTATAGACTGCATGTTTTAAAAATTATAATTAAATAATGCAACAACGAGGTTTCTTTGGTAACGATATTATGTATCAGTTGCAAGAGGTAACCTAGGAACTATAACGTTATATTGAATACTTAGATTCTGTCATATAATTAGTTGCTAGGAACAACATCAGTACAATAACGAAAAATCTATCAAGATTATAAAAAAAATCATATACCAATTGAGCCCAAAAAAATGTATCTATGTTAAAAATATAATATCTTGTATATTTTTACTTTGAAATCAATTAATAAAGACAATGTAATTTTTTCCAAAAAAAAAAAGTATTTATTTAAAATCTGTACCTAAAATTTTAAAGTGTATTATAAATAAATTTAATGGCATAATTGATAATATGCATATACTATAATAATATAACGTAGTAAAGAAATATTAACATCTCAACTTGGAATTTTTTAGTTAGTCTTTAGATCAATATCAGTTTAGTCTGATATTTTAATAACTGGTGAGTGAGATTTAAGTTATCTAAAAAATATTTTTACCTATTGATTTTTTAAAAATTAATGTTTACTTTGGTAACGGTTTAAAAAAATCACTGTATATTAAAGTCATGCCATAGCAGGAACGTGTCTAGAAATTTTTCTGGGGGGAGGGGGGGTCAATATTTTTACTAACACTTAACTATTTCAAGTGTATTAATTCGGCATATATATAATATAAACAATGCGCGTGTTTCATGATAGTGGTGCAGACACTATATCCATGTGAACCTAGTCTAATTAAATTCCGCATATATATTATATTATGTACAACTTTTATTAATAATTATTTTATTTTTCGGAAGGGAGTGGAAGGGGGTGAACATTCCCCCCACTTCAGTCACTCCCCTGTGCCACGTGTTTATTAAACTCGTTGAAAATTTGATTCGTACGACTTATTTTTACATCGACATTACACTACGTATATAAAACTGTTTTCAATGTGATACTGACGAAAACTATCAAATAATACAGTTTTACAATTGAAATAGCGATCGAATAATGTTATTAATAATGTTTTTCCCATATACCTACGATTGGTCATGTAGGTCCTAAAATCGAACTAAATTTAAATCCGATTATTTCACATATTAATAATATATATAATATATATATATTTCTTTATATATTTTGAAGCAAAGTCTATTTCGAACAACTACACCAAAAATCCAGTGAAGGGGGTAAACACCGTCAAAATTTCCGTTTCACCACGATAACCAGAAAATCTCACAAATCGATATTTTTTATAAAGGTTTCGTATATAACCAACTCCATTTCGTTTTTTCTTTTCTTTTTTTTACCCGAAAATTGGAATTCGCATATACGACAGGATCGTTCCACGGGCGGCGGCCTTTCAGGCTCGGGGAATTTATAGCCGTAAATCGCAGTGCACTCGTTGTTTATCCTAACGCCATATACGAGGAACGGCATTACATGTAAAACTGTTGTTGATCTGTATATATATTTATATATATATATTACATTACACGCACAGGCGAGTCTTGTACAAGTATATTATATATATGTATGTAATATGTATACATTTATTTTTATTTTTCGCTCCACCGGCCAATATCATAAGATAAAATATATAAAAAAAAAAAAATCGAAAAATCGTAAAACCTTCCAAACGAAAACTTTCATCGAGTGTCTCGTGAACCTCATCGTAACATCATGTGACGCGAAATTGATTTTCGCGGTCATGTTATTATTAAACTAACGCACACTACTCGCAATGTTCTTGCAGTTATCGCGTGTTGTATTTTGTGCGAATAACTTCGAGTTAAGGGTTGTATATGAATAGAACTCGATCCAGTAAGTCCCACTTTCCATAGACATATTTCGATGAACCTTCATTGTTATAATAAAAAAGGAATGAGATGTATTTATAAAAAAAATATAAAATATTATTGAACTAATTAATTTAAATAATAATTAAAATAAAATATGTTTTAAGAATAAACTCTTTAAAAATAATAAAAAACAAGACCACAAATAAAGTTATTTAAGAATACGTTAAATGTGGTTCTTTTAGTACGACCTTTTTATGCTAAAAATATGTATTTAATCAAATTATGATTTATTTTTAATTGTATAGTATTCTTTGAGTACAAAATTGGCAAATTTAATTTAATATTTACGAATAATTTGTTTTTGAAACATGTTTATGAAATTTTAACTATATTCACCTTGTATTTGAAAAACTAAATAATATCTTTGATATTTTTAAATAACTATTTATAGAAAGATAAGACATAAATCGACACTTATTTGTTTCCGTAATTTACTCTCATTTTTACCATTCATACATTTTAAATAAGAGAGCTAAATATTGAAGATAATGAAAATAATAAAAATTTACACACTACGAATTTTAAATTAAGATTTATTTATTTGCAATCATTAGTTTTAACTGCTTAATAAATTGTTTCCATCTCGATGTTCCAAACACAATTCCAAACGTTTTGAAAATTCTATTGGTGTAGCAACGTTTATTTGGTCTTCTCTTAACTATTACTACATGCTACTTGTATTTTTTTTTTGTTTTTTTAATTTTGGACATTAATAGATGAATCTGCAAAAACAACATTATTTTAAATATCCTCATAAAAAAAATCCAATGGTATCAAATCTGGAAATCTCTGGAATTCTCATTATCAATCCATAAATTTAGAAAAATAATGAAAACAAATAATTTTACTCTCTTTCATTTTCCGAAATCTCTATTTCAATACAAAGTCATTTAAATGAAATATTTAGTGTTTATAAATTAATATTGTATATACAACGTAATTAAAAAAAAAAATCTTTTATTTAACAATTTATAGTAACATAAAGTAGTTCTAATTTTATAAAAATAAGTTTATTTTACAGGAAACTTCTTAGATAGTATTATAAAGTTTTTGAAAATGTGGTCTTTATATTAAAAATTCCAAAAATCATATTATGAACAAATCCATTAACAAAGGAGAAATACGAGTAAACACAACAGGTTATTCACTTTGTGTGTATATTACCTTATAATTCAAGTGTTTTTTCTGCCAATATAAAATATTATAGTGTCCGAAATTCAATAGTACTATAAACCCGGAATATCAGTTGGCAACTTAATACAAAGTTCCGACGTCATGACAGTAAAACAATACTTTATAACAGTTGGTTAGAAAAGGTTCAACTTGGACTTGAAATTTTATTACAATTAGTATTTCGAAATTATTTATCAAATTATTTTCATTTTAGTTTTGGCAAATCGGTCAAAAGATTTCTTAGGGTAATGTAAAATGCGTATAACAGTTAGCGTTTTGCGATTTTTCGGTTTCATATATTTAAACAAAGAAATCAAAGCGAACCCGAGGGACTATGAAACGAGACGACAAGTAGCTCGTTTTTCAGTATAAAGGACTAAAAAAATATTTTCCATTAAATAATTCACGGAAATGTGTTTCAAAGCGATATTATAAGGGTAAAACATCCCAAATTTATTAGTACATCGAAAGAACGACCCTTTCGCGCATACAAACAGCAAATAACATTGTTCAAGTTCAGTAATATATTATGATATGCCTTTAGTAACACAAAGTCAACTTAAAATTATTTATATATGCAAAGAGAATTTATATTTTCTAATTGTTTTTATTTAATATAAAAAATATGAATTACAAAAATACTAATTTATGATGATCATCGAAAATAAACAGGTTTCCGTTAAAATGATGCCACGCATTATACAATTTAATATTAAATATACCATAGAATTTAAAATGTCGATGTTATTTTACAAATGTAAGTAAGCTGTATGCATTTATTAAGATTATAGGTTTTTCTCTGTTGAGGAAATATAAGTAACAGTATAGAATATAGATGTACATAATTAACTATAGTATGGTAAAATTAAAAATACAGAGAAAGACACTTGCTCTGCTGTATAAAGTATTTCGAGTGCACCTCGTTTTTATGTAGGGCTCAGTAATGTGTGAGTTTGATTTAAATTATAATATGATAAATTGAATATTTAAAAACAATTCAATGAATTTATATAATATAATTTTTAAAGATATCTTATTTATATTATATTTATATTATTATGAATAATTCATTTTTTTCTTAGTTTCAGTATTGTATACTATTGGTCTGCCAATATTTTTGTTCTATAAATTATAATTCTAGATATTTTATTTTGTTATGAGTATTTATTAGTGTTTACAGTTTTTGACACTAATTTCAGATTTATTTTCGTTTGGCCGCGTGTATTACGTTAGAATGTTGTATAATATATTATTGAACGTAGACGTCGTCCATACGTCATACGAGTATAATAAAATAAATCTTATTTAATTCATAGTACTATGGCCATTGTTCTTGTTAAGTAATTAAGTTACCTATACACTTTTCACAGTAAATAATTAATACATATTATGTTAATGTTATTTTGTTTATAAACACTGACATTTTTGGTCTGTAAAGTTTCACTCTTCTGGTTTGATTTCAAAAAGTTACTGACTTCTATTTTAAATAATATTTATATAATATTTTTATAATTCCTTATAAGTATTTCATAATTTTGTATTATTATAATCATTGTTTTTCAAATTATTCATAGTAGCCTATGCTTATTTTCTATTAATATATTCAGTGCTTTGTTATTATTACTGATTATTGCGTATACTATCGTAAATACCTAAAAGTAATCTATATGTTTGAAGATATACTAACTGATTATTCAAATGAAAAATCAAATGTAAAACTTTTTATACTTTATTAGATATTGAAATGCGAAGAGAAGTGAATGTCCATTGATACTACTGTCTACTTCTAGTTATTTAAACTTATATATTTATATTAGAAAATTTAAGTTAAAAAATACTTATATAACTTTTTTGAAATTTATTTAAATTTATTAGGTGCATATTATGTATAAAAATAATTGAAAGTGTCAGATAGTTTTCATATATAGTAATGATTTTAGATTTCAGACAGTTTCTTTATTTTAGGCTAGTTATAAGAATACATTTAGATAAATTAATTTTTTTTTTTTCAATGTAGAGTATTATTATTACTATTATTTATTACTTATCTATCTATTACCAGTCTGTTACTATTTAAATTTTATTTTATTTATACAATTATATAATTCCATAAAATAAACTATCAATTCTTAATAGCAAATTCATTTTCATTTAACTATCTACTGAACAATTAGAAATGTCATTATTGTTTTTGAATTTCTTTGTTCTTTTTCTTAAATACACCATTTTTACTGACAAATATTTCTAGATATGACAATGGATATAATTTTTCAATGAAAATAAATTACGTAATCATTTATTATAATATAATATTTGCTATACGAATAAATAAATAAATAAATAATATAATATATTTTGTGGTGTTTATTTAAGTTCTTTTCCTTAGTTCATATTAAGTAGCTACTATAACCGATTTATTCAACAATGGACAATATTTTAATAAGCAAGTGAATTAGTTTTATTTTTTATTGAGGTAGGTACTGTAATAATTTATTTTTATTCCTTAAGTTTTCACCAAGTTTTCTTTTTAAAAGTGTTTCATGGTATCAAAGTATGACACGAAATTCACAATTCACATTTGAAGATATTTTCATTCTAGTCGGTTGAAAAACAGCAAAAAACACTTAAAACACGAATTAAATGAAATAATATTTTTGTCTCATGTTATGAAAAATTAAACAATTACTTTTTACTTTTAAAATATTTTACAAAAATTTGAGCAGTTGGTTTAAATAGATTCAACAATTTTTTTTTTTTTTGAACAAAATTCAAGTTGTTATTTGATTTCCGTGTATATTTTTAGCATCTATAACATATATATGTACCTATATCTTATACAGTCGGGATTTTAAAACGTTACAACGAAGTACGTTTGAACGAAATAGAATCAAGCGAATATAGAAATAATATTATTATCAATATTTTTTCAACCATTCTTCAATAAATGTGTAACAGTTTTCTATAAATGTGAACAGTGTTATGTGATATATATATATATATATATATATATATATATATATATATATATATACTTTTTTTTTTTATCAAGGAAAGTCTGTATTTTTATTTTTTCACAATTTTAAATGTCATACCTAACCATAAACTATTTTACGGGACAACTAGTTTCTAACAGAAATTTTTGTTTTAAACGTAAAATAAAAGCATGATCTATAATTGAGATTATTGAAACTTAGATATTTCTATAAAAATAAAAGTAATATTTGTACTTAATACAATTGAAATAATTAAATTGTGGATTCGTGACTTGTTTTTAAAATGTAACTTTAAATAATTTTAATTTTACGTTTTTATACAGTGCTTGATTTTTTTTTTTTTACTCTTTTTTAATTTCAATCCATTTATTTAGGGCGTGTTATGTCGTGAAGCCGAAATTAATTTAATTAAACGACGAGCTGTTATTAAATTATTTATATGTAAGTATTATAAGTTTGAATTAGCGGAGTATTGCATGGTAGTAGTTAGGCTACGACACTTATTCAAAATATTAAATGATTATAAATAAATTACGATTAGTTTGAAGTATTCGATTTCCACACATCTAAATGTCTAACAATAAAATTATTTTTCAGTTGGTATGCTAGTTTAAAAATAAAGGTTTCCGTTCTCGAAAAATAAAAAATCTAAAATATATTGATTCGTTTTTATGTGAAATCTAGTTTTACGATATAAATATACTTTAAGTGATTTAATGAGATAATAAATGCCTAACACCGTCGTTTATATTGTATCGGCTATATGACGTCTCATCAACGCTATTAAATTTGTATTCCAATTATTGAATTCAAACGCACGTGTTGTTTAAATGTTTAATAATATTATGCTGGATATAGTTGTTGACGTTCGATACTGCAAATATTGACTACGACACTCAGATTCCACATCGATCTAAATAATATATTGTTTCGCGATTTAATTATAACATGTATGCATGTAGAAAGGTGTTAAACCATTGACAGTTGTCGATGACTTGTGTACAAAACCCTATATTGTCATCGGCCTTGTCAAAATCATTGATTATACTCACTGCAAAATGTTAACATAATATATCCATTATTACCGCTGTTGTACGTGACCAACCGATGATTTGACCCAAATAGAGTTGACCTAAGATGTTTTGATCATGATAAATATTATTTTCAGAAAAAATACACAAAATATTTTTTAATTTTAAATTATAATGAAAATTGTAATCAAATTTTTTTAATGTATTGTCTAATAGACTCATTTGTAATAAAAAAAGAATTTTTTAAATCTCTGAAATTGAATATCTATAACTTATGTATAATTATATCAGAATATTTTGTAAACTATATAGTCATGTATTGTTTATTCAAGATCTTTTACAAACATCTTGATACCAAACTCGATACGATATCATAGTTTATACCAGAAAAGTATTCAGTCAAAAATAGTTAACTGTAAAGTTCTAATCTTATAAGTGTTCAATATTTTTCAGTTCACACTTCGATGATATGGATAGCGTAGTTCGAAACAGCTCGATTTTCAAATCATTTTGAACATAATATACTAAATTTAAGATTCAGTATATTTCTATCAATATCACTTGTTTAAAATAAAAATATTAATTAGCTTGAAAACGATCAAGCACAAAATCGATCAGTTGACCCTAAAATGTTTTAAACGCAATTGAAGTATAAAAAATCATTTTCAGTGAAATTAGTATAAACGTCCTGCTAAAAATAACCTAATCATGTAGGTACCTAATATGGAGCTGAAAGATAGATTAGTAAAACGATGAAGTATTTACTTACTATCGTAGAAAGTTAGTAATAAGACAGCGTACAACATATAACGTTAATATTTCGTGAAGCAATAATATTCAGTGATAAAAATAGCATTAAAATTATTAATACTACAAATATTTTTAATAGTACCTATATTATAAATATTTTTTTGTTAGAAAAGTTTAAAATTGCTTATTCATGAACGAAATTGAGTGATACCAATTGCAAATTTAGAAATTTCTTTTCGTTTAAGTGACTCTGTTTGTTAATAAACATAAACTAACATTATATAACTTCAAAACTTTAATAGACTAAACTACTAATGTATCAAGTATCCATATTACAATTAAAAACAATTCATATTGCGTACAATTGATTTTTTTAATTCAAGCGATGGATTTATTAGTATCATATTATAACGTACTTTTTTTAAAAAAAATCGTTTAATAAACTATAATTGTTGATACCTTGTTTCATAAATTAAATAATCCACATAGAAAACAATTGAATAAAACATAATAATTTATATCTACACATTCATATATAAAATATATTATAAACACAAAGCATAAATATTATGTTGTGTAGTTACATAATATTATTATGAAATAGGTTATTAGTACTTATTAGTACAGTTATAATAGCTTATAATAGAAACGAAAATAAAATACATTATGCTAATGTAATTAAATCTTCGAAATTAAATTCTTCTATCGTGGATTTGATTATCAATTGATAGCTGTAGACACCTAACTTTTATAACTTAGATTCTGGACAAGTTTAATAGTATTTCGTGGAATCTACATTCACAATTGATGGTAATTAATCATACATCACATATTCAAAATCCAATCTCCTGTATAAATAAGTGCCTGACTTTTAAACCACGTATTCTGAAAATAATGATAAAAGTATTTAAAAGAAAATTCGAAAGTTTCATAAAAAATATACTATTACAAGTTACCTATATACGAATTTGTTTATGTTTGAACTTTTGTTCAATTTTGTATTAACATTGGTAATACTTTTCGTAGAATAAATTAAAAACATTGGCGTGTATTCTACACATCGTTTAATGTTAAATCGACTGCATTTGATTGCACTTATTCCCAGTGAATATTTTAACACTTAGTCTAATGTTTTTTATTTAAAAAGCAGCAACTTTTCTATTCATATTTTCACGTGATTTTTGGTTATAATTTAAGTTAATAAAACCATTTAAACTCTATAAAAAATATATATTTGAAAGATACGATTAAACTGTAAACTGAATCCCATATTTTTATCAACTGATTTTTTTGAAACCTTAAGTTATTAAATGTAACAATATTTTGTCTTTTATACTAAGAACTTGTTTAAAATTATCCATATTTTAATGTCAAATTACTTAAACGAATACACATAATAAAATAACATATATATTCTTTAATCGACAGATACTGGTAAATTTAACTATAAATATTTTTGGACACATTATAAGTAAATGATAATTGTACATATACAAAATATCTTGCACACTAATTGTATTACTCGATGAACAATATTACGTACACCAAACCAACTAACTTAATAAATATCTAAAGATAATAAAAATTTATTTTGATAATTGACTTAAATTTATAAAAATATTAGTAATTATTATGTTTTATAAAAAATCCAATACTTTAATAGCATATATTTGGATAATCGATTATTAATAATTTCAGTACAATAATAGAAATAATAATGTGAGTATTAATTGTTTTTGATTAAGTAATCAATAGCGATCAATGTATATATATATATACATATAATTTTATCCAGAATATTTATTGAGTAATTATAAAAATCACGAAAATTTCACATCGATCGTGTCAGCTCATATAAAATACATTGTCATCGAAGAGTATATTACATAAAGGCTTGAAACCGATTAAACTAATATCGGTTTCGGTTTCAATTTTGTATACCGATTTTTAATTTTTTCGATTTCGGTTTCAATTTTTTAATACTGATACTAGGAAATTTCGGTTTCGGATTAGATTTTGTATACCGGTATCCAATTTCTTTCGGTTTCGGTTTTGATTACGGATTATACCGGTTTCTGAAATCGCTTTTGAAAATGCTTTCAAGCCCTAATTCAAGGATAAAAGGCCTCTAAGCTAAGAAACAACATGATTAATGGGAACTAAAGGATTATGACTATGATTCATAAGGATCAATCGGAATATTATGTATTTGAATAATGAATTTCAAAGATTTTTATGAATTCTTGGCCATTCCGCACTAAATATCAAGAATCATTGACCTCTACAACAAGATACTCCACGATTAATGGGAATTAGAGATATTATAACCATGAATCTCAAGGATAAATGGAAATTTCAAGAATATGTAGAAGGATTTTCAAAGACTCCATAGGATTTTTGGGCTTTCCTCCCTGAATATCAAGAATCATTGCTCTCTACAACAAGATACTCCATGATTAATGGGAATTAGAGGATTTATAACCATGTACTTCAAAGATAAATTGAAATTTCAAGTATTTGGAAAATGATTATCAAAGACTCCATAGGATTCTTGGCTATTCCACACTGAATATCAAGAATCATTGACCACTTCATCAAGATACTCCACGATTAATGAGAATTTTTAATTTTTAGACCATAAATGTTTCGGATTATTAGAAATATCATAGATTTGAATCATGGTTTTTAATGAATTTTATGTATTCTTGACTATCTGCATTGATTATCGAGTATTGTAGAGGCTCTACACCAAGATACTCCGTGACTTATGGGAAGTATAGGTATTATAACCATGAATCTTAAAATTAAATAAAAATTTTAAATATTTGGAGCACGATTTTCAAATATTGCATAGGTATCTTGGCCAATCACCACTGATTATCCAGAATTATTTCTGTCTACACTATGATACCCCATAGAAATTATAAGTTTTTAGACCATGATACTCTTGGATTAATAGGTATATCATGTATTTGAATCATGATTTTTAATGTTTTTTTGAGAATTCTAGGTTATTCCACACTGAATATTTTTTATAATTGCCCTCTACACCAAGATATTCCATGATTTATAAGAGCTAGAGGATTTGTAACCATGAATCTTTAGGATAAATGGAAATTTCAAGTATTTAGTCCACGATGTTCAAATATTCCATAGGACTCATGTCCAATCTGCACTGATTCTCAAGGTTTGTGGGTCTACTCACTATCATACTCCACGATTAATCAAAAGTTTTATATTTTAACCATGGAACTCTCGGATTAATGGGATTTTCAAATATTTGAACCATGATTTTTAAAAATTCCAAATGATTTTTGGATATTTGGCACTGATTCTCAATAATTAGCCTCTACGCAAAGCTAGTCTATGATTAATGGTAATTATAGGTTTTTAGACTATTGTTCTCAATGATAAATGGAAAATTCAATTATTTGCACCATTATTTTTAAAGATTTCAATGGATACTGGTTTGTTTATTTCTCAGTTTTGATTTTGTATACTAATTTCTTCATTTTTAAAAACGGATTTTTAAATAAAGACTCGAAATTATAATTGAATGAAAAATAAAAATAGAATATGAATTGACACATACGGGTCGTCGTCCGTCAAATAGGTAATCAAATGTTGTAATGTGCTGCTCAATAAATAACTACCTTTTTAATAATATTATAATAAGAAATATTATACATGAGTTATATGACAATACGGGTCTACTAGTATCAAAAATTGCGACACATTGTAACGAAATGTCTAAGATTGTAAGATACATCTATATGCCTATAGCGCATTCGAGTATTTTCAGGTGCTATGTCGTCTATAAAATTATCGTTGTTTATCCACATTGTCATACATAGTATTTGCTAGTAACTATAATTTATAGAAGGTATTATTTATAACTATCAATAAAACAACTAATAATTTTGCAATTAATGAAATGGTTATCGACATCTTAATCACGATCTTACTGGCATATCAATGGAATTTACGTATTTAAAATTTTAAAAATACGTAAATTAAAAAAAATAATAACGGTTTCTAATTTTTTCTTATTACGGTTTTGAATTTAATACCGGTTTTTAATTTTTTACGATTTTGGTTTTGACTTAATACCGGTATCTAATTTTTTCGGTTTAGGTTGGATTATGGTTTCGGTTTCTGTTTTAAAACAGTTTATACCGGTTTCTGAAATGGGTTTTGAAAACAGTTTCAAGCACTGTATTATATTACTAGATTTTACCACAGGAACGAAGAAAAACTAACACGTGGCATATTTAACTAACACAGCAAATATGACATTTTATTATAGAATGAAATATCAATTATAATATTATGAAATAACTATTTTAATCAGTCTGTGTCACATCAGTGGTTTAATATAATGTTATTAAACGTCGTGTGAAGATATTGATTTTTGTCTACTGTTGTTTAATATTTGTTTCTTGTGGCTGTTCAAATATAGTACGCGCTATTTATTGAAAGCTAATTTGATTTTGATTTACTGCAAAGTTGATAAACTCAATTTTAACTCAAGGAAACAATTATAGTCATAATATCGAAGTCATGTAATCCATCAAGTATCTAACATT
Source organism: Rhopalosiphum nymphaeae (assembly GCA_036289425.1). Lineage (NCBI taxonomy): Eukaryota > Metazoa > Arthropoda > Insecta > Hemiptera > Aphididae > Rhopalosiphum > Rhopalosiphum nymphaeae. The sequence continues at coordinate 8,824,140 of JAZAQC010000006.1, read as the reverse complement.
ATGCTCACAACCTTAGAAATTGACATTGCTTTTTATTAAAATAATACGATTTTTAATGACAAAAAAATAATGATATGGTCTCATTGAATACCAACACATATCAATGTGAATAGTAGACAGGGTCTAAAGTTAAAAATGTCATAAATTAGACGCCTATGTATTTTTTATTTCAAACAAATTTTATAAAAATATACGGAAAAATAGGTGGCGTTATTATTATTTATTTTTCATAATTTTTGTTTATGAAATAATAATATAAAAATATAGAAAGTATATTTTATTTGAAAATAGAGAATGAAAAATTGTTCATCCATATAAAACGGTTTTTTCGGAAACGTGATGTAACATTAAAAATATACTTCGACTCCGTAATTATTATATTATTTAGTATTTGGGTATGAATTGCTGGATTTTAATTATAACTTAATACCACTTTTACTCAATTTACAATAACGAACTAAAGAGTATAACCAACAATTTAAAATATTATTTCGATTACTAATAAAATTGCTTACTACGATATAACTAAAGATTCATTTATAATAATTATACATACAATGATTGTTCTTTAACTAAAAATTGCGTGCATACATTTTTATATATTATATTTAAATCATAATATAGGACATTATATGGAAATATATTTAACAAAAATTACTAAATTTATGTATAAACAATAAAAATTGTCTATGGTTTTCAAAGTTCTCATATTTATTTCCATTAAGTATTTCACTAAACATATTAATTCAAATAGTAATAAATAATGAAATAAATATAATTATCATTCAAATTCTAAGAACTACTGTAAAATCTATTATAATACCACAATGACAATATAAATTTTAGTTTTGATTTTCATAAGAGGTCTAGGAATATTATTTTTGTCTTATACATTTTATTCGACATCATTCAAACTACAGACTCGTACATTTTTCCTACTACTTTTGAAATTACAATTTTATTATTAACTTAAAACTTTAAAAGTTTATCGAAGACAAAATAATACTTATGTTTCTGCTTGCATAATTTATATATCTATGATTCCAGAATAATTGAGATATCGTAATGTAAAATATTGATAATTGTTTAGGGTGTCAGTAAGTATATTGCATTTGAAAACAACTATTTTCGTATGAATTATTAAATGAATCCACTTTCCGGGTTTTAATAACTATCCACGAGGTATAAATAAACTTTATGTATTATATTAGTTGTGTGTTTAAACTTGAGTATCATTAGTATAGTTAGTACACACAGTATAATATATTATCTTCTACTTATTCTCATGCAATAAATCTAAACTTTTAACTGTTTGACTGGCACACTAAGCGCTCCTGAATGGAAACATTTTGTTGTACGTTTCCAGTTCGTTGCAACATTTTTGTAAATTTTAAATGGATTTACACATTTCCCAAGCTATGGGTATATTTTATAATTAGGAAAAGTAAAAAAATTAAGGAAAAACGAAGATTTATATGAAAATCTAATTTTCGACGTGATCCATTGTATTTTTTCGATGCTTATAATATAAAAATGAATAACCATAAATACTTGAAATTTTCACGAAATGTTTATATTATCTTTTTTTTTTATTATTATTATTTATGACATAATTGTTAAGTTATATCGTGGCACAAGAAAATTTGAAATTTGTTTAGTATTTTTCTAGAAATATCAATTAAAAATTATTCGTTGGGTAAAAATGCTTGAAAATTTTATACAAAGGTTCTTATAAGTTTGTAATTTCTTAATTAAAAAATACTAAAAATCTATAACCATATTTATTTTTATATTTAATATTTGAAAATTCAATACACGAAATAATAATTAAATAATAATATATATTCTATATTTAAAAAAAATTCTATCTGAAAGTCAAATCAATTTTACATAACCATTTGAAGTTAAAATTTTTACGAATTCACCTAAAAAATAATTATTTTTCCTCAAATAATTTTTGATATTATATTGTATTTCAACAAAAACATATCATGAAATATACTTTTAAGTGATTACTAACAGACGGTTTATGTTTTTTCTAATACAATGATATATTATTGTATTCAAATTTAATACATCCTTAATTGTGACTCAGTCAATATCTAATGTACAGAAAAGCGCGGCACCTACTTGCCTATCTTTTAATTTTAAACGGTGGTCATACATTTTCGTGTTTCAAATTATTTATCGATTTATTTCTCGGAACTAAACAAAGGACGTAAATATATATTGTATTATATAAAATATGGATACCTACCATATTTTGACTAGTGACCGACTGGTATGAGAAATATAATCCATATAAAATTGTTCACTTGTCAACATAACCAATGATTTTTCTAATATTTTGCATTATCGGCTTAAGTTATTATTCTCTAAATTATATTTATTGTGATATTAATTAATAAATGATAAACTATTCTTATAACTCATACAATTTTTGATTTGATAACGTAAAGTAATATTTAAAAACTATTATTTATGTAAGAAAAGTATTCAATTATGCTTTCATTAAAAATAGTATTCATGTATTCAAAAAATATAGTATAAAAACATGAATAGAATTTTTTTAAATGGTTAAAATTTGACTTGTTTTCTACTATATTATTTAATATGTATATAAAAAACATTTCAATTGTGAGCTATATAATTTGTATTATAAAATATTATAAATACAACATTATAGTTTATAACGTTCAAACAAATTGATTTATGTATATTCGTAAAAGAAATACATTTATATTGTTCTTGATATTATAGTTTTATTTTATAGTTATATTGTATAAGAATAAAATTGTTAAACATTTTTATATAAATTAAAATCATAAACAATTTTAAAAATATATATCGTTTAAAAGGTTTTACATTTATAGGGGTACTATAAACTGTTTTTATATTATTTGATGTTGATCCTAATACTTGATTTCAATTCCCGATTGGATTTCAAGCTTTTTTTTTTTTTTTGATTGTAAATAAATAAAAAAATTGCACATGTTTGTATTTCTAAAAGATACCACCAGAATTTCAGTAAATAAAAAAAATGTTAAATAATAACTCTTCTTATTATTATTTTTTCTTAAATATCATATCGTTTGATATATGTAATTGACATATGTCAATATTTTGGAATTATTCTTTGATCCTTTAAAATGTAAAGCTTCGAGACAGATTAATGTTATTTATTCAGTAGTATTCGACTGCATATACTCGTATACTTCATCCTAGTATTAATCATGAATACTCGTTAAATAAATAATGTGCAAACGTAAACTCTACTTATTTCATCATTACCAATATAATAATCATTGAACGTTAGTGTCATTTATTTATTTTACAGTTAAGTACATAGCATTATATTAAATCTATAATGTATGCATATGTGTTCAAAAAGAAAACACCAAAAAAATGTAAGCAATGACTTGAACTTCATTGATGTTTTAGTTCCAGTTCCGGTTAAAAAAAATCAGTTTAGGTTCTAATATTGATTCTTTTCGGTACCAGTACGGTACAAGTTCATAAATTTGTGTATATTTTAAATAAATGAAATAGCATGTAAAATATTTTTAAAACTAAAATCTATATTTTTTATATTATTAGTAAAATAAATAACACACGTATGAAAGTTATAATTGGTTAATTTGATAATTTTATCATTAATGTAATTTCCAGTGTCCAAGTATCTATTTTTGTGCATTGATATAGGCGTTATGGAGTTAATTTATGGTTCCCCATCATAATTAGTCAATTTCATTTTTTTACCTAGTAGTTAACAATTATGTATTATTTCATGATTTTAGCTAAAGAATTAAAGTTTTCTCAAGTATTTTTAATTTTCTTTATTTTACATAGGGCACTATACATCAAATAGAAAAAAAAACTTTTGTAAATTTACAACAACTAATACTTCTGTTGTTAAGTGGATTGTTTGTATATAATGTTTATTTGTGCTTAAGGAACGATGATCAGATTCTTGATTTTCATTCATCAAAGTAAACATTAACAGCAGAAATACTTTTATTATACAATTATGTGACAGCTGATTGGTTGTAACAAAAATATAACACTGCTTTCATTTACTGATAAAATGGACTTTTACGAACATACTTTTCGAATTTATTTAATTTAATAATGGATTGATAATACAAATAAAGAACGAACATGTTACTTTTCAGTAAAATCTATTAAATAAAATGTTTTACCGATTATAAATTATTCTATTTGTACAAATAATGTATGAGCATAACTTAACTAGCATCAATTCCACTAGACCAGGATAACAGTTTAACGAAAAACATAAACAACAAAAACACTAACACATGAATTAAGTGCGTACTGGCTAACAGTGCCTTTGGATTTAAAAGCAATGATAAATAAATCATTAGTAATTGAAAAAATGAATCGATTTTTACTATGAATAATAAATACAAATATATAAATTATAAATATTTATAAGCTACAAGTATTTTATAGCAAGAAACTAAGAAATTAATAAACTCTTTATTTTGTATAGCTAAGATGGTATTAAATATGTAATAACAATAAAATTATATTTTATACATATATATTATTATTATAATAATATACTCATGATACTCATGGTATTATAGGTTCATTGTTTTTCGCTAAAATAAAATCAGCCTATCTTATAAGCTACCCATAATATGAAAGACGGTTTCTGCTCAGATTTGTTTTTCGTATACAGTGATACATAATTGAAGTCAAATGTAACATATTGTTATAAATTACAGTTACCCAATCAACATTTAATTTACATCAGAGCAGGTACCCTTTTTCATTTAATTTGTTTAAATTATCGAAGCATTTTATGAGCTATTTTTAATAACAATGAACATAATATCTAGGTTAATGCGTATTGTAAAAGAACATGAAAACATTTGATCTTTTTACCACCTGTTAAAGTGAATCCTGAAAAGATTCCAAGACAATAAACTTAAGCACATCGTGTTGTAAATACTATTAAATATAATATTCAATTATTTTGCTTCGTTCTAAATTCAAGAAAGTAAATACATAATATATATGTTCAATTATTAAACTGTTTTATCAGTAAATAATAAGATGATTCACTAAGCATCTTCAACCCCTTTTTAACTTTGAATAATGCATTTTTTAAATTCTGATCTTTGAACATTCAAATATACTTATTATATATCATATTTTAAACAAAGAAAATGTTTTTTTTTGCTTCAATTTTCAAGTTCAGTATCTTTTCTTGTAAAATCTAGGGAATAGTTGGTCATTTTTATTTATTTTTTTTTGAGGAAACTTAAAAGTAAAAAAATTCTTTTCTTAGTAATTTGGGTAAAAAATGGAGAAAAACTCGAATTTTCACTCAAAACAAATTTTCGACAAAACTGATTTTATTTTTTTCTGTAATTCAAAAATGAATAATCGTAAATACTTGAAATGTTTATCAAATATTTAAATTAATACTTATTATGCATATTCAATTTTAAAAATATTTTATCTCTTTACAGTGCTCTTTACTCGTTTTTTGTATTTCAATAATATTATGGAAACAAAATTTCGATCAAAAAGTTTGAAAATGCAAAGTATTGATTGTACCTTCTCCCACGAGATTTAAAGAAGTTTAAAAACTGTGTCATAGTCGCATCTATGAACTTACTGCCCGTCGATATACTCAAAAATGCACGAGAAAAACACACCTATTGAATTTATGTCTAACAGTGGATCGAAGATGAGGTCATATTTTACAAATCAAAATTAAATTATATTTTTTATTTTATTTATCGTAGATCTGAATTTTAACATTCGACATAAAATATATAGTTCTTTGAAATCCGGGAGAATATTTTTGCACTCCATATTTTAATATAATATAATTATAGTATTATGCGTTTAATAATATTATTAATGAAAATACCATTGTTTCGACTTCCAAATTATTTTTATAAAGTTATTAAAAACTTTTCCGAATCATCCCTAACCCCAATATTATGTAATAATTAACACCAACATCCGGTCTTCAAATTTGATCATAAAAAAATATCACTTTATAATTGATATTGAATTGACTGTTGTTCGACTATGTACCTGTTATGTGGAAAAATAAAAATGTACATTAAATGTACTTTAAGTGCATATATTTACTGTCCATGTATCATTAATTTATTATATTTCACTTAATTCTCTATTAATCTATTAATTTATTATCTACCCAGCAATGATTATCTGCGAGTTGCATATCCGTCGTAGTCTGATTTGATCGGCCTTTTAAAATTTCCGGTTAATTATTTTCGACGCGCCTTTCTATTCGATTAATTTTTCAGGGCGACGTTAGGCATAGCGTTTAACGCAAATAAAAGGTTTATTTGTATATCCGTACAATTTAAATACTATATATAATATAAATAAGGTATATTTTGATAAAGCCTACCCATATAATACTGGTTATCTATAATAGTACCATAATAATATCAAAATCTAATCTAAACTATCTATACGCTCACGCACCTATATACCTGATGTTGTTTTTATTACCATCACCTATAATAATTTTATTTTTAAATGAACGTATTTTGAAAATTATTATTTTTTATATAATTGAAGTCATTACAAGGTATTGTTTTAAATTTTTATGTTTTTCACCATCATTTGTTTATTAGCGTAAATGCATATACAGCAGCATAATGTAAATACACAACAATAATTTAAAAACATTTTAAATTTAGCTAGATGAAGAAGAATTATTGGTTTTCATTGGCAATTTCGATCATAGAGGCTCATTTGTTAAACAATTAGTAGAGCAGTATTCACCATAACAGTTTATCACTAATTATGTTGTTTTTTTTTATTTTCAGTCCCCAAAAACAATAATTTTTTAAGAATTTAGGTAAGTAGATATGATAACAAAATAAATTTCAAACTATTTATTTATATCAGCACATATAAGAAGTTTCTGAATGTGTAAAGTATTGGACTAATTTGTTCAAAAACACATACAATCCCTGGGAAACCGATAGTGTGATAATAAAATAACCACCTAATGTAAAACACAAAACTGTGAGTACCGTGGAGTACTTTTTGCGTAATATTATACTAAGTTGCATCTAGTCGATAGAACTATCATGTAAGTATGTACATTTTTTTTACACGCAGTGTGGCTCTATACGGGGACCAGGGTAGGCAAGTCCCCCCCCAACATTTGATTTTGCTCTCCATTTCTCTCACTATAATTTGATATTAAAAATATGTAAGTAAATAAAGAAATTGTACATCATTATTAATATATAAATAGTATTAAGTACTTTAAAGAAAATTAAGAGTTTATTATTTTGCCATCCGAAAACATGACGGACATATTATAAGCGTGCGCAGCTGGGCTTCGCTATACTCAGTATTAAACGCTAGTAGTGTCTTATCAATTGGCTAGGTTACTAAACTGGTATACTAGTATAGTGCAGATATCTGTAATAGTATATGCATTAAGCGTGCATAGTTTACCTGGTGTTCGGTGTTTAACGTGTTAGGCAATTTACGGTTGATATCTAAAACCGTCAGCTTAACATACAATGCATTCCATCGAGATTCACGCGAGTACATATTATTATTATAATGCCACCAAAACACCAAGCAACATCTTTGTCATCTATAAAAAACGACTTGATAATAAAATATATATATATTACGGCTCGAATAGTTTTAAAATAGACACGAAATAATGCGACGTTATGCGTACAAATTGATACGAGTACATCATACTAACATTGTCTGTTTATCATTGTCAAAAAGGGCGCGCGTAATACGTTAAAATACCAACCTCGATATGCAGTCTCCTATTCGACAGCTGTATAACCATATGTATAATATGGGTACGGTGCATTTCTCTACGCAAAATCCCTCTGACATTGCCGAGAAAATATAAAATGCTCATACTAGGGCACATTTCACTGTAAAATAAAGATTGCAATAAACGAGCTGACAAGGCAGCCTAACTTGCCTATTCGTCCAACGTCACTCTTACAATCCATTTCTTCGTTTACTAGTGCATACAGTGATTGAAGTAGACACACACGCAACTAGTGAGGGAAAGAATGGCTCAAAATCTCAATTAAACTTAATGAAGAACTATCCATTCATGGACCTTAGTCCTTCCTTGATCTGATATTACAATAAGAAAACACGAGTTTTCAACTTTTTCTTAATTTGATATACGTATGTATGTACGACAAACGTATGCGATATACGCACCTGTGAAACACCTGCATATTATAAAAATAGAAGATTTTTCAATGCAAATCTATTATGGGATCTTTTTCATACTTAGACACGTTAAAATTTGATGATATCCAACGTTTTTGAGGGTTCTCAGGGTAAACTTAGAACCAAGCATAGATTACTCAAATTGTTATCAATAATAAACCTTATTGGTCAAATATAATAATATTAGAAGATTATTTTTTTTTTTGTTAATTAATTTTTTTGCGATGACTATTAATGTACTACGTAATCTAATTATATCAAAATCCAATAAATAATACTAATCAGTAATTATAGATGCTGCGTAGATTGATTTTAAAATACTAATAATAATTTACTTCAACATAATACAGACATAAAACTATAATTAAAATATAATGTTTTATTTACTTTTTATTATTACATGCAAATCTATTAAAGTATTATAATTTAGTATATAGGATATAGCTCAAAAGGTAAAATATACTTATTTATTTTAATGCCAAAATGTATTATAATCTAACGTATATTGAGTACCCGGACATCATATGAATTTGGAATACAGGTAAAAATGCACGTTCGTGCTTCACTAACCAAGACACAATTTTCTGTTACCCAATCTACAGATGAAATCACCGTAAACGGTTAACCGTCATAAATTTAATAATCGTACGTATTATATAAACGGCAGCGTATGAAACACACGTACTGCACTATATTCAGTGAGACGTTATAATGTGGCATTTAACGGGACAGCTCAAACAATTTAAACTGAACAATAATGTGGCATAGTATAGTATTTTAACCACTACTGAAATAGGTAAGGGTAGCTAGATAATATAGTATTCATAGAGCCTATAAACAGCCAAGCACTACAATGTACATTATAATATACAATATTGAAGAGACCCTTATATTTTGGATCGTACATTTACTTTTTATCCAGACGTCTAAATCGACTCTATTATTATTTATATAATAATGTATGGCAAATGAAATGTTAGTACATTTGTAGCATAGAATAATAGCTGAAAACAGTCAAAATTATGATTACCGTTCCAAACGCGATGTTTTTTCATAAACAAAAAAATATAAAATCGTATAATATTGTTATATCTTTGTTCGAAAATAACATTTTAGTACCAAGATATTTATCCAAACAAGCTTTCATAATTTTATAATATTTTATACCTTTGTGATAGTGAGATACGCATCAATGTTTGATAAATTAGCACGGATCTCTTAATATGCTTCCGATTGCAAAATATTACCCGGTAAAGTACTAATTGAAAAGTTCTATTTTATTATTATCGATTAGATTATAATCATCATTATCGAAAGTTAATATATTTTATATTCGTTTAATTATACCTAATATACCTATAGGTATATAGGACATATAGGTTCTATGTTGTTTTAAAAGCTTTTAACATATTTTATTTTAATGAATGAATTAACTAATTTTAATTTTAACTGGCCATTAACTTTCTTAAATTGGTGTTCACAAATTGTACATCGTATTTTTATTGCAAACATTAATTATTTAGCATGTATCCATAAAAATAATTTATTATTTTAGTTCATGCACTATTACGCACAGTAAAAACGAATATTACAGATCTTTACCTTGTTGGTATAATTACAATTTATGGCAAATAATAATTATCTGGTAGGTATCATGCACAATGAGTTTGTCAATGGATTCCACCAGATAGACAGTATACGATTTTCGGTGTTTTTTTACTCGCAATATAATTATCACAGTCATCAATTTTAACAAAATAAATTAGTTGTGTGTGTGTAAGTGATATTATGTTGAAATAGGCGTTAAGAAGCTGGCAAAGACTTGTGCAGAAGGTCAAAAGGCCGGATATCTAGTGTGGAAATCCTGAATAGCGATGATAAAAGGGCAGGGCATGAGTTAACGAAGGAAAAAAAGTTTGCCGATAAGATACCACCGTAAAGGACGACCAAGAGAACGGTGTGTGCGGCGACCATGTACAGCAGAAATATTACCACAAGTTAAAGTTTCGATGAGCGCAGGTAGATGACTGCTGTAGCGATGGAACGGTGTGATAGTTGTGGTAATGGGGACTACGTTATTAAGCCGAGACGAAAATAATAATAATAATAATAATAATACGTAACAAGAATAATACTTACGGCAACTCAAAACGTCAAGTTACACCGGAAGTTTTGTGGGCGTATAAATCTTCGACGAGAAAAATATATTAAACCGATTGTTCGTTTGTTTCGGTTAGTTTAAAAACTCATTAGAAGCGGTTCAAATGGAATTCGTAATTTATTATTTCGCGTACGTGCGTTTGGAAATCGAGATTTGAAACTTACTATTTCAGTAGATATAATAATAATATGATTGATTACCTATAGCCAGTATACGTGTGCTATTCCGTGATACACAAAATTAAAATGCTGTCGGAACTTGTGCGGTCGAGAGAACTGCAGATCGAAGGATCGTGAATATTGTTGTTGTGCGTCCATTTCGCGTACATTAATATATACGATGGTGAAAGTATGCTCGCGCGGAATAATGTCTGTTTAGTGTCTCATCGGGCCACGGTACATAAATCATAATTTCAATTGTATTGATCCCGTCAGTGTTATTTCTTTTGAGTCGTATTCATTACGCTTTTTCGATAAAACTTAGTACTTACTTACATCTTAGCTGGAAATAAATCAATGCAAACTACATTGCAAGAACCCGTTCAACCAGACTATCAAAACCAGAAAATCTGACCACTACTATCTATGACGCGCTCGAGCGCTCCTTTACTTCACGAACTAGTCCGACTTGTATTCAGTGAAATATGATAGAATCGCCGATCGATTGCGTCCAAGATGAACCTCGATATTATCATAACCGTATACCATGCATTTCATACCACTCGAGATTTTCAGTAAATTCAATCTGAAAATGTTTTTTAGTCACCTTAGAGTTTCGTCATATCCGTGTGCCTACGATTTACACCGGCATCAGAGTATTATCGTCGTCGCCTTCGGCAATACTACAACGGCTGAATTCGAGAACCTCGACGATAAATCTTAGTAAGTTATGGTGCACCGTAAAATGGATTTCCTTACAATATAATATTATTGTCCGGCGCTTTTCCCGGGGGCGTTCTAAAAAGCAGCATACAAATGTAAAGTTGTAAACTCCGAAGAGAAGAGCTAGAGACAGAGACAGAAACAGACAGACAGATAGACAGACAAACAGCTACAGAAGGAATGATCAAGAGATCGGTTATTAATTATTATACCGATCACATTTGAAAAGTTATTAATTGCTATTGAGTTTGGACTAGCTTAACGTAATCCCTTTTAGACCACGTAAAGACCGCCTCAAAAACCGTTCTGTACACTGCCGCAATGGTATTGTGTGTCTCAACAGTATAATAAATGTTTGACAACGTTGCAGTCGATTCCCGCACGTAATCTTGATTTATTTCGGGTCATTTTAGGTGTCCCTTAATCGGCCGACAAACACACGTAATCGTGTCACTGAATCGCATCGGCAAACGAATTGGTTTTTCACCTGACGGCCGTGATATTATATTATTATGGCATAGTAGTTGTACGGTGTATATAATGATAATAAAAATGTAATATTATTATTTATAATAATATTATAATATACACATATAATAATTTAAAGTTAAATAGATTAAATGACGGCCATATTGTTAAACACAAGTAGTGATGTTCGTAAACAATTGTATATTATAAAATTCTACAGAATATACATATATATATATATATAAATAAACTTATAGAGAATCTTGTACCTATAACTATTATAAGCCATAATCTTGTATTTTTTTAATTATTTTTACAATATCATTATTTGCTTTGGTTTTCTATCAATGTAAAACCACACGTTCTAGCATATAATATGAACATATAGCGTGGAAAGAGGTTTTCACGATTTCTATAGTACAAATTGTTTTTGTTCGCACAGTAACGTGCAATATTATAAATTTTATCATACTAAAAAAATTACGCGAATTGCTCGGCTGATAATACTGTGTTGAACGCCTCGTTTTATTCGAATAAATATCAGTAATAAACTACCACACACACATATATATATGATCACAAGATACCGTGGTAATAACGATAAAATAGTACTAATAATTTAAATAATTATTTATTGGCAATCGAAGACGTAACGTAATAATGAGTTGTGTGATAGTTTATTGACAATTATAGACTATAGCTTCTATAGCTTGTTGAGTACTACTTAATCTCGCGTAGTTATTCATTATAACCATTCGGTCGGTACGCTAAGCAAAAACAATAACAAATACCTCGAATAGTGAAAGAAAATAATATTTATTATGTTTAATCATTTTAATAAACTCCTATTATCGAATTACGATAATTTATCGATATAATATTGCATCGTTTTTTTTTTATGTAGTCGTCTATTTTTATTTTTCTATTTTTTTTTTAAATTTTATCAATGGCTGTTGTATATTTACCTTTAAAAAACATTGAATACATTGAATTATAAAATCATAACCACATTTATCATAAAATATTTAGTATAAATTTATATTATTTTAAAAGAGAGCAAAGTTCATTTTTGCATAAACTTGCGCACCTGAGTTCACAATAAACTTTTACTTAAACAATAAATATAATAATATTTTTTATTACATACTTACCATTTTTTCTAACTAAAACTGACATAGTTCATTAAAATGTTTACTTAATATCACGGACATTATAAAAACATATTTATAAGCTATAACAGTGCAACATAACATGATAAATAGATTTAACTATAAAAACTGAAAAACCTACGAAATAAACTGAAAATAAATTTAAAAAAAAATCAAAACGAGGAACACATTTTTTTTTTATATGAATGCTATTATAATGTACTTTTATTATGTTAATAATATTTTATTTGTTTTTTTTTTCACTCAACTAAACTATCGGACATAATTGATTTTTCTTTAAACATAACTATATCTTCCAATATGAAGGATTTATAGACGAGATATTTGAGGCAGTGTCTAACTTATTTTAGACGAACAATTTGTCATTAATTGAATTATACTTGCTTTTCATATATCTCATTGAAAGTTATAATTTTAATATGATTTTTTATCTACTTCGTTTTCTTGCTAATGAAATAATTAAAGTTGTATAAAACAAAGTATATTATATAATAAATAATTAATTAACAATAAAATTACCACTGATCATGATTAAGATTGGAAAATAAGGTTGGAGACAACACCAATGATACTAATGATAGCTATCATTGATAATTTGTTTTTTATAATATTTATTTGCCAGCAAGGTATATAGACAATTTCGTTAAATTGATTTTCGAATAGGTAAAAAACATACCTACTGCTTGTATACGAATATATTTTCATATCTAATCTCTTACATTCATTTGAATACATTTTTCTTTCTATAAGTACTTGATTGATCATACTAGTTATGTTTATTTACGACTTTAACTATTTGAACAATATTTTCTAAAGATGTATACACTTTTGCATACCTACAATTCGAAAATCTCATTTCTACTTATTATAAGTAAAATACAATAATATTATCGGTAATATAATATAGCTGATGCGATATCAGTAAATTTATCAGTTGATAAATTCAAAAAATTGTAACTCAGATTACATTTTATATTTCGTTTTCTATCGTGGCACAAATTACCGATATTAATTTTTATATGTTGCGCAAAATACATGTTATGTTTTTGTAATTTGGCGTAAATTACAGACGTACTTAAATTTACTTATTTATGGCACAAAATACCATCTCATTTTCGATAATGTCCGTTTTTATCGGTAGCTCCACCCCTCCGTGAATATATTCTTGACCCACGACTGGACAGAGCCGTCTCCGCGGGGCAACTATTAATATTATGCATTTATGCACAATGTTATACATTTGTGATTTACATTGTTTAACAAAAAAATAAAGATTTTAACGTATGTAATTGGTGCTTTTGTATAGCTATTGTTCAGTATTTATCTTTAAGCCAAACGTAATTTTGAAAAAAAAATAATAATAAACAAAAATTCGTTTATATAATATGATCTGCAGGCTGGTGTTGAACGTCATCATAACACTGACTGGTAGACGATATTAAAAGTATTTTTTTTTTTTTTTTGAACGACTTTAAATAGGGGTTGCCATTGTCCGCGCCCGGTGAACTGTTCGCGGCCGATACGATTCCAAAACTTTCTCTTTGAATCACTCGGTCCCGTTATCGTTATGTCTGCTGTAGTACTGTCCCGTGTATAGTAGGTGCATGTAATATTATATTATATTATTCTACGTACAGCCTAATAATACTAAAACGTATGTAAAACAACGGATTTTATACGGGTTCTTGAGTACATAAAAAGTTATATGTGGATCCGAAAACTTCATTGTCGACTAAATTATCAGTATCGAAACACGTTTATAAACTATATTCCTGTCCTCGACAAACGAGATTTAGTGAAAAATAGCAAATTCAATTTTTTTAAATAGTTAAATATAAATATAACTCCATACAGTGTACGAAAAATACGTTATACCATTGATTATAAGTACTATGAATAACAAAAATTTGTTTAGATATTTTTAACAATTGAAATTAAACATGAAAAAAAACTGTATCTTAATTAATAGACAAAATCAAAACTGTTGATAACAAAGACGTACTTACTAAAGCCCAATCATACTACGAACACTATATTTATATGATAAAATTATTGAACACAATTAAAATTTATAAGGAATATAATTGGACAAATTGTAATTTACACAACGAAGCAATTCAACATAATATATGACAAAATTACGGATTTTACAACACAACTAAATTCTATAATTTGTAATATCATGACTAATGTAATTTATAATAAGTATGTACTTTTTACTTTTTAATTAATTATAATTTGTATACAAGAGCAAAAGTGATAATAAATACATTAAAATATTCAATTTCGATTTGGCAAGTAGTATGCAATAATTATTCAATTATTCCTCAATCTATGATAATAAAACAAAAACGCAAGTATACTTCCTATTGTAGTACTGTTCCAAATTTTAATATGTTATCAAGTTAAATTACACGAATTTAAATGTTCGTATGTGTTTAAATTGTATGTAATTTTAGTAAATTATAATCGTTTCCTTATTTATAATATCTCACAATTTTTCTGATTAACAGATGTACTAAACAGTAAATATAAATCGGTCAAAATCGTATTATTATATAATTATTAATATTAGCCCGTATGGCGTATACATTATAGTCCGTTTCTCCCAGTGCCACACTCGACCAAATCATTCAAAATAAAAATAGTAAATATGTCGGAATAGTGACAAGCTACGATAAAACCAGTTTAACTTGCACTACGCCCTACATAGTTACGGCGGCTGGGATAAAATACTAATTTATTAGTATTGTTGGTTCTTATCGCCATCTACCGAGAGTTTTATTGTAAACCACCGAAAAACCGCCCAGTGAGCAATCTATAGTATTTATAATCAATGGTTATACGGTTGTCTCATCTATTTCGATACTTTTATCCAGATAATGAAATTTACCACAGTAAAATAATAATTAGGTATGTACCACAAATAAAGCTATCATACAACTGATCAGTATTGTGATATTGTTATTAAGAAACGATTTACCCAACGGCAACTAAACATATTTAATTGGCTGACTAGTGGTGTTTTGCTGTTTTTATGATATTGTATTATAATAATTTTATTTATATGATATGCAGTTATACAGCTCGGGTAAATACTAAATATTCTCCGCACAATAAAAATAGACTTTTTAACAGTTCAACATTATTCTATTTCAAATTAAATACTACAACTTATTTTTCATATTTTTATATTTATGGTTTATAATATTTATGTTTATGGACTTTAATACCGAAAAGTCATATGTATTTTATTTTTAGTACATTTTAGTATTGTTATATAATGTATAAACTGTTCGATC
This sequence comes from Rhopalosiphum nymphaeae, assembly GCA_036289425.1. NCBI lineage: Eukaryota > Metazoa > Arthropoda > Insecta > Hemiptera > Aphididae > Rhopalosiphum > Rhopalosiphum nymphaeae. The sequence continues at coordinate 8,807,915 of JAZAQC010000006.1, read as the reverse complement.
ACAAAAAATAAATACATGATTCACGAAAGGTTGCTAAGCAATTATTTGCTCGTGTATTATATAACTCACACTCTTCGAGTAAAATTATTTTAACACTATTAGCTTCGCATTTTTTATTAATTTATTTCTGGGAATCATTACTTGTTGTATTAGTTATTTAATATGTAAGTACATACAATTTAGTTACATTAAGCCAATGAATCCCACTTCATGTGATTTTTTTTACGTAACCACTCATTGTTGTTTACATTGTGGTTTTGTTTTTTTAAACTTTTTAATCAAATTACAAAATATTGAATTTACGTGTATGATTATGAAAAAAAAAAATAAAACGATTTACGTTCGTATACTTGAATATTTTATTTTATTATGCATAATTAGCTGTTAAATTATAATGACGTATTTTATGTATCGACATTAAGAATAATGAAATATTATATTCGTTTTTATTGTGGCATACTCAGGTATAGAACAAATTTAATATTATGTTAATTCATGACTGGAACAATTGTATTAACAAATAATATATTGTAGTAGTATACTACCTTATTACGTGTAAAGATTTTTTTGTATACTATGAATAAAACCATTGATTAATATTATTATTATTATTATTATTATTATTATTATTATTATACGCATTAAATATTTATATATCCAAAAAACATACTTACCCCTGTCCCCCTTTTTCCTCTCAATAATACAATTGTTCATAATCTGATTTTTGAAAATTTTAGTTATACTTAAACACCGTATTTTAACGTTTTATAGATTTTTTTTTTTGTTCCGTGGTAATAGGTATACATTTTTATTTTTTAAATCAGAATTTTCCTTTTTTTTAAATTAATTAGCGGATAATTAATATATTAAAATCAAAATTCGATCTAGTAGTTTTTAAGTTATTCAAATTTGTCTACTAAATATAAAAGGTCCGTAATAATAGGTTTTGAAAATAATATAGTGAACTGTAGTAAATGTAATGTGATTAAAGTAATTAATATTAATTATTAATTCATATTCTATACATCAAAATTTATAATTTATTTAAATTTTTAAATAATAAACACTATAATATCCAATATAACATATATTTTATACTTGTTAACGACGATAAGTCGTGTTGATCGTGTTTTTTGAATCACTCTATGTTATATTTACTTAATTATAATACATAAAACAATTTAATACTGTGGACTACTTACAAATATATATTTAAAAACATTTTATATAAATATTTTCAATAAAGTTCTAGGTTATGCTAGATTGCAGGTAAAATATCATATAAGATACCTAAATAAAAGTAATATGATGGATACAGTAAAAAAGGATACAAATGACTGATATAAGTAAAAATGTATTTATATCAATACACTACAGAAAAATATATAAAATTGTTTGTACATTATTATTTGTATATTAAAGAGGTTAAGGTAATATAATACAAAGGTAGTAGTTCGTTATAAAAAATACCGACTTTAATATTATGATTTTAACGGGAAAAGTTATCGTATTAATATTCCACTGGGAGTTATATTATTTTATTTCTATATTATTATGTGCGCTAGTTCAACGGCGAAGGAATTTAAATTTTGTTTTGTTGTCATGTGACGACTAAAATACGACCTGACACCAAATAACATTATATTATCTCCCAGTTATGCATTAAAAAGTTAAAATATTTTTAACTCGATAAAATATAAGCTTTTAATACGAAAAATATTTCTCTGTGTCATAACTAACTCCATTGACGATGTTTAAGATAAAAATAATGTTTTGATTTACATGTTGTAAACAATTTAGATATTGAGATAAAAATAATAAAACAAAATTTCGATTACAATGGTAATAAAATAATTAATCTCAGTATTATATAATAATCTATTATTAACACACCAAATATAATATTATTATATCATGCAATTATCGATTTGTAGTATACTAAAACTCAGTAAAACACATAATATATATTTTTATATTCATTATTATCAAAAAATAATTGGCAGTAAATGTTTTAAAAACATATACCTATTTTATTTGTATTTTTCAATTTGAATAGTAAATTAATAAATTATAGTATATAAATCGAATAGGAAATTTAATCATAATAATTGATTTTATCTTAAATCCAGCTAGAACAAAATAGAATATTAATTGATTGTTTACTTATGTTTATGAGCATCATTATCGTTTTACGTTGAAAAGATATCAGCTTATATAATGGGACTCTACAATTCTTCGTATATAAAATGCGATTAAATCTGCTATAAATATATAGCACACAGGTACAGGCCGAGTAAAATATTTTATCTACGATTAATTTGACGATAATCGGTTAAAAATAAAAACAATAGCCTTGGAAACTTATCTCACTTATTCCCAACCACAAATCTCCCTCCGTCATGCAATAACGGGTTCAGATTCGTCGATAATTTCAGAAAGCCAAAATAAGTAGCACAGTATAGTGATTAGCGGGGTTCTGAGTTAATACAATAGACGATTTTATAGTGGCTAATCCATGAGTAAATATCCGTTAATGAAAAGTGGCAGATGAATGTAAATGAATTACGATAATTAACTATCGTTAGTCCCACAGCACCTCACCGCGCGACTGGTTTTTGATTATTTTTATTTATTTTGTTATTTTCATTTAAATTATATTTTGCTACTGTGTGTGTGTGATAGAGAAAGCCATACTTTAAAATTATAGAGGGCTTTTTGATCCATTACTTATGGAGTGTCCGGATGAGACACAAATTTATGTTTTTTATATTTTCTAGAAAACCACGTACATAATACTTATAGTGTAGAACCATATATGAGTCATATATAATAGTATAATACCTATATTATATAATATGACTGCGTTCTTTATACCGATAATGTATTGTAATACCTATGTGATATTTAGCGGTGTAAATCAGATTTAAAACCACGGAATTCGTATGTGTGCAGTTTTGTATACGTTTTTTCTCGCGTGTGCCATAGTTTCATTTTGGACACAAATCCGGTTAACCTAAAATAATGAAACTTTTCAGTTCACAATATTAACGAAGTATCAGCCGATTCCATTTCAAAATCCCAAGCGTATTTTGATTAAAAAAAAAAATTGACGCTTCAACGTGTTATTATAATAAGACTTCTATACAAGTGTGACAAGTACGTGTGTGATAAAATTGATTTTGTTTCGACTAAACATATTGCACGTGGATAGACAAGTTGCGTTACAAGCAAAACGCATATCGACAAATCCTACTGAAACACGGCCAATATGCAGTAACAAGGTTAAGCCATTTTACTTCAAACGCATTTTGATAACCTAATAGCATAAATATCGATACAGCTCGAACCAATCGTCGTTCGTCGTGGTTTATTGTTACGGATTTATATTATTATTGCACATTCAGATAAAACACGGTAACGGGCATGCACGCGATGAAAAAATAAACCATTATAATATTAACGGTTCCGTAAAATAAATACTTACCGAATAGTTAATTCGTTTTTTGTCACTGTAAATAAATTTTTGTTGTGAAAAAAAAACCATAAACAAAAAGTTTTCAATTTACAGAAAACCATTGCAATAACGTATATCGGGCGCTCGATTCGATTACAAAACTTTTGTGAGAATATTTCAGAGTGCCGTGTCGTCGCGTTCTCAGATATAATATTATATACAACACAATAACAACAATAATAATATTATTATGTTATACGTCGGTAGTGGTACATAAACTCATAGAGCGGACGAGGACGAAAAAATATTATATTATATTATATTTTTTTCATCCACTTTTCGACCCCCTCCCCTCCCATCTTCACGTGAAACTATATACAGGGTGATTCATCCCATTTGTATTTTTTTAGTAAAGAATTTATTCAAATACTGATTTTTGGAATTTTTACATATACTTAATGATTTTATTTTCAAATGTATACATTTTTAAATTTTTTCATACCATTTAAGTCGTAGATATACCAATTTTTTTTATAATCACTCTTATTCCTGTTGATAATTAAGTAGATAATTTTTTTAAAATTGTAATGCAACAAAACCAAATTTGGAACTAGTAGTTATTTAATTATTTAACTTAGTGTACTAATAAGAATTATAAATAGGTCTACAACAACATGTTTGAAAAATACTACTGGCTAAGATATTACTTGAAAATTGGCCTTAACAGTTAGGTATCACTAATAATTAATATAATCTATCAACATTTCATATATTTTTTAAAATAATATCTGAGTATAATAATTAATAAATAAGTATGAACTAGGTCAAATATTTTATATTTTTGTAAAATCATTATTATTTAAGGGGATTGCAAACGTACAGTTTCTAAGGAGTTTAGTATAGGCAATAATATAAGAGCGTGCGCGCAAGCTTACAAGTGTGTGCGTAGTAAATGATCATTAGTGTTAGTGACACCGTCTCACAGGTAGGGAACGGTGCGGGCGGAGATTCTGAGAACACATTATTTTTGTTATATGGGTTATTAGCAAGAATAACATACCCATTGATGAACACAATGTCGCTACCTATATAATATATATATTTTTATAATAAAAAATCTGTTTATAATTCATAGATATTATATTATATTGCCAAACATTTATAATTAAAAAATTTAATAAAAAATAAATTCCAATTAAATTTTAACTTTATTTAACTGAGGGTTAATTAATTCTGGTAACAAGTAATTTAGGTAAAACTCCGATAAAATAACTTCCATTTTGTTTTTCCAAAACTCATCGTCACGTTCTATTTTATCAACACATATCCCTATAATAGTACAAATACATAATATTATATAATATAATAATGTACATTATAAATAATATAATATATGAAAAAAATATATATAATATATTTATTATACCTTTTGGTGTCCACACAATAAAGTAACAGAATTGTCTATTAGTTATGTGAAGTTGGCCTTGGACTTGGTAGTAATATATATGTGTTTTTTTTTAAATTAAATTATTTGTTTGTATTTCCATAAACTTTAATTTTTTTTCATTATATGCTTCCTTAGGTGTGAAATCTTTTATAGAAAAAGGACATTTAATTTCTATAATTGAATCGTCTCCAACTAGTCCATCTGGGGAAGCTGCTAATATGGTAGATCGAAGTCAACAAATAGTCCTGCCAATTTCACAGTGCATACATAAAGCTTCTCAAATTCTTGCCTGGCTATAGGTTCAAATTGTATTCCGTAACTAAATTCAAGTTATTAAATTAATTTACGAAAAATATTTTCAAAATTAAAAAAAAAATAGTTAAAATTTACCCAGTTGCAGAGGTACCATGAAAATAATCCGATTGATATAAAATTGAAATTATACTGTTTTCTTTAGGAGTTGTTTTGCGCATTTTGCAGATTTTACCAAAATTTGAAGCAGTCAATCTTTTATTTCTTTCCTTTTTCCATTCTTCACAATTCGATTGTTCAACTGTTCGACATTGTAATTTTTCAATCTCGTGTTTGCTTAATTTTAAACTGACTAATAAATTCAATTTTTTTTCTTCGAACTCTTCACGGGATATGGGTAATGGATGACAATCTAGTTCTTCATTTACTGCTCAAATTTATAGGAGTTGGGGAACAAAATTTGAAAAAGTGGACTGATCGATCTCAAGTAAACATAACACAAAATTCAAATCAGTTTTCAAAAGTATAATCGTATTACTAGGTTCATCGGTATGATTGACAAAAGATTGTTATATTTTCATTGAAATAACGGACGTTTGCAATCCCCTTAAGGGTAATAATAAATTTCCTTTGTAAAATTAATAGATACTACGTAATACGTACTTAAATACAATTTAATAATAAAGAAACTATTCGTTCAAATTTTGGTTTATTAACAATTATAAATTTATTCTCAGTTTACTAATTTACGGTAAAAAAATTGGTTCTTTTTAAAATTAAAGATGTTCATATCATCATGAGGTCTTGAATGTCGTAAAAATCTAAGATATTGTATTAAATAATTATGGAGATTTGGCATGTTTGGCGAATCGCCCTGTATGTACACACAGACACATTACACAGCAAGTAACGTGCGCGAAATGGACTGCAATATATTTACAGTACGTAAGCAGCACACAGCACACGATACCATAAACCAGGTCCCGTATGCCACCCAGCACATAATATTATTATCATTATGATGTTTTGGTTCTGCGTGCAAAGACCGATCATGTGCGATTTGCTATGCGGCGCGAATCCCTAAAATATTTATACATATTTTATATTGAATTATGTTACTATCCGTTGTATGCGCCGACGACACCGTCCATAATAATATGATGTATAATGCACGCATTTCGCACAGCGGTACGGAGAAAAGTCGACTGCCATCGTAACGATAACGAACGTTGTGTTTTATTATTATTATTATTATTATTAATGATTTTCGTACGGCGTTCGATATTGCTATTATATTGAACGCGGTATGCGAACGCGAAGTACGTCGTGGCGCCTCGACCACATCGTCTCTTGTACAGTTGAATTTAGTGGGGTGGTATCCGATCGATATAATAATATTTTATATAGACGCCATTTCTATGGTATCCAGTACCATATTTAGTACATTTCTAGGAACAAAATATATTATAATCTATAGACACGTTGAACTTTTTTCTACCCACTCTTTTCAAATCGAAAAATGGTATACAACTAAGTGAATCCGTGACAGTTGTGTCATTACTTAGTATTTATTAGATTATATTAATAGTTCATGTTATACGCAGAAAATTAGATCAAGACGAGTTACAGAAATACTCATTTACAAAGCTTATATTTCAGACGGAAATCACAATACAACTCGGTATGAATAGATATTAAATATATCGGCGTTGGAAAAAATTACTCGATGTATTAAAGCCATAAAATTAAAAGACGACAGATCACATTATTATGGCTTGGTCTGATGCTCATCTACCCATGGTTTTTATAAAAAGCGCCAACATTTAAAGAGTGTGCAAGCTTTTTATAGAGTTCATGTTCTCGACTATTTCTAATATTTATACTACACTTTGTATATCCACTGATTTTAAATATAATTATTTTATTATTATTATTATTGATCAAAAATAAATGTTGTCAACACAGATCTGAAGCCATTAGTTACATAGTATTTTTTAAATTATGGTTATGAATACAAATTATTATTACAACGACGATATTTTAAATAAAGTTATTCAAGTTGATTTGTTTGGAAAAAAATGATGTCAAAGTTTAGTTCATGATTAGGTCCAAATATGGTGTTAAGATTGTGCAGAGATATCCTGTGATAGATCTGGTAAACATGATCAATCAATAATACCTATATTATAAACAATAATATTATTTTATAATTGTATACGCATGTTTAAAAGTTAATAATAAAATCTATGGTGGCTAACAGTTGTATAATAATTTATTTTTAAATATAATTAGAAGCACTAAGAAATTTTATTAAAATAGCATATCCATAGTTACCTAAACGTGACTTATTAATTTATTACCAAAATATTTATTCGAACAAATTCCTAGTTGGTTAATGATTTTCGAACGCTCTCTGTTTGATTTTAAGACGAATTTTTGTATAACACATTCGAGTATTTATTATCGAATTACATTACTATTATTATATCGACTCTGTGGACCATAATTCGATTACTGCGAAATATCATCATAAATCACCATAGCAATGTTAAAACACCCGCAGAGATATTTAGTCGTCAGACTCGGGTCTCGTGATTCCCAGATCTCATGGCGGGGATGTTAACTAACGTGATTCAAAGTTCACTGCAGTGTAAATTTGAGGTGCACAAGATTTTCATCCATCAAAGTCTAATTACAACACTAAGTTTTCAGCAGTAATTATTATTATTATGCATGGTGGATTATGGCTGTAATGCCTTTGGGATTCATTGATTTTTTAAGTACATCAAAAGATTGCGATGTATTTAGATATGTTAAATGCGAAAAATGTATTTGGGCTAATAATATTATTTTAGCACACCTTTGTGTACACCTAGCGAAAGGTTAATAATCCATCAATCCATGTGTATAATATAGTGTATGACAATAGGTCTAAGATATGACATTAAATTTTAAAAAATAATAACAATTTGAGAGTAATACGATAAACAATAATATTTAATTATTATTATATTATATAAAATGAACCATTTAATTTACTATTTTTTTAAATTTATAATGTGTTTTATTTTATATTTTTATGGATATTAATTACACTTTTTTGGTTTTTGATTTATTTATTTATCATTCAGTATTAGTTTTATTCCAATGAAATAAAACTATAGGTTGTATTTCACATGTAAACTTTAAGTACACGATTTTAAAAATATTCACTCAACCGTTAAATATTATACCTATTTGACCAAACGTAGATTTATATTCATGTCTATCTATGTCATAATATACAATGCTCGGTGGTTGCATTCACTCAATGACACAAATTCACTGTGACATAATGTTATACACAATACACCTTATTTGTGTTTCACTAATCTTGTTAATTTTGTATTTAAAAATACTTTCAAACTTGGAATCATATATATATATATATTAGGTTGAATGAAAAAACTATTTTCAACACATAAAATATGAATTTTGTATTTTGTTGTAATATTTAATACGCGTAAAGAATTATTTGGAAAACATGGTACGCGTGTTATTGATGTATTTTATATGAAGGTAAAAAACATAAATTCTTTTGATTTAATATTGTAGTTTTGATAACCAGAAGGAAACACCATTTACCATTTTAATATTATGTTCCAACTAACCAAAAAAATAAAAATGTCATTTTCGAGAAAATTATATTATTATATTCATTTATAATATAAGAAAAATCATTTTTAAGCTGCAACAAATATCCCGTTTACTGCGGTAGGATTGAAACAATACAATAATGTACCTACCTAATATTATGTGCATAAGGTTTTGTTTAAAATCATATAATATGTACCTATTATATTGTGCATTATACTGTTGAATTAGAGAACACAATATACATTTATAAAATAAATGTTCACAAGATATAAAACAATAAATTCATATATTTTATAAGTATTTTAAATGAAGGCATATTTTTTATCAAAAACACACGTCGATATTCATCTTAATGGCATTTTAATAGCTTTATTTTATATTGCAATAATTTACTATTAGTCCAACTTAATTATAAGCCCAATTTAACGTTATCTAAAACTGTTATTTTTTATTACATAGAACAAGGCGTGTTCGTTCGGGATCGCTAATTTTTATTTTTAATAATTCAGCAATGAGCGTCTTGACAGTGGCGCCATTCATTCAACATTATATAACCATTCGGATTAAGACTTATTTTTGTACAGATTGAATCATATGGCAAGTGCCGTACTTTATCCACAACCCTCCCTATCATTACCACGATCTGATTACGCTATATTCAAGTCAGATTCTCAAAGTTGTACGCCCAAACCAAGTTGGGCATAGACTTCACTGATAATAAACTATATTAGACATTTAAAATGTACGTTGAGATACTTTGTACACTATATATACAATATAAACTCGTTATTTCAAAAAGTGATTGTATATAAAAAATGAAAATTTTTATTTCTCATAATTTAAAGTAATTATAAAAAAGTGTTTAATTATTGACATACATACATTTTAGTTTTATATTCTAAAGCAGCATATTTTTCTGAAAATGTTTATTAATACAATTAAAATTTTATTTAGAATAAAGTTTAGATTAACGTATTATAATGGAAGCCTTGTACAATTTTGATCAACTACTTTAGTAACTGCTTTTTCAAAAAAAGTAAAATATCTATATAGTATTTATAACGATAAAATTAATAAGAAAATGAATAAAATATTTTTCAGAAGTATTTTTATGTGATGACTTCAGATTATGAAAAAAAAAAACATTTTAAAAACTTTTCGAAATAATGATGGTTTACTGTTAAAATAATCACCATCACAATATTGTAGAATTTCCTGCTGTGAACAAATCACGTTCGGAAACTAAATAAGCTGGAGTAATTTTAAATTACTGCATACCAAGGGTGTCCAATCTTTTGGGATGTTTGGACTATATTACATAAGTACAGGCTGTAGTCCGCGTTTACCATATCTACATAAGTGCAAAATTCAAGTGTCGATAATTATATTTTTATACTTTTAGCTAATAGTGATGTTTAAATTAACGGGAAAGCCGATTAGATACATTGTCGACTTCATTGTTTACTAATAAATAGTGCCCCAATTTTTTGGTAAAATAAAAGGTTAATATCATTCACAAAAGTAATTGCCATTGAAACAAAACAAAATGTATTTTATTTAAGTTTAAAATATAAATATATAAAAAGATGCTGCAAAACTACAAAAATAAAATATAATAATATTTATATATTACCTAATTTAAAAAAACAACGAATTTATTACCAAGTATTTAGTTAAATTATTGTCATTAGTATTTAGCATATTGGGTGATAATACATTTTTATACACTGAAAGTAATTTTTATACGTCAACTGAATAACTGATGTTATTGGAGCATATTTTATATAACATTTACTAAATCTATAGGTACCTACTTAATATTTATCTACAATAATGGTTAATGCTGAGTTCTATTATAAATGGCATTGATGTTTCGTATGATATTATATTGTTAAGACTACATAACTCCGGTATTTCGAATAATTGCAGTATTTATCTGCTATTAATTATATTTTAATGGTTTAAATTATTAATAATTTTTGGAAATTATATAATTAATAGATTGATATAGTAAAGTTGTAGAAATAATAGCAAAGTAGCAAAAATAGTTAAATTAAAAACACTATTTTTCTTTTAATTTAATACAAGCTTAGAAATATTAAGAAATTGTATAAAAATATTGTTTAAGTTATAAATTATATCATATACGTAAATATAATACGTTTAATATACCCTTGAGACTTGAGTCATTATAAAACGGTTATCAATAAACTAATCACATACAAAAATTACAGTTAAATTTCACACGATTACATTCATCTATTTTTGTATAGTCGCTGTAATTTATTATTTTATATTATTTATGGTAAAATACTATTTCACTGAACTTAACTGAGGAGCCCGAGTGTTAATATAATTGCAAGTTCTATAAGCATTATATTTAAATTATTAAAATGGTTTGAAATATTGAGACATTTTCAAATCAACCATAAAATATTAATGTACTGAAGTCTAAATATGTTACCGGAATTTACTTTAGATCTGAAATTCACGTCATGATCGCAATACCAACGGAATCCCTCCGCTCAAAATCTACAAAATATAAAATAAATGTACAGTAATTTTCAACTATAATAATATGTTATTTTTATTCACGCAAAAATAGCAGCTACGTTTGTTGCTATGTAATTATTATTATTATTATTAAAATACCAATAAAAAGTCGATTGATGCCTTTTTGATGCCTTTGAATCTTACGTAAAAAAAAAAAAAAAAAATATAATAATATAACATTTCATTTAAATATTTTTTTTCATTTCACTCCCAATAATTTTAATTTTAAAAATTATTTTCTTTTATTTGAACCTTTAGAAGTTTTTAAATATGAAATAAAATACAAAAAAAGCAATAAATACAATCTAAAATAATTTTATCTTTACTAGCACTCGATTAGAAGTGATAGTAATGATAACATCAATAGTAATATTAATCATTATTTCATACTATGCAATCTACACAGTTTTATACTGCTATAATGATTAACTCGTGGAAAACTTGTATAAAAAAATAAAAATAAAAATAAAGTATTATAAAAATAATTTGTAGCTACAGACAGATTTTAAACTAAGTAATTTAACCTTAACAACGATTAAAGTTATTAAGTTAACACAATTTCATTCAAAACGAATAATGTTATGTTATGAAGGTTATTAACTCATAAATTTAATAGAATATTTTTTTGTCATATAAATAATAAATTAATTGGTTATTTATTTTTCTCTAAATTGTATTGTTTATTTACTGTTGTTTGTAAAAGTAACTTTTTATGATATAATCTGTAAAAAAGTCTCAAAAATGTCTCTCGAAGTTTTTTTTATCTTTTCTAATATATTGAATTCCGTCGTAACAAATGACAGTCAGTGGACAAAGGTTACAATAAAACTCATAATAAATATTATAATATTTATAATAAAACAAATATATTTATTCAAATTCCAAACATGTTATGAAAGTATTCCACTACGAGATGTAAAAAAAAATATGAAAAATATTACTTTGATACTATTCAACACTATTGAATTTCGAAACTTTACAGTCGATATGATTTATTTTCTAATATTAGTATTTGAAAAACGAATAATAATAATACAATACCCATATTTTATTGACGTTTAAGTGGGCACCACACTGCCACGTCGTTTAATTTAGTTTTATAAAAATATGAAACGTATTCATGTTAATGTACCAAGTGCTTTGAAATGGTAACAAATGTATTCGATATAATTCCATTGAGCGTTCGTATTAACAAAATACAGAAACAACAGACTACAATATTGTTCGTAATTTTAAAATACACAGTTTCTATGCTTAAATTGTTTTGAAGAGTTTAACCAACTTAATATGATTATGTTAATTTCGGCGAAATAAATAGTCAGTCAACTGTATCTTATTTGAATGCGGTACACTAAATCGATTGCGTTAATTGGACGCACTCGTTATACGTAATATATTTCAAACAATCGTATATAAACCGCGTTAACTATTTGTACAGTGAATTTTGAGAAAGCTCCGTTTTATTATTTTTGTTTAATATATTTTTGATATTTTCAAAAAAATTTAAGCTAATATGAGATGTATTTTTTATTATCATTATTTTTTGATCGGTAGAATGTCACTACACAGCACTAAAATGATTAATTTTATAAAATCATCGGAAAACAAGTATAATAGTTAGTACTACGAAGAGATTGTTATTCGAATTAATTTAACAGTTTTTTAAAGTGGGTAAAAAAACCATCGTTAACTGTAAATTCCCTCTTAAAACGAAATAATTTATTGACCAGTTCAGAGGTGATAATTACCAACTATTTACACTTCAGAGAGTAAAAATAATTGTATTAATCAATGTATAAATTTAATGAAACAATTCTAACTGAGTTTCAATTTGATAATAAAATATACAGTTATTATTTATTTATTTTAAGGTAATTATATTTTACTAATAAGATAACAATATTTTATAATTAATATTTAAAGAACATTACCATTTTTATAAAGTCATATACTATAAAACAATAAAATTTCTAAAATCTTGGTAAACATTATTTTACATAATATTATAATACCGTTCTAGTACATGATTATTTTGAACCTACTAAATATTTTGACCGAATTACGTTTAATTTGACTTCGGTTTTTACTATAACTTTTTACTTATTTTTGAAAAATTAAAATTGTTAACTTTTTTCAGCGTATAGTGACTAAAATTTTTTTTTTTATTTGTCAACCTTCTTTTTTATTTTTATATAAATAAATTACATTTTTTTAAACAGTTTTTACTTATAAAATGATTTACTCTCTTCAGATATAATAATTTAAAATACAATGTTATACGGAGATTTGATAACAAATAATATATTATTATATATTATATATATATATACTAATAAAACAAAAATATAGAATCTTATAATTATTTTTAACGTTATTTATTTTATTTTATTGAAGCACCTAAAAGTTTCATACAATTTTGTATAATTTAAAATCATATTCTCTAAATTAAACCAATTGTCAATTATTCAAATTTTAAAACTAAACACTATACTTGTTAAATAAGTTTAAAATAAATAGTAAAATCCAAATTTGTACTGTATACAAAAGAAGAAGGTGCTATAAAAACTTTTGTTCTATTTTACAACTTTTCAGAAAAAAAATTAAAAATTAAAAATCTTGGATCAATATAAAATTTATAAGTACTTGTACATCCGAAGAATAATTTAAGTCTTGATCACACTGCAGTATAGCATATTATAATATTATAATAATGTTGTTATAAAATAATGAGTGATCGATGAGATGAAAGATGATATGATTGATTATTATCTCTCTACTGTTTTCATTTGAGTATTTATAACTTTAAATTAATCTTTTAAAATTAAATTCCACGATAATACTTACATTTTATATATTCTAATCGTTCAGCTTGAATTAAATAAAATCATTCTACTATTGTCTAATCGAATGCATATAAACTTTTTTGTATATATACACTGAAACTCAAATTTCTTCGGAATATTCTACATTTATTTTATTTTTAATGTATATCCATGCGTATCATGATATTTTCAAATTAAAAATAATCACTCATTTACAATTAGTGTTAGTAAAAGTGATAATATTTTTTTTAAATAACAATTTACATAATATGCGCATAATTTATTATTATTTCGAGTAATGTTTTTTTTTTAGATAGTGTAATTTGTGCTGCTTAAATCTTATAAATATATGTATATGTATTGAATTTCAAATACACATTTTATTTAAAGGTTGACATTCGTTCCTTTGAATCGACAAATCGATGAGTATTTAAAATTTTTTTTTTTGAATTTTTACGTTATTTTAATTTATCTTTTTTATATTTTACTCAGTCATTGTATACTGTACAGCGTTAATTATAGTTTTAGTTACTAACAGAATTATATTCATTCTGGCAGGCATCTAATTGTTGGATCATACAATTATTATATAATATAACACTGATACATATATTTCCACGGTGAAAAATTTTGAAAACAAAAAACTAACATACAAGTTTATTTAAAATTAAAGCAATATGTAGTTAAAAATCAAAATTTTTAATAGTTTCTTTTATTTATATAATATTAATTGTAAGGTAATAATATTATAATACCTATCAGCCATTGTCATACACACATGCAGCCTTATAAATAATTAGTTTCTATAATATACTTCGTATGCATTTCTTATTCATCTTGCAGCAAAATTTAAAGTAATTTATATTCTTTGGATCTAAAGAGAGGGTTCACTGGCTATAATGTTTACTTTGAACTGAGTTAGATGTAAACAAGTGTAAGTTAAGCATTGTATAAGGTACCTACTCAGTTAAAACGATAATACTGCATTGTATATGTTAAGATAAAATGTAATGGAGCCGATAAATTAACAAATGGAATAAATTGTTAGGTAGATATACTGTGTTAAATTAAATTATGAAAAATCAATCTGTCTCCAAGACACAATACCAAATGGGAAAAAAATAAGAAATAAAAACCACGAACAAAAGTGTTAAAACGTGTTTTGTATATTGTTGGGTGCGGAGGTATTATTATAATACATTTTACAGGATTCGACGTGAAACCGTAGGAATTATTTTAATTGATTTTCTCTTATAATATACAACATGAAAGCCGTACCAATTTCCCCGTGAGTGACACGAAAACCTCTTGTTTTCACTTCACCTCGCGATTATTATAACAATAATGACATCACTATATCAGTAATAATAATTATTATTATAATGTGAAGTACTTAAATCACCTAGTAGATAACCAGTATTCGAGTCGATACAACATATATGCAGTGTATATATAAAAACGCAAATTTTTTTCGAAAAGGAAACAAGTCGTATCTTATATTATGAAAATTTATATAAATTAATATAATATACGAAACCGAGGGATGGGCTGATGAAAGGAGGGTAAAAAATTTAATTAGGAAAACTTTTTGAATCAGCCTAACAGCCTGTGAAAGTGTTTTAGCGACGTATACACTACACAGCTATACACTGACGGTGGTGGCTGGGGAAGTATAGAAGACTGACTATAGGAAGAAGAAAGATCGCACATATACACACATGTACATCCAATACGTACAAATTTCCATACAACAGTGTTATTGCAATAAGTTTGCTCGGAATAGCAAGTATGTATGTGTGGGTGTGGGTGTGTGGTGTGTGTTTGCGCTCTAGTTTATACCGTTGAAATGATAATGACTAAACAGTCTTTGCTGATCAAAGGCCAACCGCAATATATAAATACATACACAGTGCCGATAACGTACAGACTCAACCACCACCGGCGCCTCCGATCGCCGTGACTTAAATAACTTATAGCGATTCGTGTGGTCGAGCGCGCCCGTGCGCATGTGTGTGTGTGAGAGATATTATATTGTTGTTTATTACGGGCCGGAAACGGTCACCACCCGGCAATGGCGTCCTATTTTGTTAGTCGAAGAGGTCCGATCCAGGATTCAAGGTTGGGAGTGGGATCATCTTGCTGTAACCGAGAAACTTGGTCAAATATAATATGATAAACACATTCGCCACATGCGTATCACATAAGAAACTATCTTATCGGGTGACAATAATTAAAACGTATTTATAGTTAATAGGTTATGTTTGCTATCGTGCTGTTTCTTCACTAAGACCTAATCATGTATGGGTGACAATTTTGGAAGTGTGTTAAGTAAGGCTTGCCATAATATTAATGAGAATGATTGTTTATTACTCGGTACTGTATCCAGATTTTTAGCTCATCAAAAGTTCACGTTTTTTAATCAATTTTCATTATATTTCCAGTATTTCATTGCCAACAAATTTACTATATTTTAGTGAAACGCATATTTTCATATTTTTATTTTTTGTTTTCGGTGATAATTTATCATGAGGTCTATAAATTATAACACGCGTGTTAACTGCTATTTCGTTGCTTTTTTAATAGCCTACAACGTCAAATTGTAGATTTCAAATATCTAGAACACATGGTAGTGACCCCACTTCGGAAATACTACAAACCATTATTCTGTTGAAATAAAGTATAATATTATTATTCTATTGTGGATGAAAATTATTTTAGTTTAGGTGTTTGCAGTTTTAAAGGTTTGACACGTAAAATCAATTTTCAACAAAATTAATTTTATTTTTGTGGAGTAACTTAAAACCGTAAATACTTTACATTTTTAGTAAATGATTATATAGTTATTTTCTATGTATACAACATTTTCAAAATACTTCGACTGTGTTTGAGCTACTTATAGGTATGAGTGGTTTTTAATTTAATTTAGCTTTTTTTCTAGAAATTCCAATTATTCATTGAATCAAAATAGTTAAAAATATAAGAAAAGATTTCGTATACATTTTTTACATATATAAAATTATAAAAATACATGGGCTCTTTTAGATTTTGAACGGAGTGATGAATGTATTGATTTTACAATGATGTATATATTTTTTTTTTGTGTCTGTCATCACGTTTTGGAATAGTAATAATGCTTTGATTTTTGACTTCAGTCCCTTTTTGAAAAGCAAATTGAATCTAATTGGTACTTTGGGGGGTCAAAAGTGAAAAATGTCCAGTAGTTTTCAAAAGCATCAGGAAAAACCTTGAAAAAGTAACAAAAAAACGGGCATTTTTACGCATAACTAGTTTTCGACAAAATCGATTTTTTTATTTTGCTGTAACTCAAAAACGAATCATTATAAATACTTGAATTTTCACAAAATGTTTATATTAGCGTTATATTTACGATTAAATTTTCAAAATATTTTTGCAATATTTTAAGCTATTTATTGATAGTTGAAGTTGTTCTAACCTTTTTTTCTTTAAATGCCGATAAAAAAAATTTGGTTAGCCAAAAAATCTTTAAAATTTAATAAAATTTACTATAAGTTGTTCTTATCTTAGTAAAAGAAAAATCAAAAATTGTTAGTCACAATTCTTGTTGATAAGGATTTAAAGTTTAAATGTTTACGAAATATGTCAAAATCGAGAAAATTTGCAAGGAATTTTGAAGTTTAAAATTCATAACATTTATGTGATTTATACCTAATGTTAAAAAATCTAATACAAGGCTCTCCATAAATTTTTCTTCAAATAACTAAAAAAAAAAATTCTAGCGTCAATATAGAAAAATTTTTATTAGCGTATGAAATTTAATTTTTTACGAAATCGCATAAAAAAACTATATACTACAATTTGAATAAAGGTAATAATATAATATATCCTAGTTAATTATTCCTAGCTAATTAATAATTTAATCCTAATTATCCTAGACTGACAAATCTCCGTTTAGAATCGTTTTTCGTATACAATGATACCTGTCAGTGCATTCAAATTTAACACAACCATTATATTCGTTATTTTTAATCATTATTTGAATTCGTTTTTACAGGTTCATTCAACTTCATTAATTCATTAATAATATTAACATATTTATTTTTAATGTTTAAATGACAATAATAAATAATAGTTTAACATGACACTATATAATATGCACCACCATGTAGTCTTTACAGAGTAGAACATAAAACTACTACATGAAGTTTAGCATAATACAGTAGTGACTTCAAAAAATCTTATTTGAGTGTGTCGGTCTTATCAATTCTTTTTTGTCCATGGTATTGAAATGCGAGTACCTATTAAATGTAATATTTTTAAATTGAAAAAACTTAAGTATATATTTTATTTATGATTCTGTATTTTAATAAAGTGTATTTAAATATAAGATATGTCTAAAACAGCTATAAAATGTGACAATCACTGATATGCAAAAGAAAAAAAGGATGAGTTAGAAAATAAGTAACCGCTCTCTGCTGTATAGTAGTTTTTGAGTCAATATCATTATTGAGTAATTCATTGCAACGGGTGTGTTAAAATTTAATTGAATAATAAACAATTTTTATATGTAATGATATTTTCAAAATATTTTGTTTCTTTTTAAGCTGTTTATCAGCATGAGAAATTTTAGAATTTTTTAGTTTTTTCAATCATAGTCGATTAAAAATTGTTTATTACTTTAAAAACTTGACATAAAATCGTCCTTATAAGTTGCTTATGTAACTATTTACCAATATTAAATATACATACACACAATGGTTTTATAAACATTATTGATAAGAATTGCAAATTGGATGCATGGTTTCTCTAATTTATTGTTAATTTTTTTTTTCTTTTACATACGTTTTTTTTTTAAATATTTTAAATTAAAATTTCAATTAAATTAGACATTTAAACGAAAAATAACGATTTTAGTTATTTTTACAATATTGTACTTAACACTTTAATCTATATTATTATATTTTATACACACAATGAAATTTTCAAACAAAATATTTTCGATAAGAAATAATTGAATCTACTGTTATAGTAAAATAAATAACTGTAATAGCAATATAAATATATCATAAAATATACTTAGTAGACAGTAGTATAATATTAGGCTGACAGATGGTTTCGCTCAGAATTATTTATCGTTTTTCCGATAAAAAAAATAAAAAAAATACATACCACCATTATATTAAATATGCTATTTATACTGAAAATACGATTGTAAGTATAATTAATAGGAGTTGTTATAATGCTAAATATATGACAAAAATCTCGAATTGAGAATAAACAACGATAATATAGTTATGCAAGTACTAAAAAATCCCTGGAATAATATATAAATCAAACCCGTATTGAAATAGAAATTTCCGATATAGACAGATATACAATGTTGAAATATGGTCTGTTTAAATGTCTGCTGATTATTAGTCAGAAGAATTTTAATTTATAAAATACACTTCATAAGAAGTCTTTTGTACAAAATTAGTTCACGTTTTTGAATCCTTATAAAATATTGTATTATATAAATTTATATATATTTTTAATAAAGAAAATAATATATTAATTGATAAATAACCATTAACGATATCATGTAAATTTACAATAAAATGGCAATTATTTTTATATCATAACTAAAAAAAAATATATATATAAATAAAAAAATGTCAGATATATATTTGAAATTGTTTTCAAAATTATTTCATCTAATGTTATAATAAGCGTTAACTGAAAATTCTAAATATATAATATTATTAGTTTTTGGGTTACACAAAAAAAAACCTAAATAAATTTCGTCGAATATTGGTTTTGCGTAAAAATTCTCGTTTTTTCTTTATGTTTCTGTTTTTTAAATTATTTGGAAAATAACTGGGATATTTTTTTTAACCATAGAAACCAACTAGATTCAATTTTATTTCACCCCCAGAATTTAAAATTGAAAATTTTTTTTACTATAAAACTTACCATTTTAAAATCATTACAATTATCACTCCATTCAAAATATTATAACACATACACTTGTAAAATTATTTAACAATATACCTATTGTATTGAATCAATCCTTAATATTAACATTATTTTAATTGTTTAGTTTATAATTGTATATATTTTACATCTGTATATTGAAGCTGTATCTTATTAATCATATTACATGGATAATTTAATTTAAATACCTTAATAATATTATTATTATTATTATCAACCATTATTATAATTATATTATTAGGTCAAAATAGACAAGATATTGCAATATTATCAGCGGTCTGCTTACCGAGACGTTATACAATTAATATCAGTTATGTCATACAGCCCATAATATTATCCAACATTTTTTTTTTCATTTAAATTCTAAATTACACATATTTTAAAACCACATTTTTGTGCAAATTAATACAATTTGTTTCTTTGACTGTAAGTAACAAAAAAAAAAAAAAACTTCAACTAACTAAAAAAAATAGTGATCGATTTTATAGTTGATTTTTGATAAAATAATTTTTTTCATATTTTTTGTATGCACAATTTAGATTAATTAGGTAAAATAGTATGAATTTAGTTTAGAGAGATTCAGCAATATTTATTAAATAAACCCATAAGATCTTTGAATTATTATTATAACGACTATTCTTACTAGGTAATTTACATGACTTCTGTGCTTTATATTTAGTAAGAAAATGAATAATATATTCTGAGTAATTAATTTCTTATTTACTTAAATTTGTTGAAACGTACTAAAATCGTCTTGATTTCTAATTAGATTATGTTTTAAGATAATTCGAGTTATATCAAAAATATTTACATTTAATTACTTAATGGATTGAAAATGTACGTATTGATGATAGGCATATTCAAAACGTCTTTGAATAATCTAATATTTCTGACCATTAGTGTCCAATGTCGAAGTTTGTGTATAGTTAACAATATAATACATTTTATAACAGCTATTTTAAATAAAATGCATTAAAATATAAATATAGTTATATAATTTTAAATAAATACTTTATGTTTATATTTACATTTATCAAAGCTTAAGTCACAATATTTGTAATTCTGTAACATCTGGAACTCTAACCGACGTTCGAGACAATTTGAAATCGCAAATTGTGAACTTAATTTTAACGATTCGAGTTTCTAGAGTTCCGGAAATTTAACCACTTATAGATAGTTAGATCCATTCAATAATCACAGTTAAGTACATTAAACTACAGACCGAGTAAGAATATTTATGTGGGCGTTTATAGCTATTATTGAAACATTTGAAACGACACATTTGTTAGTAGAACAAGCAACATTTTGATAGTACAAATTTTCTAAATTGACTTGTAGGTTGAACTTAAATATTTATTTATCATAATAAAAAGAAGTAATAATTTGTAATCATATTTATTATGATCTACTTAATTTTCGTATCTTTTGTTCTATTGTTTATCATACATTTTTATCATGTATAAAACATACTGTAAAATCTCAAAATAAAATCTGATTAAAAATTATTTTAATTGCCTGATAGGTATTAATTAAAACAACTTCCTCCGTTTTGGGTCAATCATAAAACTTCTTACACTTAAGATTTTAAATATTGAATGATTAAAACTTGAAAATCCAATTTATAGTTAATAAACTAGTTTTCATATATCCGTATTTTAGTTTTGAGTTTGACTTATACGTTTGACTAAAATTACTTTACTACTGTATATTGGATGATAATGTTATTTAAATTTGACTCATAATTTTAAGTTTGAGTAAGAAGCTAATAATAACTTGTTTTATAAATTTAAATTAAACTTCTGTATGTATTAATATTAAATATACATATAATATATAATATTGTACGTACACACAACTTTAAGACATATTTTTCCAGTTCCATAAGTATACAAATTATTTAAATAATTTAATAATACATTCTTACATGGTAATTTCATAGCAGTTTGTATTTTGTGTTAGTAATATTTTTAAATGAATCAATCATACGTAGATCGTATCACTCGTTTTGTCCAAATTATCAAACTCATCATCACAATACATATAATAATAATATTAAAAATATTATAAATTATGAACCATATTATACATTCAAAAACATATTGAACTGAACTCATATCATAACGGTCTATAGTTTATACTCTATAGAACTTTATAATATATAATTTCGAATTATCATAGTTTGTAATAATTAATAAACGATTGAAGAAATATGATTTGAGATTAATTAAAAAAACCAAGATATGTGACTTAAAAATGAAAAAATTGTGTGTTTTAAAACACACTTATTCAATATATTATTTTTATTATTATTATTATTATTATTATTATCATCATTTTTTTTTTCATAGAATTAATTAAAGCTGTGACCTAGGTAGACAATACCATTGTTAAAATGTCTGAAATGTTAAAATAATAATATATTAAACTTTAAAGCAATTAGATGACTGCAAATTAAAAAGAAAAAAAAACCATCAGCAAACAATGACTTGTACCCGTTATTTACCAACTCGGTGAAGTCTGCAAAGGAAACCGGGTTTCAGTCATGATTTGTTCTGCTACTAATACAGCGAAACGGTGAAATTTCAAGTTAATTATTTCTTCTTGCTCGTGGCATACGATTAATTATTCAGTCCGAGCTAAGTATTCCGGGCGGACTGTGCATTAGTATTACACACATAATGTAGGTACATGTCCCCTGTAGTAGCCAATTAAAGAGAGACCTTTTGTTTGTGTGTAATATAGACAAACGATTAAACGCGCCATACCTTTAATTAACGTTTGGGTTAATTAAGCAATCGGTTGAGAAATCGCGTTGCCGGTGCATATACTTTCTTAATTTGCTTTTATGCGACCTAGCCGCACCGTTGGGCCCCGCTGCAGGTACTGGTGTTGACTTTGACGGTTGCGCGACTTTTGTTGGTCTGAGAAAATCATCAGTGGCTGTGAAAAGAAAAATATATCATATTTTCGCGGGAAAAGTTACCGATTGGCCCAAGGCAGGTAACATAATTGAGCGTGTGGTTTGTACGTAGTGATTGCTGATCAACCAGTCGTAATTCGTTTAAATAATTTCCTTACTTATTATTGGGTGTATATTACTATATATATTTATATTGTAGACGTCTGCTTGAGCTCTTTAGCCATCGCAGACTCGATAAATTTAAATGGAAAAAAAATGTTATTAAGCAAGGCGCCGTCGTATGACATCCCGAAGTTTCCAAGTATAGGTATTGAACATTTAATTTATTTACTACCTTCCAAGAAAAATCCAATACACATCAAAAAAAGTTGAATGATACGATTGCAGAAATATTCCGTTATATATACATTCGTAAACTCATTACTATTGATTTTTTCTTCATTATTCGTTTATTTATTTCTATCTTAGCAGAAAACTTTTTTAATCGGGAATCCTAATTATAAAATATCTGTTCTTAAAATGTAGGTATAAAAACGACATCTACACTACCTTTTTAATTGCTTAATCACCGAATCAAATAAAATAAAAATAAAAAAATAATTAGAAAATATATAACACAATATTTAAACTCATTAAAAGTTATTTATTAATTCAGTTTTCAGTTTTGTTTTGTTTAAGTAGTAGAATTGTCGCAACAACGTACTTAATTACCATCACAAAAAAGAACTCATACCAACATGTATGTATTTTTTTAATTTGAGCCTAATAAAAAGAACATATGTAGTGTAGAAAGAAAAGAAAATAACTTTTTCTTTTACTAATTTAACTAATTTATATGCATAATAGTAAGTATTATTCGTATGTTTTAAAATAAATTAATATAGTCGTAATATCTCCTAACATGGAAATATCGTTGATTGTAAATCATAATTTAATCGATGATAAACTAATAGACTAAGTATAGTTGCAAACATCTAACACTAGATGTTGATACCAAAAGGTGGTAAACAATGTTCCATTAAAATTCTAAAAATTATTGAATTACAACGTGAATAATAAAAAAATAAAATCGATTATGTAAAAATCCAATTTTGCATAAAAATAACCATTTTTTCTTAATTTTTTTTTCTTTTTTAGCAGTGTTTCCTATGAGTTTTTAATTTTTACTTTTCAAAAGTAATTTTCTATCGGATACCACCCTTAGAGTTGAAAACCAAAGCATTTTTTCAACTATCTATTTATAGTTTATATATATAATATTATGTTTTAGCGGCAAACCAAAAATATAAAAACATGATTGTAAAATCAATATATTCATTACTCCGCTAAAAATCTAAAATATTTATACTGTAATATTCATAATATTTTAACATTTTAGATGGTTTTTATTATATTATTTATAAACAATTATTATCATTTTAAACACCACAAAATAGGAAAACGGCTTTTCCAAGAAGCACGAGATACTTCTGGATACAAATTTATTTCCGTTTCATTATTTATAATACCCACGGGTAAAAGTTTCTATTTAAAAGGAGGTAGATCAAAAATCTGTTATTTTGAAGCAAATATATCAATGTTTACCTCAAACGTGCTTACATGCTAATAATGAGCGTTCAATGAAAACAAAAAATTGACATGCAATATTAACGCGTATTTTTTTTTCACTTAATGTGTTCGATTTTTACATTTATAATGCGTTTAAGAACGTCTGGAAATGGTATATAATTTCTTGAATGTTGACGAGAAGATCTGTTTGTTTAAAACTCCAATGGAATACAAAACAAAATCTGTAGACCACAAGTTTTATGGTTGACCGAATATTGTGCAGTTTCCAGAACTGTTTGCAAACAGTCTATATAGAGTAATGGTTTGTTGTAGTTTAGAGGATATTAAGTTACTAATGTCATAATAATTTAAGTGTAATAACAGAAGTTTAGATACTAGTTAACAAAATGCGTCGTTAAAAGATGAGTGTATCTTTATAATATCAATACGTAAAATAGATATTTTTAAATTTCAAATAATAAGTATAAAACTAGGAAAATTCAAAATGTAACGACAAAAAATACCAAAAAAAAAATATAATATTGCAAGTAACCTGTATAATACTATGGAAGTTATTTTAATTGACAACAAATTAATAATGAGAATTTTTTTTTTTTTTTGTGAGCTTTACAAGTCTAAAACATAGGCTATAATATAATATTCAAAATGTACTATTACAGTAGGTAATTTATTAAAACATGATGTCCATAATTTTTAAATTTAATTTTAATCGATTTACCTGTAATTGAGTTATAATATTACTTTGATGGATACTATAATTTTCACTATACTGCATGCAATAACACATACAAGACGTTTGAATTATTTCTCAGGGGATGTGGATAACAAATGATATGGATTGTATTACAATCCACATGCCGGACGAATTTAATTATTGGCGTAATAAAATTCGCATAATATTATGTATAATAAATATGCATTACATCTGTCATCTGATTTAAGCCTCTGGTGATGTTATATTTAGAAAATTAACTGCATGTGACTTGAATTTTACGTAAAGCGAAGGGATTAACAATTAAAATAAATAGATATTATGTAGTCTGACAGATATTATACCAAATAATATATAATATTTTGATTAGCAAATAAATCATGTAGACCATAACATAATATATGTTGTACATACTGAGATTTTAAACCATGATGTTGTTTAATTGTTTAGTAAAATATTCAATATGATTGCAAGCGATTTATTATAAACACTGCTAATCGTGTAATGTTTAAGCTAATGGTATCTTCAAATGGAATCACAGTGGTCATACGTCTACTAACTCATCATTGTATAAAATAATTAGAAACGAGCAGAGTGGCAACCACTGTATTGTTAGGCGCAAGTGATGTTTAATTTCAAATTATCCGTTCGAAAAAAAAAAGTTATCTGTTTTTTCACAACAATACACTGTTGTTGAAAAATTGTTCCACTAAGCCAACGTATATCATATCTATGCTCAGGGATGTACGGAAACAAGAATAACGAATACGTGACACGTACGAAAAAATGAAGAATCCCAAGATGACATCGTCAAATATTTAATCAGACAAATATAAAAATTTATCATTCAGATATTTATCATATTTTATCGATACGATTTCTAATATTATATAAGAATTATAATTAAAATTGTCTTCATTTCAATTTTAAATTGATACCAATCTAGTTTAAATCGATATATTTAATATTATTATTATTATTATTATTATACAGGTAATTTATTTCTTATAAAAACAAGTTGTTTGAAATATTTAAAAAGTGTAAAAATTGAATATCAAATTTTTATAAAAAGTAATAATTACTTGAAGAAACCATATTTTAATATTTTTTAACAATGGAGAGAGGTAAAAAAAGTACGATGAAACTATTGTATCATGGTTATATAAAAAAAAATGCTTATGCTCCGGGAAATTTAAAAACAACATTCTTATTCTACTCACAAGACTATCAAGCTGGTGCTGAAACACATTATAATAATCAATTTAAAGACATATCATTTTATTGATATACTTTAATTAAATTAAATTTTGTAATAATATTTTGAAATTTACTCAGTCATAATAATAATATAGCAGTTATCCAGCATCCAATATTTTAACAGAATAGTATAATATGTTCAAAAATTATGCGCAGCCATGAAGTTATTTAAGTAATAAGATAGTATTAAATTATGGTTGAGCATTACCATTGTTAATCTTAACTTTAACTTGAAAACAATTAACAGTTGACGAGCTTGCGTGTTAGAACGTTATCGAAATGATATAATATGTTAATATATTCTTTTTGAAGTACATTTTACGTTACTGGTAATTTTCGTATTGTAATTTATTTCCATTGTATGAATATTATAGCCTTAAACGATGTCGACATTCATTCTGTGTGAATAAAAAACATAAAATTCAAATTTTTAATTTTTCTTTCACAGTGTATTAATAATTATGAAATCAGTTTCAGTCCAAGGCACATGTGTAAGCATTATTTGAATGTGACCAAAAACATAAAAAAGATGTCAAAGGTTGGTGGAAAATGGTAAAAATTGTGGTGTTAAGAATATTGCGCATTTCATTGGAATATGTGAAGTTAACTTCACTCAAATATATAATAACCATAAAGTTACATATTTTAAATGGATTGAATCATCTTAAGTTTCTAATTGGCGATAAGGACACCGTCATCGGAGAAGGGATGCTTTTTGCATCGCTAAGATCATAGCCGGTTTGTCAGTTAAAACCTATGTAAACTATAGTGATATAATTGGTTTGTAATTACACACGCCGCAAGTTGCGCGATATCATAAACCCATCAATAACTATAATAGTATTAACACGAACAATAACATATCATTTTTCAAAATTTATTCGCCCGATATTTCAGTGCGGACAATTCTAGTCATAACAAGTACAAGCAGGATAAGGTTACATCTATCTATTCGATTATTAAATCCACTGCAATTATATGTATTGTTTTATTTTTTAAAATAATGGTAAATAGATAATATCTATAAATGTTACGTATTATTTTACTGATTCGTTTTCGATTTATTATAAAATAAAAACTGATATCACTTGTTTGAATTATACGTCACACACTCACACACATCGTCCACTATAACATAAAATGTATAAGTATTATGTTGTAATTTAACTTTTTTAAATAAATTATAGTTATTATAATTTTGATATTAGAGTACTCAATACACTTGATATATTTATTTTTTATGACATATATTTTAATAAATATTGTACACATTATTATACACGTTATTAAAATAATAAATCTTATTTATTAAAAGTTATTAATGCTTTTTAAACTACACATAAATACTTATCTAATTCTACTACCAATTATGTAAAAAACAATTTACTTAGGTACCTATCTTTTTTAAATACCTACCTTAATATTTAAAATTAAAATGTATAAAAACACCAACTTTACAACACAATGTATGTTCATAATGTACAATTCTTTCAGTAAAAGTATGTAACATGTCAACATTTTTGTATTAAGCAATCTAAACATTAACTCAAAGTTTGAGTTTGAAAAATATATTTTTAAATTACTTTAGACATTATTACATATATGCTGCAACAGAGAAAACAATATTTAGTCAGTATGTAGTGAACGACTGGAATGTCCACTATATACCGATATTATGTTCGAAGTACAGAATATTTAAACCGATACAGTTTTAACCTGACTCATAGTCAAACAATCCTTTAAATTATTAATTTAAAAATATATTAGTTAATAGTTTACTAAAAATAGTTAAAAACAACAAGGTGATCATAATAATTCGAAAACTTGAAATATTGTAGTTTTTAAATAATCTTTTTTGAATGCTACTTCGATAAACTTTTGTTCTGTATACAAAGTTTGTAAGTTCGTATAGATAAAGCGAATTGTATTTATTATAGAAGCTTAAAATTATACAGTTGATTATTTTCTGTGTATAATTTATGTTACTCCTTACTTGGTAAGATAAAACTTCAATTTAAAATTAGAAACTTTGAATTAATATTTAAGCTCAACATGTTAACAAAACTAACTAATCATATACCTACTATTAAAAATATACAATAATATATTATTTTGAAAATTAATAATGTTAGATAAAATGTTTCAAACAAAATTAATAATACTATAACTGCATACAATCAGTATAATTTTTGAAAACTATTAATAAATTAATTTGCTTTGAATTTTTAAACGGAATAAAATTGTAACAATAAAAAAAAACACAATTATTTTATGCTTATTTTATTTCAATACGAATTTTAACTTCATGGCATAGTCATTCATCACGGTTTATTTAAAAAAACAATATGATTAAATATATAAATGGGGTCACGGGTGTCTACCGGTATATCTCAAGCTATAATATAACATATTATATATGACTTCTCGGAACAAAGAGTTGATTTAAATAATAGTTTATATGATATATCATATTTGTATAACTCATGTTCAGTCCTAATACTAAGTTCCATCTCGTCATAAAAAGTCACATAAACATAATATTTAAGCTTTTAGTTATAAACATATTTGAACTTTGTTACAATCTGAGTGTAATATTATTTTCGTAGTATTGTTACAATAATACGTAACACAATGTTCCACGGAAGTGATCCATACAAAAATATGAAATGTTGTTTTCATAAAATATATTTATGTGTCTAAATTTTAGTGATATTAAACCAATTGGTTACTCGAACGTATCACTTATAAATATATAAATTCTATTAAATGATAATCATGTTCAGTGAGCATTTTAAGCAATACGTTACTGTAGGTAGTGCTTTTGATTTTAAATAATATTACATACAATTATTGAAGTTCTCAGAGGCTTGGATGTCAAAATCGTTTTTTTCTTTTTATTCAACAAAATGTATATGTGTTAACTTAATCTGGTTTCGTCATTCATAGCCTTTGGGAATAGCTGTGTCATACAGACACATCGTAAAAAATGAAAAGGCTGCAATTTTAGATTAACTATATTATTATAATACATGCAATAATGTTTTTCATATATATTTTGTATACTCTGATTTCATAGAAAACACTTTTAATATATGACTTCTTAAATGGATTGACCCGTCCCTTAATATTTTGTGAACTGGTTCAGAATCATTGTCTGTTCGGCTCATAATTTTTTTTAAATCCTCAACACAATTATATTTGGATACTTCATTAAAAAGTATCTCTAAAGATGAGTAGCCAGCCATAATTGAATTTATCAGAAGCCTTAACGATAATTCCGGATGCGCACACTATCCGATTCGTGATTATAATCTTGTACATTCTTTTCGTACTCATTATCTAACTTAATGAATCACTTTATGGTACGGTTCGTATCATCTAGTATACGCTCGTCTTTTCATTCCTTTGTCTTGGACATTTGCAATCCTGACGTTATCATTATTATTTTTTTAATGGTACTTCTAACAATACTAGTTTGACAACTAATAATACTATACAAAAATAATGTTATTATATATTACAGTTAAATCTCTAAATACCTGACACTTTTCGTCACTGAAATTTTTTTATACAGTTCAAACGTGTACACAATAAATTTAAAGGGCTTAATTTTAAAGTTTGTAGTTTAATCCAAAATTATTATAAATTAGTTATTTAGAGGTGGCTTCTAGGGAAAGTTTTACTTTGATATGAAATAAAATATACTTAGAAATATAAACTGACTGATATTCGCCCAGAATTGTTTTTCATAATATACGATGATTCATAATTGAATTTAAACACATCTATCATAGTAACCTAACTAATGAAGTGGTATACTGGATTCCTATTATAAAGCAAATCGAGTTTTTTTTTACCGTACAGTTGGAAGAATTAAAATTGGATATAAAAAAAAAAGATAGTGATTGTTTTGATAATTACTATAACAAATTTAAGAATATTCAGACGATTAGAAATTAATTTAATTAAAACGTCATGTCTTGGTAAAATAATATTAGTCTTAATATAGAAAAATTAAAACTAAATCCAAATAATTAATATTTAAATAAAAATTAATGAAGTTCAAATTATTAAAATATAATAATCCTTCATTGTTTAAAACTAATTATACATAATTTTAGTCAGTAAAAAAAAAAAAAAAAAAAAACAGAAAAAAAATAAATATAAAAACTTTCAGTACAAATTATATAGTTATTTTTAATGATGTTTTGTTACAAACTTTAAAATAATTGAAATAATTTCAAAAATTATATAGTTAAAAATAATATTTGAATACGTTATCCGGATTACTTTTATAAACTTGAAAATGAAATAAATAAAATTTTATAGTACATACTTTTAAGTACAAAAATATATTCTATGCATTATAATTTTAATCCACTTTTTCTAAACACATAAATAATATTATATTTCAACGTAATTATTATTTATATAATTTAATATGGTATAGAAATCACATGGTGATAAAAATGATTAGTAATAAAGTTTTATAATAAAATGAACAGATACATGATACGTAGCAAAAAGAAAAAAAACCATAACAATACTGTGCGCGAATACCGTTGTCTATAATATCATCATATAGGTTGTATACTAATTTTGTTTTGTGATCGTATGCGTCGACTGTGAAGAGATGTCACGATTTACTATAATATGGATCGGACTTTCTGAAAAATGTGATGTTATTGAAAAAAAAAAACCTTCGTGAAAAAATGACTACCTGTAATGTATGCAATTAATCACGGTACCTAAATATTATTTCGAAGACCCTCGTTTATATATATAAATTAATAATCGTTATCTTCTTAATGATCTTCATCAATTCCAATCGCTATGGCCGTGTACCACAGCAGCTGTGACCGTGTATATGTGCCAAGTATACCCAAAAACTTTACGCCGTCTCGATCGTTATAATAATAATAATTACGATTTTCGAGCCCCCGAACCCATATGGTATATTCGCACGTAGTAATAACCCGGCGATGTCGGCCGTGGCGTGTGTATTTGCCATCGTCGTCGTTGTCGTCGTCAATTCGCGTTTTTCGCGCGACCGATCGTCTCCATCCGTCATCGTATCGGCTTTCGCACACTGATTGACTGAGACGTTACGCTCGCACGACGGGTGGTTTTACGTGATGTAAGTCTACGGTGGCGTGCTGTCATGTTTTCACGTGTGTTATGCGTATTACGCGATTGGCTGCGGGTGAAGTTGAATACCGAGTGTATGTGTGTGTGTGTGTGTGTGTGTGTGTGTGTGTGTGTGTGTGTGTGTGTGTGTGTGTGTGTGTGTCTGTGTATAGAACGCTGCACAAAAATAGGGGTGTGAGTGTGGGTGAAGATGTGAGCCACACACACACACACGAGCCGACCACCATTCCACTCTTAGTCGTATTCGTCGTCGCCGCCGTCGTCGTCGTCGGTGCAAAGCCAATTTGTCAGACTCGAGTAACTCACAGGCACGTGTGCGTGCGTGCGCGTATACGTGTCAAACCGATTGGCAACATCCTTTTCCGTTACTCCGCAGACCGGAAACACCCGGACGTAGAGAATTATTCGTATTTTTCTTCGTCTTTGTATCTGTTTGTATTTTTGTTTTCTTTTATCTTATTTCATTTCGTTTATCCGTCTTTGGTCGGATCACCACCCCGTTCCCACATACTGTAATATAATCATGGCGTGGTATACGCCACCGTGAATATAACCCGGGACCCGAAGAACCAGCTATAGTTAAATCCCATCTCAAGAGAAAGCCACGCATCCGCGATTTCTTATAGACAATATTATAATGAAATTTTAATAAAATCAATAAGTAGTTTATTGAGTACGGTAAAAAACAGAAGAGATATTTGAGGTGTCAATCTTAAATATTTGTTTATATTATATGACCTAATTTAATTTAACTTTCAGAACCTTGCTCCACTCGACTTCTATCAGGATAATTATTGGTTGTTGTGTTAAATCCAAGATTATATTTAAATAAAACGGTTTAGTGAAAAAAATAACAAAGAACCCTATAAGTTAATATCATATTTTATTTCGTTCATAAATATGGAAAAAATTCCAAAAACAATGGAGTTATTGTGAACAGTTAATTAATATACAAGTTGGGTAAATATAAATATATAAATTAAAATAAAATTAAAAGAGGGTTGTTGTTAGTAGCGTGCATTAGGCGAATGATTGGAGAAATTTTAAAGTAGTTGGCTGGACATACAAGAGTATGGCCAGGGCATGCAAATGGGTAAAGCGACAGTGTACTTTGAAATTAATGAAATTTTTTTGATTGGGAAATTATAGCAAAGAAACCAAATATTCGCCATAAAAAAAATCACTTTTAATGTGCAACTATTTGGTTTTATTATGATATTATAGTTGTGCTCATGAATCCTTTTCCTCATAAAACTGATTTTAACAAACTATGGATGTCCGATTTACGCGGAGACTTCACTTTCAACGATAGTGACTTAGTCCCTCCACTTTTATTACCCACAAAACCTGTACATGTACATTGTATGACAGCAAACGGTAGAACGAAAAACATCCGTTGCTGAAAAACAGGGTATTTTACACAATTTAATCGTTGGTAAAAAAGGGGTGATTGTATTTACATCAGACACGTTTTATTTATTTAGTCGTTGTACCGTGAGACGCGTAAGACAGTATGTACAAAAGTATGTCGCGAACTTAACGATATGGCCTATCGCTGAAGTTTCAATGCTGATAAACTGCACTGGAATGCATATGAATTATCCTAATTTGTAAAGATGTGAATCAGTAAAAGTTCTTGTGTGCAGTGATGTCGCGTGCTCCCCGTATCTTATCAAAACTATAATTTTGACATACCTAACAAACGAGAAACACAAACTTTGGGAAAATATAATACATATATATATAAGTACAACATGTGTAGGTATACATCAAATCGTTACAAATTTTTTGTTGTTGGAAGCTTTTAATATTTCGAAAGCCCCATTGAAACTTATTTTAGTTTACAATGTTGTCTTTACTATTATAAAATATTACAACTGTTGTTGAAACTTATGCGAATAAGTTATATTTTAGTGATATTGTTGTTTAATGGTGATATGTGATACGATAGCAGTGATTTTGATTAATCAAAAATCAAAATAATTATAAAAACCTAATACTTGTATATTTCTTAACTATATATTATTAAAATATATTTAGAATGCCAAAGAAGAAGATTTGAATTTAAATTAAAATATATTTAAAACAAATGTTTATATTTTGATAAATTATAAGAAATGTAACTTATTTTATTATTTTTCTGTTTGAGAAAACTAATAATATTATTCCAATAATTAATTTAAAAAGTTATCAACATAAATTATGTAAGTTTAAAAAAGTTTATTTGCGATTTTATAACAATTTAAAATAAACGCGTATTTTTAGCCAAATAAGTATATATAATAATGATGTAGGTAACAACAATATGTAGAACGTAATAGTTTATTAGTTTTAGTATTAATGTCATTCGTTGGAAAATATAATGATAGGTTGTGGTATTTAATGAATTGTTGATGGTTCATTTACGAGAATTTAATGAATATGTATCACTGACATTAAATGTCAGACTTTAAAGTCCGCCCATGCCGGTTAGATTATGGCTACTAAGTTAAGTCAATATTAGTTTTTAGGTAAATTACTAAATTCTATGTCATCGAATATTAAAATCGTTCAACTACTTTTACTATGATACACGTATTATGTATAAAAATCATTGG
Organism: Rhopalosiphum nymphaeae; assembly: GCA_036289425.1. Taxonomy (NCBI): domain Eukaryota; kingdom Metazoa; phylum Arthropoda; class Insecta; order Hemiptera; family Aphididae; genus Rhopalosiphum; species Rhopalosiphum nymphaeae. Next base: position 8,773,596 of record JAZAQC010000006.1, on the reverse strand, counting down.
TTATCCGAAACTGATTCATACATTTATTTTATTTGATCAAGAATTCTGCTCTTATAATAATAATAATAATAATAATAATAAAATGTAATTTATAACTATTCAAACTTATTTAACCCCAATAGTGGTTCGTATAAAATAACATAATATCCATATTTAACAAAACATTTTATAAATATACGATGTACAATACTTTAAAAACAAATAGGATTACCAAACTCGCAACAACATTACATTTTAAAAGCCCACTGTCTTTACTTTCTCACCAGTCATCGTATATTATAGTAATGCATGTATTAAATGCTAAGCCGGTGGATATAAGGTATCGTAGAATTTAACAACATTAACATAATATGTAGTTCAGAACTACTTATCATATATCAACGAATGTCTTGGGCTTAATTATGATTATAAAAATTCTACACAGCTATTATATCCTTCATTTTGGTGTACTTATAGAAAAAAAAATGAAAAATGTGTAATGCCTACATTCCGTTTGAAAATAAACAATTGAAATCAGTTTTTAGTTAATTCATATTTAAATGATATTCTATCGACACACTCATTTACAATTTCATATTATGGAACTTGCTAGATGTAAATAATTCAGTAAATGTCTTCGAATTATAATTTTAATCAAAATTAGGGGAATAATTGGTTATGATTATTCAAATAATAAGTTTCAGTTGGTACATATTATGTTATCAATACACAATCCCAATAGTTGATGACTTCATTTGATATTATGAAAGACTCGCTTAGTCACAAGAAATTTTTTAATGAGCTAGTTAATGTTGTTCAATAATTGTTGATACTTGTCAATAGGAATATTGTTGATACTGAATACTAATAAGCTGTGACAGACTATAAACATGACTAGATACTATAGAAACAACACAAATAATCTTACAATAGATAATTATAAAGACAAGAGGTTAATTAAAAAAATAAAATATACTACATATTTTAATATTTATACATACATACATACATACATTATAAAAATGTAAGATGTAAAATGTATACAATTTTCGACTATAATAATTTTATTTTATTTTTGTCAGACTTTTTAATAGTTCATGTTGCTACTTATTTAATAATAAGACTATGTTACAATAATATATTAATCCCAAAACTTTACAACCTCAGATAAATAACTCTTATCTACTCAAAACTAACAATATTTATTGGTAAGCATCCTTTTCAATGACATTATCATACGTTAACCTAAGCTAAATTAAACGAAAATCTATTTTCAGAACTCAGTGTCAAAGCCATGCGTGATATAGATCTAACAGAATCACCAAATAGTCGCATTATCAAGGCTGATTTAATTATAAAACTTAAAATCGAATATATCGATTTGCACTAACTAATTAAAAATCAAATTTTGTTAATTATTCACTAAAAACTGTACAAATATGTTATGCCAAGACATCCATATACTACAATTTCTTTTATTCGAAACCAATGCTGTAAAATAGAAAAACCGTATCTTTATTTAAAACGATGTAAAATTTGCATAACATTATTTAACATATTATAATTTAATTAACACATAACAGGTAATTAAATTAATTAAATCCACCTTTCACGACTTTGTTGGACTTAAAATTAATATATTATAATATTAATATTTTCCGAGTCTATTCAAATACAAACAATAGTATTTATTTTTACACCAAAAAAGTTGTTGGAAATTAAATCAATGAAAAATATATTAAAAATGTACACATTTTAGAAAATTGGTATAAAAGATATAACAATACAATCATTTTAGTAAATATCAAAAAATAATGATCACTATCTTCAACTTATTGGTTGGTGTGTAATTTATTTATATTAATAAATTTAACAATTTATAGAATAACCTTTTCTAGTATATTTTATTTATTTATAAAGTGTAAAACAATCAATAACATACCATTTAAAATCAACTAAAGTGTATGGAAAATATAGGTCTGATTCATATAAATTGTTCTAACTTTCATTTTTTAATTTATTTTTAAGGGACATAAATCTTTCTAATATAAAATATTTACGTTCATAAGATAATGTGATTTGTATACGTTTCAATATTTCATTAGTAAACTAGCTATTAAAATTTAAACAATAAATGAACTTTTATACATACTATACAAAACAACTAAGTTCGTTTTAATCGAACATCATATTGCATGGACGATATAATTTATTCGTTTGAATTTAAAATTAATTGTAACTTGTTAGTCACGTCAGTTTTCAAAAATATCACGTGCTCGTGTCTGAATTGAATAAGTCGTTAGGTCTGAGCTGACGAGAAAATATAATATATCTCTTTCTGTATTACGAAAATATGAAATATTTCCCCTTCGAAAGTCTAATTTCCAGACGGGCTCCGATCCTGCGCTGAAAAAGCAAGCCCTCATACATCCGTCAAGAAATTGGCAACAGCAGAAAATCATTAATAATTCATAGTCCGCTGTCCAATCTTGGTGAAAAATATCACGAAGTGGAAGGGAGGTACAACTATTTTTCTTAGATTTCGCCCCGTTTTGATGGCCGTGTGTTTTTTTATATTATTCCAAACGAATTTTAAATTTAGTTATAATACATCATTTATTCGATATTTTTTTATTAATAATAATTATAAGTTATATAATAGCCACATGTAACAATAATAAAATAAAGAGTTCATACTGGATTGTTCACTATTAAATCGGTGTTACTTTTTAAATATATGCTTGTAGCTACTGCTATGAAACCTGGCTGATATTGTTAAAGCATATCCGATCGCCTGTTGTCATACCGTGCACTGACGCCTACGCGTTAGAAAAGTTTTTTTTTCACTGAATTCTAAACCGTTTTAGGCTTCAACCATTTGTCTTATTCGCGTTTTTAATATTTTTTAGTCGTTGGCCACAACATATCATTTGCACTATTTGAGTACATTCCAGAATATAACAGTAATAAAAATAAAATTTAAAAATATGAAAATAATTTAATTTACCAATCAAGGAAATTTAAATTGTTTAAAATTATTTTTATTATTGTTGTTGTTACTAATATTATGTGTGTTAAAATAGTGGGTGCTCTTTTATCTCCAGTATTTCCAAGTCAGGGTAATATTCCGTCAGTGTGGTTCCTTTGTTATATTGTAATATTTGACTTTAATTTGACTTTTCCTTCGTCTGGTACATCGTTGTCATCGAACGTCTAATATGTGATACCGCTATTCACGCGGCCATCTTTGGAAAATTATCTAATTTAATTGAAATTTAATTATTGTTCAAAACAGTGTAAACTTGGTCTGATATTTTTTTTATTGTAATTTCTGATTAACAGGAATTTCTTACTAATATAATTAACCAATTCTTGTATCTACAGAATGGTACGTTTAATGTGAGGTTTTCATTATTTCAAAATAGACCATTATTTTTAAAAATATTTCTTTTACATCATTTTAAGTTATTACAAAACAACTTTAAATAAAAAAATTAATGATTTAAAAAAAATACCATTTGATTTATTTGGAGTATTCCGATTTATACTATTCAAATTTCAGACGAGTTGTTTATTAATTTTAAGTATTTATAGTTTAAACTATCTAAGTAGTAGTCGAACACTGTGTGATATCCCTGTAAAATTCTACACCACTTATCTATACTCTAAATACCTACTTATAACTTATAAAATACTCGTCCAGAATTAGATAGTTTTTGAAATAATGAGTATCTCACCTTAAATGGTATACCAGACTAATTTTATATTTGTTTTATTGCTTGCTTATTAAAATTATTTTACCATATGTTGTTAATTATAAACTTTATTGCAGGACACTTCTAGGTACATTTTAATAAATTCTTGATAAAAATGATAATAATTATAATGGTATGGTTACTGATTTTCATAATTTGAATTCGTACCAGGAAAATACGGAGTTGCATAAATCAGTCATTCGAGTTATTGACACTAGTGTAGCGGGTATATTATATATGACTGTATAAATTGGGGAGAACGACTAAAAGTCGTCATCAATAATAAACGTCAAAAAAATTATTTTAGTTTTGTCAAACAAGTGTGTATTATATCAGAGTCAAAAGATTACAAAATGTCATACAAAATATAAAATTATTAGTAAAAACTAAAATTGTCCAAAAATATACAAATCAATGTAATAAAAACCAATACATTTGATAATTTCATATTATTTTTGAATACTTAATCTTTGAATAATAATTTAACTTTGATTTAAATATTGTTAACATACTCGGTGAAATTCAGTAAAATTTATTTTATATGTATTTTTAATATTACTTTATAATTGTTGTACTATTTCAAAATCACAATTAGAAACAATAGAATTTATTAAAAAATAAAATTATTTGTATCATTATTTTGATATAAATATTAAATACTATATTTTAAATTTAAAATTATTGCCAATAAATAAATGCAATGTATGTTATTCACCTGTTAGTATTCAGTACCTATAACAAAACATTGTTAGTTATTTTTTTCTTATTTTCTATAGTTACCTATATATTTTAATTATCTATGCAATAGATATCAAATTAGAACAAAATAAACCATATTTATATAACTTTAAGTACTAGACTACATATAAATATATCGATATTTATTAGTTAAAAGGTTTTTAACAAAATAATAACAATTTATTTTCAATATGAATCTGACGACTTTTATTTTGTTTGCTAATTTCGATTTTTCATCATTAATATCACGCGCAACTTAATAATTCTTAAGAAAAATCGCTAATAATAATTTAGAGCTTAGTGTATTGAGTGTTAAGCTCTATTTACATAAAGGTTTGGCATTCCAAAACAAAATATCTACTTGTGTTCACTCAGTCTTTTTAAATAATTGTTCTCTCTACTAAATTGAACAGAAGTATACATATCTACTGTGTTTTATTTATAAACTTTCATCTTCGACCAATCAATTTTTTCAATATATGTTGAATGACCTTATAAACTTGGTTGCGGTTCGCCCAGCTTTAGGTATAAGTGCAACATTATATATCGCAGAACAGACTTTGAAACTTTGAAACTCGAAAAACGACACTCGTCGTCCAGTCATTGGAACTACCCAACGTCATTATCAAGTCAATTCTAAATCTATACACGTAGTTCTTCATACGTTGTCTGTTCAATTAACATCAGAAGAAGGAAAACACAATACGCTATTTTTGGTCACCTACAATAATATAAAGCAACAAAAGATAAACAATATAATTTAGCGCATAAAATGGATGGTCTGTTACGTTGGCTACCAATTACAATCTATTTGCTTAGTTAAAAATATGCACTTACATGACGTATTGCGTCACACATTTTAAAGTTACAATATCAAACAATTTGATTAATGTGTCATCGTATAAAAACACTTTTACAGATTTTTTATTATGTTTTAAAAATACATTTATTTCCATTATAATGTCATGTACATGATAATAGTAAAATAATTTTAAATAATATGCAATATGTAATTATAACAATTGTAATATTGAAAATGTTGCTGTTTTTGTGCATGAAACCATATTTGAAATCAGTTCATGCATTTTAAATATAATGTTTTAATTAAATAATAAATCTAAAAAAATATCAATAATTGACGTAATATAATTAGTAGGTACCCCATTTTATATTGATATTATACATTTTTTTCAACATAAACAAAACGAATGATTTTATTTTAATTATTATTTCAACAATATTACATATTTTGTTAAACAGCTGTTTTTATATTTATATAAAGTAAATATATTTAGGATATTAGATTTTTTAGCAAAACCATTATAAACTGATCTATATTATATTTTAAATTTGTATTTGATTTTATTTGTTCTCATAAATACCGCAATGGTTAAAATAAGTCTTAAGTGCTTTTAATCTAGTATTTTGAAATATTAAAACATGATTTAGTTTTACAATAATCTTGAAATTACAAAAAAGTAGTTCAAAGTATCTTTTCATTTGAAAAATATAATTACAATATAGTTTTAATGAATAATTAATATATAAGAATCTCAAACTATATTGAATGAGTTATCATTATAAAAATATTGGATATTAGTTTTCAAATAATCCTTTTTTATGAAAATAATTGATTAAAAATAGTGTAGACATTTGAAAATTATTTAAGGAATAAAATCTTTCCTTTATTTAAGAAAAAAACAGTTTTAATTTAAAATAAACTCTATATTCAAAACATACGTATATATTTAAATATTACAGAAAAAATTTATTCATAAAAAAATATGTAGCTAAAAAATCGTGGAATTGATAATATAATTTAACTATTTATTAACAAAAAGTTAAAAAGTTAAGCACTGTATGATTATTATAATTAAAAAAATTAAAAAATCAAACAATTAATTAGATCAAAGTAGTGAAAAAATTTAACTATACTAATTAATTTCATACTTCCTGCATAGTTTGCTGTATTAGTACATTATTTTTTTTAATATTAAATATTATACAGATTGGTGATATTATAATATAATATCGTTTTAATTTAATTAAAAATAATTAATATAAAATATAATCTAACTAAAAGTTGATTTTAAAAGCATGCATGATTAAAATATTATTCTTAGAAATGTTTAAAATATTGATTTTAATTTCTATTTTTTTTTTATAATATTAAGTCAGTTAATAAATGAATAATGCTCGTTTTTAAATATTTGTGTGGTATAGAGACTAGTTGCTAAAAATAATATTTTAATTGTATATTACAATAAAATGTCGTGAATGAAAAATATCAGAAACAAAAATACTTAGTAGTCTTTGGTTTCGTAACGTAATTTTCAGAATTTAATTCGAAATGTATATTTGTTAAAATGCAGTGATACACTTTAAATATAGAATAAATTGTTAGTTTGTTAACGACGTTAACGTGCTCTAAAAGTTCGACGTAACATATTTTATTATATAATAGTTACATAAACTGGGATGGTATAATGATTTTGCTTTGGGTTGATGTCAAAGTTGTGAAATTCCCATTATTTGTCTAAAAAAGAAAATTCAACAACTGAATTTATGGTTCAACCTTTAATAACATATTATATTTGACTTTTTTTATTTTGTTTATGCCATTGACTAATGCCTTGAAAAAAAAATTGAAACAATATTTCCCTAACGTTATGACCGACAAGAACGGAGTTTACTCAACAACAGTGCATTTTTATTTTCTACTAATATTATCAATACATTGAACTTTAGTAATGCATATATATTTATAATATGTGAGAAGATTAATAATTTTTATCAATGATTTCTTAGTCAAGGAGATTGAATGATGCATCTCTTCTCCAAATAATTTGTTTTATAATATTATCAATGACGCTATCTGCCGAGGCTTTGCGACTAATTTTAGAATCCCTCTGCCTTACATAACTTTAAATCTGGTCTATATCACCGATTTTTGAATTTAAACCAAACCTATTAACTCATTTATACTTTTAATATATTCAATATTTACATATTATATAGGTATATATAAACTCCATACAACTACATGAGCTGCAAACTTCCCAAAACCGAATCCTTTCTAATAATCGAACTAAGTGACAAAAAACTACTCAGGAATATAGACTTAAATGTGAATAAATGAGAAAAAAGATAATAGAACTAAAATATTATTAATGATTAATGAATGAACAAATTATTTAAAGTAAAATATAATGGATTATAACCACTGCTGAGTATGTCTATTACAGGTAATTTCCCTAATTCGATTAAAGATAATTAGCGAGATAAATATTATATAAGCACCGTTGAAACAACGTAATTAATTAATTATAGAAGTATTATCAACTTACAAATTAAAAATATCAGACTCTCGTTATTGTATCTATTCATTTTAACGACTAAAATAACTTTAATAAAAAACTTGAAATTTAACAAAATTATGATAGGCAATGAACATTTTTTGTATTTTTATATATGCTTGTAAAAAGTGGTTAAATTTTAAATATTACATTGTAACAAAAAATTGTTGAAAAATATTGGTTATTAATTTTTAAATTAGAAATATCATATTACTTTACTGTATTAAATTTTAAAAAAATCGTTCATATTTTTATTTTTTAGTCGCAATATCCGGCTGGAAAGATAATATAGGAAATTATTATAAATAATATGTATATGTATATTTATATATGTAAAATGTATGTATAATATAACGACTTAAAAATTATTTTGCTACTTTTGATGTCCAACCTAATATAAACGAAGTAGATTACGAAACAGTACGTAAATGTAGTTTCATAAAATATCCACTTTTAGAAACCGTATACATATAATAGAATCATAGCTATAAGATATAATAGCTAACTATAAGGTTTAATAAATACAATATTGAACATAGAGTTTAAACCTTTTGGCTTTATTGAAAATATAAATTGTATTTATTTCAAATATGTAGATGGTAAAAATATGCAAAATTATTGTAATACTACATTGAATATGAGAATAAAAAATAAATAAAAAATGTATTAGCAATTAGCCATGATATTAAAATTTCTAAAAAATATCAAGAAATAATATTGTAATATGTAGGTTCATAAAATGTATTTAAAGTAATTAACTGTTATAAAATAGTAGTGATGCGTTTGCGTTTATACTACGTACAGGTATATATTATTATATTTTTAAATACATATTTATGATTCCTATTTAAATATATATTTACCTATTATACCTACTTGAATGATTGAAAACTTATCAACGTAAAATATAAAAAAACTTGGCACGTTTCATTGTAATATAAAAATAGTTTACTTTCCTTTATTGTTTTTAATAGCTTAAACTTAAAATTTTTTGAGATTTCACCATATTTTCAATAGGCACGTGTCTAGAACATAATAATTTAGATTAACTATTGAATAATCGTGTATATTAAATAGCTAAAACTAAAGTATAGTAAGGTTGAGGGTTCAGTTATGTAATCTAATATTCAACACAGGTACAAATACAAATAATTTATGAATAATAATGATTCTTATCTGATTAATACTAATTTTTATGGAAATCAAATACTATTAAAAATACACTTGGCAATTCGTAGCAAGACATATTATGTTGAAGTTTATTTCAAAACACATATTGTTATTTATTATTATCAATCATATAATGTAACACGTATAACTTAAATTGAGATACACCGAGGTATTTTACAATATGCCAATATAGGAAATACATACACATTATTAGCATTTAAAACTAAGAAAAAAAAATATTGTTATAAAATAATTACCTCCTAGTAATTTTACCTAAATAATATTTTATAATAAAGTAATATTTAATGTATACTTACTAATAAAGTAGTTAACAAAGTTTAGAATTTGTCGACATATTAAACCTTATAAAACATTATTGAAATATATTTCAACAGAAATGTTTAAAAACATATATTTATATAATACTATGAACACGATTTGGCATGAACGATTGGTAAACATATAAGAGAAACTTAATAACACCATATAAGATGTTATGGATACATTTATTCAGGCTTATCAAACTAATTCTAAATAGGTGAGAGTAGATCGAAACAAATTATGCAACTAATAAATATTTGTAAGAAAAAAAATTACAAAAGTACAATAGATACATCATCATAATTTGCTAAAATTATAATTTTTATGTATGTTAATGCAAACATCTAAAATTTTACATATTCGCGGTATCAGCATTCCAAAATTATTAGGAATTATATAAATGACAAATTATCGGTACTACCTCTCGTTATATACCCCTCGCTCATGCAAAGTCTTGGCTATACAACTGGGTTTTACTATCACATATTATTATAAAGAATAAGAAAGAATAGAAAGAGGTTCTTTGACAATGATCGTGTGATGCAGTTATTATACATCAAAACAGTAACTAATCTAAATTGTTTTTTAAGTACGAATACACAAAGTTTTTTAGTTATACACAAAAAATAATTGACGTATATATATATATATATATATATATATATATATATGACTGCGAATCTTATGTGTATTTCTTTCACTCATTTTAAAATATAGAATTTTTAACAGAAAATTTAAATTATGTGTCAACAAATTTAATTTTGCATTTCTTTACTTTATTTTTATTTTTTCTATTGCATTCAAAATTTTTATTTTTGCATAATAGACATATTACATCATATTATATCAATGGTTTTATCACAACAAAATATTCTTTCTTTGTTCATAATTAGATTCTTATATAAATGATAATTAATGTAAAAATCTCAAAACCACAGCATTGTAAGAACTATGCCATATTGACATGACTTACACTCAGTGACGTAGACCACCTCTTCATGAAAAGTTTACATACTTAGCATTATTGGAAAGTGTAGTCTAACATATATAATTAAATTTATTTATTAGTTTGATACATTAGGATCATTTGACTTGCATAGTTATATAACGTATTGTTGAAGATAATTTAAACTTAATATGTGCATAATAAGGATGGTCCATACATTTAAGGATATAAGTATTTTAATTTTTGGAAACCAGCATTTTTAGTTGTTATTATTGTCGAACAACAAAAATAGCTATTATTAACAAAACTTAATTAATCGAATTAGTATTTGAGAATTTTTGTACATTAACATATTATAAAGATCTTTACTGTTAATTTGAAAATGGACCAATGCAAATTGTCTACCAACCGTAATATGATATATATACATATATAATTATTCAACGCATATTATACATTAATGCTCTATATTCAACAAAAATGATAATCATGAATAAAAACTATCCTTAATTTCGTTTTTTCGTATGCGTTACAAAGTCGTAAAATAATAATTGTTATAAATGTTTTTTTATTATTAGTTTATACCATTTAAATAAATATCGTTTACCACCCAATGGTCACTACTGCCATAAGTTTATTTAATAAAAATAATAATAATAATAATAATAATAAATAAATACCGTTATGTAAACTCGACTAGTTCTTAGTTACGCTCAATTTTTCAATAAAAACATGTTTGTCTATTATAAATCTAAAACTGATAAATATATTTAGCAAGTACAATATTGAAAAAAAATGTATTAAATATAATATAAATGATATATATATATATATATCTTTAGAATAATAAAACAAAAAAAAAATTATTATTTAAAATATTCAATTCAAAACAAATTATTAAATTCTTGAAAATAAAAATGATAACGCAGCATCATTGAAAAATAATAAATGTTAATATCACAATTCTATGGTCAAAACATTTAAGTGTGACAGACTTTCGTGCTAAGAGGTTTAAATGTATATAAAATATACTTTGCTTTATTTAAAATAAAACGAATAATTTCTAAAAAAATTACTTTACAACATAGTCACGGTGCAATCTTACTATAATTTAAATTCGAAGAAAATAAAAAAATAACTGAGAATAAAAAGTGAAGTATTATCCTTAGAACTTTTAGGTCCTTTACTGAAAATGTTTACATCATCGTTTTTTTTTTTTTATGTTAAGTTTTAATTAGAACAAATCTAAATTACAAGACTTGACGCAAAAATATCTTTGTAAATTTTAGATTTGACAATCATTAAAAACCATTTATTACGAAACATGGTTTCTCAAGAGTATAAAATTCCTCTCCTAAATAATTTGATATTTTCTAATCACATTTTTCGATCTGAGCCTTCGTATTTCCATCTACTAATTATTTTTTTTTATATCCACATATTCGATTCCCATCGCTTCCAGATTGTCTAAATCTTTATTCATTTTGTCAATTCATTTGTGGTTGTATCTACCTCTTGATTCCTTTCAACTTGGCTAATTGATTAAGATCTTATGTATTAACTTATCCTTTGTTTTTAAAGTATCGACAACCCATTTTAAACGTTTAGTTTTCATATATAGTTTTGTATGCTTAATTAAAATAAAATACATGATCTACTCATTTAGGAAATTAATATTATATAATATTATACCAATACAATATACCTACATACCTATATTTAAATACAAAATATACATATATATATAAGCAAAAATCAGAAATCTAAAAACAATAAGACATAATTGTACTTCTCATTATGTTAATATTTCATAGTTATAATGCATTATAATAATATCAATAATTATTTATCAAAAATAATTATATAAATGTATAATAAAATAAAAACATATACAACTGAGTTTATATAATATATATATATACCATACGTGTTCTTTTAGGAAACAAGCTTATAAAATCACCGTCACAGAACGAAAATCGGAATTTATGTATGCACGACGAAAGGGAAATTATTCTTAATGTCTGCAGAGCCTGAACAAGACTATGTATCATGAAACGGACGGTGGCTTTTTGGATCTCTGTATTATTGACATTCAGTCCAAGACTATTTGTTATAATAACACAGACCATATTTTACGAACTGACGACATTCAGTACTTTTCCCCGACCCCTCTACACGCCCGTTACTTAGCTCTCGAAATCTACGCACGCACGCCATCACATACATACTCATGCACTTCTACTTTTCCGGGTGTTATTCGCTATTTTTTATTATTATTATTATTTTTAAAGGAAATTAAACCATAAATAAAAAAAAAACTGAAGATTTATTTTTCCTCTCCGTTTTCGTTATAGTTTTTAGGTATTGTTTATACGGCGACGTATATTCAGGTGTAGTAAAATAATAATCTGATTAATCGCTATGTATAATATGTTCAATACAATCAATTCTGGTTGAATTGTATTCATAAGACATAATTTATAAATAATTTAGATATTCATTCAACATATTTTTATTTTAAATTATTTTTGTTTTATTAAATTCTTATAAGAATATCTCGTCAACTCGTCGTTACTTCTTCGCTAACTTGCAGAGATAAATGGTTAAGCGTAGACGTTATATGATATTTTTGCAAAGCTTAAAAATAATTAATATTTCAATAAAGAAATACGAATAATTTTAATGTACCTATACGTATTAGTACAAAAACAAGCGTTCGAATATTACATATGAGTTAGTTGGTATATATTGAATTCTTCTTTTTTTAAACCCAATATATGTTTGTTTTAATTTATTCCAAAATCAAAAACATTGCAGGTACTCTACAGTGCCGACCTTGAAGAGTTAATTGTATGCACTTCTTCAGATATTATTGTTTGATGGAAACGATTTTAACTAATTAGTGTACAATCTTAAGAAAAATTTGTAGTGTTTTAAAGTTGAAAAAGATTCTTAAATTGTATACAATTTCTATGTTTCTCAATTCTTTGTTAAAACTATGAAATGCGAGTATTAAGGAATAAAAGAGATTTTACCGCTTGTACTCGATTATTTAGCTCGAAACAAAAAAGTGGTGGTTAATTACAATATAAACTTTATGCAACTTGTAATAGTTTAATGCGATAGTAAAAATCTTTTTAACGGTGTTTTTAATCAACGACTTTTTTTTAGAATAAGTAAGTCTCAAATTGCTTCAATTTTACAAAACAATACCGAATAGTTTATGTTAGCAACAAGGTATGCATCTTGGTTTTTACAGTCAGAACATAAAAAAAACAGATATATTTCTACTTCCTTTAGTGTTGGTATTTACATTTAAATTAAGATATCAGTTTATTTCCTAAATATCAAAGTGCCCTTACGTTATATAATCAACCAGGTACCTAATAAGTACGGTTTTTTATTATTATTATTCTGAAAACAAAACAGAGTTATTAAATATTTTATAACAATGATATATGTAATTATTAATTTCGAAAAAAAAATGATAATTTTGTTTCATGTAACATCTCTGTGATACACACTTCGTAAAACAAACATAGGCCGTAAAAAAAATTATATGATTTCTTGAATTTTTTTCATTATGTCACTCGTCACTTCAATATTTCATATTTTATTTCTATTGGCTTACGACCTTAATATATTATATTTTATTAATTTCTTTGTGTATGACGGACCTCACATGTACAATGATAAAATACATTATTAATTGTCGTGTATAAACTAAGTAGGTACTTACACAAATTGTGTCGAACTGTACAGTGAGTTAAATAGTAAGGTAGTAGTAGGGATTAAGCGGTATTCATTTTGTGTTATATGGAGAGAGATAGCAATCGGTTTAAAACATCAACAAAAATGAATTTAACGCTAATGTAATTAAAATAATATTATGTTTTAATGGATGTACTATGATATTAATAAATAATCTAAAATACTGTTTATTTAACTATAATGTTAAAAATAAACGCCATATTTGTTTTTAATCAACTAATGCGATTAATATATTATAATATTTTATATAATATTTTACTTGTGTAGTAATAATATATCTAAAGAAAAGTGTTTTAATTAATAACTCGTAAATATCACTATTTTCTGGTATTTTTAACAGATATATTGAAAAAATAAGTATAGATTTTTAATTATAATAAATTATAGTACCTATTTTATGATAATCGTATACGTTTAATCTTTATATTTTTCATTATGGCAATAGTAGTGATAGAATGTTCTTATTATATTAACAATGATATTCGATGATGATAAAATAATTGTCTTTGAAATAATTATGATAACTGTGTGGTTTTCTGAATTTTAGACACGTTTTTTTTTTTATTTTTACTGTGAGTAATATATAGACAGGCGTTAGATTCAGTTTATCATAAATAGAATACTGCGCGATATTTATTTAATAAGAAAATATATTTAAGACCCTCGTGACTTTTACTATTATCGGGAACTATACTTTTGGAAAACTTTAGCAGACTAATCTTCGACAGCAAACGTGGTCTCAATACACAATGAAAATCAAGAGGCCTAACAAAATATTAATCTTTCGAACAATACAATTTCATATATATATAGAGACGTCATCTTCTTTGTAGTTAGGTAGAATGAGACGATGAATAACATTCGTTAAGGAAATAAACTTAATTCTATTGCAATCTTAAACATGTCAACGAGCTAAGAGAGAGAAATGTATTACAAAACACAAAACACACAGCAAAATTTAGTAGAACAATACAATTTAAAATTTAAGCTACTATACGCGCCACCGCTTAAGAAAATATAAACTTCTCAAGAAGAAATTATTATTAAAACTCTTGACTGGTCTACGAAGGACTATAAGGAACAACTAAAGTGGACTAAATATACATTTTTGTAACGACTATATGGGTGGTAAAATTTCTCAAAAACAACTTCAAATATTATATTAAGATTATACTTCATTCCAAAACAACAAATTTAGCCATGTAGCCATTTAAAATTATCTATGACCAATTTATTTTTAACTGTATATTTATTATTTATAACAACTAAATATGAAAAACTAGTACGTTATTGTATTTTATTCACAATTATCTGTTCAACTGATATACATGAAACTCTATGTTTTGGTTCTATCGTACATAAAATATATTGATAACAACATTAATCCATAAGCGTTTGTATGCTTTTGCGTAAACCGAAAAAATGCAACAAAAAAACGGAAATATTATTTTTGTATTGTAATATCTTTAGAAAAAAATTGTACCATTCTATTACAAACACTATATTTTATCTATCTAAATAGCGTGATATTTGATTTTGGACAACATAGATATTAATCGTTGAATATCGTATGGTTTAATTCGTTAATTTAACGTTTTTCCTTATAAATTACATTATTTATTATTATTATAATTGTTATTATTTATATAGGTAATAACATATTTTTATTTATAAATCATTCCTGTACGTCAGTAACTAAATTCATACGAGAATTATTTTTTATATATATATATATATATATATTTGTTTTATCAATCATTTGGCAATCGATGTAATATACTCATTCGATATTGGTATCAGTGATGGTAGCACTCGTTACAATATTATAATCATATTATATTAGAATATCTCTAGTTGAAAAGAGTATCGATTATTTCCGTCCATCAGTGAGGAAAAGCGGACGTCAGATATAAAACAGTAAAAATCGATTATATTTCACAGATATAATAATAATAATAATAATAATAAAAATATTGTAATCAAAACCGTACATGTTGTCAACTGCCGATTTCTTGAATATTATCTATATATAATATGTCAATAATGTAATTTATATAGGTAATAACATAAATACCGATATTTATTTTTATTGCTTTATATGAATTTACGCTATTCGGCTTTTATACAATATAACATAAATAAAGTATAACAGATTAATTAAATAATATAATAATTAATAACATTATTAATTACAAACAAAAATTAATATAATCTTGTTAAGAATAATTAATCGTTTTGGCTGTGAACATCATTTTAGCTATTGGTGAATTTTTCACAAATTTTTTTTCTACATATTTGTAAATAAAAAGAACTCTGTAACTCAGTATTAACTGGGACACAAATGTTGTTGTATTGGACAAGGAGCGTCAATGTGCCCTTCTAATAATTTCTTATTAAAGTTAACACAAGATTTATTACGCCATTCTGATAGTGGTTCGAACCTAAGTATTTCGTTAATAGGTCCATAATCGTGCGGTGGGTAAGCAGTATTAAGACAGTGACCAGTGAAGCTGAGAAAACGATTCTAAACTTTATCAAGTCGTATTATATTATTTTTAGTACAAGAAAAGGACCAGACAAATATCATTAATTCTTAAAATAAATACTAAGGATTTTGTCAATAATCAGGCATTAATAAATAATATAGACGATGTTGTAAAATCAAATATTTTTCTAAATCATTTAGAATTATGGCTAAAAAATTAGCACAATGTCTAATATTAGTAGACAATGTTAATAATATTGTTTAACATAATACTGAAAATGAGTTAAAAATTTAAAATTACGAAAATCAATCAATTATAATAATTATAAAGGCAAGTACTACATTATATTATGCAATATGTTTATAAGTATTCATGTTTATCATATGATTTTATATTAAACCGTTTTCACGATTTATACTGTATATTCATTAAATAGATGTATCCGAAAGTTATAAATTTTGGAGCTTAAAAGTATTGTACGTTAGAATCTACTGACTAAATAAATATATTTTATACAATGGGACTGTTTTTAAAATCAATTAAAATTTTCATAGGTTTCAAGTTGATAAATACCAAAACTATCGTCATTGCCTAGGAAATATTAATAAATCCATCGTTGTCTTAAAATAATGGACATTAACATTATTTCTAATCAATATCATTTACAGTCTAATTTGATCGAATTACATCGGTACCAACATCATTTTTTATATACATTATATATGTAAAAGGCAATGTGTATAGTTGTAACTAACAGAATTGAATAAAAAATTCCTGAAACGATTTTGACGAATATTTCATTAATTGATTTTATAGATATACAAACAGATTTAGACTAGTTTAAACTACAGATAACATCACTGACTGTAATAAAATTTTTTTTTAAATATTTATGTTAATTGAACGCCATATAATTTAATACATGTAATGCAGCTAGTATTATAATAAATACGTACATGGTATATTGTTACGAATAAACGAGTAGTTTTTTGCACACGGACGGATATGTACCGACTGGGAATTCGTGTTTTTTACACTATGATAATTCATACATGAATATATGTATTATTATTATTATTATTAATATTATTATTATTTTCTTAGAATTAAACAAATTTGATTTTTTGTTCTTATTTCGTATCTGAACTGTATACAATTGTATAAACAACGCAGAACAAGCATTTAACTTACTATATATAGCTCTCTAGTGGCTATGCTATACTTTTTAATATGTATTTATTTATATATCTTACTGTTTACACAATTTTCACTTGGTGAAAATGAAAAAAAAAATAAAACAAGACGAGGAAAAGGTCGTTAAGAAGGGCAAAAAACGTGTTTTTCTGTATAAAGACTCTTGTTGTTCGGCCCGCGTCAAAATTAACGTTCGTTTTTTTTTTCGTTAAACATATACCTGGTTAGTTCATTGTAAATTTTTAATTAACCGATTGTATTCCGTTAGTAATTATTATAATCTGACAATATTTTCATCCACTGTCCTTGCTCTTAACTCCTGTCATATTGTCTAAATTAAACGTCATTCCCGCAATAATGGCTCCGTGAATATAATTATTATTATTTTTGTTTTGTTGTTTTTTGTATATATATATATATATATATTATAGTCAAGTCTTACAAGACATTAATGATAAATGGATAATAATTTTATTATTAATCGAAATTATTATTATCAACATCAAACAAATTAATTAATTTCTCGCATAATATGTGAACCTTCACCATTATAACTGTTAAGTTTTCTAACATTAAACACATATACCTATATATTGTTATTAATTTAAAAACCTTTCAAAATGAACTGTATAAAACCCATATCAGTATAATTAAAACAGTAGTTTTCAATTATAATATAACTAAGCCAACAATAAAGTATTTAGCGATAATCGTTTTTGAGTGATTTTAAGTAGTTTTCTTTGGTTTAGTGCATAACATTAATTTAACTGAACTAAAGTATTGATTCATCAATTAAAATTCTACTTGAAAAATAAACATACTTCTTATTACTTTTGTTATATAAACACTATGCAAGTAAATTAAATAAATAATAATAAAATATATGTGTAATGTGTCAAACACAATTATTTATAAATAAAAATTATAGAGTTGTCGCCGAAAATAATTTTTACTAATTAATACATATTATGTTACAAGATGTTTTAATAGGTAAATCATATATAAATATAGTAATAATTATTGTTAAATCAAATTATGTTTCATTTGTCTTAATTTAATGCTTTATTTGTATTTATTATTTTATTTACATAAAGTTACTATTCAGTTATTCAACGTATTATGATACATTATTTGTTAAATGTTATGATTTTGATCAAATAAGAAATCAATATTTTTTAAACCAATTTACTATATTAAACGGCGTATGTTATAATATAGGTAATATAAAAGGATTTATTTGATTAATACGTATACAATAATTCATACATAATATCATTACTATAATAATAATATAACGCCCATATTGTGTGGAAGATTGAAGCATGCAGAACAGGTAACATACTAAAAGTATAAAATGACAAAGCCAATAACTGCTTTAATATTAAAACCCCATATAGATGGAACATATTATTTTTCGTTAATTCTTAAAGTAGATAAACAAATTCATAGTAGAAAAATAATAAACAAAAATCATTTTATATTCGTGAACATTTAATTTGATTTACACTATACAAAAATAATAATAATAATAATAAACCATACAATAAAACTGATAAATAATGGTACCAGTTACTGATAACAAATAAATATAGTCCAATACTAAAGTTTTGTAAAAACAGCAAAATTGGGATCATATTAATGAAAATCTCATTAAGATTATATTTAACGACAGATTTTTCCTATTACTCAATTATCTGCGCCTTCTTGATATAAATCAATTTTATGCTAGGCCTGAATGTAAAAATTTATAAATTAAATAAATTATAAGTTACAAAAATGTACGCACAAATAATTATTGGCATATCCGTCATTATAATTTTTGGCGTGAAAGAAAGTGATATAGTCCTACTTCGAATTTTTTTTTAATTTTAAACATTTATTATATTTTACGCTAATTTATTTTTTCAAAAATATAAATGTCTACGAATGATAAAAGATGTAATAATTAATTTTTGATTAATTGAAAAATCTTTACAATATTGTACAATATTTAATTCAATATGGAATGTACTAAACATTTATTAGTAGACGTATTATGTGTTTTTTAAGTCCAATTAAATATTCTGCAGATCCGTTTTTGGTTATTTTATAATGCGTTAATTATAATAGTTTAAACTAAAATATTTTAATTTAACCAACTAGTTAAGTTTGTTCTTATAATAACAAATATATTAAACATTAAAACTTTTATTTCAGAAAATGTTTAATAATGAAAAGTAACAGCAAAGTTATTATACTATTATGTATAATTTTAATAAATATATTTTTCTTTTGTTTAAAAAATAAACTATATAAACTATAAACTTAAAGCAGTATTTTATTTTTTTATTTTATTTATCTTAAAATTTAATAATTCCTGCTTCGACAACTGTGGCCATTAGCATTACATTTAATATCATATTAGGAAAAAAGAAGGATAAATTTATATATAATAAACAAAAAATAAAAATAAAAACAAAGAATACATTAAAACGAATAATTATCGTTGTTAGTTTTAAAATATTATAGTAAATTTGTGTTGCTTTGAAAACATTTATGGTGCTTACTTCGTTGTCTGAATTTGGACCGAAGATTGTTCCGATATCATGTCTTATGTTTAATTCTTCTCTTAGTCTTTCGTGTATTTTTCATTTTATTTTATTATTCGTTAAATATGTCAATTAGTATTTGTAACTTATTAAGGTTTTTAATTTCCAATAATCATAATTATGTAAATAAAATGTATATGTTTAATGTAAGGGTTCTACTGATTTCGAACTTTAATTTATTAGTATTATTACCGTATTAAAACCATTATGCATATGGAATGACCTGTAAATAATACAACATAATCTACTAAGTATTTCCTTTTCTATATCATAAACAACCAATAAATGTTATATTGTTAAAAATTCAACTTTTAATTATTTGGACAATTATCGTAAGTAGTGGCAATTTCACCAATGTTTGGTTTTCAACCTAAAATTATGAAAAATACGTTGGGTTATTTAATATCAGAAATAATAAATTAAGTAAACAACGTTAAATAATTTCAGTTAGTATTAATAACCCCAGAAACACGAGCTATGACCAAAAAAAAAAAAAAAAATAAAGTTCAAGTTTTAATAAAAGTTGTTATTTTAATCAACTATAATTAAAAATAATTATCTAAAAGCCTTGTCCTATATTAAATTCTCAAAACATTTTTGAGCATTGGAAAAACGAACCACAAATATGTTACTTTGTTTGAGCTTATGTATACATTATAATCCTCATTTTTTTCAACTTTTAAATAGCCACGTATAAACAAAAATAAAACAGTTCTTCTTTAACATTATTTGGACATTTAAAAAAAAAATAAAGTAATAATAGGTCAATTTATTTACATTTATTTTTCATATCTTTAGTATTAATAGTTTTATGAGTTGATTTTGTTTTTCATTAATCGTATTATTTACTGTAAGTTTATTATGTTTCATTCATTCGGCATTTAATCAAACCACGAGCTGGTGGTACTTAAATGATATGAACAAATGTTGTTGAATGAGTGTTATGGAAACACAGGTTGTGTAAACAATAAGTAGGTAGTCAAAAATTTTCTTTTTTCTCTCTTCAAAAATAAAAAGCCGTAGTTGTAAATGCAAATTTCATAAGAGAATGAAAACTCGAATTACAAAATACTCTAGTTTTAAATAATTCGTTTCGGTTCTTGAACAAGGGTATTCGAACAAAAGATCCTAACAATCTTGATTTTCCTCTCAAGGCAGTAAATGACTTTGTACTGGATTTCCAAGTCTTCTTATCGGCACAAAAGAGTTTTCGTCATAAACGCCGGGAACAGGAAACTTGAATAATTAATTTTCTCCACCAAAATATTAATAGAATATCTCTTTTCCTTTGAATGTGAAAAAATTGATACACTACATAATAAAATATGATTAAAAATATTGAGTATATAATATAGGCATGGTATTACCAAAAAAAAAAAAATAATAATAAAACTTTCGTTTACAAAAATGTACTTACCACGAACATTTTAAATATATTTTGATTTATAACTATTATATTCGCCAGGACCTATCATTCAAAATATTAATGTTAATCAAGTATAAGTGCTCTTTCTTTATTAAGGCAATAAACTAGGGAAAGGATTTTTAATAAAAAAAATGTACAATATTAATATAGAATAATATGCGAAATAAAAAAATTACATCACGTTTTTAATTATAAGTAGTGAATTTTCAACTAAGGAAATGAGTTTTGTTTCATTTCAATAATTAAAAAAGGTGCCTTAAATATTTAATTTTTGAAGTTACATAGCTATGCAACTCGTTATTCTTTAAAAATGTTTTTCGGATGAAGTTAAAATAAATTAATTTATGTTTCCAAGAAATTATATAAAATTGTGTTCGTGTAAAAAATGTTAAAAATAAATTATAATCAGAGTATAAAAATAAAAATAAGATAATTTGTAATCGGATAATTATTTAAATTGAATATTATGTAATGATGATTATTTCTATTTATTTTGTTTTATTGATAAAAAAACTCTCAAGAACATGGACCAATAAATGTACAAAAGGGTTATAGACATTATCTACATTTAAGATATTAATTAAACGTTACATATTATATTGTATACTTATAATAAAGGTTTTAATATTTTAGTTTGAAGTTGAAATAATCAAATTGATGATATTAAAAATAAAATTGACTTAGAATGATTGTGTACTGTATTATTAGTAAGTATGTGTTTAATAGCGATTTAGACAGTGTACACCGCAGGCGCTGTTAATAAGTATATTTTCTAGAACAGTAAAATAGAAATGAACATATTTCTCCGATTATAAGCAAAGCGATGAATATATTAATCTTAAAATGGTATGTGTTTTCTTGTCTATAAATATTATTTGTTACACAAATTATAACAAAATAAATTCTTTAATTTTTTTTTTTTTTTTTGTGGGGGGTGTGGTTTATGATAGCGAGTTGGATTTAGTTGGTACTTTTCAAAACAATCAAGAAAATAAAATATAAAAATAGGTAAAACAGTTATATTCAACAAAATTAATTTTATTTATTTTATTGAAATCTAAAAATGGGGAATCGTAGAAACTTTAAAATGAGATATATCGGGTACGAATGCGTGAGAAAATCGAAAATCAAACGAATCAATGTTACGATCAAAATATTATTTTATTTTTTCATTATAGTTTACGAAAATATTATTATTATCATATTTTACCTATTATATTAACTTTTATTCAGAATGCCGAACTGAAAACCACTTTTCCTCGAATATCTAGCGACATGTTTTTCATTTATATTGAAACATAAAAAGATAACAAATACTTTGATACAAGGTTTTTTTTTATACATATTTTTATTCAGTAACAACCACTAATAATAATAATATTCATAAAATATATAAGTAATAGGATTTAACCTACCTATATAATATCCTTTAAAAGTGAACTAAATATTTTATTATGGTTTTTTTTTTTTATTATTATTATTTATTTATTTGATTATTTCAACATATATCTATAATTAGTCATTAAAAAATCAAAAAGAAATAAATTACAAATTATATTATGAATGTAACTGTACAAAATTAAGGCGGTGATGCCAGTAATGACAGTGACAGTAGATCATATTAGGGGGAGTCGGGGTTTCAATCAGCTGCTTATTATTTATTTTCTAATCTGATAGTAAATAGCCTTTTGATTGGGTTTTTAATGAAATTTGTTAAACTGATCTTTGGTCCAAATGTCCAAAAATTTGGATTTTCTTGTTACTCATGTTGCATGACTCATTTTCAAGCTTTTAGAATTATTTTGAAAAGGTATTTGTAAGCCCATCTTGTACATAAATATTGTTATTATTGCCTTAAAAATCTGTGTAAGTGTTGTACAATTAATATAATTGCCATACATTAACAAAAAATAAATAACATTACAATACTAAATAAAAAAAAAAAAAAAAATTACAATTATATTTGATAATATATTATAATAATATACTAAAACAAAATAATTAAAAATGTGATAAGATAATCCACTGGTTCTCAAATGTTCATATTTATATACTATCCCTATTCGAGTTTACCAATGTAGCGTTTTAAAATCCTGTCCAACTTAACAAATATTAATATTTGTCTTCTGCGTTTCGACATTTACAGTAAATTCAACAGCAGTGAATTCGTTATCAATACGAAATGCAAAGTATATACACTTTGTACGGTATCCGAAATTGACTCGAACTGTTTGGACGGAGATGGAAGTTTCGATACGTATTACATACAACAACCCGAACGATTTGAATGATAAAAGAGTCATCTGTTTTTGTACAAGTAGATTTGATAGCCACGAGATCTCTTAAGATCTAAACCGGTCTATGCTATCTATTGAGTTTGAATGGACGCATTTCTCCAGTAAAAATACGTAAAAATGATTCTCAAAATTTGCACATGGCCGTTATTCAGTTTGTAGTTCTAAGGTCACAGGGACGAGAACGATGTCTCCTATATCGTAATAAAAAGATAGCTATGAGCTAGTAACGTTATCATGCGTAATCCTCCTTACCGGAAGACACTGTGTACCAATCCGACAAAGAATCGGCGTTACGTCTCGTAGCGGAACGCGGATGAACTGAATGTATGAGAGGTGCGTTTACTCGGCGTTTTTAACCGTCGGCGCCGTCAGCATCCGAACTCCTTGCCGGCGATCCGTCTGGACCGGATATACGGGCGGCTGTGCAGTTCCGGTGTTGTGTGGTTCCGGTTGGTTGCAGTATATGTACAACGGTCGGGTGCGTACGACTACTCGAAAAAGAGGGCGGTGACGACTGCCGTAAATTTATTATGGATAGTTAGGATTACGGATAGTTAGATAACGCGCGGTACGTGCACACAATCAGTTTGCGGCGGAGGAGGCGATAGTAGTATAATAATAATACAAGAGGGTATTATAATAATACTCCTTTGAAAATCTTAAACTCGACGTCGCGATCTATTGTCAACGAGCTCGCGGCCGGTGACGACTTTACAACAAAATAATACATCCAACTCTAAGCTTTGTCCGGATTCGTTACGCGTATATATTTTTAATATAATAATACCGGTACGTTTTTCCACGCGACCAGACGATAAAATGACAGTATTTTTATTATCATTGCATCGATACGATGTCGATTTTTCGTGTTGGTGCGTTACATCAGCACAACCACATACGATTTTCTTATATCTTTATTTGTATATATACATATATTTTTTTGCAAATACCTAGTAAGCAATTCGTATGATTTTGTATGACTATCGATAATTTTTTTAATTTGTTGGCCTCTAGTTATTTTGTCAAAAAAAAAAAAATGTTACTGAAGAAACGCTTCACCAGTATCCACTCTGGAGATTTGTATACAACCAGAACCAGAACCAGAGGCCATTTAAATAAACAATAATACATTTGTGATTATTTTAGGTTTTTGTCTGCTCTATAAAATTATTGAACATCTATATATATATACTAATATTATAAAAAGGTACATTTTGTGGATTTATTTGTAGAAAGTAATAATCTCTAGAGCTGCTGAACTAATTTTAAAAATTCTTTGACCAATAAAAAGGTACATTATTCCCGAGGGACATACCTATAGGCTATATTTGATTGTGATTAATAATGTTTGTCAATCTATTCCGAGAAAATGGGCTGATGCGGTAATTTATTGGCGTGCACTGACTATTGATGAATATAATGTTCTAGGTAAATGTTCAAAAATATTTGTCTTTAGTAGTTCTATACAAAAGTTCGTGGCACTACATATCTATCTTAAAAAAAACATCTGTTGTGTATTAAATTTAAGATATAGGTAATTATTATGTAGTATTAGCGTCGATGATATTTTATATTGGGTAAGCGCTAGAATAGACTTATGTAATGTAATAAAAGTTTATTGATAATGAAAATAATTGGAAAACTATTAGTATTACAATCATTATCGATAGAAACTTTGATGAATACTTAAAAAAAATATTTTATCTGACACCAGTCAACCGAACAAAAAATGGTTTTTTTAGTTCTGCTTTAAAACAATTGAAATTTGAACGATAAACTCTGTTCGAGACAGCAAGAATACGTTGATATGTCAAACATAATATTATTTATGACTGCACGATATGCACGAAATCAGAAAATAAAAATTTGATATACCTATCCACACGTGATACACTTACGTTAAATGTTATCATTAGGCAACTAAATTTAACACAAATGCATTTTGTACAGGCAACGAAATGCTCGGGACAGCTAGTTTTAAATAAATCGAGTTTTATTTTAATCCAATGATAATTTTTTATAGAAATATTTTTGTTTAATTTAGCTAGTATATAACTCGGAATAATCATATTGTACGACCGACAACGATTAATTTACAAATGGGTCGCATTATTCATTAATTTGCAATATAGCAACAATGATTAGTTTTCCTACGAGTTATTATGAACAATAATACTTAGTTATGTATAGTTTTAAATTCCATCCCTTTGTCTTTCACACATACCAGTCGAATCTACAGGGTGCAGCGAACGATTATATTATATTATATTTACTTCTGTGTTGTTTTTGTATTTTATTATTTACAACATGGACCAAGTTTCAATGTCCATCATTAAAGAATGTGCTCTACCCTCTACAATTATTGTCTTATTAAATTACTATTAAATAGGTACAGTTTATTTTATACTATTTTCTACGAGGCTACAAGTATTTATAGTGATGAAGATTAATTTATTTTCAATATCAATACTACTGTGGCAAAAAATCAATATCTTATTTGTTTATAAAATAGTATCTATTGGCTTAAGTTAGATGTACAAAAGTAATCTGTCTAATATCTACTTCACATACCTTTGTAAAATTTTATGTGAAAATATACATTTTTAAGAATCGGTAAGTACCAGTTTTAATGGAACCGTAAACTTTATTTAAAAATTTTAAGAGCCGAAATCGTAACGTTAACAGACTTATTTTTATTTTTAAAGCCCGACCGGAACCGGAATCGAAAAAATCATAAAGGAACTCCCTGTGACGAACTTGCAATATTTTAATGTTTACACACCAAGTAAATAATTATTTCCAACGGCCATTGGATCACGTTATTAAACTGTATGGAAAAATTAAACTTCGTTTCACAAAAGTGACGTTTGATTTCAATTTTCACGAAGTGGGACATCATATAACTACCGTTTTATTTGACATCAAAGCGGTTTTGTAAATACGTATAACAATAATGTACTCCCGAAGGTATTTGCCCACAGCACTCGATTGTGAAATTTGTTCAATGAGAATTACCAAAAGCTCGATCGATTTCTTGTGTGACACGCAAACAAACACAGCACATAAAACGTGTCAATTTAACCAAAAAAAAAAAAAGAAAGAAGAAAATACATCGATTTCGCGTCTGACAAAATTTTATGGAGTGTACATTAAAATCGGAGTAATAAATGTGAACATAGGAAATAATAAAATGACAGCCAAATTATCTACAACGTCAACGTTGAAACGTTTCACGTTATAATCAATTACATTTTTATTTTATCGGAATGTTAGTAAATAATTTACTTTTTCGCATATATTTGTACCGACGATCAATTTACACTATCGATTTTATGCAACAAATGTTTAGTGTCAATTAAAAACGCATAGCTGTTCTTTCTACCATTACTGAAAATAGACTAACTATGCGATGCGTAATACGGATTTGATCATCTCAAATCTAAAAAATTATCATAAAATTCCAAAATCTAACGAAATCATAAAACACACAAAAATATCTGTAGTCAAATATTTCTCGATTAAACACAACATATTCGCGGACAGTAGTTACTATTGTAGACTTAATCAAAATAAATAAAAAGTATTTGTTTTACAAGACATGATATTAATTAAATCAATTTGTTTTTGCACTCAAAAGGTATAAAATATTTTTGAGGAGCCATAAATGTTATTGTTTAAATAAGATACGAGTTAAAATCTTCAATTTTCATGTTTATATAAACAAAAATTTTACGGTAAAACAATAAAAATATTGTACCTGTGAGGCTATGGCATAATATGTGCAAGTATTAAAAAGAGGGAAAGTAGATAACCACTCTGTTGCATAGTAGGAATCAAATATATCTCGGCATTAAATATATCACGGTATTAAATGTGTTAATTTAAATGTAATGATAAATTATTGCATATAAAAACAATTCTAATCAGAAACAGTCTATCAGCTAATTATAAAATAAATATTTTTATATTAATTATTATAGTAATATGATTTATATAATAAATAAGCAATGATATACAATATACAATCAATATAAATATTTTGAAAATATTATTGTTAAGTTTCATAAAAATAAACGTTAATAGTTAATATTCACGATTAATATTTTTTAATTACAACAAAACAACTAAAATTGTTATTCTACATTTAAATAATATAATATAATATAATATTTTTTTCATGCACCTATATATTTTAGATTTTTTTAATTATATAGTTAAATAATTATGAGGAATTTCGGATTAAATTGCCAAGCTTCAGCTATAAAAATGGAACAAACACTATAAAATAACTTGCAAATTTTTATTCTTTTAAAATCTCTCATCAGAATCCAAAAAATGATGTCGTAATAACGTTTTAGTTTTATTCATATATTGTATGCCACTTACAACTGTACATTCATTCTTAATGTGAAGTAATTTTACATATGTTTTAAATAAAACCATTTATTTTCATTTCAATAGAAAAAAACTGTCAAAATCTAAAATACACAATGTTTATACAGAATATTCATAATATAACTGTTTGGTTGTTAAAAAGTAATAATAAATATTTGGTTACAAAAATTATTATTTTATTATTAATTTGTATTCGTCAAATATCTATGGATTAAAATAATTTTTGGAAAATTGTAATAATATTTATTCAAATTGTCAAATTTTAAATCATTTCTTTTTATATAAAAATATGAATGTATAATAAGAACAGATAACATTCTGTATAAAATTATCTAAAAATAAAAATTAACGTTAGTCATCATATTTGTCTATTTTGAATGTTGAACATCTAACAAATTAATCAAATAACTTACTCACAACGGAAAAACAACAAAATAATAGTTATTGATTATAAATTTAGGACAATACAATACTGAAAACATATTTGTAGATAATATTCTACATTAATTGTTTTTGACATTTTAAAAATTTTGTATTATATAATTGAATTATAGTAACCATAAAGATATGGATCAATAAATTAACAAATGCAAATAATATTATGTACAAAATAACTAATAATGTAATAATCTAACCTGTACACAATTTCCTATACAGGATGATAGGCTCCATATTAAATAAACATAATCGAACACGACAAATTATAAAAATAATATAGTGATTACCTATATTGCATAATTATATTGAACAACTGCCTTAAAATTATTCTGGGGGCTTCATCCAATTTTATTGTATCAACAATTTTATTAGATATATTTAGATATTCAACACCGCAATATTGTTTTAATCTTTATTAAAATAGAATAGCTAAATTTATTTTTACTAACTAATAACTAAAATATAACAGTAGCCATTACATTTTAATTTTTAGTGGTAATTCAATTTAGTCTTATTAAACATTATAAAATGTTAAACATCAATATAATCAAATAATAATTAGATTCAAATTAATGTTTTTATCATTCTTCGAAATTTTTATATTTCTATAACCAATGCTGGCATTGTTGAAAAACTTTTGATTTTAGTGAAATTATTTTTAAAATTTGACAGAGTTGCACACCTATTGTTAGTAATTTACAAACTATATTAATTATATTTTAATTTTATTAAAATTATCTGAATACTAGTTAATAGTTTCATCGATTAAAAAAAAAAATGATTTATTATTTATAAACCGTTTTCGTTGTTATAAATATTTAATTTTCAAATTAACTTAAAGTTTAAATTAAAAGGTATTTGTAATTAAAAAATAATTTTAAAATAATAATGAGTAACAATGTTTATACTTTTTAAATTTAAAGCTCTAATATATGGTATTTTAATACAAATTATTTATTTATAATGTCATATTTTTGTCGAATATCTTCACAAAATATAAATATATGATTACTTTTGTTATTATGATATAGTGACTTAAATATAAAATAAAATATTTATGAGTATTAGGTACAAAAGGTCTATATTTATACACAGTGTAAAATAAAACTATAAAAATATCTCTTATGGTTATATAATTTACGTCATTGTAGGAACGTATAGAGAAATAAAACATTGCTTTAAAATTTAAAAATCTAACATGATCATAATATCATAATATGATCATATGATACACTTATCATGTGTTACAATAATGTTATAAATAATGAACATTGTTTTTTTGTGTCTGTTTTTAAATTTAAAGTATTTTCAATAATAATAAACTTAGAATAAACTAGCTAGACATGCTTGTACATTTATTCGATATTATTCGAATGGTATAAAAAGAAAAAACACTTTACAAGACATATTATATTCTGTCTGCAAAAATCGAATCAAGCCTGCAATTTTACCTTAGGTAAAGTTATTATCAATGTTAAATTGCAAAGATAATAGATCAGCGTTTTTTGAAATATATTTAACGTTTTCATGAAATTTTCAGCGTTTTAGTAGCTCTTTGACATAATCTTGTAAATATATCTATAAATATATATTTATAATTGACACAGTAAAGTATATTATATACTAATATCATATTACTTAGGTACATATAATCCTCAATGTACTCGTTAAATGTACTTTTTAACATTTACAGTGTAAAGTAAACTACGCACAAATATAAGTTACTTTTATCGCAGTACTAATACATTTCTTATTTTTCATATAGTTTTATATAATTGTATGAAACCATATAAGCCATATTATGAAAATAAAGTCTATATATTTCTTCAAAAATATACTCACGTTATTGAAAAAAGCATATATTTTTTATTTTTTTTTTCAGCAGTCATTTGTTTGCATATACAAAAAATCAACAAAACAATACTATGCATAGTTTTTAAGTATTTTTTATTATTATATAATTTTATTTCAATAGCAATAAACAACAATAATATAACAACAATAATTTCAAACATAACTGATTACAAAAAAAAAAAAAAAACGATGTCAATTTTTTTCAAGCGATATTTTAAATTACTAAAATTCAAAACTTGTCTTTTAAAAAAAAATGTACATAATATTATATTATAAGGGGATATTTTTTTAACAAAAAGCTCGTCATTATGATTCAAGTATGCAATATTTATAATAATTATTTCAAGAAATAAAACGTCCAATTATTATTATTTTTGTTATTTATTTTTTGTGTCTATTGCGCGATTAAGGTTTATACGGTTTTAACATGTTTATCCTTAGAAATATTGATTGTCTCAGAAAGCCAATATTATATTTTGTTCGTATTTTAATAGAAATAATTTTTTTTTTTTTTTTCGTAATAGTTATTTGTTCATTTTGTATTGCTATTGTTTACACGAAATTGCCTTATGTAAAACGCTTCATAACAATAAAAAAAAATATATTTTATAATAACAAGCTCCCCACAAGCCCCCCTGATTCCCCCAATTTTGAATAAATAGAACAGTGATTTTATAATTTCAACTATAACACTTTAATTTATATATAACTATATATACTTTTTTTTAATGAACTTAATTTTAAGTTCATACAAAAATTGCGTGTAAAAAAACTTTTAGTGCCGTTGTAGTGATTTTTGAAAATATTATGATTTTTAACAAGAATTCATAAACAGCCGCGATTTATGATGGTTATAATTATAATTATAATAATAATGATAAAAAATCGTACTAATTTAGTAGATGATAAAAAAAATAATTAAAATTAAGATATAGCTGCTCATGAACGAAATTTTTTTTCTCAAAAATGATAACTTTCAGACTATTGAAATACAATTATAAATTCGGTAACGCAGTGTATAAAATAATGTTCGAAATTAATAATGTACAGTTATTCAACT
The DNA here is from genome assembly GCA_036289425.1 of Rhopalosiphum nymphaeae. NCBI lineage: Eukaryota > Metazoa > Arthropoda > Insecta > Hemiptera > Aphididae > Rhopalosiphum > Rhopalosiphum nymphaeae. The sequence goes on along the minus strand of JAZAQC010000006.1, from coordinate 8,741,822 downwards.
TACACGCTAAAATTTTTTTTAACCACTTTACATTTGATATTTACAGTTATAAAAAAAAAACAAATGACAATTTTGTTTTTATATATATAAAGAATTTTCTAAAGAACATTGCTGTATATTAGGGTACAGCATATTCTGATACAATTTTTTTTTAGTTTTTCTTTTTTTCTTAAATATTTTTTTTTTGTAAATTGGCTCTCCTAAGGTTTTATCTTATAATTTTTTTTTTGTATAATACATAGGCGATTATAATTTTAAACTACACTCTTGATAATAATAAAACATTATAGGGTACAACGAGCGTTATACATATTCATTTTAACTTTTGGTGTTCTACATAATACACATTATTATAATCAAATTTTACGATTACAAAACAATTATTATAGTATGAACAATAAAGTAGTTATTTAAGTAAACTATTACATGACGAGATTTTATACTGTACAGAAAAAGTTACCGACTGGTGTAGCGCTAACACGTTGTCCGTTTGTCGTCTAAATCGCAGCGGCGAGACTCGAAAAGTGGGGCGACGCACACGTTGTAGCAACACGATCAAATAAAATGTAAAAAAAAATCGGAAGAAAAGTATAGTGTAAATATCAAAGATGAGGTACGTAGAAAGCGAACGTGAAAATGTATTTCCGGGCGACATTGGCCATAAGGACAAACGATGTCATCCGCAGCGTCAATCAAAACGAACGTCCAGATGGGAGTTTGTCAGTACTTTTGATAAAGGAAACAAAAAATCCTGACGAACGTACGAGTCGTATTGCGTTCTCTTTTTTTCGCAAAATATTAATTATGAAAAACGCGCAGAGCAATCTCCAAACCATTAATCTTTCAAACATTACGTACGCATAAGATTTTCAGGTCGATGAATTTCAGAACTCACTCATACACGCATAAATACGCTAATACATGCACAAATACACACACACACACACACACACACACACACACACACACACACACACACATATATATACGTACACATGTACATTATGTAGTCATTTAAATATAATATGGTCGTATGTATTCTAGATTGATACAATTTCACGTCCTAGGTTTGACCCTAAGTTGTACGTAAAATTTAAACAATCCATTATACACACGTACATAGTATAAGTGTATGTGTGTGTGTATGTGTGTGTGTATACGAGTTAGTATAGATACTCGAGTGAGTGAGTGACGATTACGCAAAATCCTAATATCATGATTGGGTGTATATTTTGTAGGATTTAATTTGGATTAACGACCACGTACGTTAATGCTTACCAAACCGGTGTACGGCGTAGGAACGACGTTATCGGAAAAAATAATTATTAAACGTGTACGACGTCGATAAGTGGACAAATGACATAGCTGAAAGGCCTGTAGTTCCCGACAAGTTTTCGTTCACGATGTCGATTAACAGAAGTACAAATATCAACGTTTGCTATAGAAAACGAAAACAAAAGACGATACGAAAATATCGTCGTAGTGTCGCAACGTTCGGCGGAGGCGGAGGTCGTAGAGGTTGTGGTTGTGGAGGTCGTAGAGGTTGTGATTGTGGAGGTCGTAGTGGTGGTTGTGGCGATTGTGTTTGTCGTGTGCGGTTACCGCGCAATCGAGTCCGGCCCCGTGCGATTTAGATGTACGAATACGGACCGTCTGTGAGAGCGCTACAAAGCAATAGTCAGGAATTGTCGTCTTTGGCGCGTCCTCCGTTTCGGCTGGTAGGCTTGTACTCGAGCCCGGGATCAAATTGCATAAGCACAAATACCTGTGATGCATAAACAATAAGAAATATTAATAAAAAAAAATGATTAAAAATCAATTTTCGCGGCCCTAATAATAAAAAATCCTTCATGTTAAATAGCAATGTCGTTGTCGTTGTGAAAAAAATATCAGTATTGTCGTTAAATTTCAAACGCCGATAAAAAAAATAATAACCGTATTTTGTCGGATTTCGAGATTTTTTTTTCGATTTCGCCTGTTAGCCTCTCGCCTATAAATAATAATAATAATAATAATATACGCTCCTATAATAATTATGATATTATACCATACGTTTAAACGCGCCACCGCCTTATTCATGGCATAATAACAACTACCCCGCTTCCCCTCACTACGTGGCATTTAAAACGAACTATCCGAGCACGCCACGCTGCATTTGCGCAGGCGGGCTTGATGTCGCGTTGACCGAGTGCCAAGTCTCGGGTAAAAGGAGTACGCTGCGCATCGTTGGAAGCTGTGACCCGATGTAGCGCGCGGACCAGAATAGAACGCGTTTTCGATTCGTATTGCCCGCGAAAGCCACTGCGACGGAAGGCCTATACGTTTATACGTGCTTGCAACTATTAGATTGTGTGAATCTTAATCGACCGTCAGCAACAACGACAGAGCACAGACCTGTCTGACAGTCTGTCTGTCCGCTTGGAGAGGATCGAAAAAATAATAACTAATGGACGCCGTTTCACGGTGGTTTCGATTCAAAACGGATAACATGATTCAACCACGCGTATAGACGATAATTTATTTTTGACTTCCTACGGTTTAATTTCGGAACGATATTCGAGGATTCATGTCGATTCACCAGTAAAACGTATTTTGTACGATTCGCGTTTCGTTTACATAAATTCGAGCAATTGAAAAGTAATCATTTACCAACAAAATGTTTTACGAAATCAATTCCCTTTATAGATATTGTTGCATTTTTACATTTAACTGTTATAGTGATAAAACGAACATGTCGTATTGCTATAATAACGATTGCGGATGGTCTGTTAAGTCACACATCCTATCTGTAGTATTGGAATCACCGCGCATACGCTCGAAACGAAATAATAAATCGACTCTAACGGTTATATGTTATTATAAGGATTACCTGATCCGTGGGCATCAGCGAGAAATCGTCCGGTGGGTTCGTGATGACGTATCGTTTCGACGACGCATCGCAAGACGAACTTCTGTCTCTGAATCTGTAACAACATCGAAGAGATCGGATGAGAATAGCGACGTCCCGCCGCCAGCGTTCCAACACGCAAAAAAAGGACGACACACATCACAAACAGTATAATTTAAGAGTACACCGACACCACAGACATACAAACAGACACACAGTAATGCAATCTGGGACAGAGAGGGGTGAATTAAAAGGGGTCCGGTCTGAACAGAAAAACTACAAAAAGAACATTTTAATGGTCTAGTCTTATGTAATAATATGCTAGTGACTGTTTTATTGAAGAACAGTTATTATTTCAAAAAATATTTTCTATTTAATAAAAATCGAGTTTTGGATAGTAGTTTATAAATTTTTTTTTAAGTATTTTAAATATTGATGAATCGAGTCGAATGGCCAATTAGGGTACCCGTCAAAATTGGTTTTAAAATATCAAAGTACTTCAAAAACAGTTCTTAAATATGAATAACTTTAAAAATTTAATAATTGATAAAAATAAAAATGTACATTTTTTAGTCATTTTAAAACAACATATTCATAAAAAAATATATTTAGTATAATCATTTTCCTTCGATAAAATAACCACTTTTTAGAGAATGATATTTCACACTTCCATTTCTCTCTCGCGTTTTTAGTGAAAAAAGGATTAAATATTTGCATTAATTATATATTTATATGGCAGCAACAGCTATATTTTAAAAAGAACCGTGTTGTTTGTTCAAAAATTATTATTTGTCTTCGAACGTGTTTAAATCATTGTTGACTCGACCCTGACGAAAAAATAATATTTTTCATCTCCTCGACAGCGCATGGTTATCGTAGATGAATCAATATATTATCAAAACGATGATACTAAAACAAAAATTTACATTTTGTAAACGCACATGTGTACCACATCCATTACCACCATTACGTCTATACGCTATTACTAAGAACAATAAGTTTATTTGATGATTGATCGGACGCCCATATTTCGTGACGATTTCAATCGTAATTAAAAAAAAAAACTATAGGTTCTATAAAATCATAGGTCCACTTAAATTTTGTACATCACGACCACAATTATACCATTCGTAAGTAAAAAAAATTACAACTTAATATTTACCTATGCTCTAACTATAATACTTATTTAGTAAAACAAATAATCGTTGTTCTATCAGCTAAGCATAAAAGTTATTCTGAATAATAATTATTGATATAATATTTAACTTGGCAATTAGATTACATTGAACTTTTATTTTTTTAACTTTCGATCCCTTCCTGAGTAAATCTCTTTATTTCCTTTCACCTGGTATTCAGGCTTAATATTAAAATCATAATTCACTTACAATTATCATTACTATTTTGTATCGACGTAGTGTATTATAAACTACGGTGCGATTTCGTTATTTTGATAAAACCATATGTTGCATCATAATTTTTAATTCGAACCACAATATTATATCTAAGTCTTAAAATAAATCATATCTTCATTATTTTTCAATAATATTTTTTTAATACACACTATTCCTACAATAAATATTATTTTTAATTTACATTAAATCTATTTACTTGTTTAGATTTATCATTGTTCCGAATTAAATTCGATTTTTCCCGATCAATTTAAAATCTCGTAGTTACGAATTATTTCAGATTTGATTACGATATCGATATAATATTATGACGTGGTAGCATTATGGCAATATTATTTTTGCCAGTAGTGATGTCACATGTTCGTGGTTGTACTATAATAAGATATAATAATACCTATGTAGCTATGTAATACTATTCGTCGTCGAGTCGAGAAAACAAAATTACCGTCGTGATATCATACCTACAGAAGCGGCAATGTTTGCACATCACAAAAATCGTTTTAAATTTAAAATATTTTTTTTTTTTTAAATTATAATTATTATTATTATTAACAGGACCCCTATTAATTCGTTATGGCACTTAATGTTAATAGCAAACTACAAAACATGTATAGTTAGTTGTTCATACCGGTACCTGTATAGACCAATGCACAACATCCCATATGACTTGAGGGCGGACACGAACAGGTCGCCGTACTTGCCGGCTTCGCCGAACTGTGCCAACGGGCCATCATATAGCGAAATCTGACCGACCCGGCACCGGTCTCGATTAGCCAAGCTCTCGTCGGTGCTGAAAACCCATACAGCATTATTAAAATATGAAAAACTAAGACAGTGACAACGAAATCGATTTATTTATAATAATATTTTAGGGTTAAGATGATGTAGGCTATTAAAGCTACACCAACTATATAAATATTGTAATATAAAATGTTTTATTTTTAAATATTTTGTATTATAAAATATGTTGAGTATTTGGAATATTTGATAAGTCAATATTTAATTTCTTAATTCATTATACAACATTTGCGGGAATGGATCAAATTAATTTTATCTTATAATTTTATATCTATGGATATGTAGATACGGATAAGAAATTTCAAAGGCAAGACTGCTCGCTCAAAAATGACCTTTCGTTTTTCGCACAAATATTTTAAAACTATTACCTTTCACCCTAGAATATTATAGCACTTTTTGACCACATTTTTATATTTATTATGTATAATATATAAATATTTTCAGTCTATATTATTATTTTTTTTATTCTTAGCACTATATTGTAATAAACTAATAATTAAAAAATAGTTACAAATGTAATTATACACAATATATTTTTGGAGAGTAATAAAAGCCGCCTCCTCGTGGAACCCTCTGAGTAATGCTTAATGGCTTTATAAAACTAATATACACAAATAAATAATAAAGTGATTCCCAAAGTGTGTATTATAAAAATGTGGTCAAAAAGTGCTTTAATATTCTTGAGCAAAAAGTATAATAATTTTAAAATATTTGGGTGAAAAGAATCCCACCCGAAATTTCATATTTTAAATACATTATTTATAAAAACATAATCATGTAAACAATTATGATTGCTTATTTGAGTTCTGTGTACCTTTTTTTAGTGCTTTTTGAATAGAGCTACAATCAACACTCGACACGAATAATATCATATACTTACAAATTATATTATTTTTATCAACACTCGATTTCGATACCACCATGTCATTATTATTTTCACTATAATAATAATGGCATTGTACATTTGTATTTAAGATATTCCGTGTATATTTTGCAAAACCCCAAAAATCACGATAACCGCCTGCTGACATGCGGCATTTTATCGATGGTGTAGTAAGTATAGTAATAACCTCTGTTATGTATAATAACGCTAGGCAGTTTGCGTGTTTAAACTACGTACTCATAAAACGTCCCTAGAGTATATTTTAACTCAAAAACTTTACCGCGCGCGCAATTATTATGTATTATATTGGACTGGCATATAGTTTTATTAGTTTGATTTGAGATTGAGACGCTTGATTGTTCAAAATTAAGTCGTTCAAATATAACAGTAAATATGATTCTACCAAGTCGAATGAAAAAGTAATAGCTACGTTTTTAATCGAAATTAAGAACTTATCGCTGGCCGCTGGGGTATCAGTGATTATATGATTTTGTTCAATTTCTTGTAACGAAATAAACTATACATTGAATTTACTATTTAAAATATAGAAAATGAACATATTAATATTAGAAAGTCTACGGTAACCCCATAATATTTTTAAAAATGTAAATAACCGTGTGTCGTAATATGAATTCAACAAGCTGCAAATCAGTTGATCGTAAAAAAAGATCTTTGCCTTTTTTTTAACTATTGCCAATACTCAATCAAGTATTAAAATATTGATATTTTTAATAAGTTAAATTAAGTTTTTATTTAATAAATATACAGTAAATAGTCTGTTGCTTGTATAAAAGTAATATAATTTTGTATAATTACTTAAATCGACAATTTTTTTTCTAAAGAAAGTTTATTTTAAATCTATATTAAAAGTCTATACAATAAGCAAATTATATAATAATGATATAAATATAAGAGTATAAGAACAAGAGAGGGGAGAATGACCATTAGCAACACCCTAGAATAGACGATTAAAATTTAGGTAATGTGATACAATTGGGCTTGTATTACCTATATAATATAAATAATGTTTTTATGTAGGTACTATAATTTAGTAACTTAAATTAATTTAAGGGGGTTTTACTTTTCTAATACTTTGGTCAGATGTAATTAGAATTTTTTCGCTAAGAATGTTTTGATCAACAATAATAAAATTACCAAGTGCTATTTATTTTAAATCGTTAGATATAACATTACTTTTGTACAACAAAAAACTTAACGATGTGTAATAATTGGAGGTACATCGCCCAGTTCAATCATTAGTTTGTTGGTTCAGAAATAAATTGCTTAAATAAACTATACGTACAAAGATAATTATTAAACTAACCTATAGCCACCGCGGAGACCAGCTCCTTCAGCCAAAATAAGTTCAAGTTCAGGCGTCGCTCCACCGGTAATCAACGATCGGATGAGCGTCAACGCGTTTTGATTGAAATACGTCTAAAAATAGAAACAAAATATCACCTTATACAATATACATGCAAATTCACTGTTATCAAATATTAATGTCACACACCTATAATATGCTACTACAATAACAGAGTCTCAAGTACGGTAAACACGGTCAACAGTTTGTACAAATGTCCTACCGTCCTACGTGTTTAAATATTCGGATATCGACGGATGTTTTAGATTTAAATTTTTTTCTGGCGAGCAAACATCTTTTATCTGATTTAAGTTTTTAACCTCGATCGACAGTTGATAAGGAAAGTCACGGAAAGCGCAGTGCGAGAATGACCCGCCTAGTCGAGGTAGGGTTTAAGGTGACACAATAAGGTGAATCGGCAAAGTATAATGTAATTTCTAGATTATTTAATTACTTACTATATTTATACAGTCAAAGCAATATTTTTTCTTAATTCCTATCTATAAAATTTATATTGGTGGAAGGGTTGGTGAGTGATAACTGAGAGGTCCACATTCATATTGTTTCGTTTAGATTGCAATCATGAATATTAATATCATTTTTTATATTTATAAAGTTATATTAAATTATTATATTACTTACCGTTGACATGAGCGAGTCCAAGACACTGACGGCGAAAGCCGTACCGCACGCAAACGGCTGAGTGAGATACAACTCTGTGTCGGGATCGTCGTCATCATCTTGGTCAAGAAACTGCACGTTACTGTCGTTTACCAGTTCAGTAATCATCGGAACGTTGGCGCCGTACACTGACCCTCGTCTTTGCAACACTATGGGTCCACCAGCACAATTCAGACCATCCGGATCAAACTGTTTGGTCACCGCGGTCTCGTCTGCGTAACAAATCAAAATCAAATCAAACGTGAATTTATTTTATTTTTTATTACGTAAATATTTAAATATTTATATGCTCAGGTAATATATAAAAAAAAAAATTATATTTTTCAAAAACATTCAATTACGAAATTTCATATTATTATGTATTATATTAGGTATCACATTCATACATACAGTGTAGGTACCTATAATATGTATCATTAGATATATTTCAATTATAGCAAAATTGTATAGAAATTCTATATCGAAAATTAATGTGTTTAGGTTTCGTTTTATTTAATAATGATATACTATTTTAAACTTCAAGATTTTTCAAAATTAAAAAAAATATATCTGAAATGCATTATCTATCTAGCAATAACAATGACTTTGATATGATATCTGTATCGTTATTACAAATTCGGCTGATATTTTACTAAAAATTATATACCATACCTAGCTCTTATGCTAATTTATGGAAATTTGGTTGTAGTTTCTAAATGTTTAGTTTTGTGTATCTTAAAAAAGCGGGAATAAAATTTACAAATTTAACTGAAAATTGATTGTGAACTGTGAATTATTTGTGAGTAGCCGATGAAATTTACATATAAAATATGTTTGCATTTACATATAGATTAAATAAGTTTTACAGTAGTATGTACTATACTGCAAAAGATACTATAAAGGCGTTAACGATAGCATAAAATATTAAATATAACGCTTCTTTATGTGTAAAAATACAGTGTCAGCTGTATTTGCTTTTAAACGATTATTTAACATACCTACGCTTTTTTTATTATTATTTTTTTTTTACCTTGCGTGAGCACTCCGATGGTGTCGTCGAAAGTCATCGCTTTGATGTTCAACGACGCTAAAATGGCCTCTTTGTCAGCCAACGTAGGGTCGTCATTGCTAGGAACTTTTGCCGACAATATCACACACATGTCGCACAGATTTACATTAACCGCTCGTAAGTCGGCTCGACTCAGTGGCGATCCCTGAAAATGTAAAAAAAAATCTGTTATAGTAAACTTTTTGCAGCCTGGTAAAAACACAATGAAGGTGTTGATATTATGGTTGTATTTTTATAATATTATTTTATTTGAAAAAATTATATACAATAACGTACATTGAGCACAGAAATTTTTGGTAAATTTTGTAACATCTTCCATTCGCGACGAATATAGTCAACAGCGCCGACGATCACCACGTGTTTGAGCTCGTGGTAATGGAAATTTGATGCACGTAGAGGCATAACTAAATTTCGAAGTCCGATCAACGGCGAATCTGGGTCAGCAAACAGGCACACCACGACATGACCGTTCAATACGGTCATCGCGGCTTGGTTCCTGTCCTGAAAACATTGAAATTTCAAATATTAAAAAACGTTCATCAAATAATATACAATTGTATGTTATACTCACTAGGATGCATTCTTCAAGGCTTTTAGCCGAACTCCAATGAAACATACCAGTAGAGTCGTACTTCATTTCAGTCTTTTCAAAATCAAAGTCTTTCGCTTGGTCGTCGGCGATACCGATTTGAATACCGTTGCTATTTATGTTAGTGCCGGCCGATCCTCCTCTAGTTGTCGGTCTTTGATCATACATAGAAATAATGAAGATTTTCTCAATTAATTTTGTCTTAAACACAAATCACTATGAGCGAGTTTAACAATAATAATTTCAACAAAATATTTTACTCAGTAAGATAATAATGGTGCTACAAAAAAAAATAAAATAAAATCAAGTAAATAAATAATAATAATAAAAAATATATATACCTATTAATTATTAACGAAATAAATAATAAATTATTAATGAATATTTTAATTTTTAACAAAATAGATCAGACATAATTAAATGAACAATACGTGTGAAAATTAGATGTAGATAAAGTATTTTAAGAATAACACGTTTTTAATTTTTCAAAATTTTGAAACGAATTTTCCAGTATTGTATCTTACTCAAATTTAAGCTAATGATGTAATCACAATTATTTAACTTCTTATTATTGACTTTTAGTTCTAAAAATTTAATTTTTTATGAACTTAGATCGTATAAAAATCAATTGACATTCGTTAAATGAAAAATGAAAAAATAAATTTTTTTAAATAAATCAAATAATCTAAGGGTCTAATATTTAAGACCATTTGTTTGTCATAAAGAAGACAATACGTCTAATAAAAAAAACATATCGAGCTACAAATGTAAAATATATCTCTAAGGCAAGCGATTAATACAAAGCAAACAACATAGGATTGAAAAAATAACAATATATAGAAACAAGCAGGACAAGATTGGTGGAATAGTATAATATATTAAGTAGAAAGCGTACAATAATTTTTTAACTTCGTATGCGAGTTGATATCCGGCGTAGCTTCCTTCTTCTTGTTGAGCTCTGCAATATATTCAAGACGACCACGATCAAACATTTAATTTACACCGAATAATAAGGAGAAAAAAATGGAAAATAATCATTAAAAAAGAAAATAATAATAAACCACATGTGGTTATATTGTATGTGTATGTTAAATGTGTTAGAGCTTGGATTTGTGTGAGGAATTAATGCAATAGAATTTGTTAAGAGTTCGTTAGTGTAAAAACGAAAATGAAAAAAACAACAAATAAACAACAACAACAACAACAAAAGGCCGAATATATCGTTCGTATGTCATAGTATTAATTTATAATAGTATCGTGTTTTTGAAAAAGGTCATGTATCTCACCGGTTGTAATTTTGGTTAGGCGACCCTTTGTCCGCCGGACGGTTGATTGGCTTCACTTTGTTCACCTGTTTTGTCGCCGACATTATCGAATTAGGCATTGCCGTCGGTGTATTTTTGTTGCCCAACACTGAAAATATAAAGTATACATAACGTTGCAGAACTAGTGAACGGTTTTATTTATTCTCTCTATTTTAGATGTTTTTCGTTTCTCTTTCAAAATATTCTCTTTTTACTACCAACACAATATCATGCTATATGCCAACTCAAAACTTTTACCCCCGACTCGTTCTTCTCTCACCGCTGAATTCGAATTAACAATGTACCAAACAAAAACCGTTACAAACGTCGAAACTATTCTCTGTTGTTGCCATTGTGCGTCGTTTTCCGGCTAAAACTGTCTGAACTAGAGTCGTTAATTTATCTCTCTCCTTAATCTTCTTCTCCGTTTTATCCCCCTTAGTATTCTTACCAGTACCACTACCTACATCAACTAAAGTAGACGTTTTACTCGCAAACGATTCATCTCAAATACCGTCACCCTGACCCCCTCCCCACTATACACATACAGTATTTCATTGCGAATTTCATTCCTTTTTCGCTATTTTACGCCAGCTCTGACATCAGCATATTTTTCTAGACACTCCTTATATTAAAATAAACTATATTATTCACTGTACGCCACCAATTTGCTTTTTACATTATTATTTTAATGCTATTTTTGGTCGAGCAAACTATAATGCGCTTTGCCGGCTCCCTTAGTAAACTAAACTATGAACATCTACGGTAATAGTAACGGTCATCAAACTCTTCCGCTTATTATCGCAAACAGTCTATGGACAAAAGGTAGAGGCCTTAGAAATAATCAATAATAATTATCCAGAAATAAAATATTACCAGAAAACTAACAAGTTAATGGAAGCCATCCTGAAATTCTAACGAAGATATAAAACGTTAGGACGACGATGGTATAAAGTATTGTTATTAATGCGTTATACAGCTGGCACAGCGGTTATAGTTATAATTGCATTTTAATATCCTATATAGTATTTATGAAACTGTGTTAGATAACCTAACTAAGCCACGGTGCAAATTTAATGGCGTAGGTAGCTGTTTTAAAAACACTATAGTTTAAAATAACGAAACAGCGATTAAATAGTAGTAGTGGTGAAAACAATTCGTGTTATAACACGTGGGTAAAAAATCAAACACCTACTTGTGCAGCTTTTCACAACTTTGTATACTCGACGATGGCTTACGCAGGAAACGAAATATTTCGTTAAGTATGTGTAAGCAACAAAATTACAATAATATTAGTTTAATTATCCGGTCTGCTTTCGTTTACATTAAAGGTAGGCACTTCTTATCGTATATGAAAACCTAAATATCGAAACAAAAATTCCAGTTAAATTTCCACCTCAAACTTTTCTTATCACCGCTTTTTAGAACGATAATTTTATAATGGTTATAAATTGAAAGAACGAGAAGGTAAGATAGAATACTGGTGTGTGAGAGAAATGACGAAGGAGTAGATAATTGAATACGCGTAAACTGTAGTTCCAAAATATTAGTAAACATTTTTGTATCGATATCGTCGTCCTACAGTTTATAAGAACCCCCCTGTAATTGAACAGCTCGCCATTGCACTTTTGAGCTTGGTGTGATTCCACATGACCGCCATCTATAGTGGTCGAAGTGACCCCACGCAAAGTTTACAAATTAACTAAATAAGTAGCAATCTTTCCGCTCAACTATCCGCTAACCACTTATATTGATCTACTTCGACCACTGAACGCCCTCAAAAAACTATAATACTACCAATTGTAAATTAATATTATATAATGTACAACGAACATAATCTATTAAACGCGCGCCGGCAATGACCCACTCAGATGATTTTTGTTTTATTGCGTATTTCGGTACAATGTCCGTTATGTATTTGTTCGTGCGGTTTATTTCAATAATAATTTAATGCGATATCATCCTACACTAAAGACAAACATTTGTCGTGTGCACTGTCCTCACCACGGAATACGGGTGATTTTCGATTTTCATTAATGTTATAATATAACGGTCCATAAACTTTGCGACAACGGTCACTATGACAGCCTTTTAATTTTTTTTAATCGCGCGGCAAAGTGCACTGTGTGAACATTATTGGCTATATAAATGTAATTTACAGTGCTGTATGGTGACTTACGTGTTATTTCCTTTTCCTTCCCGACGTCACCTGAGAAAATGTTGAACAAAAAAAATACAAAGACGATTAAAAAGCGTTAATATAGAAGGTAAGAGTCTTAGTAAACGTCAAATACACAAAATAAAAACACTTCAAAAAACCAAAAACAAAATTACAAACAAATGTCACGAAAGCGATATTAACAAAACCCAATAATAATAATAATAATAATAGAATTATATATAGTTAAGGCCAGCGCACATCAAGCAATTGTAAATATTATGGCTTCAATAAACAACGTTCTCAAGAGCGATTAATATTGTAAATAATAAGTAATAATAAATTAGCGAGTGTATAATATTTCGCCATACATTATTATGATGCATAAAATTGCACACAGCATAATAAACGTATAAATTAATATAATAAATCTACTGATTGATGAAATAAATACAAAAAAAAAAAAAAATTAAAACAATGTTCAAACAAAAGGGAAGATACATCTTACATTTCATACGGATAGGCAAAGATGTAAACATATTATGTTGATGGAATCGAATAGATTTATTGAAAATAATTTTAGTCGTGAAAATTTGCAGAAAATCGTATTGTCGTGTCGCATAATGAGAGTTTGTATAATATATAACATGTGCTTATTTTATTTATGTTTTTTTTTTCATGTGAACAAAAACACGTGTAAGGATTAATGTATTATAATATGTAAGAAAGATGAAGGGATGAAGGAACCAAAGAGTGCCACGTCGAAGACACAATGCACTTAAGACAATATAAAGGCAAAAGCAACAGCAGTTTGTTTTGTTTTTATTGTTGTACCTCTGATATTATGTACTCTCTTTGGAAGAGTTGGTGGAGTTTCCGTGGGGGGAGGATGATCGTCTGAAAGAACATACATTCCAAAATTCACTAACCAACATAAAAGTTTTTATTTTAAAAAAAAAGATTTAGAATGTTATATTCAAATATTATATTTTACTTTCATCATTTATCTCCAACAAACACACGTGAACAATTAATCGTAGTATTTTCATACGCAATTTACAAAAACCACATAATTTGAGTATTGATATTTGATAATAATTACGAATTTAATTTCGATTCTTTATCGAATATTTTATCTCTTTTTACTACATCTGTTGTAGGTATACCTTGCTTAAAACCCTAACGTGACGTATATTTTCAAAGGAGTGAAAAATAAATATTTAACTATATCAACGAATACTCTTAACTATAATAATATAATAACATAATATTATTTTATAAATATAATTCAAATCTAGTTATTAACAGCGAACGAATGTTCCAACTAGGAAACTACAGCTTTGTATTCATATTATAGTTTTAACTATGTAGTACTCAATTCACTTTTATCGATCAAAAATACAAAGATGTCGATATTTTTCTGCAATTTAAATTCAACTGAAATACCTTTAATTTTTGTATAGTTGACTGTCAAAAAAATTAAATGAAAAAGTTTTTCGATTTGTACAATTGTATACGTGAAAACTGAATATTACATTTTTGTATTTATTTTTTTTAAGCAAAATATGATGAAATAATTAAATCGTGATTTTTAATTTGGCTAATATACCTAGTTATTAATCGATAAATAATATATTAATATTTTTAAATAGAAGTAATGGAATAGTATAACGACGACGCACGACACAAATTACCCAGAAAAATTACTATTTTTGGTGCGAATAAACCCGGAAAAAACTGAGCAGATACAACAGTAAGAAAGCATAATATATATATTTCTCATTCGCGAAAACATCTTCGATAAAGAATCATATAATTATCTGTTTGCCGGCGCGTTGTCATATCGAGGTCAAGCCAACGCGCGTTCAGTTCTACCCACACCTAAATCTACGTTATTTTTCTTCGGTTTTCAATATATTATTATTAACTTACTTCAAACCATCCAACTCTGTTCCGAAAATAATAATCATAATAATTATAATAATAATAATAAATATTTAAATAACAAAACGGAAAAATAAACAGTAATCGATAAAGACCACATGCAACTCTAATGCCAGGTTATCACAATATATAACATTATGCGTGCATACCTTCAGCAAACACGTAAAACCCATCATAAGTTTTATATTATTTTATGGTTGAATAATAATAACGATAATGGTTATAGTAAAAGTAATAGTAATCAATCTCCGGGGTGAATGTAAATTCAGCAGCAATCGCATTCGTATAAAAGGTACCTATACAACAACTGCATATAATATATGGCCAGTCGCCAAAAACTGCGCGCGCCGTATTCGTCGTTGTCGTCGCCGCAGCCGCCGTCCGCATTATCTGATACACACACACACACACACACACACACGAGACGGCCTCGACAACTCGGTATTTTATACTGTGCACTTTAGCCGCAGCGCGATTCAATGTTACGACACTCGAAAGTGCCAATAAACGTCGTGTGTGTACGTGTACCTATACACTTTAAAAACAGTATTGTACGGAAACCAAGACGGTGTGGATCGGCTTTCGCGTTTCACTTGCGAGTCGACAGACTAAATATAGGCGTAATGACCAGTGCCCAATTTAAGTCTTAGAATGCCAGGGTGCAACTATACAAATATTGCAGGTCCCTTAAAAAAAATGCTATTTATAAATCAACTACTGATGCTTTAATTAAACATGTTTTTTTTATAGTATTTGATAAAAGTGAAGATGGATTTAAAAAATAAAAATTTTAATTAGGTCTCTTTTGATCGTGTGTGTAAGTCACAAATAGGAATAAAACTGAGTCCAGAACACTTAACAATAAGCAGGTGCGTATAATTTCTTAAAATACTTTTTTTTTAACGTTATACAATATTCTTAATAAGTTATTTATCACTTTACATAATTAAAAAATCTGAGCTCCCTTAAACCAAATTCAACCTTGTCCTTGTGGTAAATTATGCCCCTTCTAAAACCGGCATTGATAATGATATTGTGTAGATACGTGATTTTTCTACCATGAGCCTATTCTAATCCTAACAGTAGTTATTGTTTTTCCGAAGAAATAACAATGTAGAATGATATTTTTTATATTCGTTAATTATTAACGCATCGGTATATTGTTTCCGAAGTATATCGACGACTGATCGCCGGTGTTATATTAATTCGAGCATGGATATCATAATATGATAATTGATGAAGACAATAGTATTATGATCTATACCGTGGAATTTCGTCAGTTATTATAGCTGTCAAGAGTATCCGTTGGTATTTTATAGTAGGAATATGAGGATAAAAGCAAAGTCAAAGAAGATAATAATATATTATGCTTTTACACGTCGTAACGGACTTTTATAAGATACGTTGAATTTAATAACATTTTCTGAGAACATATTGTCCGAAAAACATATAATATAATACAATCAATATTTGCCAAAAACTGGTAACTGTGTTTGAAAAAATAATAAAAATAAAACTAACAAATACGAATAATTAATTATACCGGTCGACCAATAATAGTAGAAAAACCAATATTAATCATATTATTATAACTGTGAATGGTTTTCATTACGTACCTAAATATTACAACAACATGCTAATCCAAATCGACCCAACTAATATACCTACAGAATAATATTAATAAATAAATATGAACCTAATATATGAAAACATGCAGCAGCCATCCCGAAACTAACTACGATAGTTGAGTCCAAAAATAAAAAACAAATAAAAATGATAATTAATTTTTCATTTCGTAATGATACTTAACTACTCGTGTGAGTATAACATAACTTAGCCTGATTGCTTGTAATAATAACTATACATTTCCTACTCGTTATGTAATTTTTTTTCTTTTTTTTTTATTGAACAAAAATCATAAGTACAACAAAAAAAAAAAAAAAATTGCTCATTACGAATATGTAATCGTTATGTTATTATTATTATTATATACCTACGATAAGTTGTGTTGTATGAGGGTTAATTTGGTATTATTGGTTATTTCAGGTAGAAAGCGTAAAAAGGGAAAAACAAAAACCACACAAAGTAAAACGTTCAACAGCACAGAAAATACGAAAGAAAAATAAACCCACTGCCGATTAAAAACCAAGAGGAAAATACATTTTTATTAAATAAATATTATAAATAGATAATATATAATATATTCATATATTGTACACATCAGATATACACACATAAGTAAATAAATATGTATATCTGAATATACCAAATATATATATATATATATAAACAATATTTGTTAACTAGAAAACCAGCTAAAAATTAATCAAAAAGGCATCAATTCGTAGACAAACAAGAAATTTGATTTAAGGAGAATTTGAACGTACTTGCCCGTCCGACCATTTGTATAGCGCGAACGCCTTTCCGGAATGTCGCCACTGTGTTAAAATTAGAAAAAAAAACAAACAAAAATTGAAAACGTGAAAATTATTGTGTTTCATTGTCATTTATACGCTACTGAAAAACGTTTATTAGTTTCAGTCCAAATACACACACAAAAATCTCACATTTTTAGTCACGTACATATAAAACCAGAAAACCTCATTTAGTAAAAGAAAAATAAATTTATATAATTTTAACTAAATCGTCAATAATAAAAAAAATATAATAAAAATGGGATTGTAATTTAGTAAGTATTTCAATATTAGACTTGCAATAGACATTCATACAAGGTACACACGCATACTCACGAATAAGGACCGGAGGTTGATCACATTGACTTAATTGATACGTCCTTCAAATTTCAAAACATTTATTTTAAACACTCAAATTTATTAGTATTTATAACAAAAAAAAATATTATTCAGGAAATGTTTTTCCAACTACAAATCAGATTAATATTACTATAAAAATTATTATTCATCGGTTTTATAAACAATACAAATTTACGATTTTGCTTGTTTTAAACAGAATTTCACTGATTTAAGTTGCATTATTACAATATATACAATTAATATTTACATTAGAATAATATTATTTAAATAAATTAACTATTAAAGTAATTGTCACTTTTTATTAGAAATCTTTATTTAAATAGAAATAATTATATGATATGTTATTTTCAATCGAATGCGTATAGTTATATACAGTACATTCCTAATACGGAATAGATCATTAATACAATCGTGTAAATAGGTAAAATAAAATTGTATAATATTATATATTTTTTTAAAAACCTGGGATAAATAAAATAATAAAAACATGTTATAAAAAACAATTTATTGATCAACATTCCTAACAATCAACATAGTGTTATTTCACTTGTATACAGATATAATAGTTACGTGTATCGAAATTATGGGCGATCTTAAAATTTAGAAAAATCTCAATGAAATTCAACTTTAGGTATAAGTATAAATGAGGTGGTGGGTTTTATTATATTAAATAAAATATAAAGTATTGCGAATTTCTTTATAAAGGTATGTGTAACGCACATTATATTATCATATTTAATTAAAATAATAGCCATTTGATTCAACGGTATCGACATCCGGACCTCATCTCGATGATATTACGGCTAGTTAAAATTGTACAACATTAATTCAGAACCCAACGATATTCGTACGGTTACGAAAAAAAAACAATAATATTATAATATTTACGGACGATACGCTGTAATTATTGGTTAAAATATTCTATTAAATTGTTATTGATCAGGTATTTATGGACGTATTCAGGCAAGCGGACTTCAAAACACAAACACATGTAACTTTTTATTTATTTATTTTTTTTGAAACTTTTATAAGTACCCTCGAAATTATAATTATGTGCCAACATTCCAGTCTCCATCATAATCATACCGACATCTGTAACATGGTGTCTCTCTCTATAATACTCGAACGTAAAATTAAATTATTTGATAAATAAATAAAAACAAAACTAATATAATATTGTTAACTTAGATATTTATGGGGATTTTTTATGTGTATAAATCGTTTAGATTTTTTTTTAATTTTAGTTTAAAATATTTAGGGTATTATCGTATTTTTATTTGATGATAATAATAACATGTGTTAAAAATGTAAACAAAAAACTATTACAGGTAGTGTAGTAGTCCTGTTGTTACATTACATGCAGCATATATTATTACATAGCTGTGTAATGGAAGAAAATAATAAAATTCTACGATATGTATAAAAATAAATAAAATATAAAGCTGCTTAAGCTCGTAAAACGTGTGATCGTCGTGAGCGGTATTCAGGTAGTGGACAAAAAAAATAATATGTATATATATATATATGGCTTATATTTAATATATTATATACACAACGTACAATATATATGTATATAATATTATATAAACAACGTACAATATATATGTATATAATATTATATACACAACGTACAATATATATGTATATAATATTATATACATGTATATTGTATATCCATGTAAAATGTATATAAATATTATATAGTTAAACAAATAATAATGTGTGTATACATTTCGTTCTACATTGGAGTGCAAATGGGCAAAAGTGTTTTTGTTTTGTATTGAGAAACAAGTCAATTTAATATGCGCCCGAACTTTAAGTCTTAATACACATAACAATACTGGTCGTAATTGTATGGTCACGTGATTCGAATTTATGAATTTAATAAGTTTGTGTTGCATTGTTCCGGCGCACAGTAAATCGGTCTACAGCGGCGGGGGATGGGTGGGCTAAACAATAAACAAAAATAAATTTAAAATGAAAGAATGAAAAAAATGTGTTTTTTTTTTGTTTATTTGCAAGGTTGCATTATTATATATATATACTAATACATGTATAAATATACAGTAGGTATGCGAGTATAGGTAGACAATGAAGATCATTTATGTCGCACGAAAATAAAGAAAAAATAATACAGAAACTTTATACTTAGGTATATATATATAGATTTGTCGACCAGTGCATTTGAAGATTCACATACACAATAGGATTGTAAAAGAAAACTATCGCGAATAATACTCACAGTTTTTGCACTTGCACTTCTTGATCAGCGTTTCGTCTCTAATTTCTTCGTGACATGCCTTACAGTAATACCAAGCCC
Source organism: Rhopalosiphum nymphaeae (assembly GCA_036289425.1). Lineage (NCBI taxonomy): Eukaryota > Metazoa > Arthropoda > Insecta > Hemiptera > Aphididae > Rhopalosiphum > Rhopalosiphum nymphaeae. The sequence continues at coordinate 8,721,664 of JAZAQC010000006.1, read as the reverse complement.
TAAACGCACATAAATAATATATTTATAAAATTATACTATTTAAGTATTGAATAATTATATAATATTTATCAATGAACCATACAAACCTTTTGACTTCGTCAGCTGATTGAGCGATAAAGAACCCCTGCGTGCTCGCCTGTATCTTGGAACCTCTGGGGTTTATTGATATCTTGCTGTCCCGTCCGTCCTCGCCTTTTATTTCAATGGCCAACAACAGAAGTTTCAGCTTTGTGAAGCACAACCTATACGTTAAAACACGGACAAGCATTAGACTGGTTTTTCGGAATCGTAAAGAATTGTATGTGATTATTATATGTATATTTTTTTGTCAGAATTTGTGTCGGCTGTTGAAAAATAAAAATAAAAATCATGCGCAAACCACACGAACACAAGCACGTACGACGACGATACTAAATATTATGCACCATGCACTCATGCAATTATATGCATTTGATAAATAAAAAAAATAAGCCATTTTTGTACATGCTGATTAATGTTTTCATCATGGGGTTCTTGACCGATTTTTATAGTTATAAACAATAATAATTAATACGTTTATGACGAGAATATTATATCCATCGAAATATTGATTTATATATCATGCTGGGTTGTTTATAGCTGTTAACCTCACGTACTTTGTTAGGGTTGGAAGTCTTATTCGTGACCTGATATATACAATCATATATATATAATATTAATATTATAATCAAAAAATTGTCAGAAGTAATCAGCTAACCCGTAAAAACTATATTAGTATTAAGATTATTGAACAAAAAAACTAACAAACAACGAATTTTATAATATATATTTATTTTATTAAGTATGTAAAATAACTAAAAGAATCGTATTATTCGTCAGATATATTATTTATACGAATAATTTAAGTAGCGTGTGGATCAATGTTTAACGCGATATTACCTATTTACAGAAATCGTAATAAATGCAGTTGTTTGTTTAATTAAATCTTTCATATTTTCTTTTTCTTTCGACGAGTATCATAAAACATTAATTGTTTATTATAAAAATGGTAAATATATTTCAATAAATCATCGATTTAAACAAGTTTTAAGAGAAAACTTAAATATTTTTACAAGCAATTTAACGTAATCGAAAAACATTTAATACTAAAATAAAATGCATTAAAAAAAATTAATGATAACTATATAATATAATATTGTTTAATTCTTCACTATATTTACTGTATATTTTAATTAATATAATAATATAGATAAATAAATTATAATGTATGACTAGAATAATAACATTGTTTTGGCTTAATATTCTACCGTATGACAGTATATTGTTATAAATTATCAACTATTTTTTTTCACATGCAAATACCGTGCTTTATATACACGTACACGGTACACGATATTTTACGTAACATGTATTTATAATATGGTATTGAATTTCATTGATACACATATATACAAGGTAATTCACCAATCATGGTTCCCCCCCCCCATTTATCCTTTAACAGTGAATTTATACAAATTATATTATAAATTAAGGAATTTTTAAGTATACTTAAAGACCATACTTTTAGATACTTATATTTTTAAACCATTTAAGATTCATCCTACCTATGATGATATTAATTTATTTTAAATTTTAATTGTAAAGGAGGATCAACCTTATTATCTATGAATTGTTAGAAGATTATTTGTCGAAAAATGTTAATAAATTGCATTAGAGTCGTAGACGAATAGTATCTGCTTTATTTACCTTTTTATACCCAAGATATAATCATTATAATTTAATACATATTATTTAGTTTAGTATGTCTTATTATATTCGACCAATTATTACAATCATAAAATGCTAATATGTAGAATATTGAAATTAAAAACTATAATTTTCAAGTTGTCATATTCCCCATATCGCGAACTGCCATCATTAATTATAATATATAGAATTAAATGACTGAGAAACTACAGTTTAAATTTTGATTTGCGTCAAAATAAAAAATCTTCATGGTAATTACCAAAAAGTTTCGTTTTCATTTGGAATTTTAGTTTGTATAAACACACGTTATTCATTAACTGGTGACTGATATAAAAATTACCAAATGTTTGAAATGTTTGAAAATATGGTCTTTTTAATTGTATATACTTACAAATTCAAAACATCAGTGTTTTAATCAATTTATCATCAAAGGACAAAATTGGGATGATCATGCTTGATGAATTACAGTGCATATAAAACAGCCTTTATTATATAGAATAAAAATCTAACAAGGCTACTGGCAGCAGAACTACCAACATCATGCTTCGTTACACCGAGAAGTAAAGAATAAAAAAATTTAAAAATGTTTTAGATTCTTAATAACCTGGATATTATTACGTCAGATATATTATATATAATTATATATTATATATCATAAGTTATTTTAACTAATAAATTTTCACCACACGCTACTGACACACCGGACGCGGTATTAGCGGCTAAATACGCAGTTCATAAAAAAAATATTACGCATAATATTCGAATGATAAAATGATAGTTTTTCACCGTATAGAATGTAGATGATGACTTGTTTAATAAATTGCGAAATATTAATAACAATAACTGAATAGTTATACCAAAATGGTGGTATACCTACTCAAAAATTACACATTTTATGAAAAAAAAATGATAAAAAAAATTAATTTTAAATTTTAGATATTGTAATGTTGGATGAAAAGTTGAAAAATAAGGTCTTTAGATGTCTGGTTTAAAAGCTATGAATGAAATTCACTATTCAATTAGATACCAATGTATACTGTATCGTATAATCTATAAAATTTTACTTCTACTCTATGTTCGTTTACGAAAATCGTTTATTTATATTTTGAACAAGTTTAATATACATAGGTATATAACGTATATTTAAATGTAGTTACTCCAAAATTATTGTATTTGAAAATGGACGGATCAAATTGTTATTTATATTGTGAGGAAGAAATATCCACACTGTGGGAGTATCGATATGTATAATAATAAAGTATGGGTTTTACCTTTTTTTTAAATACGATTCCGAGTTATTTTTATCGATGAATTGTCCTGTATCAACGCGAAGAAATTTGGGAACAAAAGAACGAGCGCAGATCGTTGATAACATTTTATACCCATTTATCACAATAATATTAACTACAGTGCGTTTCACAACAACTGCAACTCGACGCTAACGCGCCTCGTGGTGTTTTTTCATCGGAGTTTCTAAAGCTAGCGCGTAATAATCCGCGGCAAATTTAAAATTGATCACGAATATTTTACACTTTTTCAAATTATACATTTATTAAATAAGATAATCAACGAATCATATTTTATAAAATAAACATACGCATAACCCAGCTGCTCTTACTATTTGTTTAGAAAAAACGCACACTATTTATTTTCTATCCTAGATTGAGAACCCCTGGTTTGAGACAAAACCGCCACTAGTCGCGTTAGCGTCGAGTCGCAGTTGTTGTAAAACGCATTATAGTATATAGTAGTATTGAGTATACCATTATACTATTATATATATAGTAATTAACTTCGCCACGTGTATTTTTATTCCTATGTACATATAATGTCGGATGGGATAGTAAAAATATGAATTCCAGTCATGGGACAAGCTTGAAATTACCATTTTAAATATTAACGCTAACGATAACGCGTTAAATCCCAGTTGTATTTTCACAAATGGCGACGTTTCAAGTGGAAACAGTAAAAAAAAATGTCGGCCAATCAGATTTTTACGCGCCTTGAAAATGTAAACGAAAAATAAAAATCAATCGTCCGATATTTTCGAATGTATTTTCTAGTTTTAACGCGACCACAGTACATTGCACGTACGTACCCTTTCACTGTTTTTTTAACCTTTAAATACTATGCACTCATCGGTCTACCGTATTCATACATGTTGTTATAACGTGCACTTTGGATACCTATCGAATATAGTCGACGCAAAAATGTTTACCTCGGAACCGCGTCGAACCGATACCGCGTCCAATATAATAAATAATATTAAACTATTAATTATAATATAACGTATATAGGTAGTATAACTAACTTCTAATCCAGTGTTACCCAACCTATGGGATTACCACAAAATTCAATTGATAAGTCATAAAGATATTACTAAAGTAAAGATTAAATAATGATATAATTATATAATATAGTACCTGTTACAGTAAAAAAATACTACTAGATTTTTTTTTACGTATCACCTGGCAGAAAATTCTAACTTATAGTGGGTCAAACGGTTGGGGAACACTGGTCTAACCTACTGAAATAATAATGATAAATACTATAAAACAAAATATATATATATATTTATAAAATGTTCGTTATAAATTATAATAAAATATGTTAATATATTATCTATAATTGTTATTATATTCAGACAAAATTAAAAAACAGCTCTGCAGGAAATCTAAGAGCATAATATATTTATATACGTATATTGTATAGAGTAATGTATGTGTAATGTTTAATGTATATATATATATATATATATATATACGCGGTGATCCAATTAATTACTGGCTAAATTCGGTCTGCGAGTCAATTTTGTTATTTTTAAAAATAAAAATAAAAATAAAATTGTATTAGTACTATATTTTAAAAAGTATTTAGATATATAGTATATAAGATAGTTTTATGAACAATGTTTATAAGCTAAAAAATATCGAATATCATTTAAAAAAAATCTTAAAATCGTTATAATAATATCATAAATTATAATATATTTAAAAAAAATATTTTTCTTTTATAATTAGCGCATAAAAATAATATTATTTTCATATTAAAAAACTTGTTTTTGGAAATTATTTTTACCAGTTAAATGGATCAGCCTGTATATCATATTATATGAATATTCTATGGGATAACAGAAAAAGTGTTCTCTGATTAGAGCTGTGGTAATGTGTGTAAGTGTATGTATGTTCCTAAATGTATTATCTAATGTATAAATGTGTATATGTGTATGTCTGTGTGGCACTAGGAGGGACTTACTCGCTGGCCTGCGGAAACGTCATGCCGGTGAATGACGGGGACAGGGTCTCCGTATACATCTCGCAGCCGGTTCCCTGCAGATAGTCGTTCTGCCACGCTTGCGTATCCGGAGACTGAAATACACCAAACTCCACACTCTTCACAGGAACTATACACGGTATCAAACGCTCTATCACATCTCTACTCTACATCACATTCATCGGGTCGCAGACCGAAAATAAAAAAAAATGATAGAAAAAAACAAACAAACAAAATCAAAATCAAAAAATCGTAGGTATAACAAAAAAATAAAAATGTGGAAAATAAAACAAAATATGTAAATTATATCATAACAATAATAATTTAAACAAAAGGTGTGGGATAAAAAAAATGTTTGGAGTTGGATATGTTACATAATATAATATTATTTATTTTATGACTTATGACTAAATCTGAATTATGGTATACTTTTATGACAGTTTTTTTGTTGTTTTTACATGAAATTTATATAATGTAAGTACATTTTTCATACGGAAAAAAACGGATAATTATACTGTATTGATCGATTGTTTTTTTATTTATATTTCAAACGTAAATAATAATATTTTCACGAGTTTCGTCAAATATAAAAGAAATGTTCATAATACTCGTAATATTATAGATAAAGGTAACTGATGCAAGAAAAATATCCCAGCACAAACATAGTGTGCTGTACGAGTCACGTTGCTATTTGTATAATATTGTTATGAATTTCACGGAAAACACTACGTGCAATGAAAGTCGAAAAAAAATGTTTTACCTCTTTATCTGCCGTGAATCGGAAACTAGGCACCTATCAATATAAATAAAACATATAAAATATCTACGGGTAGATTTGGAATTTTCCACATAGTTATGTGGCGTGTCCTTATAAATATAATATCACCGATAATGTTGAATATTACTTATTCGGTCGAACGTAAAATGATAGTATGTTTCTGATCCAATAAATATGTAGTTTGTATGGTTGTATAGATTTACAGTTCTTTGGAACATTTACCATGGTCTTACTATTCGTCACTGTTATGAAGTCTATTGATTTTAATACGAATATAATAATGAGCCGGTATGTTATTATTATACATGGGATGAGGATATTTTACGGTGTAGCGTATATGGCTATCAAGGTTTTTGGATAGAAACAAAATGTTAAGTGAAATAAGTATATGAGTATATTATGCATAAAAAAAACAAATAAATTAATAAAAACAATAATATAAAAAAAAAAACATTTAAAAAAAAAATTAAAACCGAGAGGAACAGTCATGTATACGATGTGCTTCGAGTTTTGATAATATTATATACTAAAATCTATAGGTACACATATTATATTATCTACACTCTACTTAGAACAATCTATAGGTATGATAAGTATACATATTAATATGTTTTGCGTTACGCTGTTTGATTCGTAAAAGTACTATAAAACAATCATACCTATACAACATGCATGGGCGCCCATTTGGGGGGGAGGTAATACGAGGCATTCTCCCCTAAAAAATAATATAGTTATAATTTAATAAATACTACAATGATATTACCTAAAAGGTACATTTTTTTTCTTAATCACCTGAACTTGAACAAAGATAGTTCATTCAAAGTGTCATTAATATGTTTGGATGAAACGAAGAAATGTGCAGTTTTTATTTAACAAAACTGAATAATAAATTTGATTATGTTTGATTTTTTTAGGAATTTATGGAAATTCATTTTAATTAACTATATTCAAATATATGATACAAATATGAATTATTTATACATTTAAATGTTAACATAACATTAAACTTTTGTTTTGTTACAACTTAACAATTTTTTAATTTTGGTCCTCCCCAAAAAATGTTCCTATGGGCGTCCATGACAAAGTGTATTATATTGTACACGCGCGCATTCCATAGTCTAATATAAATATTAAATTGTGTTTCCCTTTCATTTTGTCCGACAACGCATTCATTTTTCAAGTGGTCACGAAAATCCACCATGATAAAAAAATAAAAAATCAGGACGTGAAACCGTCCACCAAATCAGATGTAAAAATGACAAGCCAACGTACGCGCATACGTGTGGCGTGTACGACGCGCGTACGTACGTGCAATAATAATAATAATAATAAATATTTTAAGACAACAACAACAACAACAAAAACAACAACAATAATAATAATAATAATAATAACAATAATAATAATAATGTATTATAAATTTGCAAGCTGTATTTTTTTTTAGTCTCGCAAAACAGCAGTGTTTTTTGCGCGTTGCTTTTTTTTTTTTTGCAAAACAGGTCCATTTATCCTGGTTTTTCAGCTGCGTGTCAAGATGAAAAAAGAGCCAAAAGCGAATCTAATCTTAGGTCGTTTTTAGTTATTATTATTATTTTTTTTCTTTAATTTGTATCACGTACACAAAATCAATATAAACATCGTTTTTAAAATCAAAAAGAAACATTCAAAGGATCTCTACTCGACCACAGAGTCAACCAATATTATACATATTGGGTGACAACAATATTCACGAAGTAAATTTCCAAAATTTGGACAATTTGGGCAAATATTTCTGAAGTAATGATGGTTGAAGAAAATATATATTATATATACAAGGTAAAAAAAGTAAGTGATAAAAAATTATCACGGAAAATATATCCAAAGTAAAGGACTAAGTGAAGTACCAACAACATTTCGGAAAAAACAATCTATACGACAGAAATAAAAATTAAAAGAATAGTATTGTTCATGCCGTTGCTCTTGAAGAAAAACAAATAATAAACAATTAATTCATTATAATATTCTAAACAGTTCTTGAAAATTGGTAAGTGACAAGTAAGATCAATCATAAAAAAACTTTACTTGATTTATAGTGTACATTTATTGCTAAGATGTTATATTATTAGAAAGTTTTCTCCTTGGCTATATTTTCTCTGAACTTTTTAACACTCGAGTATATTTTTCTTGAAATTATTAACTGTATACTATTTTGACATAGTTGCACAGCGTCAAGTGTCGCTAATTTTATGTTTAAATCTTAATCGGATTTATATACTGTAAACGGCGAGCAACAACTACTAACAAAATCATATTAGTGCTACTATTGGGTATATGATTAGCGTTTAATAGTACCACTTATTGAGGCACTGTTGTTGTAGTAATAATGTTATAATAATAAAAAATATAGGTATGTGTTATTCACCTGTACTCGTACACAGTGTTGGATAAATTAAATAATATAAAAAAAATATCAATATTAAATATTATTTTACGTTACATACTCTTTTTATCAAGCGGCATTACTCTATTATTTAAAAAATAGCGACAAAGGACGTTAATTTTTTTTTTCAGTAGCTAAAAGTTTTTAGCGATACGAATAATTGAGAAATTCTCAATAGAGATATGAACAACACTTCCTTTTTGCTCAAATTTTTTAAGCATCCTAGTTTCTTTAAACACACATGCCTAATAAATTTATAATTCGTGGAAATTATCTTTTAAAAATAATGTTGACATCTGCAGCGATTGTGTCTATCAAAATGAAATTACTGTTGCAATGCTGAAAAAGTAATTTCTCCATGGTAATAATTTTAAATTGCATAACTATACCCAACACTACTTGTAAAATATTACAGTATTCCGTGGTCAAGATCGAGCTCCTTTGAACGCCAATTTATAAAAAATTATTGAAATATAGCGATATTGAATAAAATATATCATAAGTATGCTGTAGATCGTAGATACATTTAATATTAGAGGCGCACGAAAAAATAAAAATAAAAAATATATAAACACGTGGGCATAACAACAGACTTGAGATGCACAAAATCATGTACAATTTCCGAAGGATAAAAATTTGAAAAAATAAGTTTAAAAAAATAAAAAACAACAAAAACAACAACAAAAGTATCGGCCGCCGGTACAACATTTTGGACACGTTATTTAAGTCCACTTACTCAGTGGCATGCGCAAACGGCATGCCAATGAATGTCGGGCTCAGCGTTTCGGTATACATCTCCATGCCGGTACCGCGCAGATAGTCGTTCTGCCACGTTTGTATAGCATCCGGTGCCACGACGCACCTCGTGTTCTGCTAACAGACATCGTCTAACACGCTTATTCACCACAACCGATAAATTGGGTTCATTTTTTGTTTTAGTTTTTAATATGATTAGGTTCGTTTTTAAAATGGTTGATCGCACACGCACAAAAACGTACAAACACACAGGAGAAGAACACCAAAAATACTTAATAATGTCAGTGCAGGTATAATAATATTATGTTATTACAACAAATACATAATTTTTATTATTATAACAATAATGATACGTAAGTTGGGACGATGACCGCTTAGCTTGTGTCCAAAAAAATTAACGGATTGAAAACATGTTATTGTTGCTATATCATATGCATATAAATCTCGATAACTGAATGGTAACGATAATCATAATATTATAACGTTTTCTTTTCCGTTTGAGATATTTTTTTTTACATTTGGTTTCGCCTTTCTGGATGGACGTGAGCGCGTGCGCGCGACAAGAGTTAGAGAAGTGTTTTCTAATAAGCAAAAGCGTACTGGTTTAGAATGACTCACCGTTTTGAACGACCTCATGGCAAATAAATTCGCCATCATTGTGGAAAATCCTGGTGCTAGACAACTCTGCGCGATGAAACCAAGTTTCAACTCCGCCAAGCAAATCACGTCGTCTCCCTGTTTCCAATCCCACGACGGAATGTTGAGTAAATACGCCTATCAGTCAAATCATAAACACAATTATGTAAGTGGTACTCATCGACGAAAAAAATAAACAACCATTTCACAAAATTAAAATCCGGATGATATCGAATTGGTTATCAAGATCCTATCCCACTGTCAAAAATGGTTCTCATATCACATTTATTTTCATTCGGTCGTAAGTCGAATTGGTTCCCATTTGATTTTTAGATCCATATCATGTATTATTAATATTACAAATAAAATATACAAATATATATAATATATATATCATAAAAATATAAGTTATCAAGATTTTGTTGAATAATAAATATTTAAGAAAAATATATTTTACTTTGTCGATATTTGTAATAAATAATAATAATAATACATAAATAAAAAATGTTATTTTTTATATATTGGTTGTGGACTAACTAAAAAATTATAATAAATATCAAATCAATTTAAATAATTTTTATAATGGATATTATAGTATTAAAATATTGAAGATTTGAATATTTCTATGTTAAAAGTGGGAACTAATTGAATTTACCTTTTAAAATATCTAATTCCAACAAGAACCAATTCTGCAAAATTCCAAAATCTGCTCTCAGCCTCTTAGATAATTTATAGTATATATCAGGGGTGACTAAACTGCGGCTCGCATCTTATCATAAGGTATAAAACATTTTTATAATATATATATTAATATGACCTTTTTTCATTTCGGCTCTTCTATATTTATTAATATATTAGGCGACTTACGATTCTCTTCTCACTGGCCACCTCTGTTATATATAATATTATATTATATACCGATACTATGGAAAAGTCTAATACATGGTGACGACATAGTAAACAAGTAAATGATAGATATTACTGAACTTTTCGAGCCTGTCGGATCTCAATATCTAATTTAAACAACCCTTTTGTTTCGTATAATATTTTTATTTAATTCATAATAATTTTGTTTTATGACATATACTCACTTTATTGTGATACTGCATGAGTTGTATAATGACCCTTATGTCGTCCGAGTAATTTTTGATAGAAATGACCCTCATTATGTTCGCAGCATCTTCAGCGTCCGGGTCCTGGCAGTACTTATTCGCCAACACCAAACAGGCATCAGCCTCGTGGACCTGAAACGTCATTATCGGCATTTTACACTGATTTTCCAGCTCCGATATATATATATATATATATATATATTGTATATATTATACAGATTACAACAACAGCAACAACATTGTTCGCGTATATCGAATATAGTTATTACTTTAAGTTTAACTTGTATAAGTTAAACTTAAACACTAAAGCTCATTTTCCAAATAATAGTATAATAATATTATTTAATATTATGATGAGTTCAGCTACAATAAAAACACACGCATGCATTACGTTATTATATTATACACACACAATACATAAAACACATCAATATCATGCGGACAACAACGGACAACCATGATTACAGCAAAATATGTCTACAGCACTACACAACGCGTATTATTAACATTATTAACACTATTATTATTATTATTATTATTATTATTATTATTATCATTATCATCATCATCATTATCATCATTATCATATTATAGTTTATAAGTAAACTATCAAATTTTCAATTTATGAACACGTTGCGTTATTACAACATAATTTTATGAGAGTAAAGAGTATAATAATATTATAATATAACGCGTGTGAGAGACAATTTACACTACTATGTAACAAATATATAATTATATATTATCTTAAGTGAACAAATAATACAGCTAACTATGCGATGATTGTATGGTTATATTATGATATTATGTATAATATAATAATAATATATAATTTAATATTGATGAAATGAAATGATGCGTTTTCTGGGCAGTGAAAATGTCTTATTTTGTCGAGTACAGTAAGGTATAAGTATTAAGTATACGTTCTGATAGATTGTCGACGTTTGTTGTACATGTTTTTTTTCTTCTCAATAGAATACAATATATAAAAGCATGCGCCATTAAAACGAATTTTAGAAAAATATACTTATAAACAAAAACAAAAAAAAATCATATAAAACACAGTCGTCATTTAGTGTTAAATATATAAACAGTTCAGTTCGTTTGATTATTTCGAGCTATGTGAGCATCGTGTAAAATGTTTGTAAGTTAATATATATATACATATACACTTATATATATCTCGTATTATATATTATGTATAAATATGTATATATAAGTATACATGTATACATATTTATTTTTATGTATATATTTGTTTAAATCACAAAAATCCATCACCAGCGTCATACCAATCCAAAAATTGCAACCGTCATTCAATTTGTGCTAAAGCCATTTGTTTGGACATACCTTTACCCTTTGCAAATCAATAGGGTTCATTATAGAACCTTGGAAGAACTCGACAGTGGTAAAATGTCGCTTGAAAAGTCCTTCCAGTTCCAGGTCAGGTGGCTTCCTACGGTTTGGAAAATACCAAAAATAACTAAATTGAAGCACAACTAATACTGACATGTCTTCTATGTATTGCACACTGTATCGTAATTATTTATAAATAAAATATCATATAAATCAAGTATAAACAATATAAAATCTATGGTTCAGAAATCCGTTCAAAGTATCTAACTAGTCACTAGGTGGTAAAACAGGTACAATATTTATCAATAAACGGCTATAATATAAACGCTATATAAATTATATAATTAACAAATCTTATTTTTCTTTTTCTATTGGTTATAATAGCAACCACAAACGGGTTGTTATGTTTCTGCCAATTTAGTCCTGCACACATGTTATAATATACATATAATCTATATATATATATATATATTATAAGGACAGTGTATCGATTTCAGAATAATCATTTTTCCAACACTAAACTACTTTCTTTTTGTATAAATTAGATATAGGTGTAAAACAAAAAAACTCATCTACCTGGTTCAAATAATAATAATAATAATAATAATTAAAAAAAAAAAACATTACCATCGTCAAGGTCTGTTCAAGTTCCCGTCCTAAGTGTTTAGTATTTGTATTTATATATAAGTATATATATATATAGGTGTATATATATAAATATATAATAAATGACAGCTAAATACATGGTTCAAAGCAAAATACATTAACACTTTACAGTTTCAACGGCTTTGTTATAGCCTGTACTAATATGTAAATACTGTTTGATCAAGAGGCTTAACAAATCTAAATGACGATAATAGTTAATGTTCGGTGTAAATAAATAAAGGAATATTATTTAAAACAAAATTTATGAATAATAATATAATATACGTATCTATATATATAGGTATATATGTATATATTTAAATATTGTACATAAATATACGTATACATAATATATAATTTAATACTTAATAATTTTTTTAAAATTAAACACTCATTTTTTCGAAAAGTACTTGTAATTGAAAAAAAATGTATTTAAATAATTTAAAGTCATTTCATATCAATATTATTTTATAATTGTCTATTGTTATCATATTTTAAGTTTTTTACTTTGTTGAATGACTCCAAATAATTTAATTTTCTATCCCGAAATAGCATATTTTCCAAAAAAGTCAATACATAAAAAATGTTTTTTAAACGAGTTGTTAATCAACAAGTTATGAATATTTTAAAATATGTTAAACGGAGTAGTTGGCAAATCGAAGTATAGCAATATTCCGTTCATTTAAACTTTAAATATTTATACTTAATTGTTTTAATTAACAACTGATTCGAAATTTGATTTTTAAACATCAAAATTTTTAGAAAAATAGTTTTTTCGAAATATGATATTATCTGTGCCGTCATTCGAAAAAACAAAATACTTTAAATACAATATTAATGATTAACAATAAAAAAAAAAATTATAATTGTTTATGAAAAATTGTGTTCTGTAATGACTTCAAATTATGTAAAAATTTTCCAAAAACATTAATAGTTTTCAAGAAAAATAGTGTTAAACTTTAAGAAAATCAACTTGTATATAATATAATACCTAAACACAATATATTATCTATCTCTAGAACTAATAAGAATTGTTTCTATTTCGTATCAGACTACATGTAGCTGTTATAATAATAATAATAATATTGATCTATGTATGGAAACTGAGCACAAATCGATAAGAAAAATGTCGACAGTAAGAATCAGGATGAGAGTGGGTATTTACCTTCACCCTCTCTAGATCTACTGCGTTCATCATTGTACCCTGAAAAAACTCGACAGTGGTGTAGTGACGTTTGAGCAGCCCTTCCAATTCTAAATCTGGCTCTTTTCTGCAAATTACACACAACGTCGTACCTAATTTTTCGACTTAAAAACGTTTATATAGGTATATATTATAATGAAATACATATACATGATCATATATTATAGTTTGGCAGTAAAGATCTAAAACGTGATTTGAACAGATATATTAATTGTATCTCGTATTTTTTTAACCATCATTCAGTAAAGATTATTTATTCTTTTTTTATTATAATTATTTTAAATAAATACAATATTATATTGAATTGTTTTGTCATACCTGTGTAAGAATACTACTTCCACGTCTACGTCCTCTCTGTCTTCGTGTAAAAAATCTTTCAGAAAATGCGACACTGATTCGTAGGTGATGTGTCCGCAAACCACGATGTGCCTGTTTTTATAGGAATAAAAAACATATTAATGTATATATTTACATAATTCTAAGATAAATAATAATGATTAAAATAAAAATTGATCAAAATAAAAATAAGAATTAAAAATATTGTATATGCACCGACGAGGGGCACTACGATCAAATCCTAATAAAACAGTCAGGATAAGACTACGTTATGTATTACGTTAATATTATGTATGTAAGCATGATGATTACTGGGGTGAAGTGCATTTTTTATAAACAAATAATTAAAAACAGAATATGTGTAACTAAATTAAAAAATTACGAATTTGTTATATGTATATTGTATAAATGTATCATATGTTGTGTGATCCTACGGAACGTAATGATCACACAGTTTTTTGAAAACAAATTGATAATAATATAGTAAATAATTTATCAAACTGCTTTAACAATGTAATATTAGTTTATGCAATTTTTTCCTAAAAAATATAAATAAACATATAAACAATACATTTATTAATACATTAATTTTACTATTTTGCCATCGGTAATAGACACTACGGATATAAGCGTGTTTACTGAATATGTTCAAGCTACATAGTAATAATAATAATAATATAGTTTGTATATTACAATCAATGATATTTACATTAATATTAATGTTTTTGGTATAAAAATAGGGTTCAGGCAAAATTAATATTATTACGTGCAGTTATTTTAAATAAACAACAAAAATTAATACACATATACACATTACTATATGTATACGTTTTTTTTCTTTAAATTTAACCTATTAATTTACGAATTTTTGTTATTTATGACGTTTTAGCCACACAACAGTTGAATAACATTTAATTTAGCAACTCGGCACGGTAGCTAAAGTTGCATGGTAATCCGTAAACAGTATAAACATCGTAGGTACTTGGATCGTACAATACTGGTATTAGGTAATTTCCGTGTACACATATATTACATGGATCATGTAAGACGATCGTATCGTATTAAATATTATAATATCATGTTGTGATGACAATGAAAAAAATAATTTTAAAATATAGAAAAACGTGCTTTAGTTTAATTGACGCTGAATATCGTAGGCCTATAAATCCGTAGAAAAATATTGTTTGAAGCTTGAAGCTTAGTAAAAAAAAAAAAAAAAATAAAATAAAGTACTTAATATTATATAAAGGTGTATAAATTCTAATAATATATATATATATATGTATGGTATGTAAAATATTACCTCCTTCCACGTTCATTCTTCAGGGTTCCTCCGTATTTTGGTCTAGTTCCGATCAGGTCAATTATCTCGGGTATACAACTCGCAAAAATCGCCTAAGGAACCCCAAATCATTCAAGGATAGTTCAAAATTTCAAGAAACATACATGAGAAAATTGCGCCACGTTATAATTATTATTAGAACGTATATTATTATCACATAAGAACCTATTTAATTTTTTTTTTATATGGTGTTTGTGTGAATGTTTACATTTGCTCGTGCTAGTGTATATATTATTTTGTATTTATGTGTAAATAAGTATGTGTCATGTGTGTATATGTAAATAAGTATGTATGTGTGTATCTGTGTGTGTTTTATATAATAGTATATATGAGTGTGTGTTTGTGTGATTTTTGACAGCTTTAGACGAGTGCACGATGACAGACGCACACTGAACGAAATGAGAACAGTTAGTCGGAAACATTCGGGTAGGATCGTTAAAGTTACGTTCAGTATGCATCTGTTAGAACCAAAATAAAGTCCGTATTTTATAATTATATTTTAATTTGTTTTTTTAATTTTTTACGATTAAATATTTTTTCGTTTTTTTGAGATCATATTGTCAGTTTTTACCGCCAATAATAATACCCTAGAGTTATTGTATTTTTTGAAATTAAAAAACAAAAATAATAAAAAAAACGTACATTTAAAAAATAATTTTAATTAATTTGTTTAAGGAATAAAACACCTAAAGAGAGCACACCTAAAGAAACGTGGCTTGTTAGCGATCAGCAGTAACACTTTGTTAGGTATTTACGTAAAAACAACTATAATACATCGTAATTTGAAATTATTTCTATACAATTTTGATATAATTTCAATAAATTCACGCTTACAAAACCTTACGAAATATTTTAGTCTTGTTAAAATAAAACGATTACATTCCAAAAAAAATTGTTCATGCTTTATTATTTTATTTTTGTAATAGCTATTCTATCCTAATTTTTTGGTTAGATCATGTGAGTGTATAATTATTATTGTTATGATTCATTCGGAAATCTACCAACGAGCCAATGTTTCTTGGTGTACAAACAAAATAAAATGCAAAAAACAAAATATGAAACACACAACAACTCATAATAATGCACCTGCTATTTTAATATTTTGAGTTTTAAATAATAATAATAATAATAATAATAATAATAATAATAATAATAATAATAAAACAAAAAAAAATAATAAAAATAAAAAATAAAAATAAAACTGTGTGGCGGAAAAAACTGTTATCTCATTTTAGGCACCTTACTTTTGTCAGCGTCTTAAAAATACGAAATAAAATATAAAAATTAAACTACCTTTATTGTTACTAGTAAAGCACCTTTGCCCCTGTGTTTCTTTTAAAATCTATCTAGTTATCAAAAGTTTACTATTTTTTTTTTTTTCATGACGAAAATAAAATATTTTAAAAATATATATCCGCGCCGAGTTGTTTAAAAACAAAATCTATAATTTCATTTCATTTTAATTTTCAATTAATCAAAAAAATATTACAAAAATAATAATAAATAAATAATTAAATAAATAAAATATATAATGGTTAGATATTTTCTACATTTTTTCATGGCACGTAATATTCGAAAAAATTAGATAATAATGCTTAAAAAACAAAAATGTTATTCATGAGGAAAAGTAATATCCTATGACAATAATATATTGATATTATGTATATTATGTTTTTATTACTGACAAAACTAATGAAGCTATTAAGTGCGAATTCTACATGTATTGGGTTTGCAAAAAAATAGAAAATAAATAAATAAATAATAATAATAATAATAATAATAATAATATAACGAATCTAACATCTAAATTTTAGATATTGTTTACTATATATATATATATATTCTAAACTATTTTTTTTCGACTATGTTAGGGAATATTTTGTTCATGCCACCAAGATAACTGATTTGGCTACGATGGTAGATGTCGCGTGATGTTTATGTGACAATGTATTTTCACGGCCTGGCTGAACAACAAACTAATATTATATTTTTAGCTTGAATCTCATATACACGTGACGATTACACCTACTAGTCCACAGATTAACATCTGTTTTTACGCTTGGCCCTCAAAAAATCACATTTTATTCCGAAACAACCGTTATGGCAGCAGCTCGGCAGCAGTCATTTCGGAAAATACGTATCGCGCGTTTTACTATAATAACAGTCATAACAATAATAATAATAATAATAATAATAATAATAATAATACTAAGTATAATAGTTTTAGTAATAATAATAGTAATAGTTATAGTAATAATAATAGTTATTATAATAACATTAGCATTATTGTATTATCTATTGACCACGGAAATAATAAATTAATTTCCATAAGTTTTAATTAATTATTATTTATATATTGTAATAATGACAACAATAATTGAAATCAAATAATAATAATTCACATCGATCGATTGTATTATTATTGTAGCAGTTATTATTGTTGTAATCGTTTTAAAATACATAAAACACGCTCCGAAATATTTAGTATAGGTATACAAACCATAACAATATTATTGTCAAACCGTAACACTTGATAAAGGGCGTAATTTTGGCATCGTAAATGGAAACACCCTAAGGACGACCGAGCCCAACGTTTTTTTACACGATTGTCGTTTAAAAAAACATTAAAAAAATACATGTCCATAAAATCGTATCATAGAAAAAATACTCCGTGAAAATACATTGTTTCCATTTTGCGTTATACTCCAAATTTAAAAAAATTATATATATATAATATTTATATATATATAATATTTATAAAATTATAATATATTATGTAGCGTTAAGCGAACAAAATGCAATCTAATCGATCGTGAAAGACTAAAGGAAAATATTATTAACCCCATCGAAGCGTATAACAAATGCGGTCCGAGTTATTTCAGAAGATTACTTTTTTTTTTTTGTAAATAACAAATTAAAAATAAAAATATAAAATGATAAACATATACTATAGTATATAATATATATTTATATATTATATAAAATATGTAATGTACGAAATACGAAAAAAAAATAATAGTTCATTGGCGATTCTTGCCTTCGCCTTTCTCGCTTGTACTCCCCACCATATCGCTTCCTGTTGCCAGCGAGCTCGGTGATTTCGGGTATCCAGCTTGCCATCACAGCCTATCACCGTTCGGTTAACAATACAATATTAACATGATATTAAAAAAAAACCCCAAACAAAAATAAAAAACAAAACAAAACAATAACCAACAAAAAAGAAAAAACAAATAATAATAATAATAATAATAATAATAAAAAACACTATAATTATAACAAATCGTGTACATTTTTCTCTAAGTTCGTGTGAGTAAGTGAGTGTATATTATTTTTTTTTTTGCGCCCATGATCCATCCGATTACGTCGAAAACAAAGAAACATCATCTATCGACGTGACCGATATATATTAATTTATATTGTAATAATCGTGCAGCCGATGAGATCGACGAAACGACGTCGCTGTCCTGAGTCCCGCTCGAAAAGCCATTAATATCTTTTAAACGCGATCGTGTTAAGTCTTGGCCAGTTCACGACGTTAGACTATATAGAATCTTAAAGAGTGATAGAGAGATAAAAAGGGGGTAGAATAAGAGAATAAGAAAGAAAGAGAGGGCGACTTGGGGTGGAGACTAGAGATAGAGAATAATGGATTGGTGAAATAAAGAAGATTAATTCCGACGTAACCGAAAGAACCGATTAATTATTATTATGCGTGTACATTTTAAGACAAGTATCGTATCGGCTAAACTTCAGGTCTACAACTAGTATAATATAGTATAGTATATAGCCAAATAACCATAAAACATTTAACATGAAAACGACATTGCAATCATTTATCAGTGACGCGCCAAAGACGTTTTGTCGTCGGTATCGCCCCGGCTGGTACGACGACCGCAGCAAACCCCGGTGACCCATTTTTTTCTTTTACTTTTTTTTTTATAAAAGTTTAAAAGGTTAATCGCACGTGGAGTTATACAATATATTTAAACGTTGTTCATTGTGTATACAGACATAAAAATATATGTTATATTGTTATTGTTGTACATAGTATATAATATTCGGTGTATATAAAAAAAAAATGTAATAGTATTAGCGTAGTTAGTGTTCTATTAGTGCAACTATACTTAAAAACTTATTTTTCGTGAAAACCCACGGTTGGTACTTGATTGATTCGTACAAAATAATATGCGATTTTAAAATCTTATTTGTGTATTAAAACAAAATTATAGTAATAACAATAATAATTAATTTAAAAAAATAACATTAATGACTCAAAATAATATATTACACTGCTCATTAAAAGCAATAATAACTAGGAATATAGTATTATGATTTTGTTTTTGTGTTTATATTTATGTTCAATAATCAAAGTCACGTTCAAAAACGTGATTTTGATGATGTATACCTGCACAGAGTAAAAGGTCATCGATGGCTATTATATTATTATACAATTTTTGGATTGTTTAACGAAAATCAATAATAATTGCATTTGATTCTTTATAAATTATACATTGATTATTTACATTATTTTTGTACATTTCTAAAATCAAATTTCATCAATGATAATAATTTAATTGAAATTCCCATCATAATATTATCATGATGTATTACCTTTTATTGTATATTAGTCCACATTTAGTGTTATTACCTCAATGTTTTATGACCTTCGTGTTTAACTATATATGTACGAGGTTCAAATATAGGGTTAATGCATCAGACAAAAATCATACTGTGAGATAGAAAAATAAAATAAACAGGGCATAACCAAGAGTAAGAAAAAAAATTAAAAGAAAATGAATTACATGCAAATAGAAGTTTTTCCATTATATTAATTGTATATGCAGTAAATGGACGTCGATCGGAAATAATAAAAATTCCATGAATAGTTATAATAATAATTATGATATTATCGGTTAATTAGAAAAATAAAATCAAACAAAAATCAAATGTTTAAAATTCATTAAATGTAGGTCATTAGCGAACCAATGGTGAAATTAAAAATGTAATTGATATGATAAAAATATCTAAATAAGTGGCAGACAAAATTTAAAAAAAAAATTAAATAAATATAATATTATACTGATATATAATATTATATTATAGTCTCATTTAAAGTTTTTATATTGTATATACCTCTTTCCGTGTTCACGTCTGAACTCTCCACCATATTTTGATCTACTTCCTACGAGTTCTATAATTTCTGGTATGCTACTAGCAAATATTGCCTAAGTTATAATAAAACAAAATAGATATAAAAAAAAATAAAATAATAATGAATGTATATGTATTATAATTATAATTGATGTTAAAATATGTATGTAAATATGTAATATATAATAAATAATATTTATACGATTAATAATCAAAATGTAATATATAAACTCGTCAAGCATAATAATATGCAATAATAAAAATATGTAGTCAACGACTATCTCATAAAAAATTACAACATTATTGATATAAGTTATTATAGCATATAATTATGATATAAAATAATAATTTTTTTTAACAAAAATTAGTTATTACTTATAATAATTACACAGAAAACATTTAGGAATTCTATAATAACGTATACATGCACACACTTCTGTGCGTGTATATATGTTTTTATATATTTTATATATTATAATATTACATTATTACATATAATAATATGTATTATGAGTTTTTATAGATGTATATAAATATACATCATCTTACTCTCCTAAAATATATCGTTCTACTATGATATAATAACAATAAAATATATGATTGTATAAACTCCATGCATTGTAATAATAATATTATGTAACTTCGAAATGTTATATTTCGTCAACTGCAGTAGTGTTCCATAGTAAATGTGATTAAAAATAATTGATTTGGAGCGCTGTAACCGCCTTTGGCATTATAAACGACCCTGCAGTCCATGCAAATCCAAAGCTAAACAGCGCGTACAAATTTAAACGAATATTATTGTATAGTGAAATAATTTAATGATTCATATATATTCAATAAGCTGCCAAGCATTTTAGCGGTTACCTTGACATGTCAATGTTATATATAAATATATATTATTTATAATAATAAAAAGCACCCAAAAGAAGAAAAAGGCCTCAAGTATTTAAACGAAGCTACACTATGTCAATAAATAAAAAAAATACATATACATATTATTATGTATAAGTAATAATCTATGTATTATTTAATAATAGTCTATTGGTCTGCATTATGAACTATTATAACTATAGTGGATATTTATATAGTGAAATAATAATAATAATAATAATAATAAAATTATGTATGACCTTTTACTCCAATTTGTCTCTCAGAGGCAAATACCGTACGGGTGGGGAGGGTTACACTGGATCTTTTGTTGATGCTTATACTTTGTAATGCTAATGTGTGTGTAAAAAAAAATAACAGCCAGCTTTTTAGAGCTTTAAAAAAAAATAATAGTAATAATAAATCTAACTAAAAAATACGTGTATTATAGCGTTTTACCTGCTGAAAGCTTCTGCCACAAAAATATTATTCGTTTATTCTTAGATTAAAAATTAAATCTTTAAGTATGAGTAAATATTAAATAATTTTGTATTTAGCGCAAAGTAAAAATAAAACATATTTTTCTTATTGTGCGTAAAAAATTCCATAACATACTATTTAATAATTTTTATAAAATAAAATGTATCTATTTGTTGATTGTATTTTTTTATATTATCAATGCTAAATTCGAATAGTATTAATGCGAACTTAGACGAATAGCACTCATACACCGCCAAAACATATAATAAATAATATAATATCATATAATAAATGACAACGGTAGATAGGATTATATTTGTTATTTTTTAAATTATTGTTGATTAATTTTTTTTAATACATTTTATTTAATTATATTATTTTTATATTTTATTTACAAGTAGTATCAAAATATTATCGTCCCCGATTATGTAATAAAATCATGATTTAACCAAAAAATAACGACCTATCATATATATACATATTTATATATATTATACTTATACGTCCCTATATTCACGTGGCACGTGACATTATATTTTACGTGATTCTACTATTACATGTATTTAACACTTAATTTGAACAAGAGGCAAAATATAAGAAATTAAAATATAATATAATTAAAAAAGAAACATATCACTTACGAGGCCGACGAGTAGGAAAAATACTAGAAAAGTTCTGCCCAAAATAGTCTGGCAAAACACATCTCCGTATCCGACCGTGGACATGGTGACAATCAAAAAGTACACACAAGTCCAGTATGATAACCGTTGCTGGTTTTGGAACTCAAATGGATCTCCTGAGTTTTCCAGCTAAAATATAACAAAAATCATTTTGATTTAACAATATATTTTGAAATCAAAATCGTATCTAAGAACGTGTATCTAATAGGAATTAAAGTAGGTAGATTTTAATTTCCACACTTGGAGTGTCGTATACGTATTAACGTTTTATGTGTAAATCTATAAACCTTATCGATAAAATCAACATAAATTAGAAAATTTAAATTGGTAAATCATTGAAGTTAAACCAATTAATGCGTACACAACATATCGTTATGTTATTCCAATTATTTTACATATTTTGAAACGTTATTTTTATGTGCTTATAATAAATGATATTATATTATGCAAAAAATTGACAAAGAGAAAATAATATAGTATTTAAATATCATAACACTCTTCTAAGATATGATTTTTATTCGACGTTTATTTTAAAAGAAATTGTAATATCGGACTAGACTATAGATACCTAAACAATTGTATTGTAGCTTCTCAAGTGACTTTTGTGGGGTAATTAATTATTTTTACAACCACAAAAAATAAAATAAAAAATGAGTTAAATAATACAGATTGGGTAAGTAGTACTTACGAGATGGATGATTCCGGCGGCGGTCAACCATACGGATATAAAAATAGACACAAGTTGAGCAAGTCGAATTGAACTCGACGTTTTTAGAATGTTTAAATATTGCAAAATATCAGGCACTGTCATTAGGCGCAGAGCTCGGAGGAACCTTAGACCTAGAAAAAACGGATTAATCTATGTATATCCTAAATGTTAGAATGATAATATTAAATAATATATCTTCCTCTAACATAAATTTAGTAATAAAACTGCATTTGTAAAATATTATTGTTTTTCTTAAAATTTACATTTTACTTTAAATATTGCACTTACCGATCCAAGTTCGACCCAAGTATATCGATAGAAACGACGGTGGAATCGTGAAGTAGTCTACAAACGAGTACATTTCTAACATAAACCATAACTTATCACTGGCGGCTATAAACTATAAACAAAATAGGAAACATTTATAAGATGCAAAGATAAGAATATTATTAAATTTAATATGTGTAAATATAGTTACTATGATTAAGTTTAATATTAATAGTTTCAATAAAAATGTCTAATTAGTTTAAACTGACATTTAATGTAGAAGAATTTTATTTAGTAATTAATAACTTTAGAATTCAGTGTATAATGATGTATTGCACTTTTTCAGTTTTCAATTAAATTTTAAATTATTGTGATCTTGATGCAATCGCTTTTATTACTATTCTTGTTCATGGTAAACAAGAAAATACGATAACTTTAGTCGTCTAATAATCTAAAAATATTCTATTAACCAGCTTATAAGCTCTCATCAGTATTTTATGTTATTTAAATTTGTACTCATCTAAGGAATTTCCTATTATACGATGCATAAATAATGCAAATTATTTAAATTTTATAACAATCATAAAAGGCAACAGGAAATTGCATTGTACTAATTTTTACTATCGTTCTAGATAATATTAATTTAATTTTCTTTTGCTCATTTTTGCATTTATTTATGTAAATTTTTCAATTATTATAAAACTTTGATGTGAATATAAACAAGAAATGCATTCCCTATTCTTAAATGTTATCTTACAATATATGTACTGTACGTATTAAAATACGATGACAGCCATTTGACTACATTTAATACATTTTTTTTTTAATATCAATGAATAACAATTTACTTCCTAAACATTAAAATATAATTAAAATATCTTGAGAATACTACATTTTAAACATAATTTAATAGGCAACAATATTTGCATTTTTTATATCTCTTCAAGAAGAATTCATTTATATATCATTATTAAGAACGAAAAATACTTACTCTTATAAAATAATAAACCATAAAAAAAATATTGAACGCTAAATCTACTTGTTGAGTAACATTGTGACTCCACTTTTGGCATCGTTCAACCTCCTCGCTAGAAAAAAAAAACCCGGTATTTAAATTGATGAAACTCTGGAAACTGCTGTACATAGCTTGTGTTTCCAACTTACTTGGAGGCGTCGATAAAATATATAATTAGAGATGCTATACTTAAAATGAACACAAGCACCACCTGAAAAAAAAACACGATTCGTTAATAACAAAAAATTACGAGTTTATTTTGTATGATATATAATTGTACATTTTTACTGTTAATTTCTGGCTCGTGTGCGATACAAGTCTCGAGTTAATTTAATTTTAATTGGATTATTTAAACGGCTGTTTATCAGTTACCAAAGTATTATGCTTATTAAAATTTAAATATATAGTGAAAACTAAATTTGTGAACTAGAATTCTGTTACATAACATGCAAATTAGTTGGATCCAATTTCCGGTGATCCGATATGAAATCGAGTAAAACCATATGTTTAAATAAAATTTTGTTATTGGATTTATCCTGTAATTTCCTATATTGTTATAATTATAGCAATTTTATAACATTCGCACAAATCGATGGCTGATATGAGCACGAAGTCAAAATACGTGTTAAAGGTTGCGTCCGGCATGTTAACTTATACCGAAGTTATTATATACGTGCATTAAATTTCGCTGGCCGTCGATATGTTTAACGAACGGTAAAAAACGCCAACATTCAAATGTAACGCGATCAATTACTGCTCGCGGGCCGTTCAACATTTTCGTGAAAATAGACATATTAACTGTCGATTAGTTATTTTCAACTTCTGTACAGTTGTGTGCGGCAGGTGTAATTCATTGATTTATTTGCGAGTTCGGTGAGTTATCCGAAATTGTTTCGTCTCGCCAAGCAGACACAATACTTTTATATTTATAATCATACATAATTACTATAATTATGAGATATATTACGGTATGGTCAACGTCATCGTGTATCACGACGTCACACGTTTTTATATTCGTCATGTTTTTTTTTTGTACCGTCTACGACGTGAAAACATCGAAGGGCTCATTATAAACAAGCGACATCTAGTCGTAAAAACAAACAAATGAACAAACGTGCATTCATTCATTTAAATACTACGCGTCTAATTCCAGGGGATGACACATCCTCACTGTAAAGCACACCTTGTCGTCGTGCCACAAACATAATAATGTATAAAGACATTGGACGGAAATTTAATTTTTTTTATACACTGACAAACGCGAGTACGTATTTTTGAATGATCACAAACGTATCTTGAAATCAAAAATGTTGTATATCTTCGTTGTATAGAAATTATATTGCTCTCTGAATGAAATAGTGAATTCAAAATCTTAAAATATGCACTCAATATACTACGAGAAAAAATACTCTATATTTAAAAAAATATGTAACTGAAAATGTTTATCTTTAAAATACTAAAAATTAATTTCAAATAAAAAGTAACTAAGTATTCAGCTGTACGGAAAAACAAAATATACTGTTAAACTGCAGCTACTGAATATATAATAATAATGAATGTATAGAAATTGTTGATGAATAGTACAATGAATATTAGGAACATAGTACATATAATAACAACACTTTCGTAAAAATTCAAGTATTGTAATATCTAAAATTTCACTAAAATAAAATTGTTTTTTTATTAATTGTGATCATTTTTTAACAAAACGATTAATAGTAATATCTACGCACATAAATATATGTAAAATAATGAAATTTACAACATATAGGTGCAAAATTTTGTTGAAGTATTAGCTCAATAAATGATTAAATTGGTATAATCCAAATGATTTTAAACTTGTGGTAAACCTGCATGTATCAAAACGTCACCTGTACGTACCTATGCGACTTTTTGAATATTAAAAAAAATGTGATTTCATTATTGAAATAAAAATAAAACGAATTTATAAACAATGTTTTTCATTTTATTGTGTACTGCAGTGACTGATAATATTATATAACTATTTTAATTCAAACGATGATTTGTTTTCTTCTCATAATTTATACGATTTTTATTTAACTGTAAATATATACATGCATATATAAACGATCATATAAATGATATACTGCTAAGTTCAAGGTAAGTTTATGTATTACAATATAGGTTTACTACGATGATTTAAATTGAACTCCCTCACATCCCACAGTCATCGCCGTATATATTTATATAATATACCGACTGCCGACAAAATTACAAGAATTTTTTTTTTATTTACAGCGCGAAACTGCCGACTTGTAACCACGTGGTGACCGTAATTTCGTTCCAAGAGAAAAAACTAAATAGATAACAAAAAAAAAAAAAAACGTTTCGGGTATGAGTTATATTTATACAACTACGACCAAGTCATCTACCCCCCTCTCGTTCTACCCTTTCATGCGCTACGCAGTAGTTTCCAGGGGACACGATACTGCTGCAATAACCTAATGACCATACCATTACATTTATTTTATTTTTTATACACATAGTTTTTTTTTCTTTTTGATAATGACACGTATTATATATATTATAAAGATATATTCTTTGATGATTCGGCTCATGCGTTTATTTGTTTTATTTTATTTATTTATTTATTTTTTTTTTTTAGGATCTACCGACGGTTGACCTAGAGGGCTAAATATTCCACCGCGTCGAAATTGTATCGCTGCCAAACCCATATGGCCTAATAGAAATTGATTATTTTCCGCACCATTCGACTGCAGTGACGACAATATTTTAGGCTCTTCATTTATTTATGGACCCTGGTATTACAATTGAAAAAAAAAAATTAACATTTGACCCCCAATAAAAAGTAACAATAATAGTTAACGTCAGCGACCGTTTCTATATTTTTGTTTTATTATTATTATTATTATTATTTTCAGCGTGCGCGCTACTCCAATTGCACGCATATCGAAATCGAAATTAAAACCACGAGCGAAAAAGTTAGATATTATCATATTATAATAGAAAGAACACTTTCAGTTGTCCATCTGTAATATACCCATTTTAATTTCTTGTTCCGAAAATAAATGAATCAATACCTAACAAATTATTGCTATTAACTAAAACATTTTTTTTTTTTTTTTTAATACTTGTATATACAACTAATTAAATGGAATTAACAAACTACACTACACATATATAATATAGACTACATTTTAGTTTATAATGTAGTATGAGATTAAAGTAATCATATTAGTATTAACTCCTATATTATGTAATAAATGTAAGAATAGGTAAGTCAAATTACATATTGTCATATTGATACTATACTATACACGCACTTAATCTCTAATGAATAATTCATGTACAATTAATTTAATAATAGTATATAGCAAACTATAATATATATTAATTTTTGTTAAACTTTATAGTTAAATTGTAATTGTTAGTTCTAAACACAAAAGCTACCCAAAATATAAAAACAAATTAACCATTATAATTCCATAAATATTTCAATTGAGCCATCAAAGTAATTTTGGAAGTACAATATTTTAAAATATCTAATTTAAACGCTTTTGTAAATGATTAAGTTTACTCTTATAAAAACATTCTGATGATAATTAAACACTAACAAATAGCCGTTTTTGTTATATATAACATTATTAAAATTAAAAATAGAACATAGGATGCTTCATTTAACATATTAGGATAAGAACAAAAATGCATAAATACTGTTTCATGATATAAAAAAAAATGTTAGCTAAATATATTATATTATGGGATATAATATACCAGACATGAATTTTATAACGCAGGTACGTATTTATTTCAATAAATTATAGTAATTGTTGTATAATTTTTATTTAGCCCAGATGATGAACATTGATGCAGATAATAATTTAACATAATAATATAATATATGATCATGGAAAATAAATGTAAATAATATTCAAGACATTTTTTATTTCATACGATAAATGTATGATCAATAAATTATTTAATATTATTATTATACGTTTGAATATAATGTTTTTTACACATATTGAAAACTAAATAATGTATTATAGAGCAATATTGTTACTATGTTTTATGTTAAAGAAAGTTTGAATCCAATATTTTTTCGGGTTTTTCCTTATTCCTACAGCGACGTGACGAGACAGTCATGATAGTCTTATGGAGAAAATTACAGTCACAATACAATTTAAATATTCTTGTAATTCGTCTTTTTATTTGACAATGTTCGTTCATCATCAATAATATAAATCCTACATCAAGAAAAATACTAAAATAATTTTAATGTGTACGACAAATAATGGAATAATTAAGGATAACAGTAATAACAGAAAAGGGATAGGGATAGCTAAGTGACATTACTTTAATTATTATACGTTCACTTGAGCAAGATATATTCCGTCAACTAGTTGTTAATCAATCGTAACGAAAACTTTGTATCATGTTATTCGTTGTTCATGTTTAATTATTGATTTTTCAATTCATTGTAAAAAGGTTTATCAAAAAATAAAAATAAAATGGTTGAGCGTTTATCATGCTTTAACTCCCTGGGCCAATAAAAGTCTCTCGGGAATCGCGTTTCGTGGTAAGTCATTTAGTCGCTTAGGAGGATGTTTAGAAATATGTGTTGTTAGCTTTTTAAGCCCAAAAGTGATTAATCATAGTGTAGTAAAAACGATTTTAAACTGACATCCGTTCATTATAAGTTTGACCGTAAATTTTACTATATTTTGCACTTTTTATGATCTCTTGAAAAGTTTAATCACAACTTTCACTAGGTATTACATTTATTTCATTATACATTGCAGTTATACATGTCATATAGGGAAATATTCATTGTAAATTGTAATAATCTATCCTAAAAACTGTTAACTGGAAAAATAAACACGAACATCTTTACTTATAAAAGGCTCAGAATTCAAAATGATTTTGTATACATAGAACTATATAATAATAACAATAAAATTACTGCACGCACTACGTAGTCAATTTTAAAATAATTATAAATTAAAATCAAAAATTTCTCAAAATGTTTGAGATAAAAATTATTGACTTCATTAGATATCATTAAATATTATTACGCGGCATGGAGAGATATTAAATAATAAATTGATAGTTATGTTCATGAAAATAATTGTTTTAATTGGTATGTACATACCTACATTCAGTGATTACATTTATTAAATTATCTTTATAAATAATACAATTTAGGAACTGGGTAGTTGAGAGGTCAATTACGATTTAAAATAATGTAAAATTAAACCAGAAGAAATATTATATTCAAATACAATTTATTGTAATTACTGCCAAAAAATTATAATATAATCTAATATTTATCTATAGTTAATATTAATGGAATATTGAAAAGGTTTTTACAGAATAATAATCTAAACATTGTTGCAAAACATAATAGATGCGTTTATCTCGTGTTATGTTTCCATCTATTTGATATAATATTATTATAGTACCCAGCTCATGTCTGTAAGTGTCTTGTAAATTTATCTATCAAATCATACGAATAAAATTCACAATACACCTACTGAATTTGTAAAGTTGATTTGATTTTGTTTGAAAAATCTAATAATTTAAATTCGTGAGTAGTAGTATTTTATTTATCAAACTTTAAAATATTATGACATATTAAACTTATTAATTAAAAAAAAAAAATATATTAAAAAATGATTACAACGGTATAAGTTGCTGCTTGTTAGCTTTTTTTTTAAAGCCACACAAACAAAAGTGGAGTTATGGGATGGGCATTTTGTGTGCATGTTTTAAATAAAATGTATATTGTGTATCTAGTATCTAATATCTATATTGCTATCAGAAAAGTACTACGCCACTGTTCTAAAAGTGCTAACAATGTGCGCACACGAACACTCAGACCATCCATACACGTCGATAGACACATATTTTTATATACGTATCACGCACAAACACACAAATACAAGTATATGTGTATCGTAAATATTTTATTTTTTATTCATAAGTTTCATAGGTTATGATTGTGAAAAATACAGCGAAACTAACACAACGTGTTGAGTACAAATAAGATACGATTAACAGAAAACCATTGTCGTGACAACTTTGGCACAACTACGCCAACGGTGCAATGTCGCTACACACCCGCTACTAAGACATCAGCACACGGCATGCCTGAGCGTTGTCAGCGTCAGCCGTCACCGGTTTTAATGGAGCTATAAAACCGAACGATAACACGGTTATTTCTTTTTATTATTAATAATTTTACTATCTACTTTTAAGTGTAATGCAGCAGTACATGCGATGAAAAAAATATCATATTTATAATTATAAACTCCGCAAGTACCTACTTTTACGTACGAAAAATAAAAACTTAAACGAGAATAAGACACATCGCGATAAATGCTTTTTATAAATAACCCGCGAGTAGGAGGTAGCAGCCCCGTGCATTTAATCGCGATAAAAAAGTAGAAAAATAACCGGCTAAGGTCGGCGTGCAGTAGATCGCATGTGCACGTCCGTCGGCAACAAAAATAAAACAATTTATCCGACTCGCACTCGCAGGTTAATTCGGTCTCTTCGACGACACAATATCAACCGTACAAGGTTAATAATATTATAATATTATTACGAAGCACGTTATATTAACATGTATCTACCTATTGTACGCATGCGTTTCGTGGAAAGTTTTTAACGATAAGGTGTCCCAAAGTTTCTAATAATACAACAAACGTAGTCGGCGTACACAATTTCGAGAAACAGTACCTGCGGCAATAATATTACGTGGGTATGTGTATATCTTATTATTATGTAACTTTTATCGCATATTTCGTCGAGAGTGTCACACTCCGGTGTATATGATAACATTATAATAGTCACTCGCACTCCATATAGAAGTCGTGAACACATGTATTGTTATATATGAATAGAAAATGTTGGTTTGAACACGTATATTACTTTGAACGCGGCTCGGAAGTGGTGAGAAGAAAATGTATCACAGTAAATGCGTGTGTGTGGTAACACTATTTTTTCGTCGCACCAAGTTTTCATAAACTCTACACAAAATACATTTGTTTGCTGCCAAATACTCGTAAAACAAGCACGAAACCCACAATGACGTGTTTTACGAACTGTACTTGAACTATTATGGGTACAGGTCATAAAGTCATCATCGACAAATTGTTACTAAATATATAAATATATGCAAAGTACAATGCGTACAATTTGGAAATTCATCTCGTGTCAGGTGCAGATGCAACCATTGGCATTCTCATTTCAGGTTCTGCAAGACTGTACTTTGTAGGTGTAATATTTCGATTTGTTTACAAAGAACTAAATAATATGTTTTTCCTAGTGTAATATTATTTTCAGTTTTTACTTTTTGATTCTTCCACACCGTTTATTTAACTGGTGAGGTAGTAACCATCATTATTTGGTATTTCTCCGTCAGTTTGGGCGAATAGTATATATATAGTTATAAAGTTATAGTATAATACCATTTGGACGAGTGCTTTTTCCATTATAAACCTGTTTAGTTCGAATAAGTGTGAATAGATTTATCTGGAAATTAATGTATTTACTGTATAGCAATGTTATTACTTTACTATAATGCACTTTTCAATTGAAATATAAAAATAAAATAAAAACGTACATAGTATACATAAATAATAAAGGACTTTATTTTACTCGGCTAAATAGTAAAGTTAGGTTAAAAGTCCTGTATTGGTATTTTTTTTAAATTGTTTCACTCGTTCTAACCACCATCACCCTATAAAAATGATCAACCTCAAGATCATATTATTATAAATATTTATGAAATTTTAAATCTGTTGATTAAATAACCATAAAGGAAACCTACTTTGTACAGTCTCAACAACACTTAATATAAATAATATATATTTTTTAATTAACAGTAAGAAAAATATTAAACTACAGCAGGTACCAACATAATAAATTATTATTAAGATCTTTTTTAATGTTTTGAGAAGCCTCAACAGCAGATCTTAAAAATCTCATAATACGCAGTTGTAATCCTTTACAAATAATTAAAAGAGCCAGACCATGATAAATGCTCATTTCCCTCATACGCGTAGCATTCGATAGAAACATAGTATTATTATTTATTATATTATACAAAAACGTTTTAGTTATTCAAATACGAGGCGTCGCGATGTATGTGGGTGGCCGACAATTAGTCATTTGCGTGCACGAGTATTGCAAACTCAAGGAACGCCTTGAAAAATAAATTAAAATATTTAAAATCTAAAACAATTATCTGCACGACGTGTCCAATGTTTAACATCAAACGTATACGTGTGTGTTCGTGTGTTCCAATCGGTACGCTATTAGGTATTGTTTTAAAGAGTAATTTTTGGCGATTCATATTGAACAATAAACGTTGCAGTGGCATTCGTGTCCAATTCCTAGGTAATCGCGTATCGAATCGCCTAATGCCGATATATAAATTATTTTTTAAATATCCATTTGGTGAATATGACCGGGGGAGATATTTAAAAGGGCGTTGCCAGACAGCAAACGTCCTGGTATTTTCATAAAAAAGGAACCAGCATGGTTAAAAATATTACATAATAATATGCTAGATTGTTTAACCGAATACACGGTAGTGGTCGTCTAGGAGACCGAATATAATTTATGTATTATCGTTTGATTAATAAAGTGCCATAATTGAAAATCACAATATTTATCACCAATCTGCAAGCATAAAAATACTTAATAATAAAAACGATAGTTAGGTTCGTCCTTTCCATGAAAAATATATAAACAATTTAATGAATACTCGAAGATATTATATAATAATTATATTAATATTTTAAATAAGATATTTTTGTAACTACACACACAAACACTATCCAAAAAAAATACCGTCTTGGCACACATATTTTCTCGTAGTTTATAGATAAATTATGAAACTAATAGAAGTTTTTAAATTTTTGATAAACTGCGTAAAGAGGGTTTCATTATACATTAATTTATTATTTTTAAATACCTACTTAAAAGTGGCTAAAACTTTGTCAATTACTGATAATGTTGAAATTGGTGTACTTAAATAGTATAAACGTTATGAACAAACTTACTCTGTATACTAATATGGAACCAATAATTTATTTCAAAGATAAACTTTGGACGAATTCAACTTTTAATTGGGCACATATTCGTCATTCGTGTAAATGAAAAACACGCTTACTGTGCATTGTGCAAGCTTTTTTTAAAACGTATAGAAGTTTATTTATTATATAAACACTGTGCTTAAGTTGGGAGAAATTAAGTAGACTTCAACTCAACGATTTAAAAACTGCGTTCCAAATGCACAATTTATTAACATAGACTTGTGGAGGGGGGGCTTTGCCTCCCACACCCCCTCTTCAACCTTACTTATATTTTGAATACCATTTTTCAGCTACGCAGATATTTAAATTCTAAGTATAATATATTTTGTTAGTAATACATGTTAGTCCTACATGTCCTAGCAGAAAATAAAATAATAATAACCAACATACATAATTAATATACCAAATAGATAACAAAATTAATAATTATTGTTTTTGATATAAAAAATCGTAAAATTCGTTAAACATATAATTGACGTAAATTGAAATCCATATTTTAATAAAAATTATTTTGAACATAAGTTTTTACCATCCCCTTATTCCAGTGAAGAATATAGTTGGGTTACGCAAAAAAAAAAAAAAATAGCAGAGGAGCTCCACCCCGCTGCGCACTCCCTAATTCGAGCACTGATTATACACGTACAATTCTAAGTGCAGAATGATTACTTGGCTGAGTTTTTTCACCGAGGGAATCGTATTAATTGTATTTTGATTATGGTCGAAATAAAATCAGAAATTTGATCTCTGACACAAAATGGCCACGGCTGGTCGGGCATTGGCTACAACGAGTCAAGATAATATTATAGTCACCATACCCGAAAATAAAATTGCACGCAATATTATTTTACGATAATAATAATAATAAAAATAATAATATACCTAATAGAAGTGATGCTTTTATACACCGTACCTACACGCCAACGATGACTTGACCACAATAAAACGAAATGTTTTCCACTGGCAAGACACGTCTGTAATAATATTGTGTACAGAGAAATCGGGGTGGTAAAACGACCGTAGAAAGAGTATGTATAGGTAGAGGTACTTATGTACCTCTATAACGACCCAATAAAACGCTATACCTGTTATACATGGGCCGTCATTGACACGGTATCGTCGTTTTTAACAACTCGATATTGCGAGCTGTACTATATAAGCTTAACGTTTTTATATCTGTGCCCGAATGCTGCGGTTGATTTGAATATTTCGAGCAAGGTTTTTTTTTTTTGCAAATATTTATCTTCAGTGAAAAAAAGTGTATCGCGGTGGCAACGTTTGTAACGCGTATATTATTTTAGTGTCAATTTGGTATAAACCTCGTGGCGGTTCGTGCATAAATAACCACTACACGATATTATTATTAGATTTGTTTACCTGGAAACGCACACCCACGCGGAATGCGAACGGTTCGTAACGGTTTATTACGATATTAATTTATCAACGGGGTTACACCGACTTAATTAAATAACTCGACTGCACCAAACGAAATCGTTTGTGAAACTCGGCAACAATGTCGCATATTCCACATAATTCCGTAAAACCATAATAATATAATTTTCGACATTGGTTTGTATTCGGACATATTTCAGAAAGGCACTCGGAACCGACGTTATTGTCTGTTCTTAGGTTATGCACACAAAGAATAAACATATTTTATATTTCATTCATTACTGTGCAGCTAAATATTGCTTAAAATAATTTACGATACTTATAATAAAGCTCTACCGTTATTCAAAAACATGATATTTTAAATATGTGCTTTGATAAATTTTTACGGATGAGCAGTTGAGCAATTCGATGTTTGCACAAAAAATTTAAATTGTAAAATAAATAAAAATAATTTTTTAACGTGAAAAATCATAACTGTTTTATGTTATTATATTAATTGGAACATAAATAAGCTGAAAGATTATATAATGTTTATGACAATATTATTAAGTATATATATATTTTACTACCGTCTAACTTGATAAATTGTGTACAGACCACGTATAATACAAACAATAGAATGGTTGGACGTATTATCTTGAATAAAAAAAAATAGATTACAGAAAATATTTTTCATATAAAATAAAAAATATTATATAAATTATGGTTGTTAAAATTCTTATGAAATAGTAATTATTTTTGGTTAATTATAGAACGACTGTAATCGCTCATGACGAAAAAACTTTAAACGATGATAATGATGATACGTAATTACTAAATACATATGTAGCCAAGAGAGACACAAAACTTATTAATTAATTCATAAGGATAAAACTAAGTAGCTGATATACACGGAGAATATCAAAGTATCAAAATATAATACCATATACAACAATGCGTATCTACAAGAATATACTATTCACATTGACGGGGGTGGGGTTTTTGGAATTTTGAATACAATATTAGATTTGTCCGTATCGTTCAGGTCGTAAAGTATAATATTATCGCTACCGCGAGTACACGATCTAAATGCACTATCATCTATACATTTTATTAAAACATTTTTTCAAGTTTTCCGCCTCCGATTTTTTTTCAATGTTTTTTACCATAGTATGACATCGTCATCGATCATCATGACATCGGGGATACTCAGGTATATGGGGCTCATTTTGATATAGGGCAGGATACGAAATGAAAACAAATCACGTAGATACCTAAAACAATATTTTATTATATTAATCAATCGGTACTCGATTGTTGGCGTACGCAAAAGACAGCTGGGTATAAGTCAATGATATAGAGGCAATAAAATTAGAAAGGTATTTCCTAATCATGGGGTCTAATAGGCAATACATAATATAATATAATAATAAACGCAACCGACAGTCTTCGTACTTTTCCAATGCGTGTGCGCGAATACAAACAGTTCGAGCAATTTTCGACGTTTGATTAATAACCCTCAAATAACCACGACAAGAAAATTAATTATGGTAATTTGTCATAATCAACGTCGACAGCGCTGTCAGATGGTTTATTTTTTTCAATTATTTTATTATAAATTATTTTATTATATTATTATATGTAATATAGAAACGTAATGCGATAACAAAATATTATTATACTGTGTGCAGCAGAAAATTAAGAATATTTTATATTATTTTGAAGTGATCGAATGCTTGAAATGGTCGTCGTTATTTATTTTCGACTAAAAACAAACATTATTATTTCAGCTGTTTTATATTTTCAGCCACAAATGATAAGCAGATGGTTCCTTGTTTTGTTAAAATGTACATTAAAATTACATTATGAACCACTCTAAAGATATATACAACTATGTTAAACTTACAAAACATATATTTTGATTAAT
This sequence comes from Rhopalosiphum nymphaeae, assembly GCA_036289425.1. Taxonomy (NCBI): domain Eukaryota; kingdom Metazoa; phylum Arthropoda; class Insecta; order Hemiptera; family Aphididae; genus Rhopalosiphum; species Rhopalosiphum nymphaeae. Next base: position 8,684,526 of record JAZAQC010000006.1, on the reverse strand, counting down.
GTGAAAAAAAATGCATGATATATTAATTACAAAGTTAAATATTCCAATATATTGTTAGGTACGTGATTTTAATTAAAAATTACCATTCTGCAATATTACAATTTATTCAATATTTTAAATATTATTATAAATATTTCTATTTATTTGCACTTTAAATAAAACAAAATCTTTTTTAGTATCTGTAAAGTAATTTTATATATATATATATATATATACTATATATAGAAAGTCAATATAAAGTACTCGTATATATCAATGTGAAATACACTAAAGGTAACAAAAAAATAATATACAGCATATTAAATTCGTTTTCATAAGAACCAATATTTGGTTTTTAACTTAAATATATCAGAGCAATTTTCTCTCACTCATTATCATACTTAAAGTTAAAAACATTATTTGTGGTTGTAAACTTCTTTTTTTATATTTAAATGTTATATACGTACTATATTATTAGTATTTTTAAAAAAATTGTAATATTTCTAATAAATATAAGATGATATATTATAATTATAACTAATATAAGTAATGTAAAAATTGAAATATTGTCAATAGCTGTTGTAGAATTACAAATAATTTTCTTGACTTAGAGTTTTAATAATACTAATTCTTTCTAATATTGTATAGAATAATATAACAATGATTATGACAAAATCAAATTTACTTTTATCCGAGGTCACGTGGTTCGAGAGAAAGAATACAAATAGCCATCTTATTTATAGAGAATGAGTAAAAACTTTGAGAAATGACACCACCTTAATTTCTTATATTTTTTTTTTTTTTTGTTAGAAAAAGTTTTGAATTAGGGAAAAAAGATAAGATTATTTCGGCCGAAATGGATACCGCCTTGCTCAAATAGAAACGTTCTCGGCGTTTCGCAACCTATTCTTCCCCCACGCAGCACTCCTTAAAATCCAACCACTAACCAGTATGCGCGTTTATAAACGTATTATAATTTAAAAGCTTCGTATTTGTGTATTAAAATATAATAATGGACATTCCGTGTCAGTTGGTGATTTTGTTTTGTTTTGCGCATTATATTTACGTGTTGTCAGCGTGGGTGCGCGCGTGGTGGCACCGATGGTTATTTGTTTTCCGGTCGAACACTTTTAAGCTGCTTTTGCTCAATTACGCTGTTTGGGGCCGAAACGGTATCATACTACTCAAACAAGGAAACATGCATAAAGGAGATTGTTGTACAGTTAAATTTTGTTTGTTATCACCAATAAATTTTAGAAAAATGGATGACTGAAAATTACTATACTTATACAATAAGAAACCCATGGCGTTGTACATTTTGACTATTTGGTTTTTGGTTATAATATTATGGTTTCATTTATTTTTTAGTTATAAATTATTTTTATGTATATATATTATAATAGGTTTCTTTTTTGATCAATTTATCATTATTTATTATCACGATGATATAATTCAATAAAAAGTAATAATAAAAAAAAATAACATTTACATACTTAATATCTTAATATTGAACTTAAGTTAAAAAGGTATTTTATAGGTATCTATAGAGAAAAGGATATCGAAAGATATTTTTAAAACGGGGTTATTATATATACAGCTATTTGTATATACTATGGACCTAAAACAAATTTGTATTTCCGGTCTTTCTGTGCCTGGGACCTTTAAAATCCTAGTAACTACAAAGCGGATGGTATGCGGGGAGGAGTTTCTCGGTTGAGGCAAAATAAAAACCGCCCAAAAAGACATTTAATCGATAAGTCCAATATACAACGGGCAGAGTGCGAACGGATACGACCTTATTGTCGTTTTCTTTCGTGGGGCATAAAAAAAACAACGTACATACACATTTTACATCATAAAAGGGTCACGACGATATTCCATGGCAGTATGTCTATCTCTATTATCGTATTATATTATATATAGTGTCATCGTTGTTCGTTCGTCAGGCACCCCACGGAATTTGTACTTTGACACGAGCACACACACGCGTATAAACAGGAGAACATATACAGCTGCAAATATAATGCATACTATAGTGTGTGACGATTTGCAAACTAGGAGGGAAAAAATAAACGTTCAACGGGCGCTCGCAACTCGGCAGAGGCCGCTAAAAAACCGATCGATCGATTTGAGCGGGTGAGGGTGGTGCCCCGCCCCACCCACCAAACTACCCCTCGTTACTGGAACAAGTGTAACCTACATTCAGAATGCGCACACGCGAACCCGCGCATCTGTGTATATGTATATGTATGTCATTGGGTGTGTGTGTATGCGTACGTAGGCGAGTGGGCGAGTGTGTGCGAATTATGTAAAACCAAATGCGGTACTTAAACATGACAGCCTTCGAGCGCATTTAACTTCCCCGAGACGTGTTTCCACTATCCTAACTCCTTCTCCTAATCCTTCTCTTCCTTCTCATCCTTTCCTCGTCCTCTTTATTCACGGTCGATCGACGTCGTTCGATTTGTATTTTTAATTTCTTCCCCTCCACCCATATGTCGGTAAAACGGTCGACTGGTAGGTAGAAAGACCCGTTGTCTTTAAATGATAACGCACATTTGTCCGTCAGATCTATCATACACGCGTTGCATTTTTCTCTCTCTATGACGTGCCTCATCGATTTTAAATTTTTTATGGAAATAATACAGAAGATGCTTTCACCCATTGTCGTTTTTATATATTATAATATATTATGTTTTTCTCCGTTATATTATATATGTGTGTATCTATGTATTTTGTTCTATGCTCTCGCATAATATTATTATTTGTTTCCGATACTTCCCTCAAAATAGCAGTTTTACTAGATTTATATACAAATAATATATCAAAATTTGTTCATGATGATAAATATTGTATTCTAAATTATTGCATTGTTTTCCATTTATATTAAATCTAAATCTTTTAACACGTTTTTCTTCTATTAATTATTAATTTACCAGATAATTTGAATTCAAAACATTTACAATCTTCATTATAAACTTACTATATATTATGGATATTTACTATATTATTGAAATAATAATGTTCCAGAAAAAACTCCTGAAACATTATTATATCTTAAACGGGTTGTCAACGATAAACCACTTATTTTAATTTTAAAATATTCAAATACAAATTTAACACACCATTAGACATTGATCAATGTTTTAATATTATTATTTAATTAGTGGATCATTTTTCTGATGATTCGTTATTTAATATTATTACCTTAATATATTACCTTCTAAATAAAAATTATTCTAAACACAACTATATTTTATACTTGACGTTTTAAAATGTATTACTGTACTGTGCATCATATTTAGCTTAAAAATAATATATAAATGTAAGTTGAAATATCCTTAATTTTATGAGGTGATTTAAATTATATTAAGAATTAAATAGTAAATTTACATATTATATACACAAATGTGTTGTGTATTCATTTTTGAGTTGGAATCATCGTGTTATATAAATGTATAATTCCTATTATAATACTCTTATTGTGAAGAAATAAATGATTTTCAGTTAGTAAAATATGAAGTATTTAAATTGTGATCAAGAATTGTTTTGAGTTTATAATGTTTAAATTAAATTTTGTATGAAATTTCTTATATAAAATATTATGTTTAAGTACTATAATAAAAATATATGAGAAAATTATATTGTCTATCCATGCTAATACAATTTTTTTTTCATAAGAAAAAATAAAACAAATGATAATTTTAATGTATAATTTATTGAACCAAACGAGGAAATAACACTGAGTTATTAAATATATTTTATAACCAAAAATGTATAATATAATATACTTTAAAACGAAAAGAAAATTAGTTATTATATATACACGTAATGATATTTTTATGTATACATTTACTGTGAAATATAATGATGCCACACAATAGTAATCAACCAATAACCATAGTATAACATGTAACAATAATATTCAATTTTGTGATTTTATAACTTTCATGTTCAATTTCAACTTAAGAACTTTTAACTTAAGAAAATATAAATTTCAATTAATTAACGGGATCTTAAAAATGATTTAGACATTTCGTCTGGTCTCATGGTACATATGTGGATTGTAAGTAAATTGTAAGTAAATAAAAAATCACAAACGACTACCACAATTTGATGATTAAGTCAAAATATAGTTATAAATATTGCGTAAAAGTTGAATGCGCTTTGTCACACTGTATTATACTATAGAATAAAACAGAAGTCTAGCATACACCACTTAAGTGTATTTTAAAAATACTCTAGATGATGGCATCGCTCCGGGGTTGAAATCATCAAACCATTTGTTCGTGAACAATGGGTACCTGTACGAGTTACATTTAAATGTACTCAGGACTTTTCACTACAATGGCTACCAAACAAACGTTTTAACGAATATGAACTGTGTCCGTTTCGAATTCATTTTTTTTTAAGAGATCAATGGTTGTGGTCGATCCCGTTATTTGTATAATAATTATGCTCCAGTTAAACCATGTCGTTGTTACACATTTCATAACATTCGATAACTGGGACATACATTTTTCATATTGATTTTTAATGTAACAGAAAACGGCTTGCACTACTCTCAGAAACAATGGCATAAATCCATAATACGAATATTTAGAGTATACCAACCGTGATTTTAATGTAAACACTCTTCACTATTTATACTAATTCCCGGGCTAAAACATTAAGTTTTAATCAAAGTAAAAAAAATGTAAGATAAAATGAATGACGATGAACACTTATTTTAAAATAATATATTATACATATTATGATATTATTTTTCAAACTATCGTGTTTCGCCGTGATCGAATTGATTAGGGTTTTTACACTGTCACGCGATTAGTATTTTTCATAAAAATAAAAAAACAAATCAAAATCTTTACATCCGTAATTTGACCTAATTTACATATAGATATATATATATATATATTCGGTCAATAATTAACTGTAACTTAATTATTTATTGTTTAATCTCTTAACTGTCAAGCGCATAAAAAAGCTCATTTAAATAAAAGTTCATGTTTGCGATACAGTTCGTAATCATGATTTATAAATTAATAACCATTATTTTTTCTGTACTAAAAAAAAAAAAAAATACAAATAGAGTTTTATCATTCTGTGCACGATACATGTTTCGTAGTTGCCAAGTTACGATTGTAGGTTGTTATTTTGGTATTCAGACAACAAAAATAAATATTCAATATTCAATCGACCGTTCATGACAACTTTATTTGTACGCCCCAAATCAATTAATCATCTGTTAATAGTTATTCAATATTGTATTGGTTTAAGAAGAGGTTGATGTAATAAAACGTTAATATATGTACCTAAGATAGTATGATGTGAATAGTATATGCGAATCATGGATTATTAGATTTTCACACATATTTTTACACAGCACATGTATAATTTTTGATCGAAAATTTCTTTAACATTTTTAAAATAAATTGAAAATAAAAGAAATAAAATATTTAAAAGCACCTAGTTAAATTTGAGAACTATTGTGTGATTTTAAATTAATTATTCAAAATTAATAAAAACAACTATATTTTTAGTAACATATTAAAATCAAACAATATTATATAAAACATGGATTATTATAAACAATTATATTGTTTATTAACTGTTAAATAACCTAATAAATGTATATAGTATATATTTTTAGTTTAGCATATTATATTATAATATATATAAATATGATGTAGATACGTCAGTATATTCGAGGACATTTAGAATATTAGTATACTTTAAATGTTTAATTCATATTTGTTGATAATGAAGATTATTTAGTATATTATTTATAATTGAACTATTTTATTTTCTGGCAAGTATAGCTAGAATGATTTAAACGTTTTACAAAACAGAAAACGAATTAACTCCCTTGTCGGTGTGTATTATTTTAAAAAGTGTATTAATATTTTGTTATACTAAGTATATTTCTTATTATTAAGAAGTATTTGTAATCATGATTTAAGTTACATAGACAACAGTGGTATGAAACCGTTACATACTATGTTAATATTATTTCTCATAGAAACTTTAATCCCACTAACTTCAAGTATTTAATGAATATATTGAAATATTTTATTAATGATTCGATATTTGAACGACATACTACAAAAATTATATATTATAACTAAATTAAAAACCATTAAAAATAAGTTACATTTTCAATTAAAATATTTTGTATAACATATTATATTATATATATTAATGTATAATGTATATAGTTAAAATTAAAAGAGACAAATCTAAAAATAAAATCAGAGCATGAAAAATGTCTAAGCACCTTGAATTTTGGATATGCGCCGAGAACTTTATAATTATTGTTTTTAATCCAGCGTCATGCTGAGATTTTCTTCGATTGTAAACTTTTAAATCATTTTGTATAAAATTTTAAATTGTAAGAGTTTTGATTCATAATATTATATAGTTTATTTTATTATGCTCTATAATTTAATGAAAGTATTCGAATATCAATCGTGAACAATATTTTCTATTACGTTGAATAATACAATATCGTACTGTTGATAAGATACTAATTAAATACCAACATATACCTTGAATTATAATTTTTTTTTTAAATACAATTATTACGATATTCTTCTATAATACGCGAACGATATTATACGCGTAATAGTATTTGTGCATTATAAACTTCAATAATTGCGGTCTACGGACATGTTTTATGGTATCCTGCCGAGTCGGTAGGTATTGTGTTAATGTGTCTGTTATTACGCGATAATAGTCGCGTATAATTATAGATCTTGATTTATTTCCAGTTATTAAGTATGTGGGTAGTTCAACGAGACCGAAGTTTGAATAATTGCGCACAGTACACGATTTTCACAAACACAATAATTACGCGCGTTTAACTCGTTGAAATGTATCGGATACAATTTGAAATTAAACGACCGTTGTACCTCGGTAAATGTGTACACTGTACAGGTAGGTACATGAATATTAATGTGTAGAACTTGTATTATAGTAACAAACGGTTAATTAATCGAACGGTTTATACTCGTAAAACATTAAAACCGGAATAGCGTTTTTAACTGTTCATTATCATTCCGCTGAATGACTAAACGATATTCTACCTATAGTGTAAATAAACGTAATAGGATAAAAATTGTTCGTTTTGAATGCATTTAATTAAAAAGTGTTAATCGATAGTGTCCGCCGTTCGGAAAATTGCCTACCTACCTATTCAAACAATTTTCTATTTGTTTTCATACCTTTTATTTTTATTGAGTGGTAAAATACAATTCTCCATTCAACGAAAATACACAATGAAAACCCATAAATTTAAACCGACGAATGTGAAAAATATACATAAAATACAATACCCATATCATTGAAAAAAAACATATTTTATTATCCATCAAGCATTCAAGCTATTGACTAATTTATCAACACCCCTATCGTCCTACAAATACCTAATATATATTATATTATATCATTGTGTATTTAAACGAAGGAGGTATATAACATAAATTATGACTGTAATTTATTTTGTATAAATGTAAGATTAGTATTATTTGCAGCTATTATTATTTTATTTTTTTTTTAGGTTGTATCTAATAAATTTAAAAACAGTTCATTAGAAAAAGTAACCATTACAAATCATTATATATATTAATGGTCTCATTAGTCTTTGTATACTATTCATAATATAAAAAAACACATAGATATTTGAGTAATAAATAATTAACGCCACAAACTATTTAATACAATTTTGTAGAGTATTTAAGCATTCGCAAAATTATTATGATACATATTTTATACCTTAATTTTACAATCGCTACATTGTTTAAAATATTTATAGCAGTTTTAAATTAGGACTTTTATAATTTGGTGTTTAATCTTCGTTATCTGTAAACTTTTCTAATTGAAAAACAAACAAAATAAATTGTCATATATCAGTGCCTACGGAACAAGCCCATGTACTACCTATATTATAATTAAAATACACCAGTTTTTCGTAGAAAATATTTTGAAATAATAAATCGAATAATGAGGGATATATAATCAGATTCATATTTTCAACAAATTAAAAATGATTAAAAATCACAAACCTATTTATTTAACTTGGACAACCTATTTCAGATATAATTGATAATTTTTTATAAAAGTTCTAAATCTTACATTTCTAATTTATAGTATTAAATTATTCATTTATAAATCACGCTTTTGTATTATTATGTAAGAGTGTGAATTATGAGACGAGGTTGAATAGCGTTTTGATTAACAAAATACATAATACTAAACAAGCTGCCTACTTTTAGTAGTTGAAAAATTTGGAATAATATTATTATCTATATTTTGTATATACTTTATAAAGATAAATACAATTAAAAGTTTCGACAGTCCAAAACACAAACACTATATTTAATCTTTAGCCGTTATTGTGTGCGTTCGAGTGACGTTGTGTTATAATCATAACTCAACTTTTACGATTATTCTTAAAACCAAAACTTTTAAGCGTCTACGAATTTTGTCGAAAAAAAACAAAACGATGAAAAAAATCTCGGAAAATGATACGGAATTACTTCAAACACGTTATCCGAGACATCTGCACGCAACATTATATAGAGTTTTATTTTTTCTGTAATGGGTTAGTTTTTTCGTAAAAATAAAATCCACACAACGTAATATATCTAATAGTCACAATTATATGCCAGACCACATATCGCACATCGTTATATATTATACCAAGCATTCGATAAGTTCGGAAACTCGTAATTACTGTACGCATATGGAATACCTACACAGAACAATAATAGATATATATGGCTGTATATATTTTATAATGTGAAATATTTAATAACTTTATTATTTATATCATATTATTATCGATTGTCAGTCTCATTATTAGTCTAATGACCTTTTCCAAGCTTATTGAACACCCTCTATTATTATATTAAATAGTAATGTTTAATTTCATTAATCACACACACACACACACACACACACATACATACATACATTGTTATTATTTAATAGCATTTTATTTTATTTTTACTTATTTCGTTTGTGACGTACAAAACCATTGTGTAAAAATTATTTTCGCGTGGTACAGACCGTCACCGCGCGTTTTTTGAATAAAATATTGTTTCATCAACGTCATTTTTTCTTAGTCATTGTCACAATAATACGGCATTTCAAACACGATTTCGGTTGATGGAATCATGCAGGTCACAGTCGTCAAAATATGGTTTGCACACTTAGAAGTGGCTTACGGGCTATAAAATATAGCATATATTCCTTGGACGTACCTCATTCTCACTTTAACAAGGTCGATAATTTCGTCAACATGGATGTTATTTAATCTATTTTTTTCTATAACCATAAAGCAAAAATGTCTAATTATTAATTATATCTAACAATCAAATAACATTAGCTGTCCGCTGGAAAAACTTTCGATATCCCGCCGATATAGTCTACCTCTGATTGTCGGCCGATAATTGTCTGCAAAAGTCTGAATAAGGACTATTGTGGTATTAGCAGATATGACGAACTTTACTTTTATAATCTTTACAAGATTTCGCTATAACCTCTTCGAAGTTATGATTTGCAATTTATATATATATATATATATATATATATCAACAGGAGTGACCATAATCGTATCACTCAAAGTTTTGAAAACCTGGTGTATACTATAATTATTATTTATAGAACTTTTACACACAAACTCGGTAACATAATATTGGTATATTGGCATGTTAACTGATAAAACAACACATTATTATTTTCCCGTGCAAAGTGTAATATGCGATGGTTGAGGTGAGACTAGCCGAGGGATAATACCAATAATTATGTTATTCAATTATAATAATTTTATCATAATATTATAATAATCGCACGAGTATAACGATAGCTACTGCTATAATATACGCGTATCCATCGTTAGCGTTCAGAAGTATTCGAGGCACGTGGTTTTCCTACAGAATAACGTATTGTGAGGTCAACCCTTAACTCCAACTATTCCAAAAACTCTTTCCACACAATCAAAATAACGGTACACAATTTAGACAACATATTATAATATTATTGGTAGTTACTCTTCAACATAAAATATATATTATACAATACGATTTTGCAAAATAGGTTGCAAATGTGTAACTATGTACTGGTGATATCACAACAATATTATTATTGTAACAAAGATAACTGTTTGATGACGATTATAATGATAACATGTTAAAAAAATTTATGATCCTCACCAATATCCGCCCGGTGGTGGTCTGTCCGGATATCAGTTCGCCCGCCCAGTCTTTGGCCTCTGTCATGAACGTTCCCTCGAACTCTTGTTTGCCCTGCCGCTTTGGCTCTTTTTTGGGCTCGCTGTTCGGGCAACCGGGCGCCGCGAGCTCGGCGGGCTGCTTGCGCGTGAACAGAAACGCGAAGAACCGCCACAGGAGCACGATGAGCAGCCCAGCGAGAAACGTAAACACGCTGGACAGCAGGAAGCACCACCACTTGCGGTCCTGCAGGCACTCGGTCTTCGGCGGCATCGTCGTCGTCTGTACCGGGCATAGCTGCGCGCAGCATTGCCTTTCCGGAAGCATTGTACCTCGCCGGGGCCGTCCGATCCGGAAACATCAAATACCACGGCGTGGCCGACGTTTCGTCACCGCGTACCACACCAGTGGTATCCAGCCGGCGTGCTCGCGCTGTTACCTTGCGGCCATGGCCGGTCGGTGGTTCCGGTGTTGGCGGCGCTGCGGGTGTTGCCGCGACGGGATCAGCGAGCAGACGAGACGGGACGCGAGCGATGGCCGGCCGCGTGACTGGACGCGCGCCGTGCGTGCCGATGAGCCCTGTGCCACGGTATAGTGACCGATCGTTGCAGAGTGTGCACCTGATCTAACGACGGTGACCCGCGATACGAGACGAAAACTTTCGTTGCAGGTGATGCAGTGGTCGCCGTCGTATGCCTACTATACGCAGTAATATTGTAGTATGACGTTCTTACGCAGTAAACACGTCGCAGTACAAATGTAAATTATTAAGTTTACAAGTGCACGTCCGTGAGCGTATATATATATATATCAAAGAGGCATCGCTTGTACGTAATACATATTATCACGACTGTATAATATTGTTATTGTATTTCGCGTGTTTCAAAAGTTATTTTGTGTGTGTGCACATTTTTTTTTTAGAAAAAATGCCGATGTCGTTACTATATTATCTTATAGAACCCAACGTCGAGCGGCCACGTACGGTCACACACTCGCACACACACATCACACACACGCCACACACACACGCACACACACACGCACACACACACGCACGCACACACGGTGTATTCTGCGCGCGACACCGTCGATGGGTAACGAGCGACTGTCGCGGATCGGCTGCTTGTCCCCGGAACTTGCATGTATATAAGCCTCCGGCCGCCCGCCCACCACCAGCCATCACGCGCCGTCCCGTCGCCGTGCGCGCGCGCGCGTAAGAAAACCGACAACCGTGCGACGATAGCGGCGGTGGCGCGCGCGCGGGTCGCTTTTGTGTGTGCAGTCACACGGGCCGCGCGCCGCCGGGATCAATACTGACCTCTAATACCGGACCGGCGCGCTCGCTCGCTCGCTGCTCACTGTCTCGCCCGCCCCTTATGCTGGTGGCGTCGGCTATACGGCCCCTCGACGGGGCGACGGCGGCCCGTGGTGTTTGCTGGGGTTATATTCACGTACGCGTATTTTCTAATTTTTTTTTTTTTTTTTAGTGTAACCTCCCCTAACAAACGCTTTTGAATATAGTGTACATCTCCAGATAACGGACCAAATTTCAGCGACAGGCGGCATGTGTGTATATTTAGAGATTTGACTGCAGTGTATTATATTATAATAACGGTACTGTCCAACTCACCCCTCCCCCTAAAAGATTCAGATTTTTATACCGATACCGAACTACATTTATGTACACAAAATGGTCGATCCGCCGTGAAAATATAAATCCCGCGTCCAAATTATACGGGGACGGCCTTAATCTCGGTGTGCGATAACGCCGTATGCGTCCAGGTGAGTGGTCTTCGATTTGGAGAAGTTGGGCGGTTGTGTGCGTATGTAGGGTAGTGGGATGATGACGGTTGTGCCTGTGTATGAATATAATACCCCTGTTCAAAGAGAAGGGTCGGTCGGGATTTTCTACTACAGTTTATACTACGTCGTATCATAGTATAGTCGTCGTCACCGCGGATGCCCGGGCAAAACGTTTCGGGGTCACGGAGAGGCGCTCCAGCGACGGCGGCGGCGTTCCAGTTCCGCCCTCGCCGCTGCGTATTTGGATTTTCCGCGTGGTTCAATAGGCTGGACGCAGTTCTGCACCGGGTGCGGGGTCGATGAGGCGGTAGCTGCCGGTTGTGTGCGAGAAAGGGCGGCCCCTCGGGGTAACGGCGTAGAGTCGGTTGGGTTTTGTATGAGTGTGAGTAAATGTGGGTGTGTGTATGTGCGTGTGTATCGAGTGATAGGTAGTGAGGGGGGTTCAGGAGAGCGGTATACTTTTGCTGCTGGTCGTGGTGGTGTAGACGATGGTGGTGCCCCCGCTATGATACCGTGAGCTGGTGGTCGGTGGCGGGGACAATTGGATTTTCACTCTCAAAGTTCACGCGCGCGTTTATTATATATTATACGCCACGCCGAAACGATATCGTCCGGTCCGGTACTATATATACATGTATTATAAAATATATTATTTATATGATATACGCACGTATCGAACGAATGTGATTTCTTTCTACGTTTTGACATTTTATTCATACATATTATAACTATATCAATATATTACTTTTTACTTTCAGCGCGACGACAACGCGCGTGTGTATCCCGAGAGAGAGAACTGCAACATACGCGCATATCATAATAAAGGGTACCATAATAATATAATTTTATTATGTATACACTCCCATAGTGAACGAATCATAATATTATATTATGTATTGGTATATTAATACTTTGAGGTAGATTATACTGCACCGGTTAATGATATGCGGTAAATATTTTAACTGCACTATATCTTCACCGTTATATCGGCTACGTTATATTATATCTACATAAATATATTTGCATGGCAAGATTATAGTGCAATATTTATGTTATATTTAAGTTTACATAATATACACGTGAAAATATGCGATATCGAGGTCGGTGCAGGCGAGGAGTAAAATAATTCTATAAGCGTTTTGGTAACGACCCTGTGTTTTGGGGTCGACCCACATTTGCGCGAAGTGATTTCGCCAGCGAAACGGTGTTCTCGCCTCGGCCACAGTTGGGCTACGTCACACGTTTATAAATTATACGATATACATGTATACGTGGACTCTACGTAAGGGTGAAAAAAAGAAAACTTGAGTTTCAAACTCTACGCACCAATCATCATGCAATGTATGTGCATCGGATGTGTGTTTATGTATATTGTAACAGAGTTTCCACTCCGATAAATTCATTTCGCGTTCCGTATTATACGGTTGAAACAACGAGAAAATGAAAAATTTTTCAATAATAGACATAAACATCCCTTCAATAAATTGTTAACAATCCATAATCTATATAAACTCATATTATAAACTTTCAAGAATATAAACAGAGGATAAAGTGAAAATTGTTATGATAACCGGTGAAAAAATAACTTCAGAGGAAAACGAATATCTCATGTCACCTAAACTGAAATAACTTGTGGGTATTTATAAGACTTGAATACTTGATTGAATAACTTATTGATTTAATAAATCGTTCAATTAGAGGTTAAATGTTACAATAGTAATACAATAACCAACATTTATCTCATAATATTATTATTTAAATCTATAAATTTTAACTTAACAGTAAAATGTAATTTGCACAGTAAAAACATTGTTAATTTTATTATTCTAATCATATATTATACGAGAAATTTAATTTTGTAAGACTTTTAGTTATTTTTATAAAATAAATTTAATTTTTTTTATTTAAAAATCTATAAACACTTTAATAATATTCATAGTTTAAAATTTTCAACGATTTTTTTGATTACAGTTTCTCCAACCATGCTTAGCGTGGCGAAAATTTAAATTAGATGCGTACAAGTATGAAGTGAATTTAATATGTTTTCAAGTTTTAACTGAAACTTCAATAGCTCTTCTCTTTTATGTCGAAAAATCCTTTATTAAAATTAATTGAAGTGGAATTGGTAATAAAATAATTACACATAACATAATTATGTACTATATTATATTATAGTGCATGCAATCAGATTTATTTCCCCACAAAAAAAAAAAAATATGAAACAGACTTGAGATTTTATAAAAATGTTGTTGAAATTAAATAATATTATCAATACAACATGTATCTGGTTTGATTTAAAATAATCAGGCTGGGTAAAGTTTTTAAATATTCCATACTATAATAAATCGTTATAAAATATTCATAAAATTATAGGTATCATAATATAATATGGATAATGTCTGTTGAAAAGCTGTTAAAGTAACTATATTCGATGTAAAATTTAAAAAACTTGATTATAATGTTTTTCCTAGTATAATTTTAATTATCTTATATAATATATTATTTGAATTTGACACTTATCACAGATTTGTTTTTATTCAATAAAAGCCTATATTTAACCTATTACAGTTTCACTTGTTTTGTAAGTTGATACTTTTAATTATTATTTCATTAGTGTAAAAAAAATATTTTCTATTGAGTGAAAAATAAAATATAGTAAACATCGACATGACAAGCAATGCTTTAAAGTGGTATTAATATTATTGAAACGTCGATACATTTCAAACAATAAAAAAAAATATGTTTAAACAATGGAAAAAAAAATTACAATTTAAACCTAGTGTTTTGAAAATAGAAAATACCTAAGGTTCTTGTACTTGACATATATTTGTGTTCAGGAAAATGTAAAAATACTTTATTATACAGTTTAACTCAACAATATAGTACATTTTTTTTACCTGTTGTATTTTTCGATTTTATAGTTCTTTATCTTGCTTTATTTTTTAAATTAGTGTGTTTGTATGATGTTGTAACAATTCTGCACAACAGTGTGTCCGCAAACACACTTAAGAAAATACATTTTTAGATACTACACTAGAGCACTTCAATCAAGAACTAACGTTAACTACCTTTTATGGACCTTGGAAATAATAATTCCATATCTGTGTGGATATTACTTTTTTATTATTCGAAATATATTTAAAAAATACTTTTTGATGGCTATAATTTATTACCTACTGATTTCATACATCTCTTGGGACACTTTCTATAGTCAAAAATAAAAATAAAAATGTAGCAATTGTTAAATTTATAAAACGGAAAATAATTTTAGTACAAATATATTATTAAACACATAGTTAATATATATATATATATATACATTTTATATTTCTTTTGACATTCTTAATGTATAATATAATATATTATAATACTACTTTCAAAATACCAAATAAAGCAATTATTGTTATTTAATTTAGAAAATGAAAAGCCACCAAATGTTGAAATAGAAAATAGAATTATATTTTGCACTAATTCATTCACTTTGTTATTTAATTCATCGCATAATACAATCTTACGATATTGGCGATGTAAATAAAATCCACCCCCAATCTTTTCCAGTTGATACAATATTATACCATACAGTTATTTATATTAATAATAAAATTTACAATGGATATCAAAAATTAAGAATTTATTGATGCTTGTAATTTGTTTGTAAATTAATAATAGTATTAAATGAAATTAATCATATTATGATACAAAAATTTTAAATTACTACACATATTCATTGCTTGAATTAATTTATCTGTGTTATAACAAGATACATAATTAAAGTATACTATAACCGTTAAATAGGATTGTTTGAACTTTATTTTATTTTTCACCCACCATAAATGCGCATATTGCTGCTGAAATGTTATTATTAAAATACCCAAACTTGTTTAATAACTAAATAGAAAACAATATAGATACGGGTTAAACCTTTTTAATAAATAATTCGTTCATTAAATATTTAGATATAATTACACAGTTTCTGAATCAGTTATTTTTAGTTGGTTAAGATAAAACAATTGAAAAACAAATTTAAAACGTACTGTGTTAAATATCTTACTTAATTTAATTATTTTGTTATTGGCTGTAATAATGTGTTCAAATCGATCAGTATTAACGTCGTTTTAAATTTTACCAAAATTTTTTTTTTCTTCATTAATATCAAATTATTTATCAAAACATCTTTTTTAAATAAAATTCATATTATATATTATTTATATATACCACATAAATAAATAAGTTATATTCTTAAATTGTAATAAAAATATTAAACACTCGTGTAATTAGTAGATTTAAATTTATATTATTCTGGTGATTCTTATAGTTATATTTTGAATGAAAATTGAACGTGATTACAACATATAAATAGATTTATTCTATAATATGTAATTTAGTATATAATCAAATATAAAATGATTGTATATTTATCTATTTTTTTTTTATATAATGTCATAAACATTAACATAACCATATTTGCATATGTATTACTTTTTTATTTTTACATTTTTAAATTTCAACTTTAAGACATTGTATTTACAATTAGTATACTAAAATTAGTATAGTTACTAAACTTTGTTTTTATTTTATTTATATTTTAAGAATTATCAAATTGTATATCTAAAGTTGAGTTTATTTTTATTCTTTATACGTTATCTTATATTCTGATCAGTAATAAAAGCAAAAATTTAACACAGAAAAAATACTTTAATAATAATCTTTTTTTTAATTACATTTTTATCTATATCTAATTTCAATACAAATTGTATGTTTTAAAAAGTTTAATTTATTTTTTTAAATTTTAAAATTGATTATAAATTCATAAGTATATAGCTTTTAAAAATAAGGTCGTGTATTATGCTATAAATTTCTACAAAAGAAAATAATTCGGACAATTTGATTATTTAATTTTGAAGTGGTTATTTTTATTAAGTTGTAAATAAATTTACTTATTTTATTTATATAAATATTTTTATTCATTATATAACTTATAAAACAATGTTATTTACTATAATAACCTTAGTCATTTTTAGTTAAGATGAGCAGATTGGTGTTCAATATAATATAATACTTTAGAAAACATATTTTTAAATCTGAAATTTTTAAAATTATATCAAACTTATATTACCTATAAAAAGGTGATTGTCAACGGTCGGAAAAACGGATTACAGGCGATACATCATAAAAGTGATATAGATGAATAATTTGTTCCCATATAAGGAGAATTTCAAATTATCCATTTTGACACGGATTATACCTATATCAGTTATATCTAATCTTAAAATGACAGCTCGGATGTATTTTGATATCACAGCATATAAAAAGGTTTATAACCTTTAAACAGAATCACTTGTATGTATGTATGTATGTATGTATGTATAATATATATAGCTGTAGACTTTATTGGACAAAACTTTCTTAAAATATACTAATAAGAATAAAGGACAAATTGTAAAATCCAAGCAATAATATCAAAATAAAATTTTTTGTTTTTATAAAACGGTATACACTTTATAGTATTTACATCATTGTAAAATCACAGTTTAAATTCGGAAATTTATCGTTACACTTTACATGAGCTTTGCGAAATTCGAACAGTTTAATTAAAACTAATGCATTATTATTTTCTAGCAAATAGCAATAAATGTTTTAAAAACAATAATAGAAATTGATTAAAATTTAATTTAATTTAGTGATAGCAGAAAAACATAGTTTGTGGACATGAATAATCAAATAAATAAATTAAAATATTGACAGATACTAATGTTAACTAATTTACCATGATCTATTATTTAATTATAACAATACAAATGTATTTCAATAAAATTAATTGATTCATAAACATACATTGTATACAATTTTTTAGTTATATACTTTATTTATAAACTATTTTAGATTATCAAATAATAGTATACGTACTATATTTTATACTGATATTATGCAGTTAAATATTAAAATTAACTTGAGTTTTTTCATAAAATACACATTAGTTTCAATCAAAAACGCTGTGCGAGATAGTTACCTGCAAAGATTTTAAGACTCGACACATTTTAATACTTATAAAATCATCCACAATACCACATTATCTTATAATTCAATTTCAATATTAAAGATCAAATGTTCAATTAAAATTCTTAAGAAACTGAAAATAATTTATTAATTATATTAAATATAATAATATTTACTTTAAAATTATCAAATAAAATTCACCTGTCAATGTTGATCAGCTACTAATAATTAATACTTTTATTTTTGATCTTACGCGCTTTAATTACTAAATAATTTTTGGTCAATTTTCTGTGATAATATTGACATATTTTTCATGTAATGTATTATATATACAAATGAAAATCTTCAAGCATATTCACCCCCATTATTTCGTTTAAAAAATAATTTATCCAAAATTTGATTTTTTTGTATTTTAAAGTATATTTAAGGTTTATACTGAACGTAACCTTTTTTACAGTAAATCATTAAATAAGATTATTTATATTTAAACGTTGCCTAATATACCTAAATCAAAACGTACATACTAAAGATAATGTCCTTAATAATTATTTTACAATTATTTAAATAAATATTATGTTAAGTGTAATAATACTTATCAGAAACAGATGGTATTTACATATTATATAGCCTTATAGATTAATATGAACTACCTTCATTTTAAAACTATCATAGATTCTTAACTTCCAAAATCAGTAGCGAATTCAGACCAATATAACTGTGGAGGACGGTGGTGGTTAGGCGCAAATAAAGTGGTTAAAGCCATGGTATTTTCTTTGGGCTTATGCAATATGCATATATATATAACTTTTTGAAGAATGGAGAAGGGGAAAAATATTGACCCAATCTATTATCACAAACTATTATTTTTAATAAAAAAAAGATAAAGAACTCAAAAACTATTTGTTTGAATTTCTATTTAGATAAGTAACAATTTTTAAAAATAACAACCAAATTTTTAAGGAAAATGCAGATTCTCATTTGAAAAAAAATATATATGATATCAGACCTAACTGATACAATCAAACTTTTCAACTACATAAAAATGGTCAATACCTACCAAGAAATATAAAACAATAATTTAATCTACTATTTAAATTTTAAGATATCTCTGTACATTTTCTGATCTACTCAATAAAAAAGTAATAATATTTCTAATGTTTATTACAATAACCATTTAATATTTTTTTGTTGTATTTTCCATACTCAGGGAGGTAAACATTTTAATTTCGTTACCAATTTTAAGATCAGCATATTCAAAAATAAGTCACCATGCTATATAATGTAAATTTATACGTTATATCTACATATTATATAATGCACGAAACTATAAAGCAATATGCATTTTATATAGCTAGGTATATTAAATTCATATAGCAGGTTCATAAATCATAATATACCATTAAATATGATATAAATATGTATTATATATTGTACTATCAAGTTGTGATTACGTTTTCTTTTTATCTATATACAAATAATGAGTACAATGATTTATCATAATATCCAAACACCAAAAAAGCAGCGATTATATTATACATTTTAATGTTTTTTGACTTATTATTTCACTTTTTAACTGCCGTTAGTAGAATTATATTATTCAAATTTTTTTTTTATTTAAAAATAATTAAATCATTATTAAAATATAGCTTTGTTGTAGTAATAAATTATAATATTTAGATAACTAAAGTAATTTGATACTAAAAAAAAAAAAATAATAATAATCACATTGATACTATTTTTGTGTGCTTGTCGTTTGATGTTTAATATAATATTAGAATATCATTACCCATTTAAGAAGTATATATGGTTGGATTAAAATTCCAAAAAATGTGTTTTGAACAAATTGTATGAGATGTTTTTTTATTTATTAAAAATTAATACAGCTTATGATGACAATATATTAACATGTTAGTTTTTGCATGTTTTATATTTTATATTCATACTATTTTTAAAGTATAAAATTGTAAAAGAACACAATAGTTATTTGTCATGTAAAAAAAAATTCACAATATTATAAACTATTAAAGATTATTACTTTTTATTTTGTTCTAATTACTTATACTTAAATTATAATATACAATATATTTAAAATTAAATAATTTATTAGATATAAAAAAATAATTTTATTCCAAGATTAATTGTTTGAAACAATAATATATAGTATAAAATATCATAATTATATTATTAAGTCTCAAATTGCTCTTGTTCATTATTTAATAAAGACACAACAGATGCTGTATGTTTATAGAAGTATATTATATTATAATAAATCATCAAATAATATTAATCATATAAATGTAATACAGTGCTTAATCATAACATTTTTCTCTGTCAATTTCATATGCAAGAAAGTTTATATCGAGAGTGCGTTAAAAGCTTTTTGCTTTGAAAACGGATAACTAATTCAGCGTGTAATCGCATACAGGATCATATCATATATTAGCATTAGACAAGCTTGTATAAATTAACCCAAAAGTTTAAATTTCTCTTGTTTGTTTGTGATGTAATATTTTATTACAAAACATTGTCGACAAAGTTTGTACTAAATTTGAAAAAATGTTTATCTGTACTTTCAAGGATACCATACATCATTCCCTCTAGCGTATTAAATGGCAGATCCAGAGAAAATGAGTAACTAAATTGCATGTTATAGCCTAGAACACCGTATTTTATGAATATGAGGTATCATGCTTTCATTATAATACACTATCATTATTTTTAATGAGCAATATTAAAATACGAGTTGAATACTATACTATCTTCTTTCATCGATCGATAGCATTTGGTGTAGACTTTAAACATATATTTTTAAAAACTAGCTTATCTTGCATAGTAATTCCCGTGACAAATTAAATAATGCCAATAGATTTATACTGTTTTCAACTTCATCAAATTAATATGTATTTATTTTAAATACAGACATAGTTGGTTTTGACCAAATATGAAATACAGGTCTAAAATAATATCCAATTGTAATAACTATTTTATTTTCTGTAACCAATAACGACCTAACATATAAACAAAAATAAAGTAATCCTAAATGAGCTACATTTTAAAATACAAAATTTAGGCTTCGAGGTACACATCTTTGGGTATATAATAAAATTACTAAAATATGTACAATATTTTAGAACGATTTAAGTTATGTACTTAAATATAAATATCACGCACACACAAGCACTAATTTTTATTAACATAGATAACCCGTGTCTTACAAGATATCTGAAAAATAAATACATGGCCGATATGTACCTAAATTGCCTATTTATGACGCCGTCCTATAATAATGTTATTGTAACACAATATATTATTATGTTTCATGAAACTTCTGTAAAATGGATCCAACGGCCTATACAACAAAATTATACATTTGAGTTTACTAAAATTGTTTGTAATACACCATTCAATTACAGAGATTTCCCTAAAATGTTGATACATTACTCAACTCATCTAAGCTTTAAATAAATATAATTAATTACGGTGGTTTTATTAAACGTTTTACTTTTCAAAACAATTGCAAAGTAAATTATTTAATAAGTTTTCAAACACATTATATTTTCAGTTCACATATTTTATAAATTACACATAATATTATGATTTATAGATTTCTTTTTAATCTATTTTTAGTAAAGTTATAACTAATAAATTTACTTAAAAAGTTTATATTCTAATTCCATAACTATATTATAAAAAATCATTCGTATATAAAATTATATTTTAAAACTTTAGTTTGATATTCCTATTTATTAAACCAACATTAAAACAATATTTCTATAAGTAGCTTATTTATAATTACTCAGTTACAATAATTAAAACTAAGGTAATAGCTCCAAATAATAGAAGAAAAAACTGCATAATAAATATTTTGAATTAATTATTAAAGTTAAATTTTAAATGCATATGATAATATAAAGATCAAATAAATTAAACAAAATACAATTTTATTAAACAGTTTACAAAAGTTGATTAATAATTCAATATAATTCAAATAGAATCATTTATGATTGTATAATATTAAGTCTTAACCTTAGTAATACTATTAAATTTTAAATAATGAATTTAATCATAGTAAGTAATAACTTGGTTGTTTATTCTTTGTATTGCAATTATTTATTTACATTTTCTCGATAGCTCTTTATATAGCACTCATGAATTACGATAATAAATTGGAAATAATATCAAAGAAAGAAGCAATCATATTCATTCAACTTCATTGTAGTTCGTTGTTTTATAATAGTGTTTAGTACTTAACACTTCAAATACTTACCAACGACAACCGGTCAACCAATAATACTATTATATATCATAATTAAAGTCATACAATTTTGGCGGTTATGGTAGTTCTCATTCTCGTTTACTCAGTGCACTATACTATACCAAACAATTGAACAACGCATTGTAGTTGGTATTACATGATATTATACTATAATAAGAACGTATACGCTACGTCGCTACAATTTAAAGAGTCTAAAACCCTAAAATTTGGACAAAAATATTGTTTTAAATACCAGCAGTCTTTACTGTACGAACGTTGTATTGTCATGGTGTTTTTGATTATCGACCATTAATTGAACAGTTTTATAAAAGAATCTCTCGAGATAGTTTAAAAACAAATCATAAGTGAATAATTGTTATTGTTTGTTACTAAAGCAAAATAAAGTTTTAAACCAGTATAGGATAAAATAACTCTTTTCTCTATAAAACCAATATAACTTTAATTTTTATTTAGATAATTGTTATTTTTTCATAGAATTATTAACCAGATCATTCGATTTATGTTTAATATAACTTGTATTAACATTTCGTTATTGTATAATAATTGAATTGAAAGTTTCGTTAAGTGGGGATTAAATTTTTATTCTTTCTTTATTTTGAACGAGGTGAGAAAAGTTTTAAAACTTAATTAAATCAAATTATAAGTGTTCCTTAAAAACTATTAATTCGTTAAAACTTTGACGTGACGAAAATCTCTGAAAAAGATAAAACGCACGCACAAATATTTGTTTTAACGCCGTTATCAAATAGTAAACATGTTGAGCATTAATTTAGTTTTCATTAAATTTGATATTTCTTGTTATCGTTTTTAACTTAAATTGAAATATAAATTTTATAAAATATATCTTATAATATTCAGGATATTTAACAGCATAATGAATGTAAAATATAATATACTCTATACGATGAGAAATATAATATACTTAAAATGATTATACACTGTTTTAGGAAACATTATTCTATTCTAGAAAACGGTATACATATTAATATATCAAAGTAAATTCGTTTAATTGATGTGGCTAGTTTAACATTTTTTTAATCTTGAAACTGATAAAGCAATAAATAGGTAGCAAATTGAATTTTTACAAAATATATTGACATATCATATTAATCAAAATTTCATTGATAATATTTTACTTATACATTAAATTGCATATACTTTTTGTATTTTTTTTGATAGGTGTTGCATGTAGATATCTCCTAATACCTACATATTATGTTTTTTTTCATAAATCTACTCTCAAACTGGTATTAAAATTGTATATTTTGAATATTTCAATTATTTTAAAAAGTTTACTGTCGTTGTCACGTATTATTACTGTTTCTCATATTAGGTCGTTGAAAATTTATCCATTTTCTATTGTATTATATGTTATGACATTTTGTAAGCATATCGGCAGATAAAAAATCTTCGTTCAAAACGTTGTTTTTGCACCTAATCGCGTGTAAAAGACTTGGCACGTAAATATTATTCGAGTGAGGTTGGACGCCAAGTAAACAAGTGTACACCAATATACAACTTATATTATACTTTTCTAAAGTATGGAAACAAATATTGCCAAAATAAAATAACAAAGTACAGTTTCACGTCGTCTTATTTACATCATACAATTCATCAAAATGATTTATATATCATCATAAAAATCGTTGTTTTTTATAGTTTAAATAAAACATATCTTCCTAACAATTTTTATACCAAAAAATTTTAAATTTATATTTTTTGAGAGAAGGTAGTTAATTTTATGTTATAATTGTCTCATATATAATGTATATAATATTAAAAGGTCATCTAATCAGCTGATGCCACATGATTGCAAAATAAAATATTTAGAATAAGTATTTGTTTTCATTAATATTATATAATAGCCAAAGACTTATTTATAGACTAAAAATTAATAATTTATGTTACCGTTATTTTTAAAAATTCAACTTATGCTATAAAAAAAATCAAACATAGGAATAATTATTTCATAAAATGTAATAACTAAAAAGTTGAGGTTTCAATGATTTTGATCATCAAAAAAAATATTAATCTCAGATAACATACAAGTTATATAATTTTACAATATTAAAATATTTATTTAATAGAACTTATTTATTAGGCGATATTACCAATAGTATAGTATTATATAATATATTCAATGGTGACTCAACTATCATTGGTGCAGTCGATGAAATGAGACTACAAATTCTCAAATTTTATATTACACATATTTTTAAGAAAATCGTGCACAGGGAATGTATGGTTACCCAAATTTTAACCTCTAATAATAAATTTAAGACCAAATTTTTAAATTATTTAAAATTTATTGTACCTATTTAAAATTCAAATGAGTCATTTTTCAATTATTAAAATGTTTATATTAAGGACAAAATTCTTTAAAAATTGTTTTTCAAAAGTATGAAATAGATATAATATCGGATTTAGTATTTATTATGATAGGAAATTTTTTATAAATTATAAATATTTATAAATTAGTATAAATTACTAGAATTTCTAAATTAACTTAACCTCCATTCTTCCTAATCTATTTTCGAGAACCTATTATTCTCAATGGATAATGTTAATTATTTATAACTACTTGCTTGATTTTTGATATTGACATGTTGAAATTTACAAAAAAAGAACTGTTTAAAAGAAGTTTTATCGTTTAGAAAACAACAGCTTATATTTTAGTAAAACATTTTTTAAATAATATAAAAAATCTCAAGAATTTTTTATTACGGTCTTTTAGTATAATTAAGAATTCCAAAAATCAGTAATTTGAATAATTATTACTTCGTTGGAAAGCAAATTGGATAAAGGTACTTGCAAATCACGCCGTATAATAGTTCATTAATACAAAAAATTATAACATTTAATCATGACTTTTACAATGTAATATTATTATCAAATATTATGATTAGGTATACCTTACTTATTGTTTGTTCAAAATATCAAGTTTAGTTTGATAAAAATTAAATAATTATATCTACATGAATCTATAATAATTAACTTAGTGGCATAATCATAATTTAGCTTTTGGGGGAGACAGATAATTTATTATATAGAAGTTTAACTAGAATCCCTCATAACTTTAATATATTTAAGTTGTGGTTATATTAAATTTTAGACTTTTACTACAACCTATTCATACAAATAACAATTTTAATACATGGTTGCATCTTACGTAATACTTTCATGGAACACTGAAAGTATTTTACTGTTCATTGTTTAGCTATTTCCTTTACATTATGGGTCACTTCTATTTGCGTGTCGTGCCTATGTTGACAGAATACAGGTCTTTAAAGACATTTCCACATTGAAAATTCAGAATTATATTCATGATACTAGTCGAATACTTATTATACGATATCTAATATCAATATGTAAATTGATTGGTATCTAATCGATCGGTTTTGCCTAAAATAAAATATTTAATACATAATATGACAAAATTTAATATTTTATACAAAACCTATGGTATACAATTTATTTATTTTTTTACAAGCATTATACAATCATTTAATGTAATAAAAATATAGAAAAAAAAGTAATAATTATAAAAAGTCAAAACTATTTGATGAAAGGAGCTACCCATTGATGACACTTCCTATGATTACTTAATTATTATTATTCCTTTATATATATAACAAACTACGACACCACTTGCACTTAAGATTTTTTAGAAGATTACCAGGTATGGTAGCAGAGACTAAATTTTTCATTAAGGAATTCGAATGATTACTTAAATGGTTGTGGAATATTTTATAGAAACATTTAGATATTTATTTTTTTTTAGTTTTAGGTCTGAATGTAAAGTAAAATTTGAGACGTAGGGAAATAAATTTGTTAATTTTCTTAGAGCTTTGTTTTCAAATGCTTAAACTTTGTTAATGTTCAATTTATTCACATTACCCCATTGCCAGAGATTGTATGTCCATATTGGTCTGCGTAGGCTTTTATAAATAAGAAGTTCGCTACTTATGGAGATGTATTTATTATTGCATAGTACTATTTTTAGCATGCGTAGGGAACTATTTAGAACTAGTATTTTAGTCCTTATTTGGTGGGCCCAAGTTAGCCTATGATCAAGTGTTAAAGCAAGATATTTAATATTAGGAAAGCAAGAAATAGTACCGTATAGAGAAAAATTAAGACACTGAGTCTATCTAAGGGTGGCATATAATATAAAACAGAAATAATATCTGAATGAATAATATATTTTGTTTTGGTATGGTATTTTAATACACGATTAATATAAAATCATTCAGATTCGGTTTTTTAAACCGAAATTTGAAATTAAAATTAACGACAGTTTATTATTTATATTTTTACAAAAATGTTATTTTCACTAAATGACTCTAACTATTGCAGTCGCTAATGAAATTTTTATGTAAATTACTTAATTAATAAAAGTATAAAATGCAATTTAAAAATGAATTAGAATAGTACGAAAAAATGTAATTCTCTTTGAGTGTGAACATCTGACAATTCGCAAAATGGACATTTTATTGACGATAAAATAAAAAGAGTTAATATTATTTTTATTTTTGAGTTGAAAACAAATTAATTTCCCACTTAACAAGAACTATAATCATATTCAAATTTTGCTTTAAAATTAATCCATTTTTAAGTATAGATACTTCCATTAAAAATGTTAACCACAAATAATGAAAAAATATGATGATATGATATTAGTATCCTATTATAATTATTTAAGCCTTAAGGGCGATAAAACTACTGTCGTTATTAAAATGATTATACTATAAGACTTACTTGTAGGTAGTTTAAATAGTGTGAAACTTGATACTCACTATTCCCATTTTAATAGGTGAACTTAATAAATTTAATTCACTGTTTTATCATTACTTATTGAACATACAATTACTATTATTAATAAGGTATAGTATTACTTGTCTAGTGCTTAATATTTTATTTTATTTTTTATAAACTATAATATAAACTAAAATATTATAGTTTTAATAAGATGCTTAAAGTCCGAACCATTATTTTATTTTTTTAGTATTATTATTTATTATATAATATATTTATCGTATCGATATCAAAACACTAAAGGTACTCGTGTATATGTTTATCTAAAAAATGTGTGAAGAGTTTTTTATAAATTAAAAAAATCTTTTGCTTACATAATTTTATTTAATAAAAATAAAATAATCACAGATTTTTAGTGTAAAAATAAATTATTAACTAAAAAAAATGTATACAATTTTAGGACTCTTATTATTGAATGAAGTATAGGTAATATTATTGTGTCAGTTTATTGAAACTCTTGTCACAATAATAGGTAATCCAATAGCACTATTGATTTTTATCTATTCTAGAATTTTTTTCTTGTGAACGATGTTTGAATATTATACGAATATAACAGTATAAATATTTTTTTGTTATTTACCCCATGCATAAGTATTTACATAGATACATGTATCGTTAGCTGGATGTAAATCGTCTTTAATAAATTGTTTTATTGTTGCTATATCAAGTGAATATGTATTGCGTTTATGTATAAATAACCTATACAGGGTATAGAGTCTCAGTATTTTCTGTTTTCCCTTAAGATCGGTGCAATAAAAAAGGAAAACACGATGTATAAAAACATTACCCTATATTCATAAATATTATAATATATTATGTTATAGAGGAACTGACACAGTATATTCTATCCTCATTTTGTGTATCGTTTATCCCACATATATTATCATCGTTAAAGCTATTAGTTTTTCTAAGCGTGTATAACGCATGCACGATGTCACAATATATCAACTATATCATACAAACACTATCATATTATGCTTTTTAAAATCTACAGAATTGACTGTCACATTTTCGCATACGTTATGTCAGTATTCGTACGATATACGGAAATAATAACTTTATATACCTATATTATGTTGATAGGTAACTGACTGTATCTTCAAAAAGCTATTTGCAAAATGATCATGTAATTGTACTGTTTTTTTAATAAAAAACTATTGTTGATTATTTGGATAAATAAAAATAATAATCCTTTTTATTCTAAAATCATTCTGTACACATTATTTATTATTATTATTGTCATTATTTATTCATTTTTATCATTATTATTTATTATTTATTTTTTTTTATTATTAGTTTTCTGTGTAAATTATTATTATTATTGTTTATTTTTTTATTATTATTTTAAGACATTTAACAATTTAATATCATAGTTTAAACTAATCTACAATTATTATTCAATCAGACTTTATTTTCATCTTATTATACCTACATAATGTACTAGGAATGGCGTTTTCCCATTCTATATTTTATAAACTGCTAATTATATTATAATCATCATTAGTATGGCATGTTATTGCTTACAAAAGTTTAGTTATGGCAGTTCATAATATATAATATATATTAAATGTTTTGAAGCAATACAATATTTTTATAAAATAATAACTATTAGTCACACACCAATATAATATTTTGAAAATATATTCAATATGTTGTAAGGAAAGTTTAAATATTAATATAATAATATGTTAAGATTGTGTCCGGAATTTTTTTATCGAATATTTTTGAAAGTAACAGGATAAGCCTTTCCACGGACCCAACCGTGTGTAAAATTTAAAATTAATAATAATAAAACGTTACAATTTTTAACATATTTTGTCTTATGATATAAAAAATATCGGTAAAATGTCAAAACTTTGTAATGAGACGTAAGATAGTACATACCTTTATAATAATAAAATGTATTCCATTATAAATTTGCAATATTATACGAAAAAGTTAAGAATTTATCACTTTAATTTTTTTTAGAATTTATATTAATATACTTGGTGTGTTGAATTGATTGTTTTAAAATTATAATAATGAACAGTTCAAAGTCATAAAAATTGTATTTCAAAAAAGAACTAATATATAATAAAAAATGATATTATATAAATCAATCTAGATGCATGATAAGTCAACCACTACTTACAGTGATAACGTATGTTGGAAATAATGGAAATAATACAAATATTACATTTGTTTAAAGATAGCAATGATAGCATAATTAATTTATTTGATAATATAGTATCTGAAAGTGTAATAGTGCATATTGAAATCCTTGTTAGTAGCAATGTGCATACAGACTACAACAGACTCATTAATTAAACGGATTCTAGCACTGTTTATATAACTACAAAAGAACTTACTCTGTAAGTTCTGTTTTATTAAAACATTACATAATATACTTGCATATAGGAAACATATAATACAATTACAAAATTTATCTTTAATATTTTTAAATGTATATTTTTCAAATATATTTACAAAATTCCATAATAAATGTTTAGAAACCTATGCACTTAAATCTTATTTCTGTTCGTTATTAGCATCATTTAATCATTAGTTCATTACCAATGAAACTGTTATATTAATTTAATTGTAACTTACATCTGATCGATTAATATTAATACAACTTTCAAAAGTAGAACTATTTTTTTTTTTAATAATATTGTCGTAATACTTATTATGTTTTGTATTTCTTTTGAATTTTAATTTGCAAGTATAGCTTCAAATTTGATTTTTTAATCATTTTTTAAATATTGTCTAACAAAATGTATTCTTGGCAATCTATATAGTACAAAAAAAATTGGTTTGTATAACTGGATAGTTTCCCTTCCCGAGTACATATATGTATCAACCGTGTACTCATATGAACAGTGTTCTATAAAATATAAATTAGGTTTAGAACCAAATAAGTTGGTGTTTTTATATACATGTTTAATTTTGTATATTATTTTACTTTTAATAGTAAATTTTACTTCAATAGTAGATATTTTAGAGTCTAAAAGTATAATTATTTTACATTGTACTTAACTATTATAGAAAAATTTAAGAATTAAATAAATAAATATGCATATGTGTGTAAATGGTATGTTATTGAATTATTTTAAAGACTTTATTAGGAATTAAATAAAATAGAATTATTATAGTTAAAATTAAATGGGTTTTTGTTTTTCGATTTTAATTTATATTGTAATTCAGATCTTAGATTTGTTCAGATATTTTTCTTTACAAAATATATTATTGGCTTTTCGACAACCTCGAGATTTAAATACCTACTTAATATATTTTAATGTACTTCAAACGATTATTTATAGTATACCTGTATACATAATACTTATATATTATACAGTTAAATTGGACACACTATAAAATAATTTATTAGTCAGTAATAAATAAGTAAAAGACAAATATATTTATTCAGCCCATTTCAATTTTAAATTTAATTATTTATTTATTTTTAATATTAGCAAAGGATGAAAAAAGTGGAATACCTAGGTAATTAAATAATATAGTTGTTAGTAATATTATGAATCGTGTATAACTGTATTTGAAATAGAAAAATGATGTTATTTAGAATTAAATTTGGAATAAATCAACAATATTTTTATCAGAAAATATAAAATTAATTTCAGAAAATTTAAATGTTAACAATTTATTATTTTATAATGTGTATTTTATAAAAATTTAGGATATGTCGAATAAATTTGAAAAGTTTTAATTATTTTATTAGTGATTTTATCCTATAAACTTTAATAATAGATACTTTCATATTTGTTTTCAATAATAGTCGCTTGTCAGTCTACAATATTTAATCATACAAGGTAAATACTTTTCTAGTCTTCTGAGTATAAAATTTTATAGCATTGTCTATGGAATTTGTTCACCAAACATAAACAGTATAATATATTTTATACTGTTTTCTAAAAATATTGGTAGATGATTATCTTTTTCGTTTAACTGAATAATAATAAAAAAAAAATCGGTAAATCCATAAAAATTCGCTACTTACCTATTATATATTCAACTACATAAATGTATGTAAATTAAATACTAAATTAATTCATTATTGTTATTTTTAGCTGCCTGTACAATTTTAGCTACATGGTTTTTATACAAGACTGCATAATTTAACTTCTATTATTGTGTATATTAAAATGTTTTAAAATACATTCTAAGTCTGTAAAAGTATTAAGACTCTGGTCCAGTTTAAACTATGAGTGGAGAATTGGAGTAAAGATGTTCGTTAGTTTTGTTCGGAGAAAAAATGTACGCTCTTGTTGTCTGGGAAAAATAAAAATACAAACCTCATCTGTACGTTTGCAAGATAATATATTGCATATATTGTGTAATATATATATATGTGTATTACACGTATATACATATATAACGCTCTTTTCGTTTTCGTCAGACTTTTATATAACATCTTATATTTAAGGATAAATAAAAACATAAATCGCAGAAGAAGTTTCGTAAGGAGTTTTTAATCGTCAACATTTTTCATTCGCTACACAGATATACGTATAAATATCTGTAAGTTTGGCGAACCTCGCGTTTAATGGCTTTTGTACCTATACATCACGTAATCGATTACGTCATATGCACATTAAATATTTATATATCAATCATCAAGCGTAGGTAAAAGTTTATTCGTATATGTAAATAAATAGGGAATGTAAACATTAAACACGTACTTAGTATTCTGATTTGAATTTTATAATTTTACACAAATAAATACAAACTTACACGAGTATGATATTATTATTAGAAAAAGATAAATCACAGGTTTTTTATTATTTAAAATGTATGACATATCTTTTTAATGTTGGCCACATGGACATGGTTATTATAACACATCCAGATAAAGTGAATAACAGAGCTGGTACTTTTCCGAGAGCAAGTTTATTAAAACTACGTAAAATTGTATAGCACCTTTATAGTAAATAGGAACTTATATATAATATTTAATTAGATTACATCTAAATAAGTCGACAACAAAAATACAAAATCCTGTTTCTTTTATAAAATGTAATTGGCTGTTTAGCGTTGTTCTTAATTGATTGTTTTTTTTTTTTTGTAGGTGCGAGGATTTCTTGTCGGTACCTATGATTTTTACCGAGGTGATTATGTGTGATGTCAGAATTTGGGAATTTTAATGAGTTTGACAGGACTATATCTACTTCAAAAAAACTCTAATCTAAAGGGAGATTTTTCGCTTATATACAAAGGTGGTTTATTTGTTTATATTGTAATTTAATCTTTTCGAAGAATTATGTATGATTTGGGTAATGGCTTGATGTCTGTGTATAGGTCTGTTGTGTTTGAAATTATGTTATATATTGTATATTATATATATCAAACTATTTATTTCAGTATTTTATAATATTATTAGATTTAATACAATTTCGTTGATCGAAATCCGATATAAAGTTAATAAAATTCTAAGTCTATTCTAATTATATAATTTCCATAGCTTTTTTTCCGATTTTTCGTTTAAATTTATGTCGAAAACGAACTATTTAAAATTCAATCATTGAGATAATATAGATATACATACGATACGAATGTGTGGAGGATATAGTGAATAAAATAAAATAATGTAGAACCACAATCGCGCGTGGTCACAGATACGATCGTTCATAGTACAACGCAGTTTTATCGAACAGCCGAGAAATATTACGTTGTTGATGTTTATAGATATATATATATATATATATATATTAATGGTATATATTATTATTATAGCCGACGTCGGGCGGTTTGCATCTTTTCCATAAGATTTAAATGGTCGCTGGCAACAATGAGAATATTTATAATGGTACATATTATTCAGACATTCAGACAGATTTTTAGTGCCATGGTACTATATTGCACACTCCCCACCCGCTCTTTTAAGTTTTGTCAAGACCACTACAGTTAGACGAAAGACGATAAACACCCAGTGGTGTTCAGTGAGCATTTATAACAATGACATATTTTTTGAGATAGACCATAGCAATATATTACAATTTTTGTTATGTTGTATAAGCCACTGTTATATCCACTTGGCGATAAACAAACAAAATGAATTATGCATAATAATATTCTTTGATTGATAATACTGCAGTCGAGACTTTATAGCAATACGAATACACTATATCGTAGATATGTATAGTAATAAATTATAAGTAATTTTTCTGTTTTATCGCCGTGTACCTACGAAAAAATATATACGTATCGTCATTGGAGACATTTAGGGAGGCGATTCATTGGGGTGCACTCAAGCAATTTATGGAAATCAGAGACCTTATATGACTTAATATGCCATTTATGCATTTTATAGTTAATTATTAGTTCTAAATCAATATTGTATACCTATTACAGTACAAATCTGTTATAAATAATATTAAATCATTGATTTAAATAAATACTAAAAATTGTATTTACCTATTTTTTAAAAATCAATGGTTATACATGTTGAATGACTATAGTTTTGTGTTGGATCTGATTGAGCAATCTATTCATAAATAAATAGTGTGTAGTGTGAATTTATGCCAATGGCTTGCTAAATGTTCACTTAAACAAATTGTTTAATGGGTGCGGCTGGCTCAATGCACGTAAATAGTGTGATGTATAATGGTGTCGATTGGCGATTGGAGATCTGAAAAATAAATAACGGAAAACGTATACGGCAGCGACATCTACCGTCGTCAGTACGCAGTAGAAGTCGCGGAGGTTCTTCACGCACTCGCACAAGAGCACGAAACGTCGCTGAAAGATGACGCTGCCACTATCATCCGGGCCATGGATAAAAAAACATTTAACACCGGAAAAATATTTATAAAAAACGATTATCTGATAAGTCTTAATTTGTTTACCAGCGTATCTTTATTCTTTAAAAGCGTTTTCCAATGATTACAATTTTCTATATGCATTTTACTGACTTTTGACTTAAGAATTTAAAGATTTCATTCGGCAATTTGTATTAATACCTTATAGAATATTGTTGCTATTAAAAATAATTTCTTTTGTTCTTGTTAACTTGAAAACAGACGGCTTTTCATTGATTTATTTGTCGTTATTTCAACAGTGTTCTCACCGTTGTTCAGTTTCCAACTATAATTCGATATTAAGTAGGTAGTACCCACAACAGCAATCATGAGCGACGATGATATTTGGCGTACTTCGAGTTTTCGACACAATGTGGTCAATAAAATGTATGTGTATAACTACTGTGAATTACTGTACATTTGTAATAGACATCTCTCAAAATATTGTTTATTTGTATTTATAGTGATGAAGCTATTGCTCAATCAGGAATGCCCACTTCAAAGAACAGTTTGGAAATGGAAAATCATGTATTCTTGAAAGCCAAAAGTAAAGTAAGTTATAACTGTTTTTTATAATTCAATAATATATATATTCTTTTAGGTATTTTTAGGAGCAATATAGTTGCATAACAAAGAAAAACTGGTGTCTAAACATTTTTATATTAAAAAATATTATGTCAACAATATTGTATTCAATATTACATTATGTACATAGTAATGATGGCTGTGCTTAAAATATAAAACTTGTGTATCTGTTTTTTTGTCATTTAAAAATTTTAATATAACAAAAATAATATAAATTCAACTTTTAACTCTAGGTTATGACGAGTTGATATTAATCATTATTGTCAATACAAACATTAATATATCATATACATTTATTTTAACTTATAAATGTCTATGTGTTTAAATCATAACTTGTAGTCTCAATCAAAATTCTTAGTATATATCTTATAATAATTATTATTATTTTAAATAATGTTTATTGATGTATTGTTTGATATTATAATGGTGTAAATATAGTTTTTTATTATTACCAGACTATAGTGCTCAATTTAATAATATGTTGTGTACCAATAGAGCGATTAATCAACATTACAGTAAAAGTAAAATTATTGTGGAAAACCACAGTTTAAAATATTTATTAGCTTTAAAAATCATAATTTCAGTTAAACATATTTATCTAGCAGTGCTTGCAGACTAAATACAATGCTCTTATTTATAATGTAGAACCCTGTCATGGTAGGTTGATCCTGCTAGACTTATTTTGCTTAATAATTGTATTATTCTCAAAATTAATTTAATCTGAATGCCAAAATGTAATTGCTGAAACATAAACAGATAATAATTCTTTCATTATATGATAATATATATTTTATAATGATTCATTAATATATATTTCCAATAAATATACATAAATAACATAAAATATTATAAATTAATTTTGGTTAATATTTTCTGTGTATATTTTCATATGTGATTATTATAAAACCAATAATATAGTTCTATCAAAGATTATTATCTTTTTATATAATCATATAATATTCTAATTATTTTGTGAGTACGTGTTCATCAATAACTGATAATAACATACAACATCTTTTAATCTTTAATTTTAATTTTCAAGACATTTGTTTATTAAAACAATTGATTATGATATGATATAGGTACTTTGGTAATTTATAATAAAATAATATATTTTTTTTTTACTTATAAATTGTTGTACCTACTTAATTTTAGTTTGTAATTATTAATTTATATCAAAGTATTCTAAATGTTATATTATTAAATATTTACAATTGATGAAATTCCATTACATATTTAAACTAGGTATGTGCTATATTTTTACTTCTAAAAATCCTATGTCAAACAGGCACGGATCCAGAAATATCCGCGCCTAAAGTCAAATAAACAATTATAAAAATTGTATTTTTATTTTTAAAAATACTCATGCATAATATATATGATATTATTAATATACGTGTTATATGTATTTATATAATATGTATTATTAATGTGTTTTTGGTCTCATACAATGATTATGAAAAAAATTAGATAATTTAAAAAAAAAATTTTTATTGTTATTCATTTCCTTTATTTCTCATTATTAAAGTTAATTATTAATCTTAGTTCCTAACGTATATTTTTTAAAAAATATTGTAATCTATTACACTAGTAAGTTTATTTGATACCATTCAATTTGATAGCAAATTAAAAATGAACCATTACTTTATATTCTATGTTTAAATATTTAAATATAATATTATATGTTCTTTTTTAATGTTTTAGGATGAGTACTTAAGCTTTGTTGCACGTTTATTGTTACATGTAGGTGGAAGAGATATGAGTAAGTGTTATAACATTAGGATACTATCATTTCAAATTTAAAAATAAATAACTACAACTATGTTTTGATTCACAGGAGGTGGTAATCAGATGATGAATATGAACCAAAACCCTGGTCCTGTAAATGCAACAACATGTAAGAAGTTTAAATCAAATATAATCGAATAACTAAAGCATTTAATATTAATTTCAGTATTGCAAACATTAAACAATCGACCACAAACTCAAAATAAATTGCCTGGTCAAATGACTATGGGACCTGGTCCAATGAACCAAGGTCCACCATTAAGACCTAGTGGACCTATGGGTCAAGGACCAATGATGCAAAATCCTAATGCTGGTCCTATGGGCAATCAGATGGGTCAAGGGCCTCCTATGCCTATGTCTTCAGTCATGGGTGGTCCACCAATGCAGAATATGCCTGTACAAGGGATGCCTGTACAAGGGATGCCTGTACAAGGGATGCCCGTACAAGGGATGCCTGTACAGGGTATGCCTGTGCAGGGTATGCCTGTACAAGGCATGCCAGTGCAGGGTATGCCTGGTGTTGTTCCAAATAATATGCCATCAAATGCTATGGGTCGTATGCAACCAAGAAAAGTAATAATGTATTATAATTAAAAATGCAATAATTTTGAACTTAAAAAATATAATACAAATATAAACATATAACATTTATTATAAAACCAATAATATGTTTGTTGTTTAGCTCAAAATCAAAAATTTAATTTTTATATTTTTTTTAAGTATTTTAGATTATTAATTTTAATTTTTATGGTTTTATAACTAATTTTTTTTTTTTTAGTATTTTTAAACTAAATAATAGGTAAATTGCTTGTAAGAAACTATACATATTGTATGTTAGGAAAGTCTAAATCGGTCATAACTCATCTAAAGATTAGGTAACAAATCATGCTCCCAAATTATATCTTTATTTTTATTTAATAAGAGCAAGCACTTGTAGACTATAGTTAATTAATGTTTTGTAGTGTTCTTAGAATATGTTTAAAATATTTAATTTGATAATTTATTTTTCTTATAATTTAGAAAAAAATATGATTCTTTATTTGAAAATGTTATAATTACAATTTACTAATTGTTACTTGGTAATCTAAATAAGTGATTTATGTATTAAACACTCTTTGATGATTAATTTATATTATTATAATATATTGTATTTCAATTAGATGGCTGTCGGCCCAGAAAATGTGATGATGATTCCTAATCAACCAGTCGTTGGAGGATATCCAGCTGGACCACCAAGGTCTGTAGGGAGTAATCAATTTCTTAGTCACAATAGTCCTTCGTCGCCTCAACAATCACCCGTTAATGTTCTTCCATCTAGGTAAATATTTATATTTTATTAAAATGTATTGATCTTAAATGGCTAACACTTTTGGCCATATGTTTATATATTATATATATGCATATACATCTTAATGTAGTAGTGATATGGCATAAATCTGAATTTCAAGTTGTAAAACTCAAATCATAATTTTTTCAAAATCTTAACATTTTTTATACATAGAAAAATTATAATATGCAAATTTATATTAGATCATTTTTGCATGAAAATCCTAAGATTGTTGAATAAAAATATATTTTTAAATTTATCGATTGAATATGAATATGTAAGTAAGATAATAATGTATAACTGTATAACATCTAATCTTATATATGTGAAATTAGTAAAATAATTTTTCACACATAGTACAAAGGCTAGACAGTAGATTGTAAACCGTGGCTATATCGGAAAAAAAATTATTTTGAAATTGATTAACTTATATTCAGGATTGGGCAATAATTAGTTACATATATTAAAGTTATTTAATAGAAATATATTTACAATTTGTAAATATGATTAAATCAAAATTATTATGTCAACATTATGAATCGATACACATTTACTCAGCACTTAGCAATACATACCTATTTTCACTAAAACAATATATCAATATTTCAAAAATACAATATCATAGAAGTAATAGCACTTAGGCCACAGAGAAAAGAGTAAAAGTAAAATAGTTGTGTTTTCGATAAAATTTTACTGGTTAATTTTTAACTAATATATTATATTTATCGTAGAAAATTGTAATTACTAATTTGTAAATAATCTTGAAAAAAAATTAACAGCTTGACTCCTAGTAAGTCCAAACTTATACTAAATAAAAATTCATGGCATAAACTTCTCAATTATACCCAGTATTTACAACTTATATTATTATTGAATTAAAATTAAATTATTTATTTTATTTATTTATGGATAATTATTCTGATACTTATGAATTGTTGCTATTCATTTAAAATTTTATATATTATGTATACTTAAATATTTAAATTGAATTTATATCATTAACATATCATTGCATTTATTATGTTTTATTTTTTATTTGATGTATTTGATGCCAGTAAATTTCTTATTAATTTTTAAATCATATAAGTATATTTTATTTATTAATTACAAAAAAAAATGTTTAATTATAGATTATAATGAATTTGTTATAAGTATATATAAAATATCTTAAGTCCAAGTTTCAAAAATCAAAATCTGAGTTTACTCACGTCACTAAAATGCAGTATATATCCTTATATAATTTCTTAAATTGTATTTTTAACTATAGATATTTTTTATGCTTTAAATTATTCAGTTTATTAATATAATTGATATAATTTTAATGATGTTTTTAATTTTTTTTTAACTAAAATTATATGTTTTTAGTAATCAAATGATTGGTTCACCAAGTGGTCCTCAACTAACTCCTAGTGGTCAAATGAGTGGGCCGATTAGATCAATTGGTATGTCTATTTAAATTAAAGTAATTAAATATGTATATTTATTTGAACAAATTAAATTAGTATTTTAACAAAATACAAATTACTATTATTTTGAATATCTGATAATAGTTATAAGATACATTCATTTAGTATAACTTCATTATAAATTATAATTCTAAAACTGTACTGTATTAAGTAAATGTTAATATCAGATATTTTATGATCATATAACACAATGTGATATTAATAATATTCATAGAAAGTGAATTCACTCATCATGAGTTTGAATAAACATAAATAAATGCACTAAATAAATTTGTAAATATGTTTTTGAATTAAATTAAATCATAATATTTTTGATAATAATTGGTATAGTTTACTTTTTAATATTTAAAAAAAAAATCAGCTCTAGTTAGAATATAAATAATTATGATAGATGGAAATAACAAAACATTAAATTAGCATATATAAACATTATAAAATTACAATATTATATTAATTATTAATTTAATGTCTTAACAGTCAATTAATATAATAATGGCTTATTTTTATCATATCATATTATTATTCAATATTTTATAAATTAATTTTATCATACCTCTGTCAGCACTATGAAATCTTTTATTTTGTTATAATTATTTGAGAATATTTAAATTTTTTAAAAAACCATATGGACCAAATAATATCATTACAGTCCAACTGTCTTAATTTATATAAATCAATATGTAAAATAATAATAATAGTAGGTTATATTTGTTCATTTTTGTTCCAACTCTAAATTACAATCTGTGTTTGTTTTATAATAATAAAACTAATTTATTTATATCATGAATACAAGTATACAACCAGAAATCAAAAATAATTATTAAATTGTAACTTTAAAAAAAAAGGTATTATAGATGTTGAATCATCAATTTAAAATATCTTTGTTAAAAAAAAATGTTTAATAATGATTTACATAACTTTGATACGTCATATCAATGTATGAATGAATTATTTATTACACTATATGTGAATTACATTTTTAGGTAATGTACCATCTCCTGGTAGTTCAGTTCCATCATTAAATACTCCTATGAACCCATCATCTAATGCAGGTCCAAGTCCTCTTGCACAAGAAGATATAGCATATAGAGAAAAAGTAAGGCAACTAAGCAAATACATTGAACCTTTACGAAAAATGATTGCACATATGGGAAATGAAGGTAAAATATTGTTTATAGATTAAATACATCATCCTTAAATTAATTTTTGTTATTATTTCTAATATATTTTTATCATAATAATCAATGATTATAGATGTTGAAAAATTAAGTAAGATGAAAAAACTTCTAGAAATACTGTCAACTCCCACCCAACGGATGCCGTTGGAAACTTTATTGAAATGTGAAATTGCTTTAGAAAGATTAGACTTAAGCAGAGTAATTACTTGTTATTTACTTCAAAGTTTATTCTACTATTTCTTATAAAAATTACTATCGCCATTTTTATTAGGGAGAAGGCGGTAGTGTTCCTCCGCCACAATCATCTTCCATGAGAGAGGTGCATCCATTAATTGAAGTGATCGGATCAATGATACAATCACCAAACTTTAATCATACTCTTCACAGAACATTTGCACCTTGTATAGAATTTATGGTGGGCCAAAGACGACCTCTGTAAGTTCAAAGTTGTATTTATAAATTTGAATAATGTTATTGATTATTTAATTAATTATTAATTGCATATTAAAGATCACCACCGCCATATACAGGAAATGAAAATTCCAATGAAGTTCAAAGTATCATACCTAAAGCATTAGAAGGTGAAATTGCAAGACTCGATCAACGTTTCAAGGTATAATAAAGTGTATATATTTTAGTATAATTTATAACGATTTTTTATATTTTTGAAATATGGCATATGTTATTTAACCAAACATTTCATTTTAGGTTTCTTTAGATCCTGTACGTCCAAGTGGAGTTTCTTGTATCCGTCTCTTATGTTGGTTGGATGATAAAAATCTGCCTTGTGTACCCCCAATTAATATCATTGTTTATGAAAATTATCCCCCTGCAAATCCCGCATGTATAATTCCGTCCAATGACTATGGTGGCACATCATTTCTTATGTGTGTTAAAGATGTGTTTGAGTCAAGGATGATGTTGATGCCAGTCCGTTTTACAGTGTCTCATATACTTGATTCATGGGAAATGAGTGTTAGACAAGCAGTAGCTCTTTTACTTGATAACAAAGATTCAATAGCCAATAATTGAATGTGGTAAAATTCATATCTCCTGAACTCCATAAAATTATGCTCATTTTATTTTGTTGTTGTTGTTATTATTATTATTATTATTATTATTATTATTACTTTTATTTGTGTAAGCAACAATCCTTTTTAATTTTTATTAAGTATTTTTAACAATTAGGTAATCATTTTCCTTAATTTATTTAGCAAAAAAAACAAATATGGGTAAAAATATAACAAACAACTTATAATGAAAAAAAAATGTTTTAACTTAAATAATAATTAAATATTAAAATTCAACACAATATTTGTAAAACCGTTAGTTCTGGTAAAGGATCTTCAAGCTTATTATCATCAACATTTTTTTTATATATATATATAATTTGTTTTCCTTCAATAAAATTCTTCTACTTTCATATTTAATTGTAGTTAAGTACAAAACAAGTGAATTATAATTATGATTTCATTATATTTCATGTAATATACAAAGTTATAGTGGTATTGTTTTGCACTTTGACATTTTTATTAAGAAGACATTTACCCTCATGTGTTATTTCAGTCTTCCTAACGGCTAACGTACATCATAACAACTTTTTATTGAGAAGAACACATTTGTCTATAGCTTTAATACTAGAGTAAATTTACCTATTGTCAAATTTAAAGGTTAGAATATTATTTAGAAAATGTCATATGCTTTTATTTATATTATCATTTTAAAATAAGTTAAAGCTATGTAAAATATTATAACTTTATAATGTTATAACTCACCATAAAATGATAATATTAATAAAAACCTATTACATTTCCTAGATAATATTCTTACCATTACATTTTATGATAGGTAAATTTACTATAATGTTAAAGCTATTACAAAATGAATTCTGCTGAACAAAAATGTTCCTTATTGTATACATGTAATACAGACAACACATGTGGGAATAATGTCCTCTTACTATAAGCTATTTCATATTTTTTCCCATACTTGGATCTCTTATAATTATTTATTTATTTGTTTTTCAAAAAAGTGTATTATTAAATTGTTAATTTACTGTAAAAAGTAAATAATTGTTTCAAAATAAAATATATAAATTTTGATATTTACATTATTGCCTTATAAGTATCATACCTGCCTTACTTTTCCATCAAAGAATTCTTAAAAATCCCTAATTTTTCTTTTCAATTCCATTTTTTAAAATTTTAAATTGTTTTCAAAAGACTTCTTGGAGAACGTATTTCAATATTCAGTAATAAAAAATATTCTTTTATAAGTACACTTTAATTTATTGCTCAATACAAGCCATAGTTAAAACCATAATTATAATTTTTAATTTTTATTAAAAATAAATCATTAAAATTATAAATATAGTCTTCATTATGACGCATGTAAAAACTATTATACAATTGTCAATGATTTGACATTTAAAAACGTGGTGTTGTTCTTTTTGTCGGAATAAGATACATCACTTAAGCAAATTTTGTTCGGTTTGAATTTTATAATAATGATTATATTTACAAAAAATTAAAAATTATGATAACTATAATTTCAATGGTCTCAATAACCGGATAGGTACATCTAACTTTGTTTTTGGACATATCTGGTTATTGCAACCAATTAACCAACAAAATATTTTACTGCAGTCAATACGTCCATTTATTTCCGGTTATTGAAACCAATAGAAAACCAAGATTTGTTTAGAAGCGTTGGACGAAAAAAATTGATATCTATTGTTTCAATAGTTACATCTGGACATATCTGGTTATTGAATCCAACATAAACTATTTAAAAATCAGTTTTTATCATTTTATTTCAATACTATTCATTGGACGCATTCAGTTTTTGCACACATCGATAGATTTTTTTCTGAATACTTCTATATCAAAAAACAATTTTTGAAAAATGTGGATGTACCCGGTTATTGCACTGGGGCTATTAATTTTGATATTTCCTTGTATCTATAATTTATTGTAAACATTTTGAAAATGTATTTGTATAAATTAATAAAAAATTATTACTCCTCATATTGTTGATAATATAAAAGTAAATTTTATGTTTATTGATTATTAAACAAGTTTTATTGTTAAAAATTAAAGAAAAACAATTTTCTAACTGTGCCTACTGCCTGCTGAGTAAAAATAAAAAATAAATTCTATTGAAAATATTTAAAAATAATAACAAAAATTATAAATACTATATAATTTTAAATATTATTTGTATTACTAACAATACTTTTTTTCTATAAACTTTTTGATGCGATTAGATGATTATACCATTCAGTTTTTTAGTGAATTATCAATTTATTTCCACATTAAGAATTGTTGAAAATGGATTCATTTTAGATTAAATATTAAATATATTTATGATATTCAAGTATATACCAATTACCAATGTACAAAAAAAAAGAATTATAGAGGAGTATGAAACTTATAAATTTATAAGTATTATCATTCAACATTTTTTTTTGTAAATAAATGTTTACCTATCTTACTGTTACTAATAAGTAATAATAAACAACATAACATAAAATAATAAGTTTCATTTTTTATTTTTAAATTTAAATACAGGGTATAATTAACACAACATATTTATTTTAACAATTAATATTATTATTATTATAAAATGTAATTATCGTTATATTTTTTTAAATTGTTATACCATTAATATTTTTCGATATTCATTAAATTACTATTTTGTTCTCATTCTATTGAAAAACTATATTTATCTTAAAACTCATTAATTATTATAATTTAGTTTTAAATGAAAATTTATTCCATTTAGATAAATATATTTTATGGACATATTATACATACAGACCATACAGTACCTACCTATTTGGCTATTTAATACTCGAATAAAACAATATTGCAGAAAATGTGTGTTCGAATACTATATAAAACTGTACGTAATATTTAAAAGTATAGTAGACATCTCATTCATAACGATAAATTACCATATATTATAATAACACATAATATATGTTTAAAGATTAGAAGACTAACTGAACCGGCCGCGTTGCGGGTATACGGGAAGAAGGTAGCACACTGCACGCGCACGCTCATGTTTAGCCGTTCGTGACGGCATACATCGCCGCCAGATGTTATTGCCGTGCGCACATTTGAGGATACGCACAGTCTCACAAAAACGATTTGCCGTCCACGTGTTGGACAGTATAGGTATCCGGACGTTTTACGTGACGGACTTGTCGCATACAGTATAGGTAATGGCACACCAGCAATCGGAGACGTACGCACACAATAATCAGTTATTGTATAGTATCCGTTGTTGTTTGCGCCGCCAGTACTTGCTTGGGCAGTTTGCTGAGCGACTCGCGAAATGTGTGGGAGCAAAATGATAATAAAAAAATTGTGGTACAAAGAGTATATAATAATTAATTGATATGTCACCAAACAATATAATACGTTACAACGCCGAAGACGTCTCTTCAAACGATTGCAATAATAATAATATTCACAAGACGATATACAATAATATGAAATAATATAAAAGGCACAACAGGTGTGCAATATGTAAAATCAATATAAATAATAAATTTAATAGTTTGTCGATACCGCCGATCACAGTTGGTTGACTTCGGGATCCCACGACGATT
Source organism: Rhopalosiphum nymphaeae (assembly GCA_036289425.1). Taxonomy (NCBI): domain Eukaryota; kingdom Metazoa; phylum Arthropoda; class Insecta; order Hemiptera; family Aphididae; genus Rhopalosiphum; species Rhopalosiphum nymphaeae. The sequence goes on along the minus strand of JAZAQC010000006.1, from coordinate 8,639,677 downwards.
TCCGAGATGTCTCCAAGAAAACAACACGTATTGAAACAGCTGGGCAGTGGACTGACCTCTCGAAAGACGCGTTATAAACGCCGCGATGTGGAATAGACGCATACGAAAAATGCGAGCACGTGCAATTAGCATGCGGCGGGTGATGTCCGCGAATCACTCCCGCACGCGCAATAGTATTATACAAAAAAGATCGGCGATCGATGCAAATGTAGAATAATAATTATAACACCGTCGGCCTACGACACACACTGCGACCGACAAGCGCACAGTCGGTCAAAAAACTTAGGGTTTTTGGTCGACACACGACGACAACGCGGTACGAAAAAAAAAAAAAAATGACCAACACCCGCGGTCACGGCGAACAATCCCGGACGGCGGTGTAAAAGAGACAACCGGTGGTCAGCTACGCCGGTCGCCGAAAGTTCGCGCGAGCGCACGTCGGCGTCGGAAAGTCAGCGGGGTGACAAGACAGGTGTCAAACGGACACACTGTTTGTCACAGGCGCAAAAAAAGGCTCAGGTTCAAATAGTTGTATATGTGATGGTGGCCGATATAGCGCCAGCCGAAGTGCAAATGTATGCGTTTTGCGATAACGTAAACAGCGTGGAATTATACAATGTCGCTGTCGACGATAAAATTGTGGTTCTCAGGTGAAGCCGTCGCGCGGGGCGAATGTAACGATGCAGAGGATCGGGGGGCACGAGAAAGAGGAGGCACGGAGTCTGGCGATAAATCACCAACGCACGTTCTCCGGCACCCCGCCGTTATAGACACGCTCCGCATGGCGGCCGGCCGAGCGACACCCGCCCTTTTACAATCGCGCGGCCCGTCGGCGACGGCTACACGGTGGCCAGCGGTAACGCGGAGTGGACAACGAAGCTGCCTCGACGACGCCAATAGCAGTTATTGTTTCTATTTCACGAGAGCTCGACAACTAATCGTTACGTAACAATGCGGCCGACTGCTTGATGGACAAGAAACGTCATAATGTGTAACCGTATAGTTGGAGCGAGACTGTACCGAATTGCAAAGGTAACGACAAACGATAGACATGTTGGCGGGCGGCGACGGAACAACCGGCGAAGAAGCCGGACAACAATGATAAAAATATTAAAAAACGTACTGGATCGTTTAACACCGAGTACGTCGCCGTGTAGTGAAGGCACACTCAGACGCGCCGGTGTACGACGTTTACGCATCGCAAAGCGAGCGGAATCTGACGAACGGCCGACCACAATCGCGGGGACGCATAAAAACAATACGGCGGCCGATAAGGAAGCCGATACAAATATAGCAAATGGTATTTTGCGATCGCACAAAAATATAATGTCAATGTCGGACACGTCTCGCCGAGATATTTGTAAGAGTAAAAAAAATAAATCAAATACAGTGGGGTACGGTATAACGCGAACACACAATAACCAATGCACATGTCTTTGAGTACACTGATGACGACGTCTATAGTGGCGGTGGAACAACGTTACTGAACGTGATCCATATAAATTATATATATCCTCACTGTGGCTGTGGTGTCGATATAAATATATATATATATATATATATTCAAATTATTGTGGTGACACAAGTACATGCTGACGTCGTGTCGCGTACTAAACGGAGAACATTAATAATTAACATTCGGCGTGTCCTCGGAATGATATATATTAAACATATTAATATGGCGTTTGCCTAGCCGACCACCGCAACGCTAACCTGTGAAAAATTACCGGCATCACCGTAACATGTCACTATCACCAAAATAATTAGGATTAAAGTCAGGTGGCGCCGTTAACCACGCTTATATGTCTAACCAACATGCGAAAAAGTATCCTTTTGGTGGCCGAATAAGGCGCATATGAACTCATACGGACAAAAGAAGCTTACTTATTTTAACCGCGCAGGATAAACATTTAAATGTTTAAAGAACAATAAAATATAGTGAAAAACTGCAAAAAGAGACAGAGCCACGGGGGCCGTAATAATATAAAAAAAATATATCGATAATTTGGCGTTTTTTTGAACGTTAACTGTTTCGGTTACACATGTAACGACGTCTGTAATGTTTCAGACTTCAAAAATAAATCCTTCACAACGAAAACTTGCATACGAGTTTTTTCAAAAAAGTGGTTTTTGGTGTACTTGGATTGTAAATATTTGAATATTCGTGATTTGTTTGATATAGTGCGACAATCTCTTATGCACGCTACGTTTCTAGTGGCATTGCGGTTACTCTATACAGTTTAAATTATGAAAAATTAATTTTTTTACTTTAGTATATAGGTCTATTTAGGTATTCCGCACATATATAATGAATTTTGCGCAATACAGGTTTCACTAAATTTTATTATTGATAGATTTTTTAATACATGAATTAAATGATAGTTAAATATAATAAACTTAATTTACATAAGTACCTTATCTATAAGATAGAATTTAAGTGTTAAAGAATGTGGTGTTAATACTTTGTAGCTTTTTTAAGTTAATAAATAAATAATTAATTTAAGTTTTGGAATACTTATTATTTAAAACTTCAAATCATGTTTTATTATAATTATATCACAGGTATATCTATATTTATAAAATATTTAATATACCCACTGGCCACTAGTATAGGTACTCCTATTCCAATAAGTTTTTTTCTTAATCTATAGTATTTTATTAATTTGTGTTAAATAATTATTTGTTTTAATAAGTTTAAAAATTAATTAATTTTTTTATTTATTTTATATTAAGTTTATACTATTGTGTAATTTTTATGCAATTTACACATTGTAGTTTTACACATTCTTTTTATAATTTATTTTAAACATGTTGGTTATCACTTCCCTTTTCCACACTGACGTGGTGATAACACTTATCTGTTGGTGATGTCGCACGTGCCTGAGTAGTGATAATATGTTTTTAAAAATCGAAAATACTTATACATTCATTTCATGCTTTTTAATTTTTTTATAGTTATTATTAGTTACAAAACACCTAACAGCACTTGTATATTCCGAAAATTCGTTGGCTTAACTCAGATTTCATCGTATAACACAGTTATTTGCTATTTTAGATGAAATCATGTTTACCTGTAAAGATGTTGAGAACTCAAGACTATTTAAATCCGTATCTTTGATTAATACTGTATCTTGTGTTAGGTTTAGCAATAGATTCCTGTTAGCTGGTGGGTATTTTATTGTTTTTTTTTTTTTTTATGTAGTTTCATTTAATTATAAATTGTTTTCTATTTAGGTATTGGTAATATTTTGCTGGTCTACGACACGGAGTCTCATGAACTGTGTTTGCGCCGAAAAATCTTTGATAAATCTTCGATACATGGTATTCAGTTTAATGACAAACAGATGTTGGTGGCCATTCACGGAGAAAAATATGTGGCTATTTATAAAGTGATGGCACAAATAGGTTTTCTGTAATTAAGATTTTACATTTTATTGTTTTAATGAAATAAGTTTCAAAATATTATTATAATTTTTAGCATTGAATTTGATTGTATTTTAACAACTACTGATTGGGTTTGTAACATTCTATGGATGAATTTAAATTGTTTATTAACAGTATCTGCACATAATGAGGCAACAGTTTGGAGCTTAGATCTTAAAAAGAAAATTAATTCTTCTAATTGTGATGAAAGATGTATATTGTATCCTTTTTTTAGAATATCTTATCTTATATTATATTACATTATATTTTTAAATTCATTATTTAAAAATCCTATTTATTAAATTAATCAGATACTCAGCAACATCAACAGGAGAAGATGAACAAAACATTATTGTATTTTCAGGAACAGTTTTCAGAGAAATAGTAATTTGGAGTCCCTTTAGAAAATCCAATGGCTTAAATATCTTACATAGATTACAATTACACGAAGTAAGAAATATGTAATTATATATTATTGTAATAATTTTCATTAAATTGCTTGCTAATCATGTAATTTTTAATAGGGTGTTATATTTTCAATTACGGTGAACAAATCTAATTCCATTATAAGTTCTACTTCTGATGATAGAAGTATAGTCATTTGGAATGTTGAGCCATTAACTAAGCACCAAAATACTTATGATCACTGGAAGTTTGCCAAGATTACACCAGCTTTTTCATTTTATGCACACAAAGCTAGAGTCTGGAAAAGTATTTTAATGCAATCTGGCAATATATTGAGCGCAGGAGAAGTAATATTTTGAACTTTTTACATTTCTATTACCTAATAGCTTCCAACAAAATAAATTATGTATATACACTATGTACAGGATGGTCAAATATGTCTAAAAACTTCTTCTAGAACTTACCAATGGGAAGAAAGTAGAGGTTCTCAAGTTCGTAGTTTAGACTGTATGGAAATAAAAAATCTCGCAGCTAGCGGATGCACAACTGGGAGTGTTGGATTATGGTCACTAGATACTGTTCCTAAGAATGAAATTATAGCAGATTATAAAAAAGATAACCGCTATCCAAAACATTTAGTTGTGTTAAGTAACACTAATACATATGTACTTTATTCTGATGGCCATGTTGTCTCATACAAAAACAATACCAGTCATAATGTCTATCAGAACGATGTCTTATGTTGTACTCTGACAATGGTAAAATCTCCATGTGAAACAAAAGTAACTTTTACAACTAGTAGTGGACATATAGTCATTCTAAAAAGTGAATATCTATAATTATCAACTAAAAATTGTATTTATCTCAATGTTTCTAAATTTTAATTTATATATTTTTTAGGTACAAGTGTTCAAGTATTTTTTGATAAAATTTCTACTGTAAAGATTGTCTCTACAATATGGTTGAATAACAATCAAATAATCGTTAGTTGTAAAGGAAATACAATTTTTCGTTATGAAGTATTGGATGGTAAAATTGTTTCCTCTGTTTATTAATAATTATCATTAAAAAACAACTATGTTCACATGTGTTATATTCTTCTTACAAACATACAGTAGCTAATTTATGTTGAGTAGAACCAATTGTGTGTTATTAATTTTAATTTTAGAGTAAACGACTTATTTTTAAGATTTATATTTAAATTTTACAAGTTAAAAATGTTTATTTCTAGCTTAAAAATTAAAATATTGAAAAAAGTTAATACTTAAGTATAATTTTCTTACCTTTAACTTTGATAATAGGCCAATTCATTCTTATATTAAGGCTAATACCATACAATTATTGATTCTTATCAATAGAAATTTGCTATGTTGTATGTTAAGTTTTATGAAGAACAATATATAAGGGTAGCATCTTCTTAGGTGTATGCATAATATAATTTTTTTTTTTTTTATGTATATTAAAGACCTAAAAATAAATCAATTGGATACATTTCGCATTTTATCAAAAACTAATTCTTGGATAACAACTGCTGTATTAGTTGAAGGCCTAATCTTTGCTGGTTGTAATGAAGGATCTATTTACTTATTTAAATTAAATAAGCAGGTACTTTTTTTTTTGAAATTTTAATCTGGATAGAAATTTATAATAATTCAAAGATTTATTATTTCAAAACAGAAGTTGAGTTTTTGATAAATGTTGGAATATACTAAGCTTTACATATAGTTAAGGGGATTGGAAGCTGTATTTTTTATCTTACTCTAACCTTCACACTACATAGGAACTTAACATGTTTTATTTCCAATGTACCAATTAATCTAATAACTTCAATAAGAATTCTGAAAAACTTTGAATTTATTGTTAATTCTACTTGAGATCAACTTTACTTCATTTTTTATTGAATTGTCCAAAGTCATACTAATACAGTAGAAATTAAAAAAATTGACATCTTCCAATATTTAAAAAATAGTTAAAATTAATAATCTGGAAATTCAAATCTATTTTCATAGCTTTTATCACTTCATTAAATTAATTGATACATCGAAAATAGAATATATCTAAATTCTTATGTCGTACATGTGTTAAACAATTACAGAAAATCATCACTTCCATTCCTCTTTATATTATAGTGTATTTTAATATATTACAACAATTTTTCATTTTTTTTTTTAACATTAATAGTTATACTTTTTAAAAGCTTATAAATATAATTTTAGGAACCATTAAAAGTATTCAGTAAAATTCACAGTTTTGCTGGTGTAACTGCAACGTGGATTCATGAGAAGTATTCTAATTTTACAGTCGTTAGTTCCGTAGGACGAGATGGTCATCATAGATTCTGGAATGTCTGTACACAATCAGAATCAGTGTTTGAAATACGTTGTGATATATTACCTACAAAATGGCCATTTGTCATAACTAATTCTAAAGTTCATGGACTATTGATTTGTGGTTTTAAAGAAGTAAGATTTACTTAAAGTCCTTTAGTTAATCTGTTTAAGGTGAATACCATAATTGGACCTTTTCCGTTAATTCACTACCACTATTTTTTTTGGTTTTCCATTTTATTTAGATTATTTTTATATTATTGTTTATTACCACAATTTTTTTTTTGGTTTTTCCTGTATCTTATGTTATTGACTTATCTTATCGCTTTCAAAGAACACGCGTAGGGTCAGTCAATGGTTGAATTTGAGTAGGTAACCATGAATTTCCTTACTCTAGCTAGCGAATGCGATACAAAGAATAATGCAGTGAGTTTTTTACAAACTCGTGGCATTTTGCATAATCCGAGATTATGTAAAAATAAACATGAAATGGTTTTGCAACTCACTGAAAAACAAGATCGTTGGTGTTGTTCAAAAAATAAAATCTCGAAATAAAAAACAGTGGGGTACCTATCGACCAATGCTGAATAGCTACTTGGTCGAGTACATGTGGCGTAAGCGTTACGGTCCTAATAATTTATTTGAAACAATGCTACAACATATTGCACACTTCATTCCCCCAGAATCAAAATAATATAATATAAAAATAATCTAAAAAAAACGGAAAACCAAAAAAAATAGTGGTAGTGAATTAACGGAAAAGGTCCCCATAATTTATTAAGAAGTAATACATTTGTCACAAATAATAATATACTTTTATTTAAATTGTGTAACATCACAATCTTGAATCTTGTTTATTTTTTCCATGCTTACTCATTCCATATTTAATGTTATTAATTTGATTTTCCACTATATAAAGACAACATAATTCATTAAAATAAATAGATAGGGATGTTTTTGTTTCTATAAAGTATTAAAAAGATAATGTTTAAAAAAAAACTGAATTAAGTAATATAATTTTTAACATTGTCTGTATAATTAAATTAGAAAAATAAACAGAATTTGTAAGTTATTATTTGAATGTTAAAAATTAATTTTATACATGTACACCACTTAACAATTTTTAATATTTTTTAATATTAGTACATTTTTACTGTTTATAACATCTGTCAATAATATTTTTATGTTTTAGAGCAATTTAATTGTTTACAGTTCAGTAGAACAAAGAATTTTAGCAACTGTTCCTTGTGGCGGTGGTCATAGAGCATGGGATTTGTCATTCATCAATGGTTGTGATTCAATATATTTTGTTTGCAGCTCTTCAAGTAATAAATTAGAATCAAATGAAATACCCCTATATGGTCAACATATGCTATTGGTAAGTTAATAAAATATAGTAATTATTACTTTTATATTTATAATCATTAAATTATTTTAATATTACATAATTTATTTTATTGTTGGTTGTCATTAGAAAGGTTTTCATTCGATGATTGTAAATTGCATGGCACAAATTACTGATGACTTAATAATTACTGGCAGTGATGATACTACTATTAGATTGACTCGTTTTAATGATGAGGTTGATAATTTGTTAACATTAAGAAGTCATATATCATCAGTTCGTTCTGTATCTTGTATTACTTTAAATCATAATGTATACATTATTGTTACAGCTGGTGGTAGAGCTCAGTTGAAAATTTGGACTTTGAATATAATAGATAAAAGTCAGTATTTAAAATCTAGTTATATTATTTTTATTTAATTGTACTTACTTGTATATTTATTACGAATTTGTATTATGGTAGGTGTTTATTGTGAAGAGTCAATATCACATTTATTAAAAACTAAACAAGAAAAAAAACCTTGGAGATCAGTTGTACCTTCAAATGAAGGTGAGACACGCTTTATGGATGTTTGTGTTCAGTACACTAAATCAAAATCAATTTTAATTTCTGTCGGATGTTCTGATGCAGTTCTTAGGTAATAAAAACAAAAATATGTAAATGGTAGACATTTATAAAAAAAATAATATAATAAAGTGATATATTGTTTTTAGAAAATAACAAATCCCTACTCTCAAAACAAATTATTTGTACAAAATATAGTTTTTATAAATGGAAATAAATTTATTTAGATGTAACATATTAAGTATGTGTGACAACAGTTAGAAAAATGTTGAACTCTAATAATTAAGAATCTTATTTTTTTTTTCATTTTCTTCATGGTTTTAAAAAACATAATCATGCTTATTGTGTTCTCATATTATTTTTGAATAATCCTTTCTATTTTTATATTAAGCATTTTAGTTATTAATTAGTTCATTGTTTAATTTATTTTATTAAAATTTGCAAAATTAACGTTCATTGTTAAACCCGGTAATATATTTTATGGAGGAAATTAAGAAGATATATCTCCCCCTTTAGGCCCCTTTTTAAAACTTATATTTATATATATGGTGGTTATACTTTTATTTTTTCCATTTATCACTTTATCACTAAATAATAAAATGCTGGGACATTAACCATCTATAATTTTAATCATATCTCTTCTTTCAAAAATATCCTGAATATGCCACTGGTTCAACCTAATAGTTGTTAAGCTTCTAAAATTTCTTCAAAACATACTTTAAAATATATGGTTCTAATAGAATTTTAATGCTTAAATATTATAACGTATCTATTACATTTAATCTTGTAAGTAGTATCACGTTTTTTATGTTTTCCACCAAGTGAGTAGGCATTAACTGGTTTAAAAGTTTAATTCTATAATAAATTAACTGTTTAAAACATTTATTGTTATAATTTGACTTTTTGCAGTTAAATTGAAAAATAATAATATATAAATTTAAAATGTTGTCTAGTTAGTATAATATATTAATTAACCGTTTAGTTAAAAGTAATTAATTAGTGATTTTAAGTTTTATCTCACTAGTTGCTATTTATAATATTTTAAAATATTATTTACAAATAAATATTTCTTGATTTGAAAATTTTGTTCATATAAATATATAATTACCTAAACCACTACAGCTAATGTACAAAAACAAGGCTGGTAGGACGTATATGCATTTTTAATATGTTTTATTATTATTTAAAAAATTGAAAAATACCATAATCATTATGTATGACCTAAGTGGTAACTAAAATAATATTAAATTATATATTTTTTAATTGAATTAAGTTAATATTTTTTTTTGTATTCTATTATACTTGTAATGAAAATATATTCTTTGTAAACGATTTAATTATAACTTAATATTCTTAATGTTGACTTAACCTTACTACACTATATATGTATTCACATAATATTATTAATCAATCTATAGTTAAAACAGGTATTAGGTTTTTAAATATACTAAATTAAAATATTTTATAACTATTATATTATTATTTATTAAAAGATAACTACACATTTTTCACTTAATTATACTGTTTAAGTAACTTCACTGTATGCAAGATTAGTATTTAGATTTATGTTTAATGGATAGTAAATTCAATAAACCTATTGGATCATTAATTTAGTAATAGTTTTACAAATTACAATGTTAGGTTTAGTATGCACCCACTACCCACAAGGTCATACAAATGTATCTATAAATATCTAAATAGGTACATATTGTGTGGTGATAAATTAGCAATTAACATTATATTAATATATTGTACAATTACAGGTTATATAATTATGATCCAAACAATAAAACTTTGACTTTAATTGAAGACAATCTGGACTGTAACAACTGTATATTAAAGATTTTAAATGTTCAATTAAATAATTTTCATTATGTTTTAACTGCTGACACAAAAGGATTTGTTAATTTTTGGGATATTTCAAAATATATTGATGAAAGTGATGTAGAATTAGATTTTATACCTAAGTACAGACATTGTTTACACCAATCTGGTATAAACTGCTGTGATTGGTTAGAAATTGAAAATAATTATGGTTTGTTGGCTACTGGTGGAGATGACCAAAATTTAAATTTATCAATTTTTCACTATGAGGATACTGTAACATTATTATGTAATGTTTTTATTTGTATCCATTGTTCTCAAGTTACAGGTATTATTGTTTTTTATTAATAAACTTAATCTTTGCAATGACATAATATACTAGTATACTATATATTACTGTTTGAGAATTATTTAGGTGTTAAAGCATACAACCAATTTGTTATAACTACATCTGTGGATCAGAAAATCATTTTTTCTTCGTGGAGTTGTGATTTAAGTTCCAAAACTATACAAGTATTGCCATTTGCATCATACTTTACAACAGTTGCAGACATCCATGGTTTAATAGCTCATAAATATGAGTAAGTACGAGTATAACTATTTACAAACTTTTTTCTTGGTTCAAATATTAAATTTTATTTATTGAAGTTATGTTTAATAAGTTTTTAAAAATATTTTCCATACATTATTATCATTTCACTGTATTATAATTGTGTATTGTTTGTATTAAATAAAATAGGTATTTATCATAAACTATTATAATTAATAATAAATACAACAAAAATGTATTATTACATTGTACCTTAAAAATAGGTAATATAGACTATTCACTAACTATTCTTCATTTACTAATATGTTTATAAAAATAAAATATATATATTCAGCCAGCATGTTTCTTTAAAGAAGGAAAATAATTACATGTAATATTGTTGCTGATACTACACAAATTGCATTTTAGCTGCAATGTTGAGATTTGGTTTGATAGGAGATATACGACTTTTATCCTTGTATATCCTTGGTTTAGTTTTTTATTCATGTACATTTTTCAAGTTATTATTTTGTTTAAATGTATCTCTAAGCATTTTACTGAGTCACATTTTCTGTTTCATTAGATTTCTTGGTTATTTATTTGTACTTTTGCTAGATTTATGTGTTTTTCCAAAGTAATCATCTTTACATCATTTTTGCTTAGATTTAGAGCAAGTTTTCATCTTGAGAACCAAACAGAGAGTTTATTAAGATTACTTTGGAGAGGTTGGATTCTACTTTTATCTAGAAGGTGTAAAAAAATGTCTGTGTGTTTTAGAGGTATATTGCCATATTGAAAACTTTAGAGTTTTTAATTTTAATATAAGTCTATGATGCCATACTTAATCATAAATTTGTAATGTATCTAAAAAGGATATGTTCATACGTTTTTTAAATTTAAAAATCAATTTACTATGATCTTAAAAATCCGTTTAAATGCTGAGTTGTGAAGTGGAAGTGTTTGAGTCAAAATTGATGAAGTTGGTGATTGGATATTAAACTTTTAAAAATAGTTTTATTTTGAAGAGTATAATTCTTGTATTTGTAAATGGGAACAATGATTGCTGATTTCCATGCATCTGAGAAAAATCCTGACTTCATTATTGAATTCAAGAGACTATCTATTATAATATATAATTTAAAATTTAAACACTATTAGGGAAGAAAGGATATTTTAGCTAAAATATTAATTGAACGATTCATTAAATAATGTTATCATTTTATACTTTGTGGTTTATAGTTATTGTATTTTTATTATTTCTTTTACAATAAAATTTATTATAATCGACTACCATTGTAGATTTATCTTTTTAATTTTAAAATAATTTGATTTTTTTGAAAATTAGAATTCAGTAAGTTAATAACGATTAAAATACGCTGTAGTTACCTACAGTTAGATTATTACATATTTTGTAGTTTTAAATAGGTATAGAATAATAATAATAATTTAAAATAATAGTACAATAATATATGCACGTATAATAAATTAAAATGTTACTAAAGATAAAATAGTTAATTTCATCTAAAAAAAAAATGTTCGTAAATTTAAAACTGTATTTTACGTAAAACGATTTTATATAATGTTTTTATAATACATTCTAATGTAAGCATAATTAATAATTGGTTCAGTAGTATACTCTCAATAATTATAGATCTAGATTGATGTTATTGCTTAATTTTTGATTTTCTAATTTAAACGAATACCGGTTTAATATTGGATGATCCAATATTTCGGTTTAATTTTTATTTACTTCATTGGCAATTGCAGTACCTAAATGTTCTCGTCTTCTAATGAATTACAAATCTGATGTACAGCACAATATGGTATGTTTTATTAATTTGTAATTATGGATTTTAATGTGCATACAATATACCTATGTATTAAATAATTACAAACTTAAAAGTTAATAATGTGTGTATTATCTCTAAACCAGACCAAGCATTAAATATCTACGCAATTTATGATTGTAACTATATAAGGTTATCGATTATTAAAAAATATTGACATATTATTCTGATAACTTAAGTAGGTATTTATATTAAAAACAAACACATTATTCGCTTCGAATTTAAGACAAACAATAAAATAGTAATAACTTGAAGTACTTTTTATGATTTATATTTTGCATACGATAATCTTTTTCTACTTGTTAATATTTATGTATCATGAATTCCTTGTCTAAAATAAATATCTCTATATTCTATCGTTCATTTTATTGAAAATTAATAAATAAAATATAAGGACATGAAAATTATGCTATTATATTTTATTAATTATTTTATGAAGGTTTAAGAATATGATTAGAAACAAATATAGGTAGGTGTAGATATTTCAATATTTATTGAACTGTTTTTTACTTGGTTATTCCTTCATATAAATGTTAAAAGTTTAATGTTATTTTAATCGTAAAATAGATATATAAAAAATATACATGATATTTCTATATCGTGTTTTGTTAATCTGATCCGAAATATTTAAGTTTATTTTAAATGCCTGTAGGTACTTGATAAATTATAAGTTTTTATTATAATTGTAATCGCAAATAAATAATGAATAGTTTTTAAATCAAATTAAATATTATTTGTGATTGAAATAATCATATGTAAATATACAGGTTAAATTAAGTTATTATATAAATTATTTTATATGTTAAAATCGAATTGTTTTTTTTTTTGTTAGTAATTGTTATTTTTTTAGTTCTCTCCAAGACCGATTACGCTATTAAAATTTAATATTGTAGTTATATTTTATTTAAATTAGATTCTCTCTATATTTTAAATTAAACACCTTAATTTGATAAATAATAATTAATAATGAGATAATACAGGCAACGGATTATTACTTTATTTTATTTATAGGAATTAACACCGTTCTTCTTATCTTTTTTTTTAATCATATTTTATAAATCACAATTTTGTTTTATATTTTATGCCAATCAATATTATACAATTATTTATACTACTGCAGTGCACTACTTTTCATAATGAATTTGAAAAAGTTTAACGTAGATATTCATGTATTTTTTCAAATTGTACTATTATAATATAATTCAATAATACATACAAAGATAATTGAGTAAATGACACACACAATATATTTCACAGGTATCGTAATTAATATATTTTTATATCATTCTAACAATGGACATTAACTGATAATTAAGTATCACGTGGTTTAACGGTAAAACTATAGTAAAATATTTCAAATTCATCGAATTTATAATAATTGTATTATTAATATATGTATAAAATTTAATCCGATACCTTTTTCAATTTCTTTGTAAAAGTATTCATTTATTTTTTTACTTTATAAATAATGTATACACAAAAAACAATTCTGTAATATTTCAGGTTATACTCTGATTATAAAATATTTGAATTCGTTTGTATGTATGGGTATATAGCATCATATATTTTACTAAATAGATCGCTATTAAAATCACAACATTTAAAAAAAATACTATATTATCTCAATATATTATTTTCTATTTTTATTTAAATATTTAATCTGTATAAATCTGCTATATAAATTCTCCTACATAGTGAATAAAGTAGATAAAAACTCTTTTTTATTTGAGTTTATCTAAATTAGGATTATAATATAGATTCGCTACTCATAGTTTCAAATGTTTCAATTTTCAAAATGAAAATTTCACATCTTAGTATAGGTATTACAGTATTAATTAAAACCAGGCGCGGATTGTAGGTTGAATCGGGAGGGGTGGATTATAGATATCTATACATATTTACCTACTGGTAAATACGAGTATATATATATATTTATATATATACACGTAATAGTAGTTACTTAATGTAATAATTTCTTATTAATTATAATGAATACTTTTTTTTTCATAAGCTGAATTGAATGTCTTTATTGAATTATTTACTAATTAAAATTACCTTTTTATTATCAAATACTTTTTTTTAAATTTCACAATAAAATATTATGTAAAAAATTGAATATCACAACATGTAGTAGTTACAAATCATATAACAAAATATAATCTCGTCATCACTCAGTTAGTCACAATATTATTAAATGTATGTTATAAAAATAAAAGACGAAGATTTGTGACTGAATAATATAACAATACATTCACATAGGATAACACAAAATATTAAATTTAAATAACATATTTTGATACAGCCAACGGGTAGGGAAGCGCCCCTACCGCCCCCACTGGATCCGTGCCTAAAAAATGGCTTATATTATTTTAATGTTATAATGTGTTTAATGATTAGTATTATTCAATTCTCGGTTTCTATTGATGTTGTAGTTCGTCATAGTGACGGAATCTCTGGAATTCACCACGGATCGTTATTATGAATTCAAAGATAATATTCGATTCGCAGACGAATGTAATATACAACAAACAATACTATATACTTACGTCTTATATTCATAATTATAGAATATGAATGATTTTTATCGCCAAAACTATTATACACTACCTATTTAGGTATTTACGATAACGTTTTTACTTTCATGATAAAAATATGTCTCAAGTGGTTTTAAACATATAATTATGTATGTATTAAGGTATACTATATATATACCTTGAGACACGAGCCAAACGTTTTGTACCTTAGTTATGTTACCATACATAATTTATTATTAATTATCACGATGGGCGGGGTTGACCGTTCTGTAAGTAGACTGATATAATTATTAAATTAGCAGTGGTGCAAATTTAACTCCTTCTGGGGTTTCTTTAAACACGAATTTTCTTATGGGCTACGGCTATGGTCATTGCATAATACAATTTTATATATCGTTCATTATCTTTATCATAAACAACCAAAACAACATATGTTCCGCTATCACTTATTTATTTAGTGATAATATTTTTTTTACATACTATATACTAAAAATTACGTTTTAATTCTAATTCTAATATTTTACAAAAAATAAAAATTGTTTTACCTATATTTTTATTTTTATTATTGACGTATAATAAGAAATTAATAAAATTATACATTAATAAGTTAATTAATTAATTTTTTTTAAGTGATTAAATATTTATATCTGTATTGTTTTATGTTCTAAATGTTGAGCTCTTTTACAAAATTATAATTTATTTACACACTTTCCAAGGTACGATATTTTATTCTTATTAATTATAATAAAAAAAAAAAAATGATTATTATTAGATATAACAATTTACTATAAATTACACGAATATAGAACTTTGACGTTAACTATCAAATACATAATTTTGGTACATTTCCGATTTCAATCAAAATAACATTTTTAAAACTGAAGTTCATCTATCTATTATTAGTTTTATATTTTAAGAGTTGACTGGTGAGTTGAAAATTTTTTTAGTTTAAATAAAAATATTTTAATTTTTATACCTGCAGTTAAATGTTACATTGCCGTATTTAAGTAAATAAGATATTTAATTATCAAGTACCTATATCAGGTATACATGTCTCAGTTATCTTATAATATTATGAATTATATAATTAGTTGAAACAAAATAATTTAAAATAAAATGTATTTTAAGAATGAATCAATTTATTGATTTTATTTAACTATACAATAATAATTTATGAAATCACCTTTCTTAATTTTCTTAATAGTTGTATAATATATTATTATATTATTTGTATAAAATATAAAAGTAGCGATTAAATTATATTTGAATGTTTTATAAACTCGTTTTTTTAGTTTCAAAAAAATTATTTATTTTCTTAGTAAAGAAAAGTATGAATATTGTCCAATTATTGTTTTATATACATATATATTACAGTAACTATGTTATTTTTACAAAGTATACACGTTTTAATTTTTTAACGAAATATTATATATGTTCAATAATCTATCTGTTATTGAAATTCAATAAAAAGTTTTAGATTTTTAATGAAGGTGTTACGATGATGTTTATTTGACATGTGGTTTTTTGGTTAATTTTTGTAGTTTAAAATTGTTTAAGTCCACATTGTTTTAACAATATAATATCATTTATTATTATGTCAACCGTGAGCTATGTATATAATATTGAAATATTTCCAGTTTAATGGTGTTCATTCAAATTAATATATATAAATAAAATAATACTGGTTTGCTACTTAGGTTTAAAGTTCATTGATGTCATATGTGATTTCCTCAAACAAGATTTTCTCTAACCTATGTATAAACTTATAACCTTTAACAAATGATGTGTTTTGTTTTTAAAAATATTATTCATATATTGCTCAAGGTTATTTCAACCAGTGAGACTTTTTTAAACTTTACATTTTAAATTTTGTTTTAAAGATTAACTGTTTGTTGGATATTCTTATGAATATTGATCATTTTGTTAAATTATATTATTATATTTCTTGTAAAAATACTTAATTTTTCAAGGTTGCATTTTGTTTTTATATTCAGAGTACATAATCGAAAAAAAACTTTTTTTTTGAACTTAAAATAGCTAGTCCTTACAAAACTATATTTAATGAAAACATTAAACTTTTACTAATACTTATAGAATTCTAAAACAAAAAATGTTTCTTCCTAAAAATAGAATTAAAAATTGTGCGGTATTAGCGTACTAAATTTGTTTTTATATATTTTGAATTGATTAAATTAAATTAATTGTTTTCAAGGCTAAAATATTCGTTATGGCAAGTAAACATTTAATATTATTCCTTTCATCTCATTATAAAATAGTATTATATTTTAAATCGCATATTAAACGTAACGGAAAAGTTAAGGACATTTTGATATGGTTATTTTCTTGGCGCTTATAAGATTTCTAACAATTATTGGTCCTTGATTAAAACGATTTCTATTAAAACATACGAAAAAAGTTCTTAGAATATTTTTTGCGTCACCATAATGATGTCCTATTTGTTTAGTCATGGTGAAATTAAAGTGTAAATGTGGAAGTTTAAAATTATATTTTCGAATGTCGACTTGAGATATCATTCATGATAAATACAATACACACTAATATAATGGTGGCAGTAGATTTTACAATGTTAACTCATCCAATTTTAGAAATTTGTATCGATCTTATGTACCTCCTCTTTTTCTTACGTTTCTTGCGTTGTCGGTATTATATCTAGAATACTAATTTATTTACTCGGGCAATAAATAATAGTTAATAGTTGATATTTAAATGCGTGCAGTTTGAAAAATAGAAAGAAATAAGCAAGAAATGCTTGGAGAAAAGCTTCTAGCTCCCCCCTCATACATAAACATTTGCGACTTGTTGTTGCATTACTGGTTATATCTATTGGTATTTTGATACAACGAATAATGCCAATTGTAGTTTTTTTTTTTTATTAATAAATATAAACAAATGTTGTTAATATAATATATTGTTGTCGAGTCATTATATAAGTATAATTTATTGTAAATTGGACACGTGTCCATAATATTCAACAATAAATACATAAAATTATGTTAGCTATAAGAATAATAAATCCCTATTGGTGTTATAATAGGTATTTTTACTTAATATTATCAGTACATTTTTAATAAGTTATTATTATATATACAATTCATATATAATAATCCCTATATTTTTTTATGTGTTTATACATATAGAATATTTAAAGATTGAAAGCATACTTTATTTTATAAACTTTATTTTTTTTGCATCTAATACAAATTTTCTTAAATTTCCGACAAGGAATATTATTATTTATAATAAACTTGTATCGATATTTTAATGATTAATAACATACTATTATATTATACTGGCCCAAGTGTATTGGACTTCCAATCAGCCGGTGTAATATAATCATAATGTACCTATATAATAAGTCTCGGGGCACCTGAATCAAATGATTCGCACTTACTCGAGTTGCAGAGGTCTCTTTCGCCAACCTACATAAACAACAGTGTGTTATTAATACCGTGTTATAATCGTATAGGCTCAAAACAAGAAGATTTAATTTCCAAACAAATTTTAACCAAAAAACTGTATCCTTTTTAATGAGTCCTTATACATCGTATCCCTGCTCTCTATACCCATCGTTATACATTTATTATTATTAATTGGTTAAGACGTCTCTGTTCAGATTTATTTTATTCTAATAAGTACGCACTGGTTTATAACTGTTTCATAAATAATTATAATATATTGATGTGTATCAGGTTTACCAAAATTTGAGCTTATTTAAATTATTATATTATTTATAAAATTGTATAAACCCTAATTCTATTGGTTCGACAATAATCATTGGCACGTATTCGTTACCATCGATTCAAGTAAGAAAACAATTTATATTCACATATATCAGCGGTTAATGGTTACACTGTAGTTTTTTATACGTATAATTATTTTGTTTATTGTTTATTCGATTCGTTGTTTTTGCTGATTGGTCCTTGTTGCTTTCGAATGATATTATAATATACGCATTGATCTCTTTGGAGTCCTTGGATAGCTTTATGTTACAAACAACGTATTCGTTTTGAAAATGATAATTATTATTGCCCACCGTGGCCTATTTTATATTATGTTTTCGGCTATGACGTCCGACGCATCTTATATACGCAGGTATATTGTAAAAATATTTATCAACGACGATGTTATCGACTAGAATTTTGATGTTTTTTAAATATTTGTATTTACTACGTATTTACGGTATATATTGTACCTATAATTGATTAGACGTTGTGTTTTCAGTACGAATTATTTATGTGTATAATGTATAATGCGTTTTAGAAAAATGATATGACTGATCAAATTGTCAAATGTCATCATATGTATAATTTATAGTGCATACTTTATACATATTATCAATATATTTGATATTTTTATCATTGTAGACCATGTATAACCAATTAAATTATTAAAACTTTTAAATATAGACTAATAAATTCGAATATTATATAGTGCCTTTAACTATATAGTTAATTTTCTAGGCACTGACTTCGTATGAGTGTTATATCGACAATTTTAATAATTTTAGATATTATTATTTTGTAAAACTTAATATTTGCAGTATTTTAATACTTTACATTACCTGTAAATTTATGTACACAAATTATATTGTTAAAAATATAAAAGGGAAACAGGAATTCATTTAAATTTGTTTGAATTCAAGTCACAAACTTATTTTTAGCTGACAAGACAAAGTTGAGATTATTTCTGGCCAACACAGCTGTATTATCGTTACAAAAACAAATATTTCGTTTTGCAGGTTGTTATTAATGATTTAAGTATTAGTGTATTACTTTTATAAACTATTATATTATAATATCAAATCAACCAAGAGCTGATTAAAACTATTTGTTCAATGTTAGTTGTTGCAGGTTTATTTCTCTCTGGAGAAACGAAATTTTTGTTTAAATGATTACATGAACTAAATGAAAATAAATAAGATTACATTTTATAATAAATGTTGAATATTTATTGGTATAAATGATATATTCAAGTCAACTAATTAACTTTTTATGAATAATTCATAATATTGAATATATTATATTTTAGGATAGTTTTCTCTCTGTACTGATATAACTAACTGAATAACTTAAATACTATTATATAAACTATGACACTGTTTATTGCATACACAATTACATTAAAACTGAGAAAATCTAGAACACCTATACCTTTTATTAATATATTAATTTTAAAGCAATAAGCGGACATTTTAAAATTTTAATAATTTAGATAATTATAACTAGAGCATTATCATGCACTAAAAAGTATCAAAATATGTTGTATAATATACAGTAAAAATCGTAAAAATATGCAACAAATATACATGAAATTTTTTTTTTTCAAAATTAATTATGATAAAATATAATGTACAATTTTTATTTAATTTACAAATTTAACAACTTATAAAAATGAATAAAGTATATACTTAATGAAAAAAAAAAAACATTTTTTTAAGAATTTTATTGAATAAATTAATACATTTTTAAAATTATATTTACTGTTAAAATGAATAACAAAAACAATATACATTTTCAATTTTTCTTCAGTCTTCACTATGACGTCTATCTATTTACATATTTTTAAAGATTGGGAACGATCATCATTCGACGTCAACTAAAGTTGTTTGAGTATATTTGAAGTTATTATAAGTATTGCAGGGTTTTGATAAATATAATTTATTTATATTACTATTTAGTCCCTACAAATATGTATTTTTGATTTTTCTACCTGACAATATACTTATACATAATACTCTACTTTTTTTTTGAATTTTATAAAAATATTCAGAAATTTACCAAAAAAAATTACCATTAGTTTCATATAGTTGTGATTCTTAAAGATTACTGATAAAAATCCAAGAATATGCAAAGAAAAAAAATGTAATTGCATAGAAATCCGTGCTTTAGCATAACTCTTTTAAATTATAATTTCTATACATTAATTCTGCTGGCTATTGATTTCAATAGATATTGTTCATACTAATACCTATTGATTTCACAGAATCTTAAACATTTTTATTATAAAAAAAAAATGGTAAGAAATGAAAATTTTTTAAAAATTAAAAATTTTTTTATTAGGTAGGTACTTACTTAATTTTTTTTTAAAATAGTTAAACTAATAAAATAATAGTTAATGATATAATGAGTAATTCATTCATGAAAAATATAATTTATAGTAGATGAAAAATTAATATTTTTCAGCAACGTAGAGCAAACATCTTTAAAAATCATAGACTAAGGCCTTTTAACCAATTTTAAAATATACCTACTTAAACTTCGCAGTAAAAATAGTGGTTTAAATAATAAAAAAATATATTGAAAAATTATTTAAATATTTAAATGATAATACAATTTTAAAGTTTACTTATTTAAAATATGTATTCAAATATTATCAAAAGTAATTATACATTTTAAATATATAGATTTTTATGTATGCCAACATTATAATTTGTGTTAAAATAAATTAGTTTATGATTTATGGTTGTTTTTTTACCATTTTTATAAATTTAATGTTAAGCGGAATCGATAAATGGAAATTATGACAAATATTCGGTGTATTACATTTTCTAAAAAAGTTTATTTTTTTACTATTTGTTTTAATTAGAACTTATTTAAGATTTAATTGAATTAATATGTACAGAATCAGTTGGAATCTATATCAACATAACAATTATTATAAACAATAGCCCGCGGAATCGATAAAACCCTATTAATAAAAGTGAAAAATATCATCGAGCTGCCCTAGATAATATTGGATAAATATAATATTGGTTCTATTTATTAAACGCAAATAGATACATGTAGGTTCGACCTGTCTTCTTAAACCGAAAACGTATAACTCAGATAAAGTGTATTTTTTATACCTCTATCGTTGTCATAAATATATAATAGATTTATTCGGGTGTTGAATTGATTCTTTTTTTTGTGTACACCAGACACTTAATAGATAGTACATGGTATATTCCGGTATTGGTATGGATATCTAATCGAATTTATTAGTAATACATAGATATTATTGTTATATAAGTAATAATTGGTTTTTATCGTCGACACTTGGTTGACAAAATACGTTTATGAAATACTGATTGCGAAATATGTTTGCTTTTGTTTATCTCTAACCTAATATATATATATATCAATACTCATAACTATTAGTGAGCTTATTACAGGTTTGCGATTTGAGTACGCGACTGACTGGTGTCGTGTTTAGTAAGTTTCCACTTTTTTTTGGAATAAAGGGACAGTCATATATTATTATTTATAATTGTATAATAATAATAATAATACTCGAAAATGTTAGGTCTTTCGAAATTGATATAACGGGAACTGTATATGAAATACGATACACACGTTAAACAATAATATTGTTTAAAATTTGGTTTGCAAAGATTTTATATTTACGGTAATTTGTTTTTCAGAAACGAAGTTAAAGTGATCGTGTACGGTCAAGGAGTGGAAACGTTTTGCGCAGATATGAGTTCGTTAACGGAGTCGCCGCCGTCATCGTCTATGCAGGTGTGTATACAGTTTGGAATTACGATAAACAAGCGTAACATTTATACAAATACGTATATACAATTTAGCGGTGAATGACGTACCTCCATTGCCGCCGGGATATGGTCTTATAAATACGATCGTTTGACTCGCCATGTAACATTTCCGTTTTTCCCGCCGCGTACCTATCTAGATATACCCTAAGTGCTAATATCATCTCGATAAAATATGCCTAAGTCGCGTAACAACAACAATCGTTTATTAGTTTTTTGGTTCATGCTCATCTGCGGCTACATGTTGACCGAAATAACAATCGCTAAACCAGCTGAGGTGCGCAGTGTTTTAAAATTTTAATTTTGATTTCTATTCGTCGATTGTTTTATTAAAAAAAAGAAAATTAAAAATAGCCTCCCGTTTAAAGAAAATAAAAACAGAAGTAATGACAGAATATATTTGTTTTCCTAAAGGTACGTCAGCAGTTCAACGTCGAACGCGTAACACCGGCTTTGGAACTCGGTGAAGGCCCGCACTGGGACCCGTCGACCCGCAGCTTGTATTTCGTCGATCTGCATCAGGGCAAGATCAACAGATACCATCCGGATTCAAATAGTTTCTTCAGCGCCAAGATAGGTACGATTAACGTTCACCCTATAGCGTCAACATTGCGCAAAACAATATGGCCACAGAAATATTATGTTTCCTAAGTTTTAATAAACGGCAACTTAGTAACTTTCGCGGTGTAGTCTTCAATTTCCATTGGTTACTTTTAACTATCCACATTGCATTTTCTTCAATCTGTATACATACATTATTGAAAATATAATGATGTAAAATATTGTTTAAATTGAATGAATATCAATCTAAAACTATTTGTTATTATTAATGGAAAATATTTTTTATCGCGCCGAGTAAAAAAAATACTTTAACTTTGTCGAACTAAAAATTTCACAAACAACTACCACAACAACAACAAAATAACTGCTTTTAACAGCAGTAATGTAATTTAGATAATTTTTCTTACAAGGAGTTATATAGGTACTCTTACTTTATGAGTTTTATGAGTTATGACTTATGGCCTGTTTAAATTAGTAACTGTAACTTGGTTACTAAAACAATATTGTAATTTTACCGCGATTAAGGATTTACATACCAATATATGCCGTAAATTATAATATATCGTGATTAAAAAAAACTAGCACGTGGCGCTATCGACAAATTTATGTTATTAAATTTGTGTTAATATTGTTATTGTGTTGGTTTCTGTTGTAGAGGGCTACAACGATGTAACACTCATCGTGCCGATTGAGGACAAGGCTGATATGTTTGTGGTTGGTTTGGGCCCTTCAATCGGAATAGTGCAGTGGGACGGTAGTTCAAATACAACGAGTAAACCCGAGTACCTGAAACTGATTGACGAGACACCAGGCAATCGTCTGAACGACGGTAAAGCGGACGCCTCTGGTCGTCTGTGGGTCGGTGAGTTTAAAACATAAATTAGTACATTTTAATTTTTAAAATCTATTAATTACTATAGTCAAGAAATTTGATGGGTTTATTGTGAAAAACATGTTATAATGCCCTGCTTAAGAGATAAATAAGTGCATACTTAAAGAATTGTATACGAATTTACTGTTTTAAAACCGTAGAAACACTTGAATTTGTTAAAAAAACCTTATGTTAAAATAAGATTTTTTTTTCATGTATTAAACGTTTTAATAGTATACATATATAGCTATTTATTTTACACACATTTTGGTTTAATACGACACAATCGTTTTTCCCCCCACTAATATAGGATCCATGGGTTCGGAGATAGCAGACAACCCGGGTCATTACTATAAGCATCGTGGCTCGCTGTTTTCGATAGAATCTGACGGCACTGTCAATAAGCGTTTGTCCAACGTAAGTATCTCCAACGGGATGGCGTGGAGTTCAGACAACAAAGAGTTCTACTACGTGGACACTTACAAATTTGCGGTCGAGGCATACGATTTCGATATCGCCACTGGAGACTTAAGTGAGTATCTCGCCATCGAGATCTCTTATTATACAATTATGTTTGGATCATTGTAATACCATGTGTATAATTATATGTTATTATTTTACGAAACGAAATCGATCGTTGATATGTAGCCAACGGAAGAGTGATTTTTGATTTAACAGCCAATAAAGTTGTCGGCGATCCGGACGGCATGACCATCGACAAAAACGGAAATCTGTGGGTGGCGTGTTTCAACAGCAATCACGTAAGTGTCGCGCGTCCAGCTGCGCATGTTTTAAAAAAAAATATGTTTTTATTTGTATAATCCGCAATTTCTTGTGCATTTATATTATAAATTAATATGTTTAGATCTTGAAAATCGATCCTAACACTGGCACGCTGTTGACAACTGTCCAATTTCCTGCCTATCAGATTACCTCAGCCGCATTTGGTGGGTCGAAATTGGATGAGCTATACGTGACAACAGCCGGTTACCAGCTAACCGAAGCACAAAAGACCAAACGTCCATATTCAGGGGCTGTGTTCCGAGTGACCAATACGGGATCCACTGGTTTTGAAGGCGTATCCGCAAAAATACACATGTGTCCGGAAAATCAACTGCACACGATATAATCATAACTGTAATAATAGTGATTAAATTTTATTTATTATGTATCAGGTATTTAGTGTAAATATTACTGTCTGATTGTGTATAAACTATAAATATTTATGTATCTGTATATTATTGTTAATTAAGGAAATAATTAGGTATTATATTATTTAACTAAACGCAGCTGTATGTTATTACATGCAGATTTTATGAAATACTAATAATTTATTATTATTACTATAGGAATTAAAAATGTTTGTAATTTGAAACAGTTTTTTTTTTATAATTAGGGTGTTATTTTATCATAAGTGCAATATTATATTAAAACACTTAATTGTCTTTTATATGCTCACAAAAATGCTGGTTTGGAGAAGAACCTATTGTCTGATAACATACCACAGATCGTCGGAGAAAAGTAAAAACTTAAACTTTTGTACGTTTGACACTTATTTACTTTCGTGGTTTCATAAAATTTTAAAATAGAGTTCTGCCTACATAAAATGTACACTTTCGTTTTAATGCTCACATTTTAATTTACATCTGTGGAATGAAATATTTTTAATAAAATGTCTCAATTAAAAGTTATTTTTACGATTTTTTTAAATAATAAATTTTAATTGTGTGTTGCAAAAGAAATTTAATAATTTTTTTATGAAATATTTAAAGGCAAATATAAATACTTTTGTGGTTGATTGTTGAATAAGTTATACACTGATTTGAGTATTCCGATATTACAGTAATGAATAACATTGATTTATATATATTATATATATATATATTTAAATAATCGATAAACTAATGAAAAATGTGTTTATAAAATAATTGCATTTAAGTAATTAAATACCGTTCATTAAATAATGTAAAAGTATAAAATAAAAGTATCGTATTAGATATTAATATCTATTATTATAGTCGTATAATATATTATAGTATATTTTACTCATTATAACCGACGTATTAACTTAATTACAAACAACGTTATACGATGTTAAATTGATAAAGCTTTTAATAATTAAAAGGGAGGTCACTGTGCCTCTTTAACTTATATTGTGTAGGACGTAGGTATTTGTTTAAATTATAATTGTTCGCACTTAACCGTCCTACGATGGGCTATTACAATAATATATAAAACGTTAGTATACATACATATTAATCATATACTGTTGAAGTGTTGATGTACAAAACTGAATTCAAAATAATCTAATGACCCCCAATATGTATTTATTTTGTATCTGTAGCGGCCAACAGGTGGTGTTAAGTGCTAGTTAGTTACTTATATAGCTCAATAGGTACTGCAATTAAAACATGTAATACATTTATTTGTACATGGTATCGTATAGATAGGTACTATGTGCCGTTTTTTTTTTTAATTAGGTATTGCGTTCAATCATATACCACAGAATACGCATACGATATAATAGGATTAATATTTTGTATTATATGCGCAGTTGATTGATGTAACAAAAGTAAACATGTACATATAGGTAGCTAGGCAATAGGTTTGGTACATTATAATATATTATAATTTATCGGTTTGTTTTTGTCGTAATAATTGACACAAAATTATAACGTCGGTGAAACATTTTCGACTTCGAAACCTTGAACAGCTGAGAATCAAAAAAAAAAAAAAATCGAATACGAAAACGTGCACCTTATAAATGAATCCAGTTTGATATTTAATGACCGAAATCGGCGAAATCTCCGTCCGTGATTTAGTCGTCATGTTCGTTTTTGTCGGCGATGGTGGTCGATAGCAGCATCATATAGCTATGACATCGTTTGTTTATATTATTTAACACCACTAGGTTAACAATATTAACAATACTTACAATATTCTTGATTTCCGTGCACAAATATATACATATTTTTTCTTTTAATAGCCGCCCTACGAAAAGCGCAATGTTCTCGTTTCGATTAAGGTTTTTTGTTCACTGCTACTACTACAATATTTGTATAATATATTACCATCTGTTCGTACTGCCTGTTCGTTCGTTCGACGGACCGGCCGGAAAGATAACGAACGAAAAAATGCGAGTACGCGTTCCACAACACCGGATACAAACTGAAATGATATATAGTTTTTTGTTTGTTTTTCGCATATTATGTAGATCGGCACTGCGACACGGAACTTGGACGAGTATAAAGTCAATTGCCTGCACCAATTTACAAAAAAAGAGCTGAATGTGTACGCGTTGGCTCAGTGGAACTATCACGTAAACAAGACAGAAGTGACGGAAAACGAGGCCGTAAGTCTCTCATCTGCAGCGTAAAGTATTTGAGTCTCTATACGTAAATACGTAATGGCATTTGAATGCTCGAGTTGGTAATCAGATAGCAAATACACTTGGGATTTATCTGGATTGTTGTTGAGATTAAGTTTTTTAAGTTTTGTTCGGGAGTAGGTAGTAATATTAGGTATCTTAACGTACACGATACACATAATATAACTATAATAGCTAAATAACAAAAAACATACATATGTCAATTATACCCACTCCCTCAGAGTCACAAAGTAAGGTTAGTGTGTAGATTTACCATACACAGATTGTAACGTGTACCTACGATGAGTACAAGGTAAATAAATTATGTGATATTTGACTGTTTACAACGTTTGCTTCCGATATGCTTTCACATTCAAATGCTAAAGTGTTGGGGGTGAGTCAATGAGTTCCCTGATAAAACAATTATTCCATAATATCTACGTTTTAATAAAACATAATATGAGTAGAGCAGTGGTGATATTGTTTTCTATATTCTATAAAAATAATACGATAAATCAATTTGTTGCTGTATTCGAAAACTTCAAGTTAAAAAAAAAATCGTGTTGAGAAAATTGAGTTTAAATAATATTGTTTTTCGGTAAAATAAAATATTCACGAAGAAAATATATTAAAATCAAATGAATTGGTGTTCGAAACTTTGGATCACGACTAGTGAGTAATCATGATGAGTGTTTGAATAAAAATATAACCGTTCAAACTTATAACTAATAATGTGATAAAGAACTATTACATTGATGCAATTTTCAGTGTAACTCAAAGTTTTGCAATATTTGGCGATTAGTAATTAATACTTGCTTTTTACAAATAATTTTCCGTTAGATATTTTTTAAAATTAAACATTACTTTTGTTGAATTCGTAATTTATTTACATCATGTAATAATTGTATTTTATCTAATGTAGCTATTATATGTGCTATTATATATAGCTATGTGATTGGATATAATTATATAATTTGTGTGTATTTTTGTTCTGTTTTAATAGTTATATACATATATATATTGGATTAAAGTTTTTTGACGAAATCAGTTCAACACACATTAACGCACCCATGTGGCTTTTAGGTTATTATTTTAAATAAAAATAATGTTCAGCATTATGTTGCTTTAATCTATGTTATGCTTTTTTTTTAATTTAAAAATCCTTAGAAATGTCTTTTCGACATGACGTGCAAAGTAGAATAAAACCCGTGTAAAATCCACTCCTTGCAAAGATTTGACGTCGAGTTAAATTATTAATATTTTGCAAACGCTTGAAAAAACTGAAACGAATAAAATGCGCTTCTCGTTTGTATTTCCTGTTCTTATTATACACTTTTATTATTGTTCTTATTATTATCATTATAAGACATGCGATAAAAATAATTAAAGAGATAAACTGCGCGGCTATAGAGATGTATAACATTAGTTATTAATGAAATTATACCTTCTCATAACAGCCTATTTCATCAAACCACAAGTATTTTCTTATACTATTTTCGATTAAAATATGTTCTTTGTCAATACTAAATAATAATTGGATGTATTCTGTATACCTACATATTGTGTTATACTGTTATCATGTTTGCCGTATACATAATAATTTATTGTATTATACGATTTTTCTTTAACAGTATAATAATTATCCAATGGTACATTTTTTTATGCACACGAAACTTACGAATAGCATAAAAAATAATAAATGACAAAATAAAATGTTTAGGTATTTGTTTTTACATTACGAATGTTAAAAAATCACGAGAATTGGCTTAAATAAATATTTAAATTTATGATAATATTATACACTTGTTTCAAATAAGTTTTCTAAAGTTGTTATTTTTATTTTTAGTTCACCGTCCATTCATACTTAATAATTACTAAATTTACGGTCACATATTGGCTGTTCGAGATAGTTGAAATACTCATAAGTTATAACATTATTCAGACAATAAACGGTGTTTTATTATTTTAACGAAAATAAGGAACTTCAGATACACAATATACAGTTGAACTGTAATTTTGTTTGCGTTTACTAAATTTTTCGTGGTAGAAATATTATATTAATGTTGGTTTTTTTATAAACCATTTTTTTTTATTTACTTCTAATAAATTCATTTCTGCGTACATAATGAAATATTTGCATATTTCATGGAATTTTTCAAATATATATTTAATAAACGTCGCAAACGATTCAATTTAATATTTTGTATGAATATGAGAGTTAAACTCGTACTTCTTATAGTGAAAAATAGCATTATGATTTCGTTGAAATTCATTTTTGTAATAATGGTCGTAAGATATTTATTGTTATTATTATGATCAATCACAATAATAAGGATATTTATTATTTATCAAGTATACTTAAGTTCAGATATCTCACATGGTTGTGTATTTTATGTCTATTTATCGATAGAAACCACTTATAGGTAGGTACTTTTTTTGAAATTTACCAATCTATATATATTGTATACCACTGCATGAAAAAGTAAAAAAAATAATCACTTCCGCAGAGTGCTTACCGAGTAGCTCTATCATAAAAGTTTTGATCACTTCTCTACCCCTCGATATTTACTAAAAGAAAAAAAACAGCATCGGTGCAAAATCAATAGCTTCCGTCGTTTTCCGTTCAGAATGTGAATGCATATAATATATACCTATACTATAATATAGCCACAACATATGATGGTTAAATTATTTTTTGTACCACAAAGATCGATATTCTCATAATGCACATATAAGTTATATGGCATAACAATAGCACGTAAACTAAATTATCAAAGTTTATCGGACAATTTTAAACATAAAATTAAATTAGTAAGTAGCTGGTAGCTTTTAATATTTTTGAAAACACGTTTTCAGTGTTTAAAAAATATTGTGGATGCACATAAACATATTTTTGTAATAATATTTGATGGATTAAATAAATGCTGCTTGTAATATTAAATTATATATTTTTTATAATATAATATTATTGTAATTTATTGTTTACTTTGTAGTTGAGATCTTCCATACAATTGTTTATATATCAAAAACTACTTTTAACATCTGCCGAAAATATGTCTGTAGCTTTAAGCATGAACTACGAAGACCTGTTGCCTTTAGTGTATTTTATGCACGATCGCGGTATTTGTCAACTGAACTTGGATGAGTATAAGACAGTACGTCCATTTATCTTCTATGATTACATACGACAGTCCCATAAAGGTTCATCAATTTAAAATGGTCGAGTTTTTTAATTTACACTATCCCGTCACTTAAAAAAAGCTATTAAATCATTGAGGATAACGTCGTGTGTGTAAAGATCGACGGAAGTGTCGCAATATTATAATATTTTGTCTTGTAATTGATTGCAGATCATAATGTTGAAGAGGCAACTAATAACAAAGATAAACGAATTAGTAGTTTGCGAATACCAAAAAATTAATCATCTGCGTAACATAAAAGCGGACGGTAATGACTGCAGTGTTGTTTTAAATCAACTTTAATAACACAAAAGCAATAAACATAAAATATTATATCAATAGTTTTTATATTCATTGAAGTGGTTATTCGATGCGTTTTTAAAATGTATATTTTTATATTATAATATTCAATGCTGCATTTATAATACTAAACTTTAAGATTTCCTGCGGTAAGTTGTCTAACTTTCTTATTCGGAAGTATTACGGGCCGTAATATATATATATAATATAATATATGGTACATATTGTACGATTAACTGAAACCATAATTTATTAAATTATTATATACCTATCTTGATTCTAAACTTGCTTTGGTGTTTTGGATTACTTGTTAATTATTAGTTACGGAACTTTAATCATTCACGTGGATAATGTTGTGGAGAAACCAACATTAGACCTACTCATCCTGATTTTAAGATTTCTTTGCATATTTTATGTATGAAAACAATATTATTATGATTTATGGTCAGAAACATTACTGCATCACTGCACATAACATAATAATTTCATTTTTAAACGTATACAAAATAAATATCTATATGAATTTAAATAATATAGATTTTAACTATAAACACTTTTCTATATACCCTTGATTAAATAGAACATACAGTCATAGGTACTGATAAAGTTATGAAAAAAAAAATCAATTATATAAAATATAAGAGTATACATCAGATCAATACTAGTCTTACAAGTTAATTAATTTTGCTGTAATCCATTTTTAGAAATAAATGTCATTATGATTAACTCATCAGATGCAGCGGAGTTAAAATATTATTGGAAAGCTTGGCACAATCACACCAGCTTCGCAGTGAAAAATATTTATATGAAATATATTGAAATGTTGAACTATATGGCACAGCTGAATAGTAATTTATATTGAAAAAAAACATAATAGCTTAATATTTAAATCCAAATATTGAATTTATTCACTATGTACGGTATACCGTTACACATTTTTATGATAACGTTAAAACAATTATTATGTTTAACAACAATTATATAGACCAATGTTATTATATTTGTCTTTAAATTATTTATTTATAATAAATTATTATTTATAAAAATTATTTTATATTTAAAGATTTTCCCAACGAAATCGATTATTATATGGAACCATACTTATACAATCAAGGTCAGTTGAACGTCGATCAGATGTACGAAGGTATAAGACCACTGTACTTACATATTTACACGCACGTTCGTAAAATTCTCAGAGAAAAATTTGGAACAGCTACTGTGTCTGTTAATGGTCCCATCCCAGTTCATTTATTGGGTAAGTTTTAGAATAGTCTTTATAAGCCTTGTTCAATATCTTTAAAGTTATAAAATAATTAACGACCAGTGCTAGTATTTATATTTTCCTAACTTATTACTTATTAGGGGGCTGAAACTTACGAAAAAACTATAGGCTAATATCACACTCTTCGTATTATTAACTGTTATTAATTTTGTTTGAAAGATATTATTATATTTATTAATATAACTGTAACAGAAATTTTGTACTTGTTGTTTCTGACGGTTATTTTACTCTTTTGTAAAAAATATATATTCTAGTCTATTATTATTATTATACAATAGTGTAGTACAAAGGTAGGTACATCAGTACACGACTACTTGAAGTGTTCTACAATATTAAAATATATGCACTTTTTTTAGATTCTGAGTGGAACGATGAATGTATTGATTTTAAAACAACATGTATATGTTTTTTTTTTGCCTACCTTACCTTTTTGGGCAGTAAAAATGCTTCGATTTTATCTTTGAGGGTTGTTTTTGATGGAAAATTGCATTTACTTGGTACTCTGGAAGATTAAAAATTTATTATAGGTGTACATCATATGGTGTGACAAATAAGTTTAATGTGTGTTATACATTTATCTTGATTTCTTATATTGTTCATTCCATCATGTAGTAAAAATATGTTATTTTCTTTGAATATGTTAAAAGTATTCTCTAAAACGCTTGTTTTATTGATTTTATATTAGTTTATATTATTTAAAATCGAAGTTATATTTTTTATGTTTATCAGTTTTGCATACAATTAAAAAAAAAAAAAAATCAGCTTCACAAATAATTAAATAATTGTACAATTTTATCACAACAATGGAACCAATTTATTATCATAAAACTCCAATAATTATTAAGTGGCATAATATACAGTCCATGAAATATATTTTAGTTACATACAAAAAATAACTCATAAAAAAATACAAAAATGAGCACGCTAAAATATGTAAGCCTTTAAATTTATGCATTTATTTAATTTTTTTAATTTATTCTTAATGAATATTTATTTTCTTGAACTTTTAATCTTTGGAAAAATACTAATGCAGATACTTCAAAAAGAAAAAAATCTAAATCCTTTAAGGGTTGAGTTGTAGTTGACAATTTAATTAGATACCTCTATAAACCAAATTAATACTAAAATTTAATAAATGCCGTATTTTTAAGGGTATATATTATTATGATATACATATACATAGTACATATATTATAATTGTTATAAAAATTTATATAACTAATTTCGTAATCCAATTTGTCATTTGTTCATAATATAATCATAATAATTGTTTAAAAATACGAGTATCATATTCACGACACTGACATTTCAATAGGAAGTCTATTTTATGTAAACATTTGATTAAAATAAATTTCTATTATAAATTACTACACGTTGAGAGCGCCAAGACTTATAAAGTTTCCAATATATATTAAGGTCCGTCGTAATAAAAGGTAATTTTAATTTTTAATAAATTATACTCATCTACTTACTAGTCAAACGGTCGAGTTTCATACAACAAAATTACGAGGTGTTGATTGATCACATTTTTTGGTTTCTTGTATTAAGTATCTATATAGGTTATATAGATTATAGGTAGTAAGTAAATCTATAATGTAGTTACTATAGTTAGCTATGCAATTTTCAAACCCATACAATATAATGCATAATATATCCATCACAAGACCAATAGTAAAATATAATTGAAAATTAAAGTAAAATATTTTTAATAACTATAAACTATCTTAAAATATTTATTAAAAAATTAATTTTATGTTTTTGATGAACTATTTATTTTTTGATATACTTTCATTTGTATTATATGCAATTAAAACTAAAACACAATTTCAACAATAATTTTTAAAACTTAATTAGTGAAACTGAAGTATAATATCTACAATGTATACAATGTTTTAATTTTTTTTAACCAGTTTTAAATAAACCTATTTTAAAATAGAATCAACAACAAAAAAAAAACCATTCACTCAACAATGTAGGAATATAATTAATATTTATGTGTTAGTTAAAATATTTTATTAAATTCAGTTTATGTGTATAACATAACTATATATTGTGTGAGCAAAAAATTAACTTTGGGTTAATTTAGAATTAATAAACAGTAATTTAAATCCATTGCCAATAGTAAATTAAAGACAAATCGTAATAAGTAATAATTAATCGTACAATACTTTAAGATGTATAATAGATATTCGATGATTATAATTTTCTTTATTTTCGATCGCATTTAAGCATATCTAACAACAATTGCCATAATGTTTAGTAAAAAACATATGTTTATAGTTTAAATATATTCGAAAATTAAACAAATATATATCAAAATTAAAGTGAAAACGTATATTGTACTCGTATATAGTTTAAATAATATTTTTTTCGAAATTATACATTATGAAACAATACGATTTTTTTAGAAATATTAATAAATCATTTTTAATATTTTTTATTATCATTACTTTTTATATATATATATTTTTTTATTTCAATATTATTAATAATTTTTAAATAATAATTATTAATTTTGAAAAAAATGTTTAATATAATTAAATAATCAAGTTTTATTTGTATTCAAACTTATTTTTAAATTGTGGTATTTAAGCATTTTTTATTAATTTTTTTTTAATTGTCAAATAACCAGGTTCGATATTGGGTCAACCATGGACAAAATTGATACCATTTATACTTCAGGAACTCGTTTTACACGAAAATAGCAGAAAAAATTCCAAGGTATTAATATTTGTTCTATTTGAAAAATAAATGGAGTATATTATATTATTAACTTCATTTAAGTGAACTATTACAGACTCCAAAGCAACTGTTTGACCAAGCTAATAGATTCTTTGTATCGATTGGTATGGGATGTGTGTCAAAAAGAGTTTGGTCCCATTCAGTATTTATAGAAAATAAACATTTTTCCAATATCGTACCATTATCATGGGATATGTACGCAAATAATGACTATAGGTGATTTTTAATAAATATCTGTTATTAATATTATTAATATATAAGCCTAGTGAAAACGGGAACGACGTGTAAAATCATATTATACTTACTATTACAATAAATTGATTACTGTCGTATTTTAATTTTCATACTTTTATATATTTATAATATGAAACTTATTAAATTGATATATTTTTGTAAAATATCGTTTAAAATAGAATCTTGAAATTGAACGAATCTATTTTCACTTTTAAATTTTTCATTTACAATATATTTTATTTTCCATCACTTGCGAACCATTTGTATGTATACACTCGTAGTACGCTCTCGTGACAGTGTTTACTAAGACGTAGCCTGCATTTTTCAGGATAATAATGGATTTTCAAGACACAGTCAAAAACGTGTACACCATGCACAAGCAACTTGTGTTAGTGCACTATTTCGCGGCCTACAAAAGACAGCCAATCGCATATCAGTATACATCCGACCCAGGTGACGAAATAATAACTGTAACAAAGCTATACGTATTTATATTAGACGTGGTGCGCGTGTAAACTTATTCTAACCTAACTTGGTAGTTGCCCGGGAATAGTATGGTATACTGGTTCAATATATTTCAGTATGCTCATCTACGAAAATTAGGGCAGGAAAGAGTGAGTAAATTTAAGTTTTCTAGCCTCATCACCTTAAGAAAAAAAACCATTGAAAATGTAATTGTATTATTTTCCTTTGTGAACATCGTTCATCGAAAAGTGCTGAAAACTGGTTCATCCCTATAACTAGATACATTCTCATGAACATTTGAAGGCAATAACAACTTATAACTTATAACTAAAGATTATTTAATTTACTTCGTTATATTATGCAAAAATGTACAATAACAGACTATATGAATTAATAATTATGCAAATATCTTCTGACCTCTGAGATATCGTTGAAGTAAAATATCAATAAAGTGAATGTAGTATATTTTGACACCAATCCGTTTATGAGAACTTTTATACTTTAATTGTGATGATTGTAATTTGTAATGAATATTTTTTTTATTTTTTTTTTTTTGTGATGTGAACTTAATTAATTTGACTATAGTATTATGTGATTGAGAATTAGATAATATTTTTTTATATTTTATAATAATTAGATCCTAATGCAATTTAAATATTGACTTATTATAAAAATTGGTTAAAAAAACAATGGTTATCGACCATTGATTTTTGTTGGTGGGCGCGTAAATGTATATCTTATTACACTTAAAAAAAACTCAGTTTTAAGGACCACTGTAGTTTCTGTACACTGATGTACTCGTACACTCCAAACACTACCACTTTTAAATTATAACAATACCCGTCTAGCGTAAAGTATAGTATTTGTAATAATATACTGTAAAATGAAAAAATTGAAATTTGTTCATCTTCTGGGTGGCAAACAGCATTCGTGTACGGTGTGATTAACGCCTTAACATTGTCCGTACGGTATCAAGACTTCATTGGCAGATACAACGATAGCGCGACCAGTCGGCACATCTATCTGTTGCGGTTGGCCATGGAAAAGGTCGCCATCCTGCCGTTCGCTTACGCCGCCAACGTTTGGCAATCGGACACGAGTACGAGGTTTTTCGCACCAAAGCGTATGAATAATCTCTGGTGGAGCAAAAGGTACGTAATTATTGCCTAATACACATCACAACGACGTATCCATGAATTTGAAATGGAAGGGGATGTTATGAACGGGTAGTTTTACAGTTCCCAGATCTGGAATTGTATTTATGGCTACATCCTACATTCCGTCGAATTGAGTTCGATATAATAGCTATAGTTTATGTTAGATATTTATATTATTGTTATCGTATCTATGTAATTTATTACTAACGATATTAACTAAGTACAGCGTAAGATAATATGACTTTTTAAATTCAAATGTATCTAAATCAGTAATACAATGGCTCTACATTTTTTTTTTGTTTTTATTTTAATATTAATTTAAAAAATATGTTATAAAATGTATAAGTTTATACGTTTTTATAAAACTAAATACGTACAAAAGCATCAATAGAAATTTTAATAAAATCTACTCTAGGGTAAACAGTCTATTGCTTAAAATGCAAAATACACACACTTTGTACTACTATCTTATACATGTTTAATAGTATAGAGTATTTACTATATATATACACAAATAATATTAAAAATATTCAAATGTAAAAAGTAAAATAAAAATTTTTTAGCATAAATATGTCATGATAAATAATAGGTAATTTACATTTATCAAATAAATGTTTTAAATTTAAATTTAAAAACTACAAGTATAATAAATACAATTTAAAAATTCGATATTCGTAATATTTTTTTGTTCATGCGGTTGCATAGTTTTAATATTTTTTCTCATCAGTCTTAAATTTTTGTCTTCTATAGAGTATATTTCTACATCCAATTGTATTACCAATAAAATTGTCCTTAAACTCGGATTAGTTGCTCCAAATAATTTGTTGAACGAACTATTCCACCCTTCACTAAAATTATTCGTTCGATGCATTATTTAATATCTTACATTTCAAATAAAAAAAGATTACTGTGCATTATTGTTTGTTATTCCCAATAATATAAATGTTTTCAAAGTATGAAATAAGAGGTAGTAACTCATTAGAAAATTGTATATACATATGACTTGTAATTTCATTCAACATTTTGTGAATTCTTAAAAATGCCAATGAAGTAATAATTTTAAACATTTTGGAATACGTTCGTTTTTTTTTTATACATATATAATTTTATTAATCCATACAAGTCACTGAATTGTCATCACACAAACTGATATAAATGAAAGAAACAACCTTGGATATGGGCTCCATTAAAAAAATCGATTTATTACACTTATTACTCCTAACTCAAAATATATTATTACTCGCTCAAGCTTAAGGGAAGTTTTATTTCGAACAGATGCTATAACGATATTTAATAGGATTTCTTGATAAGTATTTTCCAATTTGTCTGGAAGAAAAACGTATACACATGTTCGTACAATTCCTTAAAATTCTACTCGTATAAGGTTAAGGTATAAGTGTATAACATCCAATTTAACAAATATACTAGAACTTTTAAATGTGTATTCATAAACCATAGACTTGTTGAAGATAAGACAGAAAGCTTTCTAGTTATAGCGAAAATTAAAATTCTATGTTTATTTTCATTGTCAAAAATTAAAAAATCAGTTTAATCACCGCTCATTGTAGTTTTCCACTTTATCTGATAATAAAAAGAGAAGATTTGTAGATTCGTCGGGAACATATTTTCATTGCGTACGTCTTATTGTACATCGTAAAGTGCTAGAATTTCTCATTTTTAAATAAACTGTATCTTTAATTAAACATTAATAGATATACAAAATATTTCCTTACAAAAAAAATTATTTTACTATTACATTGACGTATGATTAATGAAAAAAATCTGATTTTTACTCTCTTTATTATTGATATGCTTTGCTTCTTATCACTATTAGAAAAATGTTAACAGCACATAATGTTGTATCGTTCAATTGTTTTTATTATTTATTTTAGTAAATACGTTGTACTGCAAAAAAGTAAATATTTGAGCTAAACGAATTGTTTTGAGTAAAAAGTCTTAAACTAGTTTATAAAAATAAATTATTTGTTAATAAATTATTACCGGTTCTATATGATTTGTTGATATTTTCTCGTTACACGTACATAGTATATAGTATATAGCCAATACTATATTTGACGAGTTTTTGTTGAAATTCTTGTTGTCATTATCACAGCCATTGCGTTAGTTAAATTCATTTCAACGATATACGCAAACGTTAGTTTGATTACGTTTGGTATTGCATTTGGAAAACATTACCTATATGGCAATGTATAATATATATCAATAATAATCGTATTACTAATCTCCGCGGTTCTCACGGTTCATATAATATACTTTATACTCTATATATATGTTTACGTGCATATATATTACAAAAAGTCCGCGTTCTGCAATCTAATATTTTATCCGGCCGTACTAAGTGTCCATGTTCTGGAATGTACATTTTTACACCCGACCGTAAAAAATGTCCACGTTTGGAAATTGTATATTTTTATCCGTTAGTACAAAGTGACCACAAACCTTACTCTGTAGATTATCGAGTAATCATATATACGGACCCACAAGAGATTCACGAACCGTCAGTTAAGAACCTCCTTTTAATCAGTATAATATCATACATTTTAGCAAATTGTGGTGATAGAATCGATGACACAAATTAATATGTATAACATAGATTAAAGTCTAAGATAGTCGATAATCCGTACTTATAACTGTATAATGTAGATGGCTATATCTTATATCATAGTCTTTGCTTTATATATCATAAGCGTTAAGGGCCATTTCCCTGCAGCGTCGGAGTATAGATATAGACACAACCATATTCCAGGTCGTCGTTGACGTTCCAAAGAAGATACATTGATATAATATATATTGTTTAATTTTTTAGAAAGTATTATGTTCTTTTCATATTCTGATATCTTAATTTTTATATTGAAATAATTTTTTTCAATTCCATGTTTGTCGATAGAACGATTATTGATTTTTAACTTTTTTTCAACCTATACCATTTTTAATTTCATATGATCTGAAACGGAATACTTTTTATTAAAAACGTTGAAACATGATATCGAGTGTATGAATACATAATTATTTTTTTTTTATTAATAAGTATTAAAACTATTGATCAGCCAAAGTACCTATAGTAACTATAGTCCACCACAACTTAAGCGGAGTACCTTTTGACTCTCTTCGCTCATAATATAATTATATTATGCTTATAAATGAAAAAAAAATATTACTTCAATATTTTATAGGTATTCATATTATTAAAAGAATCTTTCTGTGGTAAACTGATTATAATTAGGGTCTGGATTTTAATGCTCTAATAATTATTAAAAATATTAAAATGCTCAACAATTTTAAAATAGGAAAAAATGCTATTTAATTGCAATAATGTCCTTAAAAATGATTTAGTATTTTAGTTTTTAATTTTATAACAAAAATCTAAAACAATGTTAATGGATATGGCTTTTGAGGCTGAAAGCATTTTAAACTTTAAACATATTAATATTTATAATTAAGTTTATGTTAAAATCCTATATTTGTTTGAGTACCGAACGCACAACCACCATTAATTACACAATAGATAAATTTTTTTTTTATATAATTATTAAAAAGCGTAATTGTAATGTTTGTACAATAAGTAATTTTTATAATAGCTTTAAATAACGGGAAATTACAGAGTGGGAAGGTACTTAGTAGACTGCAGTAGTACCATCCAACGAGGATATATCACATCTATAAAGAAGTTCTCGACGTTTCAAAATTATAAATAAAACGATCGTCAAATGATAAATAGCTGGAAAAAAATATCTTTACTTAAAAATACATATAATATATAAATATGCACAAAAAATAACTAAAATTAAAATAAAATGCTATAAAAATACAAAAAATGTTAAAAATGTAAAATAAAAGCTTAAGTTTTCTATTATACGATGTATGAAATGGATTTTATTTTTGAAAACATTTCCTGGGACTTCCGAAAAAAATTCATTTTGCATTAAAATCGGGACCCTAGTAGTATATTTTTATTTTATTTTTATGTTTATATGATTTTATAATGTAATATTAGTTACTGAAACCCTTTCACACGATAATAATTATGCATGTATCTTTAGCATACTAATTAGTAGCTAGTTATAAACATTGTTCTTAACCTAGTATACTAGTACTTGAACTAAACTTCATTCACACCATAGTAAATTATACATTAGAAAGTACCTACAATTTTTCAGAAAAATTGAACAATTAACAAATTAGTAGATGAATATCAGTCGTTTGAAGCTCATTTTGCTTTTATAGAATTAATATTGATGTTAAAAAATAAAATACATTTAAAACAACATTTATAAATATTGATACAATTTCTAATTGGCAGCAAATATTTCTATAGTGGTAAATAATATGGAAAATAGGGTATGTTTAATTATCAAAAACTATTATAGTTTACTGAATAGCTCGGCTTCTTTAAACAATATACTTTTTTTTTTATTCATACTGATATAAAAACTAGTGTACAAATTACCACACCAAGGATAGTACAATAATTATTAAGTGAAAACGGGCTTAACTTAAATTTATGTGAAATCAACGTTTTGAATAAAATCCATTGACACCGTATTTGTTATTATTTTGGTTTGCATCGATTCGATTTGTTGCATCTATAGAGCATTCCATTTAACTTGCTAAACTAAATTTGTATACATTTCATTATAGTTAATGACAAAAATTATATACTCATTATTACTAAATTTTTGCAAAAATAATAATTTTTATTTTGATACTTCTAGATTATTATATTCTTTTATAGCAAGTAGAACCAATTTTGATTTAATATTCCAAAATAGAAGAATGCTACCTTAAAAATGTTGAGCTTTAGTGCTGAATACTATATTTTTATATTCATGACTATGAGTAATTAAATATTAAAGTTTTGTTCATCACAATAAATTTCGTTTAGTATAATAAGGTACTCTTTTTAGGGGTCGTGGAAAGTAATCAAGGGCTCCTGGCTCAATTTTTTATTTAAGTAAAAATTAGCTGAAATATAGGATCTGCCAAAATGGTTGCTTTGGCTGGGTCTGAGCCTTCTTTGAAGTCCGGGCCTCAGGGCTACATCTCCGGCTGCCCTCCTCTCATCGGGCCTGCTCCTTTTTGGCTTTTTTCTTCTCTTAATTCTAATAAATTTTATCTGAACTATTGTTAAATAAACAAAAATAAATTACAGAAACAATTTCGTTCTTTATTCGACATTTATATTTTATTAAACATTATCGATTTATGTTGATATAAGTATTAATAGGTATTTTAAATAAATGATGTATTTTGCAACTATAAGGTTTTAAAAAGAATAAACATAGAGGGTTTTTAAACATTTTTTTTTTTCAAAATCACACGTCATAAAATTAATGTAACCAACTAGGTTTAACCGATCTAATTAAATGTATTACCACAGACTCAAATACGAGGGTGTTATATCGCCTATTTCCAAAGACATGGACAAAAGTACGAATTTCAATTACAAACCTTTTGATCCGAGTATGGCTTACGCTGAAGTGATTGAACTACCGCATATCAAGTATACACTATAATATTGTTTTGTATATATCTGTGTGTTTGGTATTAATATGATAATTAAATGATAACGACGTCGACCCGTAGACGTGATAATTATATTATCATTAATACTTTAATATAATGCGATTATACTATACAATAAAAAATATATTATTTTCAATGTGGATAATTGATTGTTTGTTTTGTAAAAATAGGGACTTCCTGGGACCTATAATAGAATTTCAAGTATTCAAAGCGTTGTGTACAATTTGCGGCGAGTACAAATCTAAACACGCGAAAACCAAACACTTGTACGAATGCAATCTACGAGGCTATAAAAAAGTTGGAAAAATTATCAAGTATATAACTATTGAAATAAAATAAACTATATATATATTATACATATTGTATTAATTAAATACAAGGTTTTTTTTATACATCACAGATCAGTCATGTCACGAGGCTCTTCGACAAAATGGCAATTTCTATTTGAGACAATAGTTGGACACCAACGAATAGAAATAGAACCATTGTTGGAATATTTTCAACCTCTTTACAATCATCTAGTTAAAATCAATAACAAGACCAATGAGCACATTGGATGGACGTAGTTTTGACAAAAAAAAAAATAATATTAATAAAAAATGTTTTAAGTAGGTATCATCAGAAATAAATAATATGCATTCTTCTTCTAAACAATATGGCAAGGCTTCAAATCAGTTAAAACCAAAGTTTACTTTAAAGAACAATGTTCATTAACGAAAACTAAAACACACTGTATTATTTAATAGAACAAAATATTTAACAAGAATTATTTTTCGTGCGGTATTTATTTTTGTGTATGACATTAATTATGATATATTACTCCGATTAAAAAAAATGATGGTAGTGTTATATTTAGTTGAACTCATTAATAAATACTTATATAATAAATGAACAATATTGATATTTATCATACATGACCAAATTTTATAAGCAGAAAAAAAATAATATAAAAACGAAAACCATATAACTAAAAAAAAAACAAATTAATAGTAATAATAATTTCGGTTTGAAACCTTGACCTATAAAATAGTCATTATAATAAAAGGTATGTTTATTAATTTTATCAGAGGGCCAAGGTATGTTGTAGAGAAATAAGTAGAAATGAAATGGTGACAAAATAGTTTATTACAATTTACAATATATTTCCGTGCATCTCTGTCAGACAAGTAACTGCTTTCTGCTATTTTAGCGGTATTCGCACGATGAATCCAAATCATAATAACTGTGTTAACATTAACAACAATTACTCGGAACACAAATAACACAAGTCACGGAAATGTTTTAGTATTATGCTTTTTTTGTAAAAAAAAAAAAATGCTCATTATTGTAATAATTTCTTTAACGCAAATTATTTCAGTGAAAAATGTATGTACAAAAGACATTTAAAATTATTTCTAAATTCCAAAGCAATGATTCTTTTATACGAGTATAATGTGTTATACACAATGGTACTATATCAATTAAAATATTAAATCATTATTTTATTTTATGATATATTGTTAATATGCTTTAATGATTCAAATATTTAATATTATTAATGTTTGGAAACTACAATATTATTATCAACAGTACGGGAAGAGGGATTTCCTGTGTAAGGTAAATTTCAATCCTGCAATTATATGGAAGATAGATAGTTATTTTTTTTAAACAAAATAAATACATGGTAATATATCTATCTATATATATATAACATTATATAGATAAATATAAATAATAAGAAATATCAATAAGTGCAATGGAAAAAGAGAAGTTTTAAAATAGTTTCTTATACCATTTTGTCCTTGGGGAATAATTTATTTAAAGCCATTTGCAAATGGTTACATTGTTTTAAATCCAAAACATCATTTGCTTATTTTCCATCAATGATTATGCCGTTCCTTTTAAAAATCACGTTTTTTCATCATTTATTTAAAACAAAATACATTAATGAATTGAGTGTAATTTTTGCATAATAAATTCTAAGTATAATATAGCTAAAATCTATATTTCAAATTTAGTTAACTTCTTATATAATTTTTTATCTTGTTCAATTATTATTTTTATTATTAATATTTTTGAAAATCATTACTGTGTTATAAAGATCCAAATTAATCACAATATAAGTACCTATTTAAAAAAAATATATTTATTAAAATTCTGTCATACCGTGTAATACAATACAAATTAATAAAGAACAATTCCAAAAATATGTGACCTACATTGTTTCTCTCGCGTCCTAGTTTTAATATTTTTTATTTTATCTATTTTATTTACTGTGCGAATAACACAAATTGTAAATTCATATTTTCTTATGTGAAATAGAAAAAAAATATTTATTGTTATGTTTCTCAAATATCCGAGATGGCCAATTTGTACAGGTGGGTAGTAATATGGCTTATCTGTTGGTATATAAATAACTAGATATATGATAAACGTTAATTCGGAATTTTCGTTAAATATGCTACCTATTCGTATTACGCTGTTATGTAATATGTATTA
This sequence comes from Rhopalosiphum nymphaeae, assembly GCA_036289425.1. NCBI lineage: Eukaryota > Metazoa > Arthropoda > Insecta > Hemiptera > Aphididae > Rhopalosiphum > Rhopalosiphum nymphaeae. The sequence continues at coordinate 8,595,149 of JAZAQC010000006.1, read as the reverse complement.
AGTTCTAAAGTTCAAAGAAGAGAGACTGATGGATGAGCACATGACGTATACACAATGTTGTGTTGTAGTCAGCAGGTGGGTAACATACGAGGTCAAACGTTCTGGGACACCCTTATGATGAGATTATACACCAGGGGTTTTCAACCTGTGCATTGCGACTCCCGGTGACGTGGCTGGTTATTATCGAGGGGATGTGGCTGGTTATTATCAAGGGAACCGCGTCCGCTGTAAAAAAAAAAATAAAAATTCGTCTATTTTATTATTATTATCATTATTTATATGTGAGTTGTTTAAATTGTTTGCAAAGTCGGTAGTGCCGTGGACCCCAAAAAAAGTTAAAAACCCCTGCTTTACATACCGTACAGCACTGGTATGCGCACGATGTTTGAACTTTCTGTATTAGAAATACGACACGGTGTGTTTGCCGGTTTCAACGATGTCCGCGACAACGTTTACGACCATTGCAAATGCAGACAATATTAAAATAACGCATTGGCGTCAATAAATTATGCGTGTAATATTGTAATATAATAAGCAAGTAGGTATCCGCCATAACGACGCCATATTATTTTATTATTATATTCTCCTCGGCGCTGCAGTGACAGATATTATAATACATAAGGAACACGAAATTGGATTTTTTCAAGTCATTCCGAAAAGTTATCGGCCCACGTTTGTTCTATATATTATAAAATTATTATTATCACGACAAACTGTATAATAATAGTAATAATAATACATAAAATAACACAAGAACCAGCCAGACGGTGAATAGGTACGATCGACGGTCGTCCGGCCCGTGTACCGCAGCTATATATGACTGAAAAGTAACGGGTCAATGTAATAATAACTACGTACCCATATAGTTACTTCATGTGTGGAATGGGGTATAATCCGTTGAAATGTCGGTACGTAACATAATAATAACGTGCACAATATGCTATGCGCAGTAATAATGTCGACGGAAACTTACAATTTTGCCTTTCTATTGGTTTTCCGGTCACAGTGCACGTGGATCGGTAGGTAGTGTAAATATTATATTTAATGACCGTTAGTCTGCGGCGGGTGCACAGACACGTATACACATACATACATACATACATACATACATACATATACATATATACATAAATATATATATATATAGCTATGTAGCATATAGGTATATAAAATATGATATTGACACGACGATCGACGATTATTGTCGACAACAATCAATATTGTTAGGCGTGTAAATAATATTATAGTATAGATGTGAGTATGACTCTGTACATTTAAAATATTTGAGAAATAAAATGATTTTTTTATAATATTAAAAATTGAAAACTCTTTAAATACATAATTTTTAAACAAATTCAAAAGTCGTATAATAATGCAAAATAGTACCTATACACCTCGGCGAATGGTATATGAAATATGGTAATAAATAATATTTATACGGTTTAAAATCTCATTTTAACTTTATATTCAACTATAATTTTAATTTATTAAATATCAATACTATAATTATAGTAAGTGTGTGATTATAATAAACTACAATTGTGTACAACTGCAAAGTAGTAATGTAGTATAAAGTTATTCGATTTAAAACGCTTTATTTTTATTTGTTATTATTTTATTAACTCCATTTGGATTTTATAAATATATGTTTACTCTTTAGTTGTCAACTACATAGAAATGTATTTAAACATAAAGACCACAGTTGCAAAATGTAAGTTCAACTTTATATAAAATAATTTAATATTTATTATTAAGCTGGAATTTCGTGATTATAAAATACTATGCGTATGTGGAGTTATCTCAAATAATAAACGTGTTATTCAATTTATTTTACGATGTGGGCGTTTACTATATTGTCTATATTGTTATAATGTCACTTAAAAAAAGCCAGATAATCATACTGAGTTTTTTAAAAATATCTTCTATGTAGTGCAATTATATAGCTAAAATAAAATCCAATCGACCTACACAATAACACCTTACATAATATTATTTTGTTATTTATTGTATCACTGTGAAAATTACTACAACACATTTTTTCAATACATTTAACTTTTGTTCAAAGAGGCAATTAAAAATATTTTATTCGATTCTCTAACATTATAAAAAATAATATGATTTTATTTTTTTATACTTGTAATTATTTTCTATAATAACAGATGTGTATATATATCAACGAGAAATTATTAATATTTGATTATCATCGTTGATAAAATAACGGACCAAAATAAAATTATTAACAAAATATACGTGCAAAATTAATAATAAATGACATATTTATTATTAAAATTAGGTGGTAAGTATACGGAATACTATACATACTTACTTATGGTCGGTATATTATAATAACATAATATAATTGCAAATTTTCTTAAAGTAAAATATTTACATAATATAACATTATACTTATCTAATTAAGTGGAATCAACTAACAATTAGAACTATGTTTTAAATTTTATTCAAACTGTACGAAAATAAAATAATATATTTTTTTAAAATTAAATTTGTATTTTAGAATGAAATAATATTAATACAGCATAGTATAATAATTAATTGACAGAGATTTTATACCAAAATTAATTTAGGTGTAGAATACATACAGACAATATTCAATAATACGAGTTGCCACAAGAAACAAGACTAACGAGAAATCAGTAAATGCATAAGTTGATAAATTGGTGTTTGAATTCAATAAAGTACATTTGAAGTTTCAACACAATAGTTGGTGTACGGTTGAACGACGCCTACAGACAATATTGTAATATAGTCGTTAACCATAAAAATAATGTTATATTTGACATAATATCATAAAACTTATTCGCACCAGCATAAGAGTTGTTTATCGGTCATGCCGAAAAACTTCCAATACAAAAATTGCAATGTGTAATTTCCTATATATTATATTATGGTTTAGGTGTTTATGGATTATTGTTTTTCCTTTATTTCAGCCTTATATTTGAAAATTTTCAAAGAAAAATAACCTCACGTTCGTGTTAAATATACTGCCAGCAATATTATAGAGCGCATTATTTATCGTTATTATAAATATACGGTCAAATAAAAGATCCGCACGCTAGAGACAATATATAACAGTAACATATATAATAATAAAAGGACTTGTGACTCCACTATAAGCATAGCTTGCGTTGGAAAGTTTTAATTGAGTATTGATATTATGATAGGTATCTCTAATAAGATTTACATATAATTATAAACATTAAACGTATGTGAGTAAAATCGACATTTTTCGAAGTATAACTTATATGCATTTACATTTTGGAATTCATCCGTATTGCTGATTTGTTATTGAATTATTTTTCATCTGCAGATCGTGTTCGTCTGATAACTAGTTATCATATTAATATATTATTATACTATTATTGGTAGCAAAAATAATAATGTTTTAATCTCGATCTGATATATTATATATTCATATACGTTTATTGTGTGTGCGTGCAATTCAAATAATTAACAAAGAACCGTCACTCGTAGTTCGTACACACAAGTACAATATCACGATAATAATAAAACATAGTTATAACAGACATATTATATGCAATATGCATGTGTGTAAGTTTGTGGTTTGAAAGTGTTATAAAAGCTTGAGTCCGTGGAGGCGTCGATAAAACCGACACATATAGAACAGAACCCAGTGGCATTGTTACAAGTTTTGAACTTCCAACGCGGTGCAAAAAATGCATCGAACGTCGTCGGAAGCGGAGAAAAAAATAAAAAAATTCAATACCAACCGCTTATGAATGGTGAATGCTGGTGACCTAGTGTGGGACGAGTAGGGGTATATAATAATAATAATAGTTGGAGAGATGAAACAGAGAGAGTGAGTGAGTGAGAAAAAATCGCATTCTCTTCCTTCCCTCTTCCGCCCGCCAAGTAGGCATAGTCGGCCGGTCTGTAATATGATGTTATATATATATATAACTTATAACACACATGGTATACGCATGTATGGTTCTCATTTGACCGAGTGATCCAGTGGCCGTTCAACGGTACATATTATGTGCCAGACGAGTATTATATACGTCCGGTAGTGTTCATATATACCTACACTACGCGATACCATTCTAAGAGCAGATATTACGATGCACACGGTGTGTTAGTGCATTAGTTGGCAACGACCAATATCCAATATGGCAATATAGCGATATAACAAATAGGTAGGTACTTGCATATGTACAAAGTGATCCGTTTGATCTATACGATGTTTACACACGCGTTATTTCAAAGAGTTCTACATTTTTATTTTTATTATATATTATCTTTTCATAATGATTATGTGATTTATTAATGACATTTTTGAAGAAAAAAATTATATTTTATTAATTTTTTAAGTTCTTAATTTTTTGAACGTCAACGTACATTTTTGATTTAATATTTTGAAGCAGGATATTTTTCAGAACACTATCCGATAGGTAAAGATACATACAATAATTAATTATTTATAGGTATTTAATGTTTAGAGATGAATGGAAAAGTGAACTAATATTTAACGGGGTACCCCGCAGTGTCACTTTACTCCTCTTATCTAAGCTTTATACATACTTATAATTACTTATAACTAATTAAGCGCTTATTCAAAAAAATATTCTATTTCAAAATAATCAATTAAAAATGCGTGTTTTTATTCAAAAAAGTAAAAAACTTAAAAATGATAACTATAACAAATTGTACAATTCATATGTTTTTTTCTAGTGTTATTTCATAATTTTGTCTTAAAAATAGTTAAGACTTTTTGTTAAAATGGATGTGTTTTAGATAATTACGTATAAATTGATCACTCTGTATAATAAATAATAACGTTGTGCACTTCTTACACCGGAGATTTCAGATCACATATTCATATGTAATAATAATTACGTTTTCTTGTTTTTATCTTCATATATATTACTCGTTCACTAGTCACATTATTATTATTATTATTATTCATCCATATTCGACATTGTTTTCTTATTTTTCATTTTCACGCACGTGCGGCCGTGTAATATTATTAAAATATATTATTGTATACACATATACACGCGGATCATCTCCGCGTGCACACACGCAGATTATTATAATATTAAACTACATGATGTATATATTTTATCCATATTATATTTGTGCATATAATATATCGGGGCGGTGTTAACGACGGTTCGGTAGAATTCACGTCTATGCATCCAATGCCGACGACGGTTTATTATAATATTATCTAGGTACGTGCTGCACTACAACATAAGGTATATATATATATCTACTTACGACTGTATATACACAGCACACAATACCGTTGGAGATACGTAATTTGCGGTTTATCGTCTGTATAATATAATATTGTATTATTATTAGCGCAGGTAGCTGCGCTCAGATGACAATAATACGACTTAGGATAATAAAATACTATGTATTAGTGTAGGACGATGCGCATGCAATTACAACTGACGAAATAAAAAATAATATTAGACGGCGAATGCAACAAATGATTAGCATTTTCAAGTTCCGACAATGCGTCGACTGCATTTTTATAATTGTGTGCAGGGTGATTTTTTACTAATTATGCTTACTTCATTTTTTCCATTGAGTAATATTTATTCAATCTTTGATTTTTGAAATGTTTAAATATATTTAATGATCATATTTTCAAGTTCTTGAGAATGTTTGTACTACTTAAAATGTGTCCCATGGAATCATGGAGTCATGGAGTTACACATTTCTGTTTATTTCAAACGCGAATCTGCACTTTTTACTGTAATTAAATTAAAAATGTTGATGTAACTAATTCAAAATTTGATCGAATGGTTTTTCAGTTATTAAAATGATTGTACTAAAAATAAAAGTCCTTAAAACTGGTTTAAAAAATGTATAACGTAGATATAATATCTGATTTAGTATTTATTATATTTGGACCATTTTTATAAATTATAAATCACCATAGACTAATATAGATATATAGATTATAGATTGCTAATATTGTTAAATTATCATAAGCCACGTACCTATCTTCCAAGTTTATTATCATGAACGTTAGTACAACAAGTTAAATAACTCAAAAACTATGCTCGATGAATTTTGATTCTGAAACGTCAATATTTAAAAAAAAGTATCTGCTTAATTATTCACCGTTTAAAAAAGGGGAGGAGGCGTTTGGGAAAATAAAATTTATACCTCTACAAAATACTCCTTAATTAATATAAATAAAATGTTAAGATTTTTAAAATATGGTCTTTAAGTATATTCAATAATTCCAAATTTCAGATTTTGAATAACTTTATATATTATTGAAGTAGATAATGAGGAATAGCATGATCAGTAAATCACTTTATGTATTATGATTAATAAATATAAGTATTCAGAACACCACACGGCTGTCAGATATAATAAATTTGATTTTAAATTTTAAACAAACTAGCAACTTAAACTAAAACAGAAACCTAATGTAAGTACTGGATATCTACACACTGCGGCTAAATTTATTTACATACAATTTGTTGTAATTCATATAAATTTTAAATGTTGTGTTCAACAAATAATAAATCTTTTGTTATCCAAATATACAATCCATCATCCTGATTTTATCCCCCTCGAGGACACGCATTATAAATATAACAAAAATGTAATATTTTGCGTAAATTGCCTACATTTGCATTTTAACATTTTTAAATCGATCTTGCTCGTCTATAATGCATATGACGTAAACCTTCTTTTTCAAAATAGTTATTTGTTATTACAGAATAATATAATCTTCTTACTTACGGAAATGTCACAATAATACGGTTAAAATAAACAAGTTATATAAATATCTTTGCGAGGTTCAAATAATTCAATAGGTTTGTGTATAATCGTACATAATATATGATTGAGTGAATGTACAATATTTTTTTAGCAAAATATTATTTTGTATAAAGCTTTTTTCTGTCACATTTTTTTAAATCACTGTTGATGTTGCACTTGATGAAATGAGCATAAATAAAAAATAATATTCACTTTTTTTTATATATATTTCACAGAATGTTTTCGATACTCGTATACTTTTTTTTAGTATTAACGCAAACTCGTTTATTTAAGTCATATATTTTTCAGGCATAAAATTCAATTGAAAGATAAAAAAATAAACTCATTAATATTATTTTAAATTAATAATTATTAAATAATCATTTACAACAAATAATGCATAGTAAGGAAATTAGTATAATAATGTGAACCATCATTACAGCATTACAGTGATTATATTTTATTATATGATAGATATTTATTATTTATATATATAGCTAAGATACTTATATCATCTTCCATTTGTTATGTATTATCACGAAGTACTATCTATATTTTTAATTTACTATTTTTTATTACTTTAAAAAATGTATAATAATTATCATTCACTACATGCACTTGTATCGAAGTATTCCAAGTCCATCGCTTGTTCCGTGTATTGTTACTGGATCATCGGTAAAGTAAAATATAATGTTTACATTTTATTTGAGTGTACGTAAAATTGTACTATGCAAAACTAAATGTGCAGTGTAATTTAACATCGAAATCCTCTCGTCGTATTCCGTCGTTTGGTATTCATTTATCACTGATACGGTATGTATGAATTAGAGGTGGACTAAGTTTTATAATTATTGTAGCGTTAATTTAATATAATATTTTTAGAGTACCTATTCAATTATGAAATTATATAGGGCCTATATTTATACTTCACAATCTAAATTTCAACTTCTAACATCAAAGATCATAATAATATATTAGTGCAACGACATTTTTGGCTGTGATTTTTATATTTTTATGATTGTATAAGTAATAACTAAATTATATTGATATAGTAATTAGCACTCTTCAGTAAAGAAATACAAATTTGCTATACCTATATATGTACAGTATTTGGATGAGATTTTATGAATTTAATTTACGTATAATATATCACGTAACATGCACATATTGAACGTCCTGGGTAAGTGTTATAATTATTTTTATAATTAAAAACTAAAACGAATAAAACTCATAACACGCAGTTACTTTTTATATTGTCTGCTTTTAAATAAACATATTTATATAGATATATTGGTACTTGATGTTCATGCCTTTAATCTTGGCGATGTGTTGAATATGCAATTTTCACTATTATAATAATTATAATAGATATCCAAAAACAAATTTTTCTGTTATCAAATATTTATTTGAGTAGGTAATACTTGAAGATTTAAATTACACAAATTAATATTAAGTTTAAGTAATCTAATAACTTGATGCGTGTACAAGAAATATTATACGACTATTTTATATAAAATGGTAAGTTTAAAAATTAAATTCTTTATTACACTATAACTAAGGAACGGATTTTATTGTAATATAAAAAAATAATTATATGTACCAATGTTTCTTAAAATATGGAATAAAAAATCCAAAATATATAAATATTGAAAAAATGTATTAGTATTGAAAATTACAAAAAAATAAATATTTTATAATTATAAATATTAAAAAAAGTAATACAAATTATGTAGATATATAAAATTATGAATATTATTCCGGAACAAGGTAATAAGAAACAACATAGGTATTGTTGTAGGTTTGCAAATAAACAGTTTGGTCTGAGAATACTATTGTATTAGCTAAAAGACCGTTTCACATCCATCTATGGAATACCCATATCCAATTGTACACATTTTTTATCAGATTTAATGTATCTCATACCAATAAAAATATGTATTTACAATAAAATCTGTTCCCTAATTATAACTATTACCATAGTCTCGATTGAATAATAATTATTATTTTTCTTAAAATAAATTAGTATTTGTATAGTCTAGGTACTAATAAGCGTAATTAGTTATTACGATTCGGCCGGAAAAAAATAAATAAATATAAAAATGAAAACAGTGTTGTTAGTACCACTAAAATAAGTTATTTTTCACATTTTAAATCAAGATTTTATTGTTCATAAATAATATTTATTTTGTGCTGACAAATAAATAAGAAATACGTTTAACTTAAAGCGTATGAAACGAATCAACTGAATATTAATTTTAACTTTAGGAAATTAATTGCTATAAACATAAACAAATCTTTATCAATTTTTTCGTATAACGTTCTAATGAGAGTTAAACACAATAATCAAGGCAGTAAATTTATTGAATTTTCGTATAATGTATTAAGTAGTTGTTAATTTTGTTATTAAATATTGTAGGTTAAAAATTATTTCAAAATCATTACTTATATTGTTATGAGCTGACATTTTTATTTTTATTGTATCATTTTTAATGAAGTATAAACTTTATCCTACTTCTTATTATACAATTTAAAACTATTTCCAGGACGATAATAAAGTATAACGCAAAAGTTAACAGATGTCCCACACTATTTCAAATCTTATAATAATCCATACTCACGGAGTGAAAAACTTAGATATGATGCGAAAATAGGACATAAATACATACACATACACACCTATTTTTTATACATATATTTTTTCATTGTTGTAATACAATGAAACTATTATATTGTTTTATTTTCTACGTATCGTTCGTATGTAGGAACGATGTACAATTTACAAAAAAAAAAAAAATGTTACATTTATTTTAAATTTCTACAATATCCATGTTATTGTAAATAAATTTGTTTTTAATTAGAATCATTCAGCAGTTGTGTTTATTATTTATAGTTACATTACAGCTGCAAAATCAATAATCGGCCTCTTAGTATCCATTTTCGATAATTTTCTATGATGTATATATACTAGGGTATCCTAACCTAATTGGTATACATTATTATAAACTAAAAGAAACAAAACATTATTAGACATTTAATTTCACAATAGACTGAATTAATAAGATTTAGTATAGATCTATACACGATGCCTGTCGTCTTATTGAAACTACAAATGCTATAATTCATAAGAATATGTAATATGTATTTATATAATATGCATGTGCGTATACTAAATATAACATTGTATGATAAATAATTCATATTCAATTACTCCGGGCCGCTGTAGGATATGGCATATACGAACGAAGATTTGGATGGGTGAATAAAAATAATTAAGTTACCGATCCGTCAAATTATCAAATGCACATGTCATATTCAGTTGTTTACGGAGGGTGTGTCAATATTATACTAATAATATTATTTACGGTGCAGTGTAATGAAGCGGCTTAAAAGTTACGAGAAATCTGGTAACTTGCCAGAGAAGACCTTTTAAGATTTATACAATACACAAATACGGAGAAAAAATATTCCGTAATAATCCTTATAATATAGTAAATATTCCATATTGGCAGTAAATAAAATACCTACATAGATTATGGGTCTTACATTGTCCGACGTAAGTATAAAAGAAAATGGGTGATAAAATGATCAATATACAACCTATTATTATTGTATCAGTAACTTATATCTGAACGCTCTCTTTAATTATGTACAAACATTATTAATATTCATTTTAAGCATTTTAATAATATTGAGTAAGTATCGAATTAGTTAAAGGCTTTATTTGTATTGATAATATAATATGCACTCGTACAATACATACATCGTATACTTATTAGCTAATATTATTATAGAATGACATTGTACATAGTTAAAATATTAATTAATATATTATATAAAATATATTATGTGTCTAATCTTGATTTAGAACAAGAATTTTAACTTGGTTGAGTCATATTGAAAAAATCAAAATGTTTTATTGAATTTCCTGTAGTTGACAAATAAGTAACTGTAATTGCTGTGGTAGATATAGTTGTATAAAATGTTTAATGTTTATAAATATGCTAATACGTGGGAGATCAAAAGAGGTGTTTCATTTAATAGTTGAGGACAGCCTTTTTTAGAATTAAGTTACTTATAAAGCCAAAGCATCATTAAACATTCTTTGCTTTTCAAATTATTCAAAATCAAAATTAATTGCTAGGTATTCAAGAAATGTTGAAATTGAAACCAAAAAATTCGGTTCAAAATACTTTGAATTTTGATTATTAAGATAGAATATCAAGATTTTTAAAGATTCCAAATAGTTTAAATAGAACAAGTTAAAGAAAAATTGTAAAAAATTTAAGAAATTTGGATTTTTAAGCTCTGAGCAATTACAAGTATACAAAGACGTCATATTCTGCACAATTGTATTATACATTGATAATTTATAATGAATGTATGTTATAATATTTCCAGACTAGAATAAATTTTTCATCATATAGTTGTAACAATAAAATAGTAACAAAAATAAAAATTGTAAATTTCGACAGTATATATAGTTGACAATAGTGAGATTTTTATAGTTTTTGTACCAGGAATACATTTTAATTTGAAAAAGAAATAATGGTGCTGAAGAGTTAAAAACAAGTTAGAAAAGCTTACTCTGCGAACGTGATAAATATCAATTTTGAAACATATTTTAATAAAACGCAATAAACTTTAATTCCATGTACAATTTAAAAAAATATATTTTAGTACATAGTTTTTAATATTGGCTAATATCAATTCATAACAAATAAATACTCATGTATTATATATTATATTATATTATTATATATTTTATTAATACTGATAAGTATGAATTTACTTTGAATAGAATCGATATCTATAAAATTATTTATTTAACTGTAATATTATAATATTGATATTAATAAGGCTCTAGTTATATGTATTTTTAATTAACATAATATTGTAGCCATATGCTGGTAACTAATGGAGAAATGAACAGACGGCGACATTGGGGATATTATAAAGTGTTCTGAACTTATGTTTAGTAATCTAAAATGGTAACGGTTAGATCGTATTACATAGAAATCCAAGAGGTTAATTTTAGATTATAAAAGTTGTTATTAAATTCAATAATTTTACCTAATTAAGTACCTAATTACTTACAATAATTATACCTAAAATAAATCGGTAGAGTACGATTGCGTGCATTTTACCTTTTTGGATGTACGATTGAGTGTGATGTTGGATACAACGTTACTACATTTTTTATAACAAATTTCAGTTATTTCATGATTAATTTTAATATTTATATACAAATACGAATACATCCATTCAGAAATTATTTAAATACATTAACTAAAATGTAAATAATTAAAAAAATAGTCAAATTACGTTTAATATATTTAAATCATATTTAAAAACTTGATACCTATTTTTAATAATTATTGACAAATATTTAAGAGGACGCCATACCCGCATATGTTGTCTCTGTCTTACTAACATACATCATAACAAATTTTCGTTCAGCAGAATACATTTTGTGATGTTAGCATTAATATTAGAGTAAATTTACCTATTATAAAATTTAAAGGTAAGAACATTATCTAGAAAAATATTTTATGCTTTTAATTATATTATTATTTTAAAGTGAGTTACAGCTATGTGAAATATTACAACTTTAAAATGTTCATAACTCACTTTAAAATGATAATATCAATAAAATCATATATCATTGTCTAGATAATATTCTTACCTTTAAATTTGATAATAGGTAAATTTACTCTAATATTAAAGCTAACATCACAAAATGTATTCTGCTGAACGAAAATTTATTATGATGTATGTTAGTAAGACAGAGACAACATATGCGGGTATGGTGTCCTCTTGAGTAAATTTTCTGCCGTTTTATTTTTTATATATTTTTGTTGCTTACAGATAAATTATATTTTCTTTAATTCTCCCTTTAATTTTTGGCTTAATTATTTCTTTGGAAATGGTTGATAATATAATAAATTTGTTTTGACCTGAGTTTCTATAAGGGTAGTTATAAAATAACACATGTCGGTTGATGAGCACTGTTAAACTATGTGTATATGCACTATAGAAACTTTCAGCCCTTTTGTAGTTCTGAAAATGTATTATGTACTACAATAAATAATATTTTTTTTTATTTTCAAGACTCTTATTAGTAAATATTTACCTAGGATTTGGTGATGGTAAGCCCATAAAATAGGTGGAAATAAACAACCAGGTTCAATATTGTCTCCTAAACATGGTCAAAAAATAGTTGTCCATCTACAATATTTGGACACGTACTTATTAGTTTTACAAAAGCATTCTCAACGTCATCTGGAGCGACGAAAAAAGTTTAAAAAGTGATTTATAAAACGTTATTTTTATCGTTATATGTTATTCTTAATTGTGTATTGCTATTAATCTAAAAATTGATTTTGATTAATTATTTTTAAAAATGTTCTTAATTTACTCAACTTATTTTGCGCCACCAAACCTATCCCAAGTGAAAATGGCATTTTGTAATTTAGACAGCTGAAAAAACTTTTTTTGTTGCTTCATAGCACCAATTTCAAAATCAATGTGTAATATTTCGATTTTTAAAAATAGTGATTACTTTTCGCATGTACTAATTAAATATTTCCACACAAGTAAGTAAGTATTTTTAAATTTATCATTTAAAAAAAGTATATCAAAGGCATGTAAATGTTATTTTTATAACCATGAATAGTGTATAATTGCTAAAAAAAATTTAGATTAGATTAGGACATATCATCCTATATACACCTAAGTGTATGTGTGTAGTGTATTATAATGAAATTGAAATACTATAACGGTGTTTTGCTGTCACTATAGATTTTTTTAAATTCGTATTATGAATTGAAAAATTATTATAATGATTGATAGTCCAGTTTAAAAAAAAAATATACTTGTCTTGAACACAATAAAATACACATATAAACATCTTCAGATGTGAAACATTGTGTGAGAATGAACTTTTTTGAACGAAATATACATAATTAAATCATGTTGGATAAAAAAACACATTTATGGATTATATGGTAAGTTATATATATAATTTGTTATTAGTTGTTAGTTCATTATTTTGATTATATACTGTTTTACGTAATCGACTTCTTTAATAATCCACCTACCCTTAGCAGTGTGAATTCTCAGTGATTAATTTGTGATTAGTATCAACATAAATTATTAGTTAAAAAATAGAAAGTAACAGAATATTAAAATCAAAATAATTATTTTGATAACGGCAGGTATAAATATAAATGTGTCTTATTTTGTTTTTGTCTCTATCATTAATTTTTTCTTTATTTAATTATTTTTATTATAGTTTAAATTTCTAGTTTTGCAAATGAATAAAAAAACAATTTCATTATCACGTATTTAACCATTTACATACATAGACATTAGATACATCTTATAAATAAGTAATATAAACTAGCTTTTTAAGTGAACATTTAAATAAAAATCTATGACACCATTTACATATTTATAATATCAATAATCTTGTTAAATCATATTTAATGCCAGGTGGAGCAACACATGCGGAAAATGGTTTCAACAGATAACTCAAACTGTAAATAAAGGAAGAGGAATCTACATTGTGTTTATACTTAAACCTTATTTAATACTACGTTATATAACTCGTTATTAAAGATTCTATTAATACTTATGCGATATAAATTTAAAATTTATTTTCATTTGTCCCGTGTATTTCCTGTTTAAAAAAATGTGTAAAAAATACTAACTAAATCCATGTAATCGCTGGTAACTTTTTTTACAGTGTAAATTATGAAATGAAAAATCTTTATTTTAGTCCATATGTTAAAAACAAAGAAACGTGGTAAATATATATGTTTCTATATGAATTATATATTATTATTTAATAAAATAAAATATGAAATAAAAAATTAAACAGCCTGAATCGTTTGCAATACATACATGTGTGTGCGAATGTGTGTAATCTACAAAAGACGGAACGTAAAAACTTCTTGTTAGGTATTTGAACTATTTAAGAAATAATTACGAATACAGCTAGTGCACGGATCGTCTTGACCTTTTCTTTTTAGCTAACATAAAGAATTTTAAAACACTGTTCATGCGCTATTTTCAATCGCCCATTAAATTTTATCGTTCCGGTCAGAATTAATAAAAACAAAGGAATTCGATGAATATAAACATTGTTTGGGGTGTTTCATCTTATAATATTTACGGCGTTTATAAATAATAAAAAATAAAATACCGGTGATGAGCGTATGAGCACGTATAACACGTATAGAGGTACGTAACCTTTAATACGCATCATAATCATAGCATTACTTAGTGCCCGATCTAAATCTCAGGAGGTCGGAGTGCAGCTACTAATATGTAGGTACTTTTAAAAAATATATATATTATTAATAGCCATTAAATTATGCGACGAATTAGTTATATTTCTTTTCCGTATTTGATAACAGTGGAATTGGATATAAAAATGAAAACATAATATCTACTACATTTATGAATGTTTTATTAAAACGGGTCATATGTATAGAGATAAAACTGAGTTTATAACAGTCTAGAATAACCGGTGAGGGTTATTTATTAAAATACCTATTTTTTTTTATTGTTCATTATTCAATATTTTTAATAATTTATCACAAAGGTAAAACATTTTAGGAATGTCTTCTAAAATAATCTCATATTTAAGGCCCATGTACATTGCAATCACTGGACTATTTTTCGGACTTATAAAAACATTTTCGGGACATTTTTTACGTGCATTATTCTCACAGTTTGAGATTCCACTATGATTTCCTTTGTGCGGCATTTTAGTTGTTTTAGAAAAATTATACCATTTGATCATATCCCGGTAAAAGCAACGTGGGCTTAATCACATTTATATAATAATATCAAATAAACTTCCAGGTATGTATGTGAATCTCGAAAACTAGTGCAAGTTATTACCAGTTTTGTGAAGTATTTGAGTAAATTTATTTAAATAATTTTACAGCAATTAGATTGTTATTGAATAAATATAACTAAAAAGTATTTAAAATATATATAAAATATTTTTTGAATGTACGTATCTATGTTTAATATTATTTTAAATGTATTTTTATAATACTGAACTAAACTATCTCCACTGTTATCAAATACCAACGAGTTTACACGCAGTCGTCGTCGTCGTCCATGCGACAAATGGCAGATCTCCGGCAAATCGAAACAGCGAAAACAATAATATTCGTACCTACTTTAGCAGTTTGTCGAGTTATCTGTGACCTATGTACGTACCCACATTCTGCGATATACGTAATATATTTTAGATTTTGGTAAGGTAGTAGCGATGACTTATATAATATTATTAGGCTGGGCCATGGGAGACTGATGTAATAAGTTTCGTCCGGAAAGCCGTTTATTTAAAATTAGAGTGATTTAAATGATTTATCTTATCGTCATGTATTATATTATAAATAATGAGAATTTCGTGGTACAATATTATTTAATATGATAATATATCAAAGCTACTTATCCGGTTGACGACCTATCTCAGATCTTAGTGAACTACGTACACAAAGGCGCCTTCCTATCCCGTATATTATGAAATATGTTAAACTCGAAACAAAATAATATGTATATTAACTATTATTTCACTAAGTAAAGTGTCTGGTGAAGGGCTGAGTATAGGTACTTAAATAATATTGAAATAATCAAGAGATATATTTGTTTCATACATCATAACAAATCACATGGATATCTAATCTTTAACCAAATTTTGTTTCGTTCTCATGTAAAATGTAATGGTCTAAGAAATGACTTAAATTACACACTCTTGCGATGATATTATAATATTTACGTTTGTATTTCGTACATTTTTGTCACTGTGTATCTGCGCTGTGGTGAGGTCGCTCGTTGACCACTTTTCTGTAGAACAAACGTTGTGCACCTGACGTCTTTCACACTGCCACAATCAACCTTTTTGTTGTTTGGGACTCTTACTAATTTTGATTATGTTACATGGCTTGAAAATAGTAATTAATGTGCTTATGGTGTAGATGAAGGGAATATTAAATCAATTAAAATTTAATTTAATTTAACTTCAATTGTTTAACATGTTATATTATAATTTATTATTGTATAAAATAATTAAATATAATATTGTTAAATTGGTGTGATCTTAGATTTTGAATTATTTTTTAAAAAAGTTAGATGGTTCGCAGTTTATTGAACATTATATTTTTAACATAATTTTCTATAGTACCTATCCATTTAACACAGTGTATCAGCATGCAGTCCAAAATTTTGCACCACCGTCACAGTGTACCCATACAGTATAATGTATTTTATTATGTATCATTATTTCCATATTATTATATTTTTTTGAACTTATCAACTCCTAAGTATAAATTATAATTTATTTATTCTTTTCGTTATAAAATTATAATACATAATATAAATAGTATGTTCTACGTTTTTTTTTTAACTTCAAAGAGAGAATGACATTATTTTAATTGTGAATTATAAATGTATTTATATGGTGGTGAATAATAATGTTACAAAAATATCAAAATGTTATATTTAATTAGAAATTAATATTCGAGTGATATCAAAGCAATTTATCGGATAAAAATAGTATAATTAATTGAATTTAAATTCACATATTATATGTGCTAGTATTTACTCGAATATAGTCTATAGTTAATAAAAACCTTGTTTTTACTAAAATAAAACAAAAAGTTGCATAATTTGGTAATTTATATTTTCTCATAAACAGAAATTATAATCAAAAGAATGTTTTAAAACATATTAAAATAGATGAGATAAGTGAATAGTATAATAATAATAGAATAATGAGGTACACGTATATTATATTTTTATATTTAGTGAAAAGTTAAAATGGATTAAAAAGCTTTAAACATGCATTCAGAAAAAAAAAATAACTTGATAATTTAATTTAATTCAAAATAAAACACGATTTCCAAACTTTGTCTGAATTGAGTAAAATAAAATTACGTGGTTGCAGTATTTCATTATTTCAAACAGATCAACACATATAGAAAAGGTTTATTGACGCTAAGACAATTAGACTGCGATGGTTCAATGATTGATCCATCGGGTTCAAATCTATCATTACCTACATATCGTAATTTATATTATATGACTTTCGACACATTTATCTGTAACCGATTACTAGAGTTTAGTAAATTTTAATCTTAATATAAAATTCGAATAAATATTTACCTTTTTGAATGAAAAAAATATTTGAGCATAATCGATTTTTAAACAATTAAGATTTTACTCGAATAGTTATTTTTAATTATTTCAATAAATCATTCGTGTACACTATACATTTATATTTAAATAATTACAAAAAGAATGTATTCTAATAAAATTGTATTTAAAAAAAAAAAAAGTATTCGAATAATACCATACCTATTCTACCAATCATCAGTAGGAAGAACAGTGGTTGTGTTATCTCACGATTGTGATAATAACATCACGTGGATTTAATTTAAAATAGTAATTTAGTATGCCTATATAGGTTAGTAAGCATTGAAATAGAGCGTACACAACAAACAAAATATATAAATATTTAGCTACTATGTCAGATCTTCATACATTTTGTTCGAGTGTGATGATAAAAAAAAATAGAATAGCATTATTTTAAGTCATTTTAATTACAACAGCTGTAAAATTAATTTTATAACGAAATGTAATTTAATTAATAATACGAATAATAAATTTATCAACGATATATGCAAAACCGATAATTACACATACCTTTTTTTTAAATTGATTTTTTAATAATATATTCGTCAGACATCAGTTAAAAGGACAGTAGACATCTCTCAATAGCACGATTAATGATACCTGTAATATAGCACGATATTGTGAATTATGACCTGTATATTATTATTATACACCTCATTTCCATAGAACAGTACCTAGAAATGTGTAATTAATTATTCTAAATCATAATATTTCAAACAATTATTACTCTAAGTTATTTTAAGGTATTTCTTTCAATACAATGATAACATTCTATATTAATATTGTATTTTATAAATATTTTACTTACAGTATACAATTTTCACATGTTATGAACAATATAAATAATATAATCAATATAAACATGTTTATTTTGTAATAATTCCAAAGTCTAGGATTTATAAGTAGAATTTAATAGTAAAATACAGATGTAATTTTTTTAATAAAATATAATTAATTTACTAATGTACCAAACTATTATGAAAGAAAAGCATTTACAGTTTTAACAGAGATTAAATAAAGTTACTTGTGTGTAAACTAATTCACTTTTTTTTTAGTCGTATTTTTAAATAAATCCATACAATTTTTACATCAATGACAAAATTACTGGTTTTACGAAATTTAAATTAGGAGTATAATATATTAGGTAATATTTAGACTTTTTCATTACTAACTTTCAGTTAAATAAATATGAATTTAATGTATTAATATCAATAACATACGAATTACAACAATTGATCGTAACTTATGATTCATTAGTATCAATATGTAGTGGTTCGAGTGCATTACACTTACCAAATATATAAATGGAAACTACAAAAAATAAATAAGCATATTGATAAAAACATAATATAATATAATAATAAATACAATATCAATATTTTATTATTCAATGCACTTTTATTGTGTTTATAACATAATAAATATTATTTAACATTTATTATTACTCATATTTACTGTCCTAGTTTTGCTGTTATATGTCATCTACATGGATTTTGAATATCGAGATGATTCGTGAATAGCAGATATTCTGGCGCATTATAAACTGCTGATGTTTAATATACCTATCCATAATATAGTAATTCCATATATTTTGTAAACAAATATAATCTTATGCAAACATTTGTATTGTCCTCCTTATTTTGATTCCGTTGAGCAACACTGATATTTTTTCTCATTTTTATCAAACGTTAATGAAATATCTGCATCTTTTCAATCGTGAAATGTATCGTTCTACCATC
The DNA here is from genome assembly GCA_036289425.1 of Rhopalosiphum nymphaeae. Taxonomy (NCBI): domain Eukaryota; kingdom Metazoa; phylum Arthropoda; class Insecta; order Hemiptera; family Aphididae; genus Rhopalosiphum; species Rhopalosiphum nymphaeae. The sequence continues at coordinate 8,575,431 of JAZAQC010000006.1, read as the reverse complement.
ATATTCATTATTCACGGTAATATTCTGGATTTTGACTACATAATAAAACCTAAAAACGAGAAATAATTGTTGTCGAAATTGTGATGCTCAGCAGTAACGAATCCATTATACTCTTAGGATTGTACTCGTGACATTTACAATGGACTATTCTCCGTTCGCGTACCAAATTAACATTCGGATTATTCAAAAGCCATAATGGTGTTTTTATAAATAATTTAAAAAAAAAAATTTGATTTTATGAAAATAAAAATATTTAGTTTCATATAATGGTACAATACAAACTATAATAATATAGTACATAGAAGTTGGTCTAAAATCGTTTTTATAGTACTTAGTCTATTAAATAATTAAAATATTAATAATACTAGATTGAGTGAAATATTAGATTTAGAGTGGAGCTATGAATATATTGATTTTAAAATTATGCGTGTGTTTTTTACAATATTTATATTATTATTTTATATACGTGATAGAATGTCTGGTCTTTTATTAAATATGATTATTAACGTTTCCATTATTCATTAATCATATTAAAAATAATTTTTCAGAGAATGAAAGTTATTCAATACCTAGTCAATAATAACTAATAAATTATACATAATATTTTATAATAGCCCACTATGCTTATAGATTGTAATCTATAGTATACATGTACATATTACATTACATACAAAAACATAATAATACACTACATGATTACCAGGAAACCACTAACAAAATTATTTTTATTTCACTCTGTTTAAAGGAATTGATTGTATCGCACTCCAATTTATTAAATATACATATGTATTATGTGTATTATACTAATACATAATACACATCTTCAATTTCCTTGTATCTCTAAAAAAGTCTCTGATATTTTTGTCAAATTCGGTCGAACACTTAAATAACAAACAATAAATTAGATATTATTTTCTTTTGTTTAAAAAAAAATTCATAGCAATGTAAAAAATTATATTTCTATTATGGCAATACTATATATATATACATATATAAACAAAAAACTGAAAAACTATTCGATTTTCGTGAGCTAAAATGCATTTCATGCATGAACCTATTTATTAACGCATAGGTAATAAAAAAAGAAACTTTTAGAAATATTATAGTGATATAACTTTTATTTAAATCGTTTCAGTAGTTTTTGAGATTAATTGTCAGTAAACAAAAAACTCATTTTAAATGTATATATTATGTAGATAATATATTATCGACACAAACATACAGTATCAAATTTATAATTAGTCAATATAAAATACTTACACGGACTTTTTAAATACCAATTTTCAATTTTCATAGTAATTTCCATACACATTATAAAAGTAACTACTGAACACTTGGTGTAAATATACAAAGACATCCTCGTTTTCAACGTCTTCTCAGTACACTCACAATAATTAAGTTAAGCCTCAAATAATGTTTCATTATTGACACTTCACATCGTTTTGTTACTTCATGTAATACAAAAACTCCATTCAATTAATTATTATTACTATTTTAACTTTTCTCTTTAAACGGTTCATCTTTACACCAAGCACTGACGTTTGAAAAAAAAAACACAAATTGGTTCTTCAGAGCTTTAGATATATCTGTTGAAAAATCACCTCACGTTTTAATATATATATGAGAAAAGATAAAATAAGAATACTTTTAAGTAAATTCATTTTGTTTGCTGTTCAATAAAATTAACTAAACATTTGAAATCTTACAAAAAACAAACTTGCCATTACTTTACGATTCCATACTCAATATAAACTTTGTTTAGCTTCATTCATGATTAAACTTTATAGATCACGGTATTCTTTACTTTTTAAATCGAATTAACACTTATCTGTCTTTGTATTCTAATCAAAATGTTTTTTTTAAATTTTATTACTCGTACTTAAAGAATTGAGGTTAATATTGTTTAAATAATCAAAAAATATGTATATATTTAAATAACATATTAGTTCATAATTTAAATTTTTCTTTGTAAATAATGATAGTAATAAGAATGATAACAAAAACAAAGTTTTAGTATGTAAATCCTAACATCATTTATTTATTTGTATGGTAACATAACTCAAAAGTGTATACACACTAAATAGTAAAAAAGTAGTAGCTAATAAAGTGACTTAGCGATAATATAGTTATACTTATGATTGTAAAATAGAAATATGTAATCCAAACATAGAAAAAATGAATAAGACAATATTACATACTAAGTATAAACTCATTGAAATTATGATTTAAATTCTAAATAAATGAATTTAGTTTTAATTAATTCTTTTGGTCCGAATTACCGTCATAAGTTATTTAAATTGTTCTTAAGTAACAGCTACTTTATGTGCCGACATATTTGATATTTATAACATAAGGCCGAAACTATTAATGTACGGAAAATATTTGAACAATTAATTAATTTAATAGCTAGATGCAAATATGATTTCTAAAACGTCAACAACAATAATATGACTGACACTATATCGTATATAAGCCTGCACATAGACTATATTAAATAAATAAAATATAAACTGAATATTTGCATGGTATATGATTAGTTGGATTGTGGGCGGTGTTGAATATCAAAATGCATACACCATGTACTCATACAATGGTAATTTATAATACAATAATATTTATTAATACTTATGAGGAAGTTTTGATATGTTGTGTAAACTGTGGTAAAAACTAAAAATTAACTTTGAGCAGAGTTTGAAATTTCGGTCGAAAATCACCAACATAATATTTACCAAATAACCATTCAGTACTTACGTATTACATGACGTAAACGCTTTCGAACAGTATTAAAATCATACGTTTAGTTTTTGTCCAAAAATCCTCACGGAAAAATTTCCTGTTTAGTCGGATGTACGAGTTGAATATAATACGCGTGTTGTTTAAAGTCTCACGCTTGGGAATTCGCCTGGAACGGAGTGCCATAATGTGTATTATAATCGGGCACCGTAGTCTGCGTAAGCTTACAACTATACGAATGCGTGACCTATACTAGAAACCACGATGACCTTTGAATTTAAAATTAAATTAATCACAGTAGCTCTCTGTGCTTAAGTCTGAAACAAATAAAATCAGCGTTCGGCAATATGCCCGATTTGTTTAGACTACCTGAATTATATGAATCTTTTATACCAGTAAAAAGGACTTATAAAAAATAAAAATAAAGTATACTTCTTTTATGTCTGTGCAAATTTATCACTAATTAAATAGGTCATTTTATTATGTATAACATTTTTTAATACTTAATTTTAATTAAAGTAATAAAATAATTCAATTATTATACAAATACAATACATAGTACTAACAAAAATAGGTACAAATAAAAAAAAAAAAAAAATATTTTTTACTAGACAGAATATAAAATACACATTCAGTTAGACATAAAATTGTTGACCGTGTTAGTCTTATTAAATTTTTAAAACTTGATTTGATTTGTTGAATCTATAATAAATAATAAAATTAATTTAACTAAATAGGTTAAAAATAAAAAAAACAAATGATATTCCAATGAGATATATGTTTAGATGGATATATCTATGTTATCATTTTGTGTTTTGCGTAATGATAACATACTGATTTTGCAAATTGGAACATAACGATAGTGCCGTTTTTATATCTTGAAATAAATTTATTTTTAACGTTTGTTTTTATGATATTTTTTTTTCTATTCATTTTTAATATGAAAATTAAGAGAATTTAAATATTTAATATAATTAGATAATTTTATCGTATGTAAATACTAATATAGTAATATATGTTGCTGACAAAAACTATTTATGCCCCGACAGGTATAACTCAATATCGATCGGTATAACCTTAATTTTTTTTTTTTACTAAAGATTTCTAGGGCTAATGATATATATTGAGAAGAAAGTATTTTTAAATCATTCATCGTTGTTTTAAAAACATTGAGTTAACTATTTATAAGCTTCCATTTGATTACTATACATGACATGTACGACATATACTTACGTATTCAAATGTTAATACCCTAATTATTAAAAAAAAAAAAAAATGACTGGACAAAAAAAGAATAAAAGAATATTAATTGTTATTGTAAAAATTTAAAATACTCCTATTACGAGTACATTTAAGTACATATTATTATATTTTATAAAATAATTTGTTTTTAATTGTGAAAAATATCTATGATTGCTATGATAAATAAAAATATTTAAAATAATTTTACGGAAAGTTTGCGACACTCTAGTAGAGAACCTCTGTTTTGTACTATCGGCAAATGTAAATAATTTATTGTATTGCTTAAACAATTAATTTTTTTTTTTAACATATTTTATTTATAAATCAATAATAATCTGTGATAATATCATCGATCGAACTGGTTCAAAAGAATTAGATCTTTGATGTTTTCACTAAATAGACATAGATCTTCGAAATTTTTTCATCAGATTTTTCAACTTTAAAAAGAAATGTATATTTTGTCTTATCCCATATGAGAGAAGATAGAATTATAGTAATTATAATTCATTAAATTAATACTGGCAAAACCACTTTATATTAATATATAATAATTTACCAAATTGCAAATTGACAAACCACGAAATAAATTCCATACATTTATAATATAATTATATATTTGAATACTTCATATTTTTGTGTAACAAGATGTTTTGTTGATATCATGAGAAAATCGTACAGCGTAAATTTCAATGGATATTTTTAAATAAAATTTATTGTTGATATTATATACAATTAAGTGAATAAATAATTGTTAAATTTATTTAAATATGTAAAAAACAGCGTCTTAAAATGTAAAATTTTCTAAAAAATATTATTTATTTAAAAATGCTTTATTTTTATATTGGAACAATATGCTTAAATTATATATGAGGATTTCAAGTCAAATAGAAATTTAAATAAAGATAAAAGAACCGATTTTAGCTTTCAAAACGTAGGCATTCAATTTTTATTTAAAAAAATAAATGCAAGAACTATGAACAAAAGAGCTTGTGTTTATTTATTGCTAATATTTAAAAACGTATTCTCATCCAAACGTACTGTCAGTAAGTAGGTAAAAGTCATTCATATTTTAATGTACACGGAAAAACTCGACCATATTTTTTTTTAAATTTTTACTAAGTAGTAAATAACGAATGTCGCGAGAAAAATTAAACTAATTTTAAATAATTTACTTAAAACTAGGCACTTGCTATTCGCTACTCTGCATACATATTAAACAGCCGAAAAGCACAGTATATGTCGTTGATCACTTGTGTACATATTGAAATAATGATTTAATTTTAATTATTATATTTTTTTTAGATCAATCATAACGTCCATTCACTCCGTTCCTACTTCATACCACAACCACTCGTTATAATACTCAAACGAAAATATAACATAATTTATTAATAATATTAACAAAAGACCGGTGTAGTGTTAACTACTGGGGATTGCAAACAATGAGCCGACAATAATTATAAGTAATACTTGTCGCCTACAATATGCTTCATTAACTTTTGCAATAACAATCAAACCGACAAAAACCGTTAATGGATAAGCGTTTGCTTGTGTTTAATCTTTTCAACGGTGTTTTTATTTTGAACACACCTGCCCCGCTGATCAAAGGTTATTGTGGCTGAGATAACATCGTTATCGGCTACCACTCACTCGCGCGCACACACTCACACTCACGCGGTGTAATCTGTTCACAGGAGGAGTAGTGAAACCGGTAGAATGGCACACTATAATACCGGTCAAAACGTCCGGTCTTCGTATCAGTCGGCGACCATTACAACTGCCGACTTCAACTAATGCAATAGTTGTTGAATTCGCGCTCGTCTTGCTCTCGCTGAACTTGGTGGCTGCAGATGACAATAATATTGTATTATTATTATTATTATTTTAGTTGTGTCGAAAAGCCGTTTTCGCATAATCATTACGAAACATGCATTACTCAGTTGACAAGGCGTTGCTGGTGCTGATCGCTTGCACGAGTACTTACGCCTTACCCTGGAGAAAAAGCGAGCCGAGTGCAAAATGTGGATATGAGGTACAGTCATATAGTAGTGTACGACTAATAAAATAATATAATTAGTATATAGTACATTTTCATTAAATGTTATACTGTATAATATATTTAGGTACTATAGTATACTTAAATAAGTAATATTCATTAAAAAGTAGTTTTTTTTATTAATATCTTAAATATAATTAAATATATATTAATTATAGGCTTATAATCAAACAATAAAAATTATAAATTTGTAATATTTTTTACATTAAAGCTGTAAAATATTTTATTTATGTTCGCAGTGTCTTAATTTTACAACATGAAATATACATGACATACATTTATTTTTTATAATTCATAATCAAAAGTTTTATTAATCAATATTTAAGTTAAGCAGTAATCGTTTACATGTTTTATCAAAGGTTCATTCATCCGATAATAATACAGCGTGAATTAATTGGTAAATTAATTATGAAATTATGTGTTAGTTTATTATTTATTAAACATTTTTGTAGGTATAAAATAACTAATAAACGTAATTTTTAATTTTTTTTTTAAACTAATTCAGTATAGGTATATATATCACTTTATTCTGAAGTGTGGATTTTTTAATAAAACATGTTGTCACATAGTAATTGAAGTTAAACTCAATTTTTTTTCTGAATAAAAATAAAATATTTAAAAAAAAATTAATTAACAATTTGTAAATAATAAAAATCTAATCTGTCGAGTTTTTTTTAATCAGTATGGGCATATTATGTATGCATGTATGATATTTTTATAAAAATTAAATAATAATATAAAATGCTCTAAAGATTAGTAAGGATATATTGTATTAATAATTAAGACAATTTATCGCTAGCCATGATAATTTATATATGAGTGTGAATGACGTTGATGAAGTTGAATTAGATCATATTAAATAAAATCTATTGTTTTGGACGAACCCGATTGCATTTATTTATCAAATAAATAATAATAAAGGAATCCCTTACACGATACGGTTGCGTACTAAATTAACTCCAATATTTTCAAATATAAAATTAAACCTACAGATTTCCATATAAAAATATCAAATTAAATGCTTTTTGTCACTTAGAAAAAAAAATAATAATAATCAATATTTTAAGGTTAATTTATTCATTCAATAATCAGTCCTATCCAATACTAATATAATTTAATATCATCGTTTAAATTTTAAATAATTAAAAGAAATATATTTGATTAAATCAAAAATTGTAAAAAAATTAAGATAAATGCATAATATTAATATTGTTAGCTAACTTCATTAGAATAAAAAATAAACACTTCTTTTCAAATATGGATCGCCAATTATTGAAGATAAATACTCGTATTAACATAAAAATTTTCTTCTGAATTTTACATGTCATATTACTAGTTAATATTAATTGAAATTGTAATGTGTTTTAATTCGAATGTAAATAATTTTTATGGATATCTCTTAAAATTAAACACATTTTTGATATTGTGTCAACTTTTTTAAGTTTTTAACTTAAATTGATTAAATATTTTGTATTGGTGAGTAAGCACTATGCAATTATCAGTTATAGTGTACATTATGTGGGTGCTTTCTGGATCACTGATTAATATATAGATTAATTATATTTTGTTATTTCTACACATTTTTGAAATATATAAAACTTGATAGCATTGCAGAAATTAAAATATATTTTAACGGACACAAATCGTATTATAAAAAAATAAACTATCGTTTGAAATTCTAAATGTGTGTACGAGATTAAAACGAGTTAACCGTATATTTTCCTATATTATGTAAGTATCCACATTAAAACATAGTGTTTATTTAAGTAATGGAATACAATGTATGTAATTAGTCAAATAATTTTATCACAATTTAATTTTAAAGGATTATTGGTGTCGAGGTAAAACTCTTGAATTTTATTTGATGATAACAACAGCATATAAACGGCAGCATAATAAATGTTCGATACAATTTTATCTAAAATACAATTTGGTGTTACAATTTTAGCATTTCTGATAGAAAAATTACTAATCAATTAATTTTTTTTTGAATTGTTATATACTATATTATGTAACACAATTAAATCAATTGTTTGATTGTCCAGAACTATTAAACTTCCTCAATTTTACCGTTCCTCAACGTAGAACTTGGTCTACTAATATGTTTTATATAGGTTCTCTAAGAACAAATTATTCTTTATTTTCACCTATCAATAGAATTATGTCATTAGAAAACGATACCAACATTGATTTATTTAATTTTACTTCTTTGGAATCTTTTAATAATTATGTTAATAGATTTTTTTATGTTTTTAATTTATTTTTATTATTATTATCGATTATTGTGATTATTATTATTATTGTGTATCATTTGTATTATTTTTAATATTATTGTCTCTATATTTGTACTATTATATATATATATAGTACTTGGATCTTACGATCCGTTAGAATTTAAATAAATAAATAAATAAATAAATCAGTTATGATATGTAGGTATTAAAAGCTGTTAAAAATTATTAAAAACTTTTGTATACAATATGCATGTATAAAAATAGTCAAACTTGACAGTTATTGATTGCTAAATAGTATAGATAAAATATATAGGTAAGCTCGGATATAAAAATAAAATAATAATAATAATGTACCTGTTTAAATCATTGTAATTATTATCAGTAGATAAAACCTAAATAAAACAATAATTTAAATAAATATATAGATTGTGGCCAAACGTAGTACGTGATAAAATAAAATAAATAGTTTAATATTATCCATATTACATGAAGTTTACCGAACATCTGATGTTTTATCGATGTTTTAGTAACTAAAGTTTAGTTTGTAGAATATTTATCTTATTGTACACGTTGATTAGTTGTTCAATTTTTAATTTAGTTTTACAAAGGTATTCTATACATACATATACACTTATAGGTATACAACATATAACTTGGGTATCTACGTTTAAAGACATAAAATTATATGTAAACCAGCGACGGAGAATAAGGTCCTCATGAATAAGTAAAACCATTTTAGAGTTATTATATACAACGTATATACCGTACCTACGCCGATAGACGTTTAACGAGGGATAATAATTAATAACACATATTATTTTATGATAATTGAAAATGACGAGTCCGGCCATTTTTTGTAATATTTCTGATAAACTTCAAACTATAGTAATACAGTATATCTGGGCAAACTTCCCTATATTATTAAATAAACTAAGCGCGTATACAAACAATAATGACGTTTCCTGTCCAATCTTATGTTTGTAGAACAACTTAACGGTGAATATTTACTGAGACTAATATTATTTTTTTATTTTTATGAATATTTTTTCAGTCATGTCATCCGGTCAAAGATGGATACCTCAATGTGCACTTTATACCTCATACACACGATGACGTTGGCTGGCTGAAGACGGTCGATCAATATTATTTCGGCAGTAATTATATTATAATATTTTTAAATTATTTCATTTAGTTTTAAATCTATTTTGATTTATTCGAATGTAGTACATTAATACAATATATAATAATAAAAAATATATAATCTATTATACATAATATAACTTTAATGGTATATATAAAAAAGGAAAACCTGTATATTTTGTAATGAATAAATAACACTTAAATCATAGATAAAAACATTAAATAATATAATATGCATTTAAGTACCTACATACAACTAGACTGATCCATATATTTTATTTAAATGTGTCACATGAATTTTGTAAAATATTTATTTTTACCATATTCAATCCTCGTGATTTATATATTTAATTTATTTCGATATAATTGTTTTACACATATTTTTCATTTGATATTATAACGCACAAGGTTTTATTTTTAAAATGTGGGTGTATAAATTGTTTCTTATTTACACATTTTAAGTACCTATCTATTTAAAGTTTAAATAAGTAGGTCACGAGAGAACTTAAAACATTGTGATGTATTTATCTACTTATTTAAAACCTTAAAAATAATATAATATACTATAATAAATTATTAGTTTGATATTTGATATTTTAAACATTTAAAGTGCCAAATAAGTATTCAGTTTCAGAACGTAATATTAAAAAATTGATGGGTTGCCGTTTAAAAAATACATATATAAAACACTGCGATAAAACATTTTGACAAATGGCCTGAAATTTACAAAATAATATTATTGAGTTCTAATTGGAAAAACTGTTATTGTTATTGCAAAAAGCAATTATTTTAAGATACAGAGAACATTTTAAAATGTTAAAACGTCATTCAATAAATAGTAAAATAAATACTGATTATTTTTTATAAGAGCTTCTGTAGCTTAAGTTTATGTTATTACGCTCAAAAATAATATAATTAAAATACATTTAAATATTATACATAATATTACGTAAACTAAATACATGTATTTCGATGCTTAGTATTAAAATTGTGCTGTAAATTTAATCACTTTATAAAACCTTTTCGGTTAGTTTATGATGACACAACTAATTATTCTGCTTTGCTTTAAAATAAATTCATATTGTTTATAGCGTATAAAACAATATTGTATGTACTGATGTATAGAAAAAAAACAAAAGAATGGCTGTTTTGTGCTCGTATGATAGTTTTTTTTATTAATTAATTATTTTTTTTTTTTTTTTTTAGCAAACAGTTCCATTCAATTGGCCGGCGTACAATTCATTTTAGACTCTGTGGTTAACGAATTGGCAAAAGACCCGAACAAGAGGTAGGTATTAAAGTTTGATATTTTGTAGGCCGTTGATAAAAGTAATACCCTTTCTCCCACCCCACCGAACTCTTGTAATTAACGTGTATTATATGTCTATTGCCGTCAGGTTCATCTACGTAGAGACGGCATTCTTCTGGAAATGGTGGGTAGATCAATCAGAGGAGACGCAGAGTATCGTAAAAGACCTTGTGGCATCCGGGCGGCTGGAGTTTATCGGCGGCGCGTGGAGCATGAACGACGAAGCCGCTTCAAATTATTTGTCTATTGTCGACCAGTTTACTTGGGGTTTAAGGTAAATAATAAATGCGTCCGATTCGCAAAGCTCAACGGATACGGCGTAAATCGCTTATGTCGTCACCGCGCAGATCGATTGTTAACCGTACCTATAATAATAAAATTAGCATCCACCCAATTGGTAACCATTTGAATTTCATTCATAGTAATGACCATTTGTCGTTCGTATACTTAATGAGTAATGACAAACGACGTTCATTAGAAATTCCGGTCGACGTTTATTTCACATGAATTTGCAAATAATACAATAAGAAACAAGGTCGGAACAAAAATTATGTCTAAATTTCGAGACCAATACACAACAGTCCGAGACCAGTGTACAATATGTTATTAGGCTCCTAAACCATCAAAGTAGATAATATTATATTAAAAAAAAAATATATATCTTATGCACATTTTGTTTTAGTCGGTAATGATAATGATGATTAAAAATCATTGCATAAGTTAACGTTTGTACACAATTTTTACCATTGATTAAGGAGACTCAGGTTCCCGTAATATTTATTAAAATTAAAATAGGCCTTAGTACCACACCTCCTTCAATTATGGTTGTTGGCACACAAATACAAATTATTGATTATAATATAATTTAAATTCAATATCTACCTCATATGCATTCAACTAGTATTAAACAAATGGAATATACTGAAAAACACGAATATCTGTGGTAAAATATTACTTATATACTGTGTGTTCAAATTATTTTTTTACCACATATTTTGTGGAAAATTCAACAATTCTCATTGTCTATGTTTAACTCACATATTTTAAATACTACACCATAAAAACAATATTTTTGATTTATTTTTATTTTTTTAATAATATTTATTGCATTTGATTTAAAAATTGTAGAAACAATTAATATTTACTTAGCAATTACTTCATAGAGACTTCGTAAGGTTTTTTTTTTTATGTGGAGTCTAAATCCTTTCAAGTTCTACCCTAATTTTGTTCATAATTATAACTACCTATATAATTTGCGGAATTTCTTATCAACTAAAATCACTGGCTTGGTTACAGAAAATTAAATGATACGTTCGGTGAGTGTGGAAGACCTCACATCGGGTGGCAAATCGATCCGTTTGGTCACTCGAGACAAATGGCTACATTGTTTTCACAATTCGGTTACGATGGACTATTTTTCGGACGATTGGATTTCGAAGACAAAATACAAAGGCTGACGAATAAGACGGCGGAAATGATATGGCAATCCAGTCCTAATATCGGTAATTATAATATAGTGCAACAATATATACTAGAGAACTTGTTCATCGGACCGATTTCGTATTTTGTGTTATCTGTCTTTTAAAAACGAAAACAACATCTGTTTTCGTAATGATAAGTAAAGTTATACGTACGCAAAGAGAGATTAAATCTTTTAACGTCAACGAAATATTATAAGATCGGACTTTGAAGTAAACTACCAGATGCGGTAATTCGAACCAACATAAATAATTATATTATAATATAACTTTTTTTGTTATACAACAACAGTAATAATGAAAAAAATATTTTAAATCCTGTTTTGGCAAGACGAATAAAGCCCGAGGCTATTGGTTTTATAAAGTTTTTTTTTCTCGGTGTAGACAATTTGGCCACTAAAGATTTTACTTCGAGAAAAACAATTTTCGAGTATCTGGTTTAAAAAATGTATTTTAAATAGTGTCATAAAAATATGGAGAAGATTATTTGTAAATACATCAATTTTGAATTAAATGTGTACAATTTTTAGATAAATATGTGTGAAGTAACATTTAAAATATTGTTTCAAATGCAAGATCATTTTAAAATTTTAAAAATAAATACATACCTAAAAGAATAGTATAGGTTCGAATCATATTATGGGAAGCGAAATCAATGCTCAATATCTAGTTTTATTTTAATTACTTATTGATGTACGCATTTTTGTATACAATGGAATGAAAATACTTATGAGTTATAGAACAATATTATAATTATAGATTTTTAATTCAATATTTTCAGTACTGTTTCCAGACAATTTTAGTCCATCGCTTTTTTTTAAATGTATGCTGGTATGCATACTAAATATATATTAATAACGTGCTTAAGTTAATACAATTATGTTTCACAGCTTATTTAAAATTTAATTTTTGATTTTGGCATATTGGATTTGTTTATACATGATTAAATGGTATAGTCTAAAATTAGTTTTAGTTAAATGAGACAGGTATTAATGATTAGTTGATTGAAAAAAACGTGCAGTAAACATAATATTGTACTAAAAATAAACTAACGTTATTCATTATAATATTATTTAGTATTTATCTTTAGATAATTTTATTAAATAATTAATTAATCTTCTCATTTATTGTTGATCACTTATATTTAGGAACCACTGCATTTCAATACGTATCGAAATCTTTAATCTTACCGTGTTAGTAAATTTCTCACGTATACAATGCAATTAGTTTTATTAAACTCATTATTATTATCACAAGTCGTGTTTACAAAATGGATCATAATATAAGCTAAGCATTACCACCTACTAAATTCATCAACTTAAATTAATTTGCTGCATTCACTATATTTTTCATACAAATTCACATTTTTTCCGTTGCGTTTATTTTTGAATAATTGTGAGCATATCGTATACACTCGGTTATCTACCCACGACAAATTCATGTATAAATGTAATATTTGGTTAGTCATGATTTTTCATTTGTTTAGAACTTAATACTAAATAATACTAAATATACTGAATAATTGTATTATCACATTTTCTTGGTTAGTTGAATATATTTAGAAATATTTTTAATTTCTAGTGTTCAGAAAATGGATTCAATTATTCATTCCATTCAAAATTTGTTAACTAATGATATCCATTTAGGACTAATCAAAATCAGTATATTGGTACATTTAAATGTTTGTATTATAATTTTCACTTTATATATGTATTATTTATGGATTAGTTTTTTCTTTAGGCTATAACTCAATCATTAAAAATTATAATTTATGATAAATTATAAATTATGTTGTATACATATTTCCTATTGTTACGATAACATTATGATATAATATTATAATTATTGAGGTTATAATACAAATATTAAAACCTAAAATATCATAAATATTTAGGTCGCAATTAAGTATGAATCTAGTAAAAATAATATAAAACATGTTACGAATAAAAAATATAAATTTTAATTAAATTAGTAGTGTTGGAATAATTAATTAAAATCTTTATGACTAAAAATGTTTATTGACTCGAACATTTTTTCATTCAATTAAAATTATAAATATTGCTAGTTATACCTCAAATCAGTTATTAACAATATATGTTTATTGATTTTAATATTGTTTAATGTGGATACAACATTAGTATTTATTGACAATTTGATTAAAAAATTGTATTGACGCTTTAATAATATGATTTTTGTTTGACATCAACATAGGTTTTTATAAATATGATTTTGATTTTTATTTAATTATATTCTTACCGGCATCATAATATTTCTTTAGAAAATAAGAAATTTGAATTTAATATTTCTCATAAATGCCTTTATAGCTACCAATAATGTTCAACGCTTTCATATGATTTTTATAATTTTTAATGTTGAATAAATTTTTCATAAATAATTATAAAAAATATAATATTTAATGTATCTTTATGATTACTATAATAATGAACACATAATGATAAAAGTGTAATAATAACTATATATTACATTATTATTAACTATTAATATATATATTATGAGAATAATACATGCTAGGTAACAAAAAGTTCAATAAGAATGTGTTTGGTGAAAACCTGATGATTGAATTTTTAAAAGGTACAATTTCGCTTCAGGTATATATTTTGACTCGATAGGACTTGAATTAAATTATTCATTTGAAATGTTATAGCTTTAAGTATTAATTCCTATAAACTAAAATATCATGAACTCAAGTTTGTATTAGCCGCGTAATAACCTCAGCATCGTATTTTCTTTGATAAAATTGAATAATCCAAAAACTCATTAGATTCATATATATTTTTGATACTGTCGGTTACCTCAACCCTTCTTTAATTGCTCGTTATTTTATTATTGTGTGAGATAAAATAATTGTACCCAATAGTACAAGTATTTGTTGTTTTAAACCATTTGAATTACGTTTAATTGGTTTTTTTATTATAATTAAATGGATACTTAGAAATACCATAGTTAGTCAGTTTATATATTAAAGGAAAACAAAACTAACATTTTACAAATAAAAACCAAAAAATCCTAGTTTTGTAAAGCCACTATTAAATATCAACAAATCAAAAACTTTGCTAAACATAATAAAATACATTTCCATAGACAGTATAATTGATCGAGATAAAAATATATTTTTACTACCTAATAATTTCTTCGAGATATAAGCACAATATTCATAATCTAGGCATTAAAATGTATACATTTAGACACACGAGGAATTTATGTGAACAGTAGTATTTGGCGGGAATGTAATACTTGGATATAACAAAATTTTACACAAACATTAAAATTTAAAATAAATAACATTGATCTCACCTATTGACAAGAGTTATGCAAAAATTGGTCTACCATTAATGAATAATATAATATAATACCTTATTCACAATATATAACTTGGAGATAAATGTGCAGGCATCTTGTACAAATTACGAAAGGATAAAAACATTTTACACAATAACCGAAATCATTAAAAGAGTTATTAGTTAGTTAAATGACGCAAGCGTGTACTGAAGGTGTGAAACGCGTGTTTTAAAATAAACGTCCAATATTCGAGTGTTGTCACAAAAGGACAAAATAGCAGTTACTATTTAATATTTTAAGCTTTAATATTACAGCGAATTGTCATATTATTAAACTTAATGGTAAGAACATTATTTGTGTTCTCTCGTTAGTTTTTTTACAAGGTCTTTTAATTTATAAGTGATTTTATGAGCATTTTTATAAATTGACATTTATACACGTTATAAATATATAATTTTATTTTCACTTTTAAATTTAACAATTGTGCCCTATTCGCTGTAATATTTAAATTAAAATACAAAATTGGAACTATTGTATGTAATTGTATTTATATCATTCGTTAGTAAGACGGTGACAACACACACGTGTACAATATATGTAAAGAATTGTAAATACTGTCGGTCCGCTAGTTTATTTGATAAAAAATTTTTTTTCCGCTCTCTGCACCAATTTTATCACTCGATTCACTGCTTTTTTTACATTCTAAATGTCACCACTTATTATATTTATATATGGCCGACAAGCATATTGAAGGGTTGATATCCAACACCGATGTTGACCCTATTTTTTATTTTTTATTGTATTTTAATTAATTTAAGTTAACTCGTATGATATTTATTTGATATCACAAACGTAAATTGTATTAGATCGTATTCGTGTTTTAAAGACTATACCACACGTACATTATACAAAAAATGTTATGCATAAGCCTACAAAGGCATAAATTCCGTAAACCTAAATTAATTGTATCGGTACCATATTTGTGGCCCAGCATACCGCATGCAATATACTGTTCATAATTAATAAATATATGCATAGACAGTTAGAATTGCGTGTCATAAACGTGTTCTCCACCAATCTCATAATCGTTTTGCTTTCGATTTAGGTTCATCAGCGGATCTCTACACACAAGTTCTCTACAACTATTACAGTGCACCTGACGGCTTTTGTTTCGACATCGTGTGTGGCGTTAACCCAATCGTGGACGATATAAGGAGTCCTGAGTACAACGTAGAAGCCAAGGTAGGGTATTGAAAAATAAAATCCTTCCTCCTCTCCCTTCCGCAACGATCCTTATGCATATTCTTGTCGTCAATCACTCCGTTGGCTATTCACGTATTTAATAATATATACATTATATATATTATATTAAATTTTTGTGCTCTCTGCATAAAAAATAAATAAATTAGGCGAATTATTTGATCAATTACTTGCGGTACCAAGAGAATGCATACCAGAACCACGGCAACGTGATATTGACGATGGGCGGAGACTTTACGTACCAAGATGCAAATTACTATTTCAAATCCTTAGACAAATTAATCAAGTAAATCACCAACACTATATATTCGATTATTAAACACATATACGTACGAATGTACGTTGTATATACACACGCAGGCGAACCGGTTGATTGAGTACGTTAAAAACCAAAGTTCTCAATACCGCTCTAACAGTGTGATATTAACAATGGGTGAAGATTTCCAGTACACTTCTGCTGCTATTAACTATCGTAGTATGGACAAACTCATTAAGTTAGTACACACGACGTGGCGCACAATCACATTTATATAGTATTTTTTTGGTTTCATTTCATTTGCACGCGGCGAAATAATAATCATTAAATCGCGTAAATGACCCATTGTGCGGATGTATATAATATTAAGTGTATGTTACATAATGTAATTCGTCTTTATAAATATCCGGTGACATATTAAGCACAACGTAACAGCAATAATTGATAATTTTTTGGTTTGTTTTTAAAATTGTATATGATGATATTACCATGGTCCGGATTGCTGATTTTCGTGGTAGTGTGTTAACAACGCGAATATTATTATGGGCAATATGTACGTAAAGTTATATAGTAGATAAAATAATAATTACAAATTTTGAAGTTGAAAATGATCTTTTTAACGAAAAATTTAAAAAGTCTGAATATAATTATTTTTATGTTTATATTTAGTCTTAATAAAAAATTTTAACAATTATAGATTGTTAACCTAAATTCAAAAAATTATAAATTTAATTCGATTAAAAATTAACTGATGTATACTAATAAGTTGCGTATGACCAAATAATATTATAATTTATAGTAATATATTCATGTATATCGTGTAACTAAAATAATATATTTACCATTATTGAATAAATATAAATCGTATGTATTAAACTTCGTGTTAATTAAATTAAATTAAAAATTAACTGATGTATGCTTATGAATTGCACGAAACCAATAATATTATAATTTATTAATATGTATCGTGTAATTATATATTTATATTTAATTTAATTAAACCACATTCATTTCTTAGAACTTCATATTAAATTATAGTAAAACAAGTTCTAAAAGTTGGGTTCAAAGTTATTTAATGAAGAAAGGCCAAAATAATAAGAAATATACTTTTATCTTTAAATAAGTTTTCTTATAAATAAATTTGATTGTTTTAAGCAATAAACGTGAAATTCTTCAAGTTATAATTATATTCTTTATGTATAGAACAATTTTTTTTTTTGAAAATCCTCAAACTAAAAATGTAAAATATAAAATATATATTTTGAAATCAATAGTATATATTAAGTTAACATTAAAAAATTGAAGTACACTCAATAAAATATTAACTATTTTAATTTTCAAAAATATTTATTGAGTTTTGTGTTTTATATTTTATTGCGTCTCACTTTAACTTTTTGCCATAATAAATATGTATTGTAGAAACTGGATTCATTATTTCTATGACCCCAGAAAAAATAAAATAAAAAAGAATAAAAATATTATTATTTTTTTTAATGACAACACATTAAATATGTAGTACAAAATTTCAACTTTTCAAAACTTTCATTTACAAAGTTTCAATAATATACTTATGAATTATAATTATACATTTTTTTCTAATGTTGAATTATACATTCTAATTTCTATTTAAATAAAAACAATACATTTTAAAACAAGACCAAGTAAATAACTTTTAGCTAAAGGTTTTTTCAGCTTTTGGCCATACATTACATATTTTTTTATACATCCCAAATAACTTAATTATAAAATTTCTATTATGAAAATCAAAATGATTTCTTAAGTTCAATATGTAATAATTATATATATATTTTTTATACTAAACAATGTTTTATTTTATTTGTTTTAAAAGATAGTGCTGCGATTCTTTTAATTTTACAATAATTATCATATCCGACATTTTCAGAATAAGCACAACTTATGAAACAATGGTTATAACTTTGTAGAAAACATCTATGATAGCGTTTCTTATAGCTTATTTACTTAAGAATACTAAGCTTTTTATAAATTATAATACTTGGAAATTATTATTGATTAAAAATAACGTTTGTTTTGAATACAATCTTCAGGGATTTATCACTGACGCACAGAATAAAAGCAATATTGACTTGTTAGAATTATTTCGTTTATTCATAAAATGGATAAAATTGTATGCACTTTGTTTCGTCGAAACGTCCTATGTAAATCCACTAAATATCGTTATTTTATGCCACCAAAAAAACAGCATATTATAATATATTATTTATTAAAAAAATCAAACAATGGCATAACAAATGTAACTCATATTATTTGTCAAAATAAAACATTTAATCCACTAATGAACGAAATATGATGGCTTCTTGTAATCATTCAATCAAGTATATTATACAATTAAAATATCGTGCATGGGTTTTTTTTTATACAGAAAATCATAATATTGGTCAATGTTTTCAGGCAAAAAGGCTTATTGCATATGCAACCAATCAATCCTCTCACTATCGAACTAATCATATTATATTAACAATGGGTGATGATTTCCAATACACAGATGCAGCTGTTAATTTTTATAGCATGGATAAACTAATTAAGTCAGTATAATATCGTTTATGGTGTGCATTCATAATTTTTCAAATTTTATGGTATATTCAAAGAACGAGTATATTGTTATTTTTAATTATTGATTATTTTATTTGAGTATTTTTAGAAACATAATAGGTAAACAATTTATAGCTCGATTGAAAAATGAATAAAATAATTGTTAAAAAGACATAATATTAAATAATTTTATTTTTTTACAATCTTAGAAATAATAACAATATCATAACCTTACAGTAATATTAGTATTGTTGTTTTTTAAATATAACTTTCGACTGGCTTTACCTATGGAACATTTAAAATAAAATAAGTTTTTTTTTTTATTAACAATATTTTTATTCTGAAATGAATACATATAATACTATCAAAAGGTTTTTATTAAATATAATTATATTAAGTATGCGCATCTAAAAGTCATATTATATTTGTTTATATAATTATAATAGTTTTTTTAATGCATTCAATATTAATTAACAACCCAAATAAAAATAATGCAGACTAGATAACGAATCTATTAATTACTATTTATTATTAAACTGTATATAATTTAAATTTAAATTTATTTTCGTTTTAGAAATAAAACTCTTCAAGATTTAAATATTTTATAATTAATACTATATACTATATTAATATGACGTATATGTATTAAGTCATTAATATAACTCTTCGTATACTTTCACGTTAAACACTTTTTCTAACTCGTTTTATTCTACTTTGATTTCTAGAGTCGTCCTTATATTTACAAATCCCTAATAAAACTTAACAATTCAAATTATAAATTTATTGAGAAATTGATACTGGTAAATTATATCTTATATATCTATATACGAGTTATGAAAAATAAAGTTACTGTAAAAAATAATAATAAACGCAATCGTGTAATAAATCAATATTTTTCAAAAATTAAATTTTAAAATATTATTAATTAGAACAAAGCTACTGGTACACAGCCGGTAATGAGACGGAAAAATATGCTAAATCAGGACACTCTATATAGATTATATTTTATGTTTGCCATTGTACCATTAACAAACAATACAAATTATTTGAAAACTATATTACACGGTGGTTTGGTTTGGTCAAAAAATAAAATTAATTCTATTAACAACTATGGTATATGGACAATTTTTTTTCTTTGATTAATCAAAATATTCCCAGATTCTGAACTTAAGTCTTTTATTGTTTGTAGACATATAAACTCAAAACAAGCGTCCGGAAGTAAAGTTAATGCTATTTACTCTACACCATCATGTTATCTGAAAGCTGTAAACGATCAGAAAATTACGTTTCCAACCAAGCAAGACGACTTCTTCCCATACAAAAGTGACAAACATTCGTATTGGACTGGATATTTTACGTCCAGGCCCACACAAAAATACTATGAACGAAGGGGAAATAATCATTTACAGGTACGTAACCCAACTAATTGAAATTATTGTGTGTACCAAACATTCGATTTAACATTTAAGTACACCTTAAATATTTAATATGCTCAATAATTTTTCTAATCATGTTTTAATATACCGAACTACTCAGCCTAATAACCCTAACGAAGTAGGACCCCGGCGATTACACACATATGTCTATAGCTGAGTGTAGTAACATTTACAATAATAATATTTTATAATAAAACATCGTTCTAATATATTAAATTGCAACTAACATTATTTTGATTATTATTATATTTTAGGCGTGCAAACAGTTGGCCGTCCAGAGCCTAACGGGCGCCAAGTATGAGCCAAAAATCACAGTGCTCCGCGAAACGATGGGTGTGATGCAACATCACGATGCCATTACCGGTACAGAGAAGCAACACGTAGCCAACGATTACGCACGATTATTGAGCGAAGCGATCGAAGAGTGCGAAGATGCGTCGTGCTCAATATTATCGTAATGCACAAACAAAAATAATAACCAGTGATGTATTTGGGGGGGGGGGAAATACGGAAGTATCTACTCAGCGTGTTAAATTTACGAGGATAATGACGTATACCCAACACACATTTTAGTCGCATAAATAGAATATTCTAAAATTATTTATAATTTTCAATTAGATGATTATCAAAAAAATATTTCGAGAGCCAATAACCAAAACACATTTAAGAAATCACGATCTCGATAATCACTAACCATTAATTTTTACCCTTTTAAAATAAATCTATCATATGTATTATTCTTAACGTGTGAACATTTCGAAATTTTTATTTTCGTATCAGACAATCCATATTGTTTTTATAAAAGCCACGTATATTAAACATTTTTCATTTTGATTTTTTTTAAGTATTTTCAATAAATGTCTAAAAATGCCCCCTTAAAGTACAAAGTGTACATCTTGTACTTTATTTGCACAGTTATTAGAACAAAATATTTATTACGATAAAAGTGAGACAACTTTTTTCGACTTACGATAAGGTCTTTAACACTATCATTTGTCTTAATTATACAGTCATCAAATTTGAAATATACATCACTGATAATAATAACGGCGTATCCGTCGAATAGATAACAACTGCTGTAATTGACGCATTCGTTTTCAGAGGTTTAGCCACTGGTATAGAAACTTCAGGGTGTAAGTCCTGTCATATGTTGAACATCAGCCAATGCGAAGTGTCCGAACACAGCGAACAGTTCGTGCTCACTCTTTACAATCCGTTGAGTCGACCGGTAACGGAATTCGTCCGGTTACCTATAACCGCCGAGACAGCCTATGCCGTAACCGATCCGTGGGGACAAAATCTGACGGTGCAATTTGTGCCGTTACCAGACGCAGTACTACGTATACCAGGCCGCAAGTCGTCGGCCACTACCGAACTCGTTTTCCAGGCCGAAGATATACCGCCATTGGGGTATAAGTCGTATTTAATTACCAAACAACCGAGTAGCAATACTAACAACTTACGTGCCAAGAGGTCGGCAGGATCGGAGACGGAAGATCCCGTGGACGTCGGCGATAGAGTAAGCATCACGGTTCCTATAACATCATTATAGGACATAGGCATATACCATAATATTATATTAGTAGTAATGCACCTATATATTCAACTTGTATTTTTTACATTTGAAATAAACAAATTGGGTTAACACAAGTTCCATTTTCAAAACAAATTCTTAAATGTCAGATTATCTATTTATTAATTTGTATTTAAGACTAAAGATGCGATTCGATTAAATAGTGAAAAATTGTTTTCAATAGTTTTTTATAAAAACTTGCTAAAATTGATCTCATTCAAAAAAAATTCAACACATGGATTATGTGTGCATTAAAATAACTTTATTCTGGAGTTTCCACACTAAAATACTTGTTTTAATAAAAGAAATAAATTATTTTCCATATGATTATTTCGGTAAATACTCGTAATGACTTGTGATCATTTTTACATATACGTTCATTTTAATATATGTTGTTTTTAGCGTTTAGGTCTGACAATCGATGACAGCGACCCAAAGCGTTTTGTACTGCACGTCGACAACGAGGAAATACCGTTAATTCAGGAATTTTTATATTACAAAAGTATGGCTGGAGATAACAAAAAAGATTATAAAAGAGCCTCGGGAGCTTATATATTTCGTCCTAACGGTGCACCTATACCTCTTTGCGATAATCAGAAAAAACCACGACGCGTATCAGGTTAGAAGTTTTTTTTAATTAAATCAATTTGTATTAGCGTCACAATGATATTAATGTAACATAGTACTATTTATATCTATACTCAGGACTCCTAGTACAAGAAATTCACAAAGAATGTAATGAATGGGTAAGTCAGGTGATAAGAAAATATAACGGAGATGATAATATTGAATTCGAATGGCTAGTAGGACCAATACCAGATGAGTAAGTAAATAAAGTAATTTTTATTGGTTAGTCCTAATCAGACCCAATAAAAAGTTACTGATTTTGTTTGTTCTTTCTCAGCGATAAAATTGGAAAGGAAATCATATCACGTTTTCACATTCCGTTTTACAAAAACAATCAAACATTCTATACCGATTCTAACGGCCGAGAAATGTTGAAACGTGTATTGAACTACAGACCTTCATTCTCATTAAAAGAAAACGTGGAAAATGTATCCGGAAACTATTATCCAATTACTTCCCGCATATCGTTGACAGACCAACAAACACGATTTTCCATTCTCAATGACAGGTCTCAAGGTGGATCGAGTCTTCAGGATGGTGAAATCGAGCTCATGGTACTCGCGCACACATATATATTATATTTTTAGTAGTATCAAATATTATTTTGCTATATAATTATAACGACTTTAAATATCATTTTTAGGTACATAGAAGGATATTTCACGACGATGCTTTTGGCGTCGACGAAGCGTTAAATGAGACCGCATTTGGAGTGGGTTTGGTAGCCAGAGGAAATCACTATTTAACTATAGGATCAGTTGATAAACAATTTGCGGTAGAAAGACTATTGGCTCAAAGAAAACTTATTCGGCCACAATATTTTTTCACAAAGAAACAAAATGTTATATCCTATGAAGATCTAAAGAAATCTACTGCTCTACAGGTAAAACAAAATAAATATTTATCTGAACAAATATGTCTTGAATATAAAAATGATGAATTAATTCTAATAATACTATTGATACATATTTATAGTATATAAAGTGGATTACACGAATTATGAATATTTATAGTGATGTAATAATAATTAGTTTAAATTTTATTTATTAAGCCTATGACAGCATTATGTATTTCTACGCTATACGTATTATAGTATGTAGGTATAAAAAATAATGAATTACTTGTGTGTTATAATCTGGTTAAAAATAAAATTAGGTTAGGAGGAAATATAAAAATATTAATGAGATACAAAAAATAAGGATGCTTAACATATTATTAATTAAAAAAATAATAAAACTTCAAAAAACTAATTCTGTAAAATATTATTTCAAAACTACAAGGGAGATTAATAAATTATAATTGACTAAGAAAATTCTCTGTCCTGGTCTATGTGATATATTAATCCCATAAGAAAATTATTTATATTTCCAGTAAAATTTTTATAGACAAAAACTGATATAGTTTATTAAATCGAATTAATAGCAAAAACAATAATATTATTAAGGATTAATTTAGGTTTACTTTTTATAGTTAACTTATCAAATTATATAAATAGGACGAAAACGTGTTCTCGAAGAATTTCCAACTCTCATGATACATAAAATGTCGACTGTTAATATTTTTACCATTTTTAAATTATTTATTGATTAATATATATTAAAATAAATAATTTTTGATAAATCTATTCTAAATAATAAGTCACAAAATACTTAATAAAAATCTAAATTCCTGCATATAACTTAAGAGTATTGAAAAAAATAACCTTGGACAATTAAGAAATGATAAAAAATAATAATAATAAAATAGTTACCAACTTATCATTTTAAATACGTATTTATTAAATCTGTTTGTTTTAAAACACTTGCATTTAGTAAACTTAACTTTACAGTTACTTAGTAGAATTAAACAGCAAACAGTTTATCAATAATAATAATAATAATAATAAGTGTTTATAACTAAATTAAAAATGTAAATTGTATTAATGAAGCACACTGTAAGTCACAAAAATATAAAATCGACATTAAAAATAAATATAATCACAAATGAATTGAATTTAAGCATGTATATTTTTTTCTGTTTGTACAAAATATTTATAATTGGCTAAATAATATAAATTAAGTTTGCCATTAATTGATATGCATTTTATTTTCAATTTATTTGTAAAATCTTAATTGAGAATTCATTTTTTTAGTATTCTGGTTTAAAAAAACCTTTACCAAATAACGTACAGTTACTTACTTTGGAACCATGGAAAGACGGGTCAGTGTTATTAAGATTTGAGCATATATTCGAATACAATGAAAATAAAAATCTATCCACTCCAGTTGTTTTAGACGTACAGGTTTGTTTTTATTTTTATTAGTACAGTTTAAGTTTGAAATTAATGTAAATTTAAGATCATGTTGTGTATTAAGGGTAATGTGATTAATTTTAAATCTAAAAAATAATAACCAAATAGACAAAAAAAAAATTAATTAATTTAATTTAATTTAAAATATTTATATGGTTTCGATACATGATTTTTAAGTTTGATTTAAATCGAACATATTATACATTTTATAATATTTTATATATTGCATAGTTTGGACGACTATGAAAATTCAGTTCGTATTTCACTTGATTATGTATATATTGAAACAATATTGTTAGTTTATAATTTATTAAATTCTTATTGTTTTTATTTTCATATTTTATAACGACTTTTTGATTGATTTAGGATTTGTTTACGAAGTTCAGTATAGTTTCACTGAAGGAGACAATATTAGGTGGAAATCAATGGCTATCGGAAAATACTAAACTTACTTGGATATCAGAAAATAAGAATTCTCCAGACACCGAACAGCCGATAAGCTCTGAACAAAAATTGTTTGACCCCAAGCACATCATGTTAACTCCAATGCAAATAAGGACGTTTGTAGCTGAGATAATTCCAAATACTGCGTGATTTGTTACCTTACTAAAAATTGTAGTGTAGTAAATTTTAGAATAGTACTTAGGTATAGTATTATATTTATAATTTTTAATCATACAACTTATTATATCTAAGTTAGTAGAATGTAAGGTATTTATAATTTATACATTTACATATAGGTTACTTCTGATTAATATAATACAGAGGTACGATTTAGACTGAAATTAAAACTGTTTCTCTACAGTGAATTATGTTTAATTTATTGAATGAATAATGATTTTTATAATACTGTAAAGATTATAAAAACAAGAATTAAACCAAATAATTTATAACTTGAAGGTTAACATAGATTAGTCAGCAACTAATATCATACAAGTATAATTCCCGCATAACTGTATAGTATACATTTAATAATAATGAATAATTTCTATTGAAATTTATGAAATAAGAGGAAGAATTTTAATTATGAGTTACATAAACAATGTTGAAGTTTCTTTTTAATACTTTTATATTATAATTTCTTTGTTTCCTACTCAAATTAATCTTTTATTTTCAAAAGAAACGATGAAAGCAGTTTTAATAACAAATTTACCATAGTTTGTTATATTTTAGACCTATATTTGGATGAAATATAAATAAAATGACACATAGCAGTATATTTCTAATAGTAAGATAAATTATTTATAAATTTAAGGAAATTTTTCGTTTAAGAAATAAGAAATAGCTGAAATTAAACGATATCATAATTCCGAAATTAATTTAATTTCCTGGCTATATATATTTTAAGATTATCAAATTGTTTTTTTATGTTTATACTAAATAATTTAAACTATATATTTAATATG
Source organism: Rhopalosiphum nymphaeae (assembly GCA_036289425.1). NCBI lineage: Eukaryota > Metazoa > Arthropoda > Insecta > Hemiptera > Aphididae > Rhopalosiphum > Rhopalosiphum nymphaeae. Next base: position 8,548,520 of record JAZAQC010000006.1, on the reverse strand, counting down.
GATTATGTCACCGTTTTTCACGGATTTTGTGTATATTTTTGAAATGTTCTGGTTAAATATCTACCCTGAGGGTAGTACCCTCAATGTTTCAGCATTAATTCATAGACTTTTTTTTCTAAATCTATACATCATAATCGATGATATTATATGTATATTAAAAGGGTAGCATTACTCTAAAATGCATACCATTGAAGTAAAAGTAATAGCTTTCTGGAGTATCATTATTTTATTTAGTATTAAATAGTATTAAAATAATTAACAAATTATGATATTTTTATATTTCATAATTTAGAACACAATTAATTAAATTACAAAAAGATTTTTTATATTAAAATAGTCAAATTTAATTTTGAACGAAAAATACAGTTTCATAATAATATTTATTTTTAATTTCATAAATTATTTTATAATTCAATAAAATCTTTTTTTTTTAACTATTATCATATAACACAATATATCATTTATATATATATATCTATAAGATATTTTATAATTGTACGGAAAACTCAACACAAGTAACGTCATATAACTTAACTATTCAATTAAATCAACTCTTACTGTTACAAAAAATTTAATTTAAAACGATTAAAAAAAATATAATTTTATCAAATTATGTATATATTAATACATTTATTTTCAAATTGCACATATAAATAATTATACACTTCGAATTTTCCTAAAAAAAGTTTATGTAGATATTTAAGTTTCCAAATTTTTTCTCAACATAATTTAAAATTATAAATTATAACTAGTATAATACGTCTATAATGTCTAGCATCAAACGTTTAAAATTAAAAAAAAAATGTTAGCTTAATATATGTGTAAAATTTGAAAAATCTAAATTTAAAAAATAGATATAAATTTAGATATTAATAAAATATGATATTTAAAAAGCATTAAAACGTAAATATGTAAAAATATATATTTTCATAAAATGCAAAGTATATGTGAAATTGTTAATATGAAAACAAAGTTGATCTTCCGCGTTCTTTAGGTAGGTAGGTAAGTAGATAAGTAAAGACTCTGGTACTGATGTACCTACTTAATAAATTTCAAAAATACGTACCACGTACGGTTATATCATTCCAGAAACGTTAAATCGCCGCTTACTAGAATTCGTACTGTATTAAATGTTATTATGTCCTTAATATAAATTTGTGCTCTCATTAATATTATATGCGAAACGGACTATGAGATACATGTGTTTTACATACCTGTGGTTCTACGGTAACCTGTATAATACGTATGTTTTTGGCTCATTCCGCAATCAGAACTTTACTTTATTCTGTAACTGAATTCATCAAGGATTTAAATGTTTATTGGATGAGTCAACAACAGAGTTTAAGTGTTGATATGAGGGAGAGTTCAAAGTATAACACTGTTTATAAACAATACAGTGTGGGTACTGTGTACAATAGACGACTGTCAATATAGACTGTTAAGTGTCTAAAGAAACAATATGTACTTAAAAAAAATCCCATTTTGATACACTCGTGAATAATTTGATTTGCAAATCGTCCGACGTCTAAGCATAAATATTATATGTATGGGATGGATAACGCAAAATTGTGACTATGTACGCCTCTTTGACTGATAAAATATCGTATATCATTTGAAAATCAACATATCGAACGACGGCAAATGATGTTGATAAATTTTGAAAATTACAAAAAAGTACGTTACACATTACAATAATTTTTAATATACAATTCTGATTGGATTTGAAATTTTAATATTTACTAAAATTCACAAATAATATGTATACAATTAAAAAATAAATTGGATTATTCAATTAATTTTAAACAATAGTCATAATTTATTACTATAAATAATATTATTCAATAAACATATTTCGATAAAAATGATTGGTCATGATAATGAGTCTGTACTAACCCGCACACTACAGTACCTAGTTGTTACATTTTTTTATAATATTCGTAGGTATATATTTTTAAAACAGAAATACTTCTACACAATATTTTAAAATCGAATGTTATACGAGCATTAAATTATATGCTGAAAGTAAGTGACTGGTTTACATACATTTAGTTTGAAAATTTCTAATCTCTTTCAGTTTTCTATTATTGTGCAATATGTTGATGTGCAAAGCGCAAACCATACACAGACATGGATAGACATGAGATACATTACCAGGAATTATATTTTTGGTTTTAAAATCAATACTTTAAAAAAAGAAGAAAATACATTTTATCTTCGACAGTCGGTGGTTTGTTTTTTATTTGTACGGCGATTTTTCGTGTAGTTGCTTTACTTCCATTGCCAAAAGTGTTGTTTAAACATAAAAACAATTCGAATAATAAGAAACAAAATAATGTAACAAAAACTGAAAAACGGTATTGTTATTGTCAATCAATGAAACACATTGACGGCCGATAAGTGAATGTTTACTCGATCATTGTCGATCACAGAAATACACTCCTTAATTCGCAGACATAGACGACTTACAATAATATACATATACAGTCTACACTAACGAAATCAATGCCATAGAAGTTTTATGAATAGTAGGATTAGCAATAAACTACAAACATTTTGTTCGATAGAAGTAAGTACAAAACATTTTCTATCTTTGACGCTTTGTATCGGCGACAGATAAAATAGCAAAACAAGAGAATAAAAGAGAATTTTGATGTTGAGTTTGACAAGACACTTAAGTTTTACCATTGATTTTATAATAAAAATATGATAATACTATTACTTTTACGTAAAAATTTCAATATTACACTAGCATTTTCCACAAGATTCAATAGAATAGTAATACAATACTATACGATTAGTTACTATTTAAACATTATCTGTTCAATGTTGAATAAATTACAATCAAGATGCTATTGGTAATTAATGATTACAAATATTGTTTTCATTAATTATTAAATTGTTATTTGCAAAGATGGAGATATACTAAAACTGTATGTAAATCTTTTATAAAAATTAAATATAAATTATCTTACTAAATTAATTGAATCCAAAATTAATCATAATCATGAAAAATATGAACTGCCTATTAAAAATATATAGAAAACGAGTAATATTTTAAACCGCGGTAATACGCATTTGTGTTTGATCTAATGTTTTATGTTGTTTCAAATAATTTTTAACTTTTAAAATTTACAATTTACTTAATAAATAACTATATTATAAATTTTATCTTATTTCCTTCCTATCCCAATATTAATTATTAATTTATTGAAGTCATAAAAATGTTTTTATGATGTTAATATTAAAATTAAAAGAACATAATAATTTTTAAAAACGACACGTGAAAAATATTTCTTTCTTAATTAAAAATTAAATTCTAATATGGACAAATTTCACGAATTGACTTAATATAATAATATATAATGTATAATATTATTAAAATTATTTTTATATACATATATTTTTGTTTTTTATTATTTTAATTTATATTAATTGGACGAAACAATATTTATTATTGATAGATTAGGTAGTTGTTTTATTCAAAACCACACAATGACGTATAATTATTTTTATTTTTATTTATTAGTATAATAATATTATTTATTCTCATTGTTCGAGTAAAATATTAATATATAATACTAAAATAGACACATTTATCGTCTTTTAGATTTTAATTTATAAAAGCTGTTTATTTAAAAATGTCCACACTTATCATTATTTTTAATTTAGTTATAACTTACAGATACGACGAAATAACGTTTTTCTTGTATAGTATATATTATAACATTTTAATATAAACATTTTTAAATTTGAATATTTGAATTGAATATCTTTAAAATCTACCAAACAACCTAAAAAGTATACCAAATACAAGTACACAATTCGTGTAACCATAAAAAATTGAAGGGACACAACTCCGTATTTCGGACACAACTTTTTTGCAGCTTTTTATGACTCTGACATGTGTACGCCACAACGAATGATGTCCAATGTACAATATGTACATTGTGTATATTAAAGTTCTTATATTAATATTGACTTAAAATGTTTATCATTTTTTTCGAGTATTACTAAGATAAATATTGTTTTTTGCTAGTTATTTTATTTTACTTTTTTAATTTGAAATTATGATTATTTTTTATACAATGGTAATAAAGATAATTAAAATACAGAACAAAGCAAATAAATAATGGTTATGGAAGAGATAATATAATTAGAAACTAAACATTTTTTTTTTTTTTATATAAAATCAAATTATTTACAGTAAAATATAATACTAAACACAATTCCCTTTAACTGATCATTAGTTTATAGCTTATACCGTTATTGTATTCCATTATAAACAATAATATATGCTAGTATTTTAACCAGTTATAGTAATTATTAAATTTGAAAATTTATACATAAACTCGATTAAAATATCACACTACTTAATCTTTAAAATTATAATATTAAATATTATATTTACAAAACTGAAATAAATAATAATAACGAATTGTTACACAAATAAAATCAGATATCATATAATTTAACAAAATAATTTTTTTATTAACTTCATCTGACTACATTTAAGTATTGTTACCTTTAAAGTAAGATGATTATCTATTTCAGAAGTAGACTGTAAAAAATATATTTTTTTTACGTAAACCATTTAACAAGAATTTTAATATAGCAGCTAATACAGTAAAAATAATTTCTTCAAAATATCAACTATAATTTTGGTAATGTAAAATTAAAAATAACATAAAAAATAATGATAAATTTGAATAATAAATAACTTATTTTTAATAACCTTAGAAATTATACAATGATATATCATTGAATTCAAATTTAACACACCCATATAACAATGACACACTTGACACTAAATAATAAATATACAACAGAGCAGTATCCACTTGTCCACATATTTTTCTTTTCTTTTACTAATTAAATTACACAAAAACTATGTTTATACTATAATTATAACATAATATCTGTATCTGTTTCATCACTTTAACAAAAAGTATTTTAAAAATAAAAAATTTCATTAATTAAAATATAAAATATATTTGAATGCGTTTTTATAAGATTTTGGTAATGATAATAAAATTATAAATATTTACAAATGAAATAGTGTACTTTTTAATCTGGACTTCGCTAGTCCGGACATCCAGTTAATTTGGACCAGAATATAAAAACAAAAATATTTATACTCTTATATTTTATATTTAGTTTTTACAACTAATAAATAAATCATATAATATATATATATATATATATATATATATAAATATATATAAATTAATATAATTATTTGTATGATAAAAAACATCGATTTAACAGTCTTAGTAGTATTACCTAATATTCAAGCCTCATTTTATAAACATTTCAAAGCTAATTTCGTTTAATCCGGACTTTCTGTGATCACGATCTGGTTCCTTCAAGTTTAGGTTTACGAAACGCTATCTACACAAAATTTAGAGTTTTTAGAATAAACAAATTATAAAGAGATCATAAAAAAGTTTCAATATAGGCTGATTTAAAAAAAATGTCAAGCAATTAAAAGCAAGGAAAATTTTAATGTTACAAATATCCTTCTATATTTATTTCCTGTCACCTATTTATTAGCTTATAATATTTTATCTTGCTATTATATTTTTTATGTAAAAGGTCTCTAATTAAAATTTTGAGTTCCACTAACGACAACTTTAAGTTAAATTGCTCTTTTAAATTTGTAATGACAATTAAACCGAGGGCCGATTTTATTTTCATTACTTACTCTCTAATGCTTAAGTATTGCTGATTGCAGCAATCAAATAAGTGGTTTAGTAGGCCTATTCCGTTTCACTAAGTTGCTGACATTAAACGTCGAAATACTAACGAGCTGTCAAAGGATTTTCAGAAATGAGAAAATAAGTGGTTTAGACGTCTCTCGACTTCGCCAAAGTTACTAACAATGAACAGCAAAACACTGTCCACTTACGTAGTTCTTTGAGAACAAGAATTTTATAAAATATTTAACGCAAAATTTTCATACGACAGTGAATTTAATAAACTACGGTAAACAATACCGCTAAAAAAAGTAACAACATCTTAAAAGACTATATTATACGACCATTCAATAGTCAATAGAACACCTTTGTTAAAAGGGATCAAAGGGAAGAGAGGTAAAGCAAAACACACTGCTGTACAGTGTTGAATATGGAGTGATTGATTAGGGAACACAAACCAGTTTAAATAAACTTGATAACGCTTATTTAAATTTATTATCTTTACGCATTATTTTAACTCATAAAATCCCACTGGGAATCCCACACTCTAATACTCTATAAATAATATATTTGTAATATGTAACACGTGCATACTTTTTTTTTTCGTATTCATTAGATTCCGAAGTAAAATATTTTTCTAGGAATCTTGATACACAATTGAAATTTTGAATGAGTAGGTAGTTAATTAGTTATATTATAAGTATTTAAAATTTAATTGATCGGAATTGAGTAGCACAGAGGTACGTTATATAATGTTGAACCACTTATCCGCCCATTAAAACATTAAATATTTATATATTATAACTTATAAGTGTTCTATAAATGCAATTAACGAAAATACAAAGATATTTTTTTTATTGAAATCAATTTCAATGTCTTTCATATCTGTTGACTATATCCGTTCAACAATTCAAATTTGGAACATCATTAAAACTTATATCATATCATTCCATTTAATTTACAATGAGTTATATTTTATATGATACAAAAAAACTATAATATTAGAATCTTTTAATGAAAGCTTTAAAAGTATAACACAACCTATAAGTAGGTACTATTACATTTGCATAATGCTTTTCAAATAAATGTAGAAAAAATTTTCTTTTCAAACCATTGTTAATTTTGACATAATAGCATGTAGTATATTATATAGGTTAGAACTAAGTACTCAGTTCTGAAGAGTTAAGTACAGTGAACTAGTGTGTCTATACAAGTTAAAAAAAATTTACAGTTTTGAATTTTTTTTGTTTTTTGCTGTGTGAACTGAAATATTGTTGACATTTAATTTATATAAAAATAATAAAATTACAGTAAAATACGATATAGGTTAATAATAATAATAAATACATTTATTATAATCTGAGCATGGATAAAAAAAATAAAATAATTCCATTATGTTTTAAAAATGTATTAAGTTTTATCAACTCGATTTAAAACTTATATTTTTTGATTATGTGAAAATAATAAGCTTTGTAATTTTTCTTTATGAATAGAATAATCATTTAAATTACATTTATCACATTTAACGTACAAAACGCCAAACACCATCATTTTTAAGAAAACCAATAAATTAGTTAAATCAATAAACTAATAATGCAGATACATACTCCGATTTATTTCATCCAATTAAAAATATTGTTTAACATTTTTCTGCTGTGAATATGCTATAAGGTTAAAATTCTAATCGAAAACTGTTCAAAAGAGAATAACTATGTAAATAATTATTAATAAATAATTATGAATAATCATTTTTTTTATAAATGTGTATATATATATTCTGATCATTCAAACGTCAATATTATTTAATACATTTTAGGTGTTCATATTTTTTTTTGAATCATCATAATGATTTTAAATGTTCTTATAAATTGCGTATATTTTCTTTGAATAACTATTAATGAACATAACGTTTATAGATAGAATAACTTGGACAATAATTATTTTCAAGTTGAAAGTTAAAAACTACATTTCCTAAGAATCAAATTGTACAAAACTAAAAGATGAATATTTCTAAGAGATCAATATCAAGACTATGATATAAAATACATATTCAATTATATAAACATTGAAAAAATTTTTTAAACAATACTTTATTAGGTATACCTATAAAAATAATAATGATTTTTTTTAAACAAGTATTGTGTTTGGTTTTTTTAAATGTTTAATCCATTAATAATATATCACATTTAGTCTGATTCGAAATACAACCACCAATGTAATCAATATAAAACATATAGATCAAATTCTCCGTGTTCGTTTTTCTAATAATAAATCGACCCTTGACAATACTATAATGGAAATGAATATAATCACATAATCTGAACAATATATACGCATTAATAACTGGCGTCTATACTAAAAGAAACATAACGTAAAAATTAGATAACTGCTCTTATGTAAAGTAGATGTAGAGTTTGCCTTGTCATTGAGTAAATTACAGTTATAGATGTGTTAGGGTATTTTAATTCAATGATATATCATTGCATACGAAAAACAATTTTGAGCTGATATGGCCAGTCCTAATTACTAAGTATATTTTATGATATATTAATATTGCTATTATAGCAATTTAATTTATAAAACTTAATACAATAGGTTAAGATAGCTTTACATTTTAAAATGTTCTTGTATATATAAAATATAATAATACGAGTATACTTCCACCCCCCCCCCCCCACAGTTATTAGATAATTTATATTGTTAACTTTTGATCTCTCAAATTACTAGTTAAATCTAATTCTCGAAAACGCCCCTCATAGTTTAAAATACAGTATACAAATACACATAAAATATAAATCATTGTATAATCAATACTTAATCGTCCCGCTCAGAATATAAAATTGAATGAGTTAAATATCGACGAAAAAAATTTTGAAATGTATTTATATATTAAAGATTACAGATAATGAATACATTTATAAAAAAAAAAAACAAATGATTCGTCAAAAATGTTTATGTATGATATTATGTGACCATGACAACCACGGAGTGATAGCAGGCGGACATAAGGTGTTATGTATGTATATACTTATATATAGTACGTAAATAGTAGATGTTATATTTCAAATAAATAATAATAAAAAAAACCATTATATACCTAGGTAGTATTACTTTTTTTATGCCACACACATTTTGATAAGAACACGAAAACAAAGAAAATACGCCATTGTTCTTTTTTAAAAAAAACTTGGAACTTACTAGACTTAAAAATATGCAACAGTGACGTCATATCAAATATCACGAGCACCTACTGTTTCATTGTTGTAGACAGAAATATTAAAGAAATATTTAAATTATAAAATGGACATATTAAGATCTCGGAGTGATTTTTATTTTAAATGTTTTGCATTAATATTTCTAGACGTATAAAATACTTTAATATTTATGAAAATCATACCAATTCTCTAGTATTATTGTTCGAAATTTATCACAAAATGTTTTCATGGTTTCTGAACGCACTTTATAGTTTTATACACTGACATATTATGTTTTTATATTATTGCTTACAACACAATAAAATGCATAGGATTTATAAGAGCGGGATACAAAATTTAAGTCTATTACCTATATAATAGAACTTTATTAATATTATTATTATACCTTTTAAATCAAAACCACATTAGTGTTACTGCTTTGCTTAAATTTCTATAGTACGTATAAAGAAATTAAAATCTTTTTAAACGAATTTATGATTTACTTTTACAGAATCTACTTCATTTTTCAATAATCAATTTGTTTTAACTTAAGATTAATTCACACACATATGATATGAAGTGAAATAAATAACTTTAATAAGTTATTTTAAATTAATTTCAAGTCTTAACGAATAATTTAACAGTTTTCTTGTAATTGAACAATTTTTCAATGTCAATTATTTACATACTTTAATTTTTGAAATATTTTTTTAGATTAATCATGGTTCAAGTTCCAATTTATTTTTCAATAATATGATCAGTTGTCTGGTTGCATAAATAATGATTGTATAAGTTTTTTGTTGAAAGTTGGATTTTAAGGCTTATTTTGGGGAATAAGTTAAATTTTAGTGGAATTTATATTACTTGTTATAGTCTTTCAAAACCTGAGCTGGTAATAATTTTTGTTATACTGATACTTTTTAAGTCATATATATTTATTATTTTTTTGGAAACTATTTTTTACTGGGGTGAAAGAAGCGCTCATAAAAATTGCATATAATATCTAGATGTAGTTGTATAAAACTTTTTAAAGAGTATGGTTAAAAATGTTTTTACTTTTAGTATGTAATATGTATATAGGTAACATATTTTATCATAGATGACAACATATTTATAAATACATTTTTGACAAAAATTTTAAATTTTAGTAATAATGTATTAATGTATTTTTTTTCGTATTTATTTTATGGAAAAATCTTATCAAATTTATTTTTATAATAATTCAAATTTAAATATTCTATAAATAGTTGTTAACCAAATTATATAAAAATATAAGTTAAGAAAATAAAAATAAAATTATAAACTTGAAACTCAAATAAATTATTACAATTATTGAAAGTTTAATTTATGTGTATAAAAAAAATTTAAGTAGCAAAATAAAAATCGCTGTATTAATGTTTTTTTTTTATATGCCATGTCAAAGTTGAATTTAATAAATTTTATATTTTTTTTTTATTTACATTGACTAAAAAAATATTTGTTTCAGAGTATTCCAATTAAATTCAAAGAAAGGAATGTAGATATATATACCCCCTAAGTATAAGAAATTGCATGTAAATTTACACTCAAAAATTACTATTTAACAATGTTGCCATTTTAACTAATTAACAATAGTTTTTTTTTTATACACATAAAATTCTTTAATATCTATAAAAAGATGTTGGTGTATATTACAAACTAAAATTTTTAAAATATATATGTCAATACAAGCTTAATGAATAGTGTTTCCTAAATCATAATAAATTTATAGACATTTTTGTTTCGTTAATGCATAGTTTGCAAATATATTCAATTTGATGAATGTTAATTAAATTATTTTGATGATAAATGTATTATAGTTAATGTTATAGAATTTTTATTTGTAAACAATGAATACACATAACTTATTAAAATATGAATTTCTATATTTATAAATATATTTTTTGCGAACACAATATTATGTGTTTTAACATTACACTACAAAGTTTTCCATGTGATTAAAATAAGTTACTTTTTCTGTTAAGCTTGAAATACTTACAAACATTAAATGGCTTTTTTAATTTTTAAATACAAATAGACTACAATGGACAAGGTCATGTTCATTACAGAAGAACATTCATTAAAACGAATATCATAGGGAAAAAAACTTCAATACATATTTTTGTGCTTAAATTTTATGGTATCAAATTCTTGTGGTTCTATACCTATAAATATTTGTATTTATGGTCGATACCTAAACTTATACAACACGTTTAATCTTAAATGCACTTTGTTTTTATGACCAATAAAAGTATTACGTTCTCAATAATATTTGACTTATAGAATGTTTTAATAAAAATCTACAATTCTTGGTTACCGTTAAATTTAGTCGAACAAACCAATATTGCATACTCAATACGCCGTATTGTATTTTACATGAAATTTATATTGATACACAAGAGTGAAAACTAATCAATATAATGCAAACACTAAAAACAGAATATTATTTAGGGAAAGTAATAGGAATAAGAAAATATCATAAATAATAAAAGATTAGATATCACGACATATACTTATATCACACAATTTAGTGGTAAACTTGTAAGAATATTCGACCCATTATTATCATTGTATTATATATAACCACAAAATAACGGACATTATCAATCTAATTTCAACGAAAGACATAAACTGTCTATCTCATATGCCTTTTAAGAAAACACCACGACCACATACGTAGTTGATGTATATACCCTACATTTTATTGTATTATCTAAGAATGAGACGCAGGTAATGAAGAGTTATTACTATTATTATTATTATTTAATATCTTTAACTTGCGATTAATAAAATATAATTAAAAATCATTATTGTATGTGGTATAAAAAATAATATTTCTTTGCTAAAGTAAATATTTTATACAATTTAAAATTATACGCAAATTAATCGATTTTTGTTTTGTTGCCATGTACTCTTGTATGTCATTATGTGGTATTTTAGTTTTTTGTTAACGTTACGTAATATTTTACTTCTCTAATTTCTTGTATTTTTAATTTCTATTGAAATAAAAGTCCATTAAAAAAATGAATGTTGAATGTATGTAAAAAACGCGTTGACAATAATGTACTCTACATCACTACCTATGTATTATATAACGCTATATTGCTTACCACCGTCCACAATATGCAGTTTACTATAAGCTCTGATATTTACTTGATTCTCGTGTACTGCATGACACAGTTATGTACGTGCACGCGTGAGAATGCGGACAGTAGAAGGCGCATGTCATATATTATGTACGATGCACCTGAAGCTTTTCTAAAGGTCAATTGGCCACCCACCAGATTATAGTTGGACTACTATATCTGTCTCTTGTGCTATGAACATATTATTAAAGAAAAAAAACCGAAAACTCAACCGTTGGCCAACTTAAAAATAATGTATTGTATCCTACGCGTATACGACTTTCGTATTGAACGTTGCTGACATGTCGTCTCAGCTATATAACTATGCACAGTAGTGTAATAATACTATATAGTAGTTGTACTAATATTGCTGTGTTATGTCGAGAGCTGAAAAAATATTTATTTTTTTTTTATTTATATCATTCATTTTTAAAAATGATCATCGTAGCTGTATAAACAATTGTATTAAAACTTATAAAATATATGTTCTATTAAATATCAAAGCACCATTAACTATATATATATATATATGAAAAAGCTCAGGGCAATCGCTCCGCTATATAGTAAGTTTTGAAAGTATCTTGACATTAAGTAGGTCAATGTAATGGATGTGTTAAATAAAATACATTTTATTGAAAGTTACTGATACGTACACATTCCCATTTTCCTGATATTATTTTTTTGATTTTTTTTTTTTTTTTTACTTTTCCTACTTGTTAAAAAAATACTAGGATTTTTTATTGACTTCTTGAGGCGTGAACTAGATTCATAAATTTTCTATCAAAAACCATCGTCACTGTTAGACGATTAAAGCGTTTTTTTTCAACTCTAAAATGTAATAAATAAATGACTACATATTATATAAAACACACACACGCTCATACTCGCCTTTAAACACATGTACACTATTGTAAAACCAATATAGTATACACTGCTCTCTTCGCTCAGGATAAAAAATTATAAAAGTATAATATCTGTATATTTATAGTATATGCTTATTAAAAGACGTCTTGTGTTTGAAAATAATTGCTTACCGGTTAAAAATACATATTATAAATTAATAAATAATAAATGGATAGATTCATATAATATATCTATCCATTTTATAATACCTTGAGTGTTTATCCATTTCAGTTATAAAATTTTTTTTTTCTTATCAAAAGAACTATAAATATAGATATTGCTTACTAAATAAATTCAAAATAAGAATGTAAACAGAATCTTAATTTTAAAACTAAAAGCTGTAATCATAAAGAAATAATTTTAATGTTCATGTTCATTTATCCAGAAGTCTTTCATTAATCGATATGAAAGAATATCACACATTAAAAAAAAAAAAAAATTAGTACAATTGTTTTCAAATCGATTCAGTCCCTTTACAAATATTATTTTTTTGTTTGATTTGACTTTTAATTTAGTGTGCTCTTAGTTCAATTTTTTTATTATAATTACATACCGTTATTTTTATTTATTTATTTTTCAGACCCAAGGAAATCAAAACCTTTATAATCTTTAAGTTTGATACTTCTAGTAAAATATATTAATTAATTATAATTGTATATAATATATATTATTAAACTATTATATGTATTAAATCATTAAAATATATTACACATTATGTTTTATAATAATTAATATTCATTAAATTATTTATTTATTTTAAATATCAATCATAAACACTTTGACGTAATTTAAATAGTATTTTAATTATGAAAATACATTGTTTGTAGTTGAAAGAATTTGACATTTTATCAACATCCGTTAATTTGGTCATAATTATTTAATAATATTTGTGCCATATGAATAAATAAATAAATAAATAAACAATATTAGTTGCTTTAAAATGTATTGTTTATCAAATTATTTAGTATTGTTTTGTTTTACATAATATTATTACAAAACATAAATATATGTGTAATATGTGTACCAAATTTAAACGCAATAAATTATAAAATTAAAAATTATAAATATTTACAATAGAATAAATTGATTTATTTAAAAATAAACATATTATGTAAAACAAATATTTATTTCTTGTAATGTCACACGGGAAAATAATGACGATTTTATTTTATTTTATTATTATTATATTTTATATAACAAAATTTATTTTTTCGACATACAGTGATGATTAGGGCTGGGATTTCGATGCACTTTGCATTGTTTTTCAAAGCTTACTGTGAAATGCTCGTCTTAACACAAATTTGTTTTATGTACATTTGAATGAGAATAAGATAGTTTATTTTGCATTTTTTGGCATTTTTTAGTTTTTAGGTCATTTTCTTAATTTTTTAGGGCATTTTAGAGTTTTTGGAGCATTTTTTGAGTTTTTAGAAACCAAGTGTATTTGAAATTTTATTTTAAGATTTTAAGATTTTTATACCAACATGGTTTTTAAATAAATATAACAGATTATAAGTAGGTACTCGTAATTCGTATTATATTATCGGACAAGGTTTGAGTAACCTCTACCCGCATTTCCTGTTAAATAATCTTAAATCGGTAAAATCGACGTCCGATGATATTATTGTTCGATGTTCAGTACGAGTTTTGTCGTCGTTAACACCGTTTTATTAATCTAGTTATTTTTTTCGATAATTTAATATAAAAATGCCAAAAGTAAAATGTTCGACAGCGAGTCGACTGCGTGCGTTTGTACAAGAATTTGGACATAATATTTTTTCTACCGACGGATCGGTGTTATTCTGTAAAATATGCAACGTGAAAGTTACTGCTGAAAAACGATTTACCGTACAACAACATTTGTCAAAAGATAAACACATCAATGGAGTAGAACGGGGTAAATTACAAAACGAAAAAAAAATACACAAAGTTTTATTGCAGACGTACCAAACGGTCGGAATATTTTTTAGGTTTAACTCGAACATTTTTGTCATGTAATATTCCGTTAAATAAACTCGAAAATCCTGCGTTTACTAAATTTTTGGAAAAATATACCAATAAACAAACGCCTGATCGCTCCACGTTACGAAAAAATTACGTCATTTTATGTTACGATGAAACTATACCGATGATTAGGTCATACGTAGAAAATAAAAAATTATGGGTTTCTATCGATGAAAAGACGGACGCCAATGGTCGTTATATTGCCAATGTTATAATAAGTACATTAGAAGTAGGTAACATAGGTAAAATGTTTTTATTAAATTCAGAAGTATTAGAAAAAACCAATCACAGTACAATTGCCAAAGTTTTGGATAAGTCTTTATCAATATTATGGCCACAAGGAATAATACACGATAATGTCCTTTTATTTTTAAGTGACGCTGCTCCGTACATGGTAAAAGCAGCCACATCGATTCAAACTTATTATTCGAAAATGATACATGTTACATGCTTGGCGCACACCTTGCATAAAGTTGCCGAGGAAATAAGAATACATTTTCCAAATGTTGACGAATTGATAAATAACGTAAAAAAAGTATTTTTGAAAGCACTGTCGCGAATCCAAATATTTAAAACAATGGCACCAGATATTCCACTACCTCCTCGGCCTGTATTAACACGTTGGGGCACTTGGCTTAATGCTTCTATGTACTATTGTGACCATTTTGAACTGATTAAAGAAATTATTAATCAATTAGACGGAGAAGACGCACTTGCAGTTTCTAAAGCTCAGAATTTATTTTCTAATGTAAATTTGAAACATAACTTAATATATATAAAGGCAAATTTTAAAACATTAGCAACATCTATAACTCAATTAGAAACTTCCGGAGTACCTTTGATTGATTTCATTAACATTTTCAAAAAATAAAAGCTGAAATTCAAAAAGCACCAAATCAAATCGGAAAAATCGTATACCAAAAACTTACTACTACTTTAAATAAAAACAAAGGATTTAAAATCATTTCCGATATATCTGATATTTTGAACGGTCAAGGCGCAACAAATAAAATTCCGGATGATCTTACAGCGAATGATTTAGCCTTCTTCAAATATTCGCCAATCACTTCAGTAGATGTTGAAAGGAGTTTTTCAATCTACAAGAACTTACTGTCAGACAACAGAAGATCATTTTTATTTGAAAATCTGAAAAAATCTCTCGTGGTTCAGTGTAACAGTTCAGAATGTACAGGTAAATAAATATACGATCTAAACGTATTAAATAATTTATAAAATTTTTTTTTTCAGATTGAACGAAGTCCACTTCTATGAGATTAAGTTTATCTAGCTTTGTGTACAACTTTTTTTTTAGATTTATACTAAAACTATGTATTTACAGTTTACACTTGTAATAGATTTTTATAATGCATTTTTTAAAACTTTTTATTGTAATTTATGCTAAAATTATTAAAAATAAAAAAATTTGTAGATCATAAAAGCATTTTTTTTTAGGGCATTTTTCGGGGTTTTTTAGGGCACTATTTAGAGTTTTTAGGTCATAAAAGCATTTCTTTTAGGACATTTTTTAGGGCATTAAAATCCCAGCCCTAGTGATGATTCTTGGTCCCCTAGGCAAAATCCACACAAACGAAGGTTTAGCCTTCTCGTCATTTGTTATTTTTAAAATTAAATAGTAATTTGTATAATTTTAAGTACCTATATATATTATCGAGGCTTGACAACTCGCTTAATATTTATGTTTTTGACATGGATCTATTCCTATGTAATTTAATGCGTATAAATTAATTTAGTAATATAAATTTGGATTAAACAATTTTATTTTCTTAATAACGAACTATATATATTGATGGTGTGAGACGTTAGATAGAAAATTAAAGATTGACATATTTTTCTATATAAACAGAATGAAAACGAGTAATAAAACGAGTAGGGATGTTTCTAACATTCTTGACATTTTGAATTGCATAACACGTAAATTTGGCGTTGTGTTTCACATCGTTCATGTTCTATGCATTCAAATACTACAGTGTTAAATTTACATTTTGACCGTCCCATTCAAATTGTGAATAACTTACAAATGTCGAGCAATAAACACTTAGTCGATATGCAGAGGTCCACGAAACCCGGTAAAATCCTAAACTTCTATATTTATCATAATATAAAATATATTTTTTTAATTTTAAATAATTGTTAGTTATACTAATATGACAGGTCTATCAAAATGTATTCAGCATAACAAATATAAAATAAATTATAGTTATTTTATAAGAGGTACAGGCTTTATTGACATAAAATTTATCTCCTTATGGGTCGTTTAAAAATGATTTAAATCAATACCAAAATTCAGAATCTTAATAACAAATAAATACATCATTTCTAAACTCATACATAATTTAAAACGGAAAATGTGCAATCAGAAATGTATGTACTGTTCGCACGACAGTAAGATATAATTTTGTCTAATTGTATATATTTAAATAAATACACGTTTTTAAACATTTACAAACAACTTACTGCATTATCTGTGCTTTAAGTTTCGAGGTATAAATATAATCTACATAAACTTACAGGAGGTAGATTAATCAATTCTGTAACTAAGTTTAATATCGAATCAAAAATAAGTATTTTCTCTAAATAAAAAATAAAAAATTATAAGTATCATATTAATATCACTATTTTTATAGTATTTAGTTGGTCTATCTATGCGTGTACAAATTATCTAGGGGTTAAAAAAATTAAACACATTATTAGTAGTCACAGTAATAACGTCGAGAAACATTAATATCGATTATTAGCTTAGTATTCGATAACATGAATTTTACTGATTTAATTTATTATATTTAATCTAACTATGTACATAAAAAATGTCTAAATATTATATTCTTAATGTTATGTTGATTGAAACTGTTAAGATATTCTTCTGACATTGTTGTTTTTTGGAGGGATGGCGTGATGTTGAGTATTTGAATTGTAGGTAATGTTTTATTAACTTAAATTATAAGTATTGTTAGAATATATTATAAATTTCCTTCGTTTTAACATTACATTTTGTCGTGTTATAATAGTTTCCCTTATAATAGTTGCAGAAGATTCTTAAATAATAAGACATTAATCTTCTTTTCTATTTTTTACAATCTCGTCTATTTTAATGGATACCATAGCTTAATATTTATTATGTATACTACTATTTTTATTATATTATACGAAAAAATGAATAAATTATTTTGACTATATTAAATTATATACATATCATATTATTTTCTTACACATACAATTTCTGTTCTTGAAATATTTTTTTTTTTTTAACTCCATATAGCGTTTTTCATGAAAATATTATGTTAGATGATTATTATTATCCTTTAAATTAAATACATATATATTTTTTATGTCTTAATGATGAAGTACCATAAGGTGTGTTATTGCTCTACTTACAAATTGTAATAACTATCTATTGGCCATTGACGGAAACGATATATTTTCCAGCATATTATTTATAACATTTATTATTTCTATTAAAGTTTCTTGTCAATTGAAGTAATTGAAAACCATACTAATTTTCTGTCCTTATTTATTTTTCTATTATATTTTTTATCATATTGAATGTATATCAATTTAATTAAAATTATGATCTAGAATTTCCTCAATATTTGCTATCATTGTTATAATTCAGAAATTGTTATCATATTAATATATGTTTACTTTGTGTTACAGTATATTATCATTGTGATTCGTTTGTGTATAAATATTGTTCATAATTTATCGTATACGGTAAACCAACCCTATCTGTTATAATTCATTTTGAATATCTTAACAGTAGAACAATACTTACACTAATGATTTCGTTACTGTTTAATATTGTATATTATTAAATATTTCAGATCATAAAACAAATTTCTCGAAATTGACGGCATCCCAAAATGTGGTTGAGTTTTTTTCTTTAGACTTCAACATAATATATATGTAAAATTTAACAATATATGAGATAAAATTTTAAACATACCTATCATTCTATTAAAATGATCACAATTATTATTTGAATAAACCATGAATAATATTAAACATTAAAGACGGCGTAATGGTGTACTTATATAAGTAAGTCATGACAACGTTACATTCCAAACATAATACGTTTACTGGCTTTATGCCTTTATATTACTATGGTATTCAATGAAGTTTAGCTAAAATGAATACTCTATTTAATCTCACTATACATCAATCCTTTTCTAAGACCAATACGTTTCAATTAATGCATATAAATATGTAATATAAAATGTTATATTTTTAGTCTTTTGGAATGCAAAATTAATTAATTTAAATTTCTTGAAAAAAGTTAATTGAAGTAGTATTTTTTTCATTTTTCATGTATAATGTTTTTAATAATTAACAATTATTAATAACAGCATTTCTTTTCTATAGATTTAACATGATTAATATTACACATTATACTATGAAACATTTATTTTCTATATTATAATTTTAGTGAGTTAAAAAATATTTTTATTATTGTGTAGTGGGTAGCGAAGTGTATAAAATTGTTTTCTGTTGGTTTTGACAATGATATTATTTTTTTTCACTTATTTATTGATGTATATACTATATATACTTTTTTTGTATATAAAGAGTTTTCTAAGATTTATAAATAAATAGAAAACTATTGTATTTATCTAAATATAATGATTACTATTGTTTATTTAAAATTAAAACCAATAATACAAATCTAGGGTGAAATAAGGAAAGCAAGAAAACAACTTAGCATGAATCTCTATGTACTGCTTGTGTTTTTTGTTACTTTAAATATGTAAACAAAATGAGTATTTATAACAAGGTTATATTTATACGACCATAGGTATATAGTGACAGAAAAATAAATAACATTCAAAAATAATTTATCTAAAATAAAAATGGTTAATAATATTCATAATAGTTTATAAATTCTTTTGATTTTATAGTTATTTGTTTATTTTGTCAAAAAAAAATCAAAAGTACTTACTTATATGTAAATGAGGTATTCAATGTTCACGAATATAAATTATTATTTTATATTATATATATTTATTCTTATGAATAAACTTTAATTA
This sequence comes from Rhopalosiphum nymphaeae, assembly GCA_036289425.1. Lineage (NCBI taxonomy): Eukaryota > Metazoa > Arthropoda > Insecta > Hemiptera > Aphididae > Rhopalosiphum > Rhopalosiphum nymphaeae. The sequence continues at coordinate 8,528,544 of JAZAQC010000006.1, read as the reverse complement.
AATTAAAAATGTTTTCAAATAAAATCATAAACATCGAAAAATAATAACATTTTATTTTAAATTTTTAAATGATGAATTAATTTAATCTATATTTCTTATTATTCTATACGAAGAGCAAAACTTTCGTTTGTATATTAAAAATACTGTTTTTAGAAATTCATGTAACCAAATGTTTCAATTGAATTATTTAAAGTTTTAAAATCTTGTGGAAAAGTGTAGACTTTTTATCTCTAACATTGCATTCATTATAATATATTTGCATGATATAAACTTTTATTTTAATTAATATATTGTTTGTTTGACATTCGATTTTTGTCTTTCGAAAAAAAAAATAATAGTAATGATATTATATGTCTAGAAATCAGTAATTTATACTTTTTTATCATACATAAATTATTAATATATTGCTCAGTAATGTGATTCATTGATATTAATGGATACGTCTTGGTTGAAAAGTGTTGCCTTTACTCAGTGGATTTTAAATAATACAAAATCGGTAAAGTCGTTTTCCGTTTTAATAGTTATTAAGTGTAACTTGTCCTTTGAGTAGATCACTGCAATGGATGTTTTTAATTAATTGAATTCAATAATAAATTATTGTATACAGAAAATGGTCCTGAGTGGAATCTACGCGTCAACTTTTATTTCTATAGATATTTTACAACTTATTAATATAACTATTAATAATTTATTTTTCGATAAGATATTTAGCATGTTGAACTATATTTTAACAAAAACCCCACTTTTTTAATGATATTATTATAATATAATGCATTTATATCATATGAAATATATTAATATTTTAAAATTTGAAATCTTGGGCCCACGTATGAATATGATCAGTGGGTCTCGTTATATTTTTGAAGACTAAATAAAAATAAAAAAAATATTTGAAAGAGATTTCAATATGATCTAAACTAAAAATTTAAAAAAAATTTGAACTAACTACCTTAGTTGAGTATTAAAATGGATATACAACCTGAGTATATCCGTGTCTTTTAATTAGAAAAGGAGAACATGGTATGTATTATACGACGCTTGAAGTAAAAAGGATACATAGTTTTATCTTTTATTACGATAATGGCATCCATAAACATACCTACCTGTAGTAATCTAGTACACTTGTGACTAAGTTCATTTGTTGATTGTTTTTTCTTCGTCTACAGTTTCAAACGATATAAACTATATTCAAATAGTTGTTTAAAACTTATGATTTTATTTATACATATTATGAGTTAGGTACAAAATAATCTTACTTATCATATATAGATATATTTAAAAAATATGTTTTTCCAAATTTGAATAAAAATTTTAAAAAAACTTTACTTATAAAATGTACAAATATTTTACAATATACCTCATATGTATAAAAAAATACAAAAACTATGTATTTGTGTAACAATAATAAAGGAAAATACTGACGCTTAAGCTTTCAAAAAGTTTTGTTAAACGAATTACATCTTTCGTTTGGGAAAAATGTTCACACTTTATCACAATAACTGTTGTTCATTTTCTTGTTTAATAAAACAAAATAAAATATTTCAAATCTCGACTGGGCACATACGATTTATATGTTATCATTGAGAATTTATTTATTTATTGTTTTAAATTATTATATATTGTTATTATTTTAAAATGAATATTTCAACGAAGTAAAGGAAACTAGGAAATTCATTTATAAGAAAAACAACAATTTTAAATATTTAATTTATTAAATATTATTAATCATTATTTTACTAGTAATTAGTAAAAATAATTAATTACACTGTAAGTTATAAAAGTAATAACCATATTTGATATCTACCCAAGGTTGGATTACCTATAAACTGTGGTCCTCAGATCTAGGGGTCGTCAATGTTTTTTTAAAACCTTTAGTAGGCCAGTTTTGTCTACGGTCATGGTCAGAACGTCATACAATACACTAAGCGCGGGACGACTGAAGTACGTTAGTTGCATCCGAGGGCGCACACAACACGGAGGGAGCCGGAGGTAGTGCGTCTGTCGATGCGCCACCCGTGTTAAGACCGTTCCAGTCTGCGTTGAATGTTGCGTGCAAACAGGTGCGAGGATTTCGCTGCCGATAACTTGAAAACATACATAAAACGTAAGTTCATAATTTTATGATTATAAAGGTATTTCAAATTTTAAATTAAATAGATTCTTCTTTTTAAATATTTTTTTTTATTCTTTCAATTAATTCTATATAAATTAATAAAAATATAATATCGATAACATGTATATAAATCCGATTAAACAAATTCGCCAGTTTTTATTTTACATGTATTTAACAATATTTGTATTTTGAACATTATAACAAATTGTATATTTATATTATCAAATATTTTTTTCGAGTTCATTATTTCTTTGTTATTTTTTAATAATGAAACATAGATAAAAATAATTAACTCCTGTTTTATTTTAAATAGTGATTAAATGCTTTTATAGGTGTTTAAATAAAATATAATATAATCAAATTATGTTCGATATAACTACAAATAACTAATTCATTTTTAATAAAACTAACGTTATAACAATCGAGTTTTTTCTAACTATCGGCTATTGTTTTGTTAGCAGTAACTTTATAATATATACTACATTTATGAGTGAATTTATATATTTTTTTTATACGTTATTTTAATAAAATTACGAATTTTAAACAAATTAAAATAAAATATTAAATACTGTAAAGATTTTGTTTTGATCACATTAGTTTTTTTATATATTTTTACTAACCTCACTAAATTTGATCATATCGAAGGAAACTTACTTTTATTGAAATCTTGTCAATAATTTAAAAAATTACAATTTAATTATTTGCGTATATAATTATTGAATTAAAGTATAGGCATTTCTAAATATTCAGTATAAATGTATAGTTAAAAATCATAAATTTAATTTAATATTATATCGTTAACAACTTTTGTTTTTATATATACGTTCACTAAAAATTATTTAAATTTTTAATAATCATGAATTATGATTACTTTTTAATTAATCTAATTTTTGTTTATTTTTATAGAAATCGTTTATTTTTACAAGTAAAGTAACCTATAGAATGTATGTAAATAATATTATAAAAAATAACTATACAATTTATGTATAATTCATAGATATATAATAACACAATGGTACATAATTATTACGTCGCTTAGTAAGCTACTTTAAGTATTTATTATAAAATCAATGGTGCATACTAAGCTGATTTAATGCCAAATAGTCAGTTTAAAGATTTGAATGATCAAAAGTTGCGTTTGTAATAAAAATGTATAAGAAAAATAAATTTATCTTAAATAATACAAATAAATTACTTTTATCAAATATTGTTATCACTAATTGTTTGGACAATGGTACTTGACTTAAATATCACTCGGAATACGTTTTAAATATTTAATTTGTATGCTTATAAATTTTCTATGTAGATGTATAAGTCGTTTTACGGACTTCTAATATCCTAATCATTAATTATTTTGTATTTTTTTTTAATTAAATTCTATAAAGCTTATTTTGCTGTTAGGATTATAAGATAGGATCAATTTAATAATTAGATAATAATATATGAGAACAGGTACTTTCTTGATAAATATAATATAATATTACCTACTCTGGTCTTATGGGTAAATTACTATTTTCGAATAATTTAAAGATAATTTTTTATTCTAAATTAAAAATAAATCGAAAAGATAAAAATAAATAAATTGTATTACGATTAGTTTTCATACTACGTAAGTTAAAAATATTGATCATCTTGAAATAATAATTAATCTTTATTCCAATAATGTCTAATTACTAATTAGGTATCAAAAGTATACATTTACTTTTTTTACCTAATTTAAAACAGAGATGATTCGAATATATATAACCATTTTTATATTCTTATACAGATTTTGAGGTTTATTTATATCTTTTAAGCATTGTTTGTATTAGTAACCGTAAGTTATAATAATATAAATAAAATTATGATTTAATACATTTAGTAATTATATTATATATAAATATATAATTATTATATAAACATTGATAAAATAATTAAACAAAATAAAGTAAAATTTATAATTTTTTAGGCAGAAAAATATAATATGTACTCTTATATTTAAAATTATTACTTATTTAAATCATTAATTACAATAAAAAATCGCATAACTATATAAAACTTATACTATATTAATATATAATCTTCTACAACTCTAAAGCATATTTTACTACCTAATATATATTTATCGTTCTTTTTTTTTTGTCTCCGAATCAACTGCATTAAAATGAAAAGAATTTACCTAACCTAACTTAGAATTTCTATTCAGTTTTTTCTTATCAATGGATTTATTTTTAAAAATCTAATAAATATTTAATCATTTTTATATATATATATATAATAATATACAATTAATTACACATCTTTTTGTATAATTGCTTAAGCCATATTTAAAAAGTTATAGTATAGTAAAAAATTTTGTAAAAATGTAATCTATAAGCTTTAATTTATTTTTTTAAATAATAATATACTTATTAATAAAATCAATATTTAAAAATATTTAAAATTTGAAAAGTTATCAATTTTCATTCAATGATTTTCACATGTATGGTAAAATCATTTGACATATTCTACAGATATAATATCACATTTGTATATTAAAATATATAAATTAAATAAAGCATCCGTTATTGAATTATAAATTTCTGTGATTTTAATAAATACAGGCATTTCTAATGAATATAACAAAAATAATAATATTACATTAGCATAAATATTTAATGTTTAATATCAGCTAAAAACTATCATTAACTGAAATTAATTATTTTGTTAATTGTTTGAAAATAAAACTGTATGGGTATATTTATATTGTAATTCTTCATAAAATTTACTTGAGATCGACTTTTAATTTTTCAATATCAATCTAAAAATGGTAGGTAAGTGCTTATCTTACCTCTCTGCTATATATTTAAATATGTTAATTAAGTGATTATTAGAGGTATATTAAGTTTTCATTGCATACGAAAAATTATTCTTAGCGGAAATGGTCTACCTTTACCAATCTATATCACCAAGTGATATGTTTTTTTGATATAGCCATTAATTTATTTTAATTTTAGAATTATAGCATATCGATATACATTTTTCAAAAATTTTACATTTATTATATTATTAGTTTTTGGCTATTATAATAATTAATACAGATTTATGCCATATTATATAAACTTATATTACACAAAATATAATAATATACTTTTGTTAATACTGTAAAACAATAAGAATAGATTTATAGTGTCTAAAAATAAATAATATTTTAAAATAAATATAACGTATAATAAAAACATAGTAATACAAAATACATAAAATTTTAAGTTCCACGAATAATATTTTTAAATTATAACAAAATAATTAAACAGAATGTTTATTCAATATTTTTATACAGATATAAGATTAATTTTTTTAAGACCTTGATTAAATTTTCAAGAATTTTAAACATATAAATATTTACTTTCGACATTTAAGAAAAAAAATTTAAAACACTGTAAATTTCTTATGTCTATAAAAAACTCAAAAAGAATTTAAAAAGATCTGAAAATTTTATCGTATAGTGAAATTGATAATACAAACATTTGATGAAAATTTAGTATCTATTATTATTTTATATTATAGTTATATTATATTTTTGAAATACAATAAAATATCAAAAATTATTTAAGGAGAAATAATTATTTTACGGGTGAATATCGAATGTTGTAAATATTTGAACTGAAAATCCTCATAAAAAATTGATTTGACTTACCGGTAGAATTTTGTTTTTCATATAAAGGTTGAAAACCCTATAAAGATTGTTGCATTAAATTTTTAATATTAGTTATAAAAACGAAATAATTTACTAGTTTTTGCAATTTTTTTAGATTTTATCAAAACTTTAACTTTAAGAAAATTAAGAAATTAAGAACTTATGAAGAACTTTGTATACAATTTTCAAGCGTTTCTACAAAGCAAATAATTTTTAATTTAAAAAAAAAAACTAAAAACATTAAAAATTTCTTATGTTTTTAATAGCTTAGAAATAGTATCTATCATTCGTTTTCGAGTTAAATATAAAAAAAAAAACAAACATCGATTTTGTCGAAAATTAGATTAGCGTAAAACTTCCGGTTTTCTTTTCTTTAATTTATTGTTTGTTTTTCCTCATTATAAAAATAAGTACTTAAAATACTGAGACTTCTATCGAAAACTCATCATGTAACTTGATATATATATATAAATGTATCATGAAAAAATCAATACATTTATTATTGCTTCACTCAGAATCTAAAATTATTGATTTTGTAGATTTAATAAAATTCAAGTAATGATTAAGAAAAATTAATTAATTAATTAAAATTTAAATCTAATAAATTGTAATGCTATTTGGGTTCTGCAGGGTAGGTAAACTAGGTATATTATCATATTATGTAGATAATATAACAAATCTACTTTTAAATTTATTATCGCATCAATACCTTGTCGTTTAATATGATTGACAAATAGTACACAGTTTTAAAGAATATAAACAACAGGTCAAATAAAACGGAAATTTAGCACTGAGTGATACGCATATTATTCATAATTATTTTAAATATAAAAACAAAAATTAAATTAATTGTATTTGAAATATATATAGGTATTATATAGCGCAGCTTAGACGTTTTATTGATTGTAGAAATACATAAATATTATATACCTACCTATATGTCTCTAGAATTTTCAATTTAAAGGTAATAAAATTTCAAGCGGGAAATTCATACAAAAGCTGAAATGCGACTGGAGTAGAATCTTAATACTTTATAGTATCACAAACCAAATTTTAAGTTTAGCAGGGTACATATTATGTTAAAGACGTTACGTGAATAATCAAAGTAATACATGAATACATAATACATACAGTGTACTCAATGGTTACCTATACTAATCTTAAACCTTAACAATAAAGTTTAATATCCTAAAAACAATTAATATTTTTGAAAATGTTATTTTACATAACTAAAAAAAAATGTTTCATATTTCCTCTATTTGTCTAATTTTTCAAATATACTTATTAGTTATAACTATAATTATTCACTACTAGTTCAAAATGTAATTTTTAAACGTCAACATTCTCTGAAGAATGATCTACTTAGAATTATAAAATTAAAAATATGTTTTATGATTCAATATAAGAAAAACCTATAAGGCATAATAAGTTATAACGTTAAAAAATTATAATAAGTATAATTTTGTTATCAAAAATGCTGCATTAGAATGAATTCAAATTTTGCAAGAAAAAATATTTACAAGTGTTCTTTTTATACACAAGTGTTTACAGTAAAATAATTACCATGTTTACGTAATGCATATTATTATTGTGTTTATACAAAAAATGAACTATGTAACTCCTACAACAATATATCTTCTCTTTATATTCAATTTTTAGAAAGATTTTTTTCACGTCCAACGTTCTAACTTAACATTACATGTAATTGCATAGTTTAGAGAGTAATGTAATTAATAGTTATAATATTGTTCATACATCAGATAGAGATAATTTATAATCTAATTTTTACTAATCATTATAATAATTGCAATAGACCAAAGAACTTAAATAATTTTATTTACTTATTTTTTTTTTTAAGAAGAATAATCATCAATTGTCACATTAACTAAGAGTTTTGAATTCAATATACTTATTTATTTTATTAAATTAAAATATTTTTGTCTGTTTAATAAAAAAAAAAATCTTATATGATATATATATATTTTTATAAATATTTAAACTTTAAGATTATCTTAATCACAGAAATATACAAATTATTTTATACATAAAAATTCAATAAATTAAACATTTAAAACTTTTAAATTTAATAATAGAATCCTCATAATTGTTTTAAACCGAAACTAAAAAAACTTAACGATAAAGCACATCCTTTTTTTTTATAAGTAATCAAAGTTAAAATTTTGAAGATATTGGATATTTACACATAGTTTAATGGTTTTTTTTCAATAGAGTTTTGTTATTTTATTGCAATTTAAAAAATATTAACTGTAGAATCTTGAAACATTCTATTTTATTCTAAAATTTTAATTTTCTAAACACAATGATTTTTTTTTCTAGATACTAAGATTAATTATTTTAAGCTACAAATCTATTCCGTTGTTTCGCGGTATTGACTTGTAAGCCATAACTAAGAATAGAAATTATCTGCATTTGCACATTTTTATTACATTGAAAAAGTAACTAGATAAACTATATCTTAGCTAATAAGTGGGATTTGCGTATTTAGAAAATTTTTAATTATTATTATGAATATTTTAAAGTTTATAAAAAATGTAATGAATATGTTTAAAAAAAATATTAATGATATTACCTAACTTTAGATACATTCACATTTCAATTATTTTTAAATTTATTTTTTACTCAATAATTGAAATAAAGTTTGTAAATAAAGTTCATGATAACAATATTAAATTTGATATATGTATCACGTCGAAAAATTAGTGTAAAAATAAAAATAAAAATATAAGTTGTAACTTAGCATACATAACTCTATGACACAGATAAACAATGAAACTTTTCTTTATTCAAAAACATATTTTCTGAAAACAGGGTGGCGACTTTTTTTTTTTTTTTGAAAATAGTCTGTAATAATTAACTGTTACTCATTAGATAATTTATACGATATTATAAAAATCTACTAATTTTTTTTAATTGCAGTTTACATTCAAGGCTTTTTATTCTGAACATTCAATACAATGAACCAATTAATTATACAAATTAAATGTAGTCAGCTCAACTATTTAAATTATTTAATACATGTTATATATATTTTTATACTTGTTTCAATTTAATTAAAAAGAATCATTTTTTTCAGCTACATATTATGTACATTTTTAATAAATATAACCTCAGACCTTAGACTTGTAGTATAACAAAAGCTTGTAATATTATAATAATTAATATATTATTATAATATTATATGCTTTTGATTTTTGGATAAAATTAATTCAGCCTACCTTATCACTAATAGAAAAATAGATTGCTTATATATTACAATAAAATGTCCTTATAAATATAGGTTTACAGATCATTTCAGCTTAGAATCGTTTTTCTTATAGATACAATGAAGTCATAGATTTGTCATTGAATTAATTTTAACTGATCTATTATTGTGACTTCCAATGACAAAGAATACTTGATATCTAAAATTCAGCAATGCAATTTTCCCAGTTTTTTAAATTGTGTCAGTCATATATTTTGATTTTTATATAATAGGACACTATTTTTTTTTTACATTACTGTCGTATTCATTTACATTTACTACAATTTTATCCATAGTGTATATTTACTTAATATTACAGCAATACTCAAATGTAAAATATATAAAACATATAAACATATAAAATTAATTATTCTAAACACTAAATAGTAAAAAAATAAACAAGCATTAGTACAACAATAATATTATTTTATTAAAAATAAATGAAAAATAAAATTCAATTATTTTATTTTCCAATTCTCAATTTCCTTATATTTACTTTCCTCTCACATGTGATTTGATTTTACGAATCAAGTTCATATATTATTTTACCCAAATAGTTTATTGAGAAATCATATGACATAAATATTATTATAATTTTTAAAACTAAAAGTAAGTATAGGTTATAGGTGTATAATATCATACATTATTCTTTTATTAAATTGATTAAATACTTTCAAAAATTTTGATGATTTTAAAACCATTGATTATGACAATTCTGGGTGCTGACAAAATAATTAGTTAAGTTTATTTTAAACTTTTAAGTTAATGAATATCTATTGTTTATAATTACCTGAACAAAATCAATTATGATTTAATCAGTACATTTCACTCATCCTTGTCAAATGTTTTACTCCGGCCTGTTGTCTGCTGTACATACATATTTCTAATAAATTATGCTTACTTAGATTAAACAGTTAAATATCTTTCTTTGTAATTAACTTTTATCCTAATTAATAAAGTATATCCAAAATATAATTGACTATTTATTGTGTCGTTTGATTATTAAATGCAATTATAGATTATAATTTATAAGTACTCAATATATATTATATCACGTCATAATTAGACCATTTGGGTGTTACAAATTATTTAATGAACGTCACGGTATATTCTAAGATACGTAGGTCGATAAATTTCACCGATAAGATCATCATATTTCAACCTATTCCGGTGCTATAATGCTATAGTTTACGTCAATATTGGACGTACCTTCCGACCAATATTAAACCACGATATTATATTTTTGGGGTTGATAACTATACCGTTCAAACTCCAAGTATGTTAGATATACATGTTTACGATCGATGTCAACAAGCTAAGTTGGTAATGAGCAATTATACGAGAACTGTAGTATATTATCCATAGTATTATTATTTATAAACACGAAATTCGGAACATAATGTCTCTCTAATATTTAATTTAATTATTGATTTTTTCATAAATATAATATTATCTATTATTTTAACTCACAATTCTACATAAATATAAGATATTAAGTATTTTTATCCATTGAAAGTTTCTCAAACTTAAAACAATTAATGAAAAATGAACGAATGTTTATTTTGTATTTATTTAAATATTCAATATAGTTTATAATAACTAATATAATTAAAATTATACACAATTCAATCAGTAAAACAACAATTTCATTGAAAATAAAAACTTTTAATTAATTGAATTTCTACGAACTATTTAATTATATAATTAGGTATAAAAAAACATGTAAAATTATCATTACAAGTTTAACTTCTTACTAAGCCAATTATAGGTGTTCGTGACAAAATATACCAATCTCTGTTATTCCTTAGTGATAGTTTATCTTGTAAATTTGTTTTATTAATTTGAAAATATTAAAAATGTCGATCTGGTTTTTAAATACGTAAAACTTGTCATTTTGTATTGTACCGTTCTTGTTTAGACACATTTTCATTATTATTTTTTGATCTCTTTTTAGTATACTTTATAAAACTATCTATTATGTTTTTTGTTACATTTTATTTTAAAATTTCAAACCAAACTCTGCAGCTGCTAAAAAATAATTTGAAACTATGTAATTATTGACTTTTAAAAAAAAATATTTTTTAAGTTCACTGAGTTAGCCTTACAGAGTATGAACATATAAAACGAGAAAAATGATAAAGGAATTATTTTAATTTCTTATGAGAGGCATACAACTAGTACTTGTATTAATGTAAGTCCTATGCAATTTTTTTTTGCAACGACCATATTTTACAAGTGCAAAGAGTTTTATTTTTTCAACGGACTAAAGATGAGTCGACATTTTTGTAAAAGAATATACCAACAGATACCCTCTTCAAGCGTGAGAAGTATGGAGAAACTACTTGACGGATAATTATATCTCTGTAGGTACAGGCAAACGTGACTTCAATGATTGTATGATGCTCTATGTATAAAAAAATATTCTACCAACCTTAATGCATTTTATATATATTATTATAAAAAACAAAAAATATTTTTTTGTATTTTTATAAGTATCCAACGGGTTGATAATTTTATATTTTTTATAAGTACATTACTTTCTCTCGAATGGTATAACATATTAGTATTTTTTTACTTATACATTTCTATGTCATAGCGGTTTATTTGCGAAACTCAACACTAAAATAAGATATACATTTTATTTATTTATTTAATATTTAATAATATGTATGAGATATTGTTTTAGTTTCATTCCTTTAACCCAAACGGGCCACTATCATTAAAGTTTATTAAAACGGAAATATTATCAAGTTTATAAAGTTATATATAACTCATACAAAACAATCAAAGGACCGTTAAAATTGCATTTATTTATTTGTTAACTATGTATTGTCTATAAATCAAATACTTCAAAATTTATATATTACCTTATATCATTATGAATACATCTAAATCAATAATAATTGTTATGTTCTCTAGCTAGTTGGATAGGACTGAATCTTTACTCATCTTATATTTTACATAAAACAACTAATCAAAAAATACCAAATAACAGTTGTATAAAATAATGTGTTAATTTTATGTATTATGGAACATTAATATTCGTGTTTGAATTTTAGTAGGCACTGAAGAAGTTTAATCTCTTCAGAATTGAATGAAGCCTTTTCATCAATTTCAATATTTTATTATCTAACTAAAACTTTTTTCCTACAAAATAATAGTTTTTAATCGTTCAATAAATGTATCATGCATATAATTAAGTACCCTATACAGATAAATAAATAAATAAAAATAAAAATAATGATTGTCTGTAGTTTTTTTTTTTTAAAACTCAAAAGATATAGCAGTTTTACTACTTTAGTAATCAGTGATGTGTAAATTGCTTTCTTTTAATTTAATTTATTATATTAAATTATACCTTAATAATTATTATTACAGAATTTTTCTGTTGAAGACGAATAATTTATATTTATATCTAATTGAATCTTATATTATATATATATATAAATGATTACTAAATAATACATTTAACATACGATGAAACATAAAATACAATATTACGAGTATAAAAGAACTTTTTTTTAAATAACATAATTTTATATAATTTTATTGTATGGAAAAATGATGCTTGACTAATTAAAAATGGTCGTAAAATAATAGTCGTTGCGAACTCTTTTCAACAAAAGTCGCATTTTATGCTTTACAATTTACATTATCCTTTAATTGTAGGTATCTTACAAGCGCAACCAAACAGTCAGTACATTGGAACATGGGACAATTTTTAAATTAAATAACATAATATAAAAAAAAATAATTATAAAAAAAAATATTGTCGAATAAATTTAAAATAAAACAATAACGACTGAAATGTTAGAAAGATTTTTTGACTTGAACATTATTTTTATATTCAATGCAATTATTTATTTAATGGGGTTAAAAGTATTTATAATATTAAGCTAAATTCGCGTTTATAGATTACAGACGTTTAAGCGCATGCATATTGTTACAGTAATACTTATTTACATTGTTAAATAGTAAATGTAGTACCTGTTTAATATTTATAGAAAAATAAAATTTACATTTTATTATCCATTTATTCAAGTTTAGACTTAACATAATTTATAAAAAAAAATAAAAGGTAAATAGATTAAAATATCTAATTTTTGAATATTTATATAACTATTATATTAAGTTACACAAAGGTAAATATGTTTTAAATTCTAATTGAAGTGAATTGTATTGGTTTTGGTAGATATGTATATTATTTTTATTATTATTCAATATACACACACACACACACACACATATAATGGGAACATTTTTCAATTACAACGAATACCTGTAGACTATAATACTGTAATACAGAAAATGTTGCTTTAATCAAAATTCGCTCATAAACTATTTCCAAATCACTGGTTTCGAATTTAATAGGGTATTATTTATTTATTAGTTCTGGTTTACTAAGCCGTTTGCTTTGAGAATAAGTCATTCGTTTAAAACAAATGTTAATTGTTACGTTCTATAGAGTGTATATGATATAACTATCATATTTATAACGGGAGACAGAAAAAATACATTTAATATTTTTTTCTTTGTATTCGAAGCATAGATTTTCTAGTCAACACGTATCTTTATACAATTTTCTTCTTTAAACCAAATTGATACCGAAGAAAAATTCTAAATACACCACTGTGCAGTATTCATCATATCTGATGGTTTTTACGGAAGCTAGTTCTTCGATCAATAGAAATACTGATATGGCTCAATAACTACACTAGCCGTGACCGGAATTTTACACTATCACGCATACTACAATATTTCAGAAAAAAAAATATGATCATATTATTATAACGAACGTACGACTAATTCAAGTGTGTAGTGTGTAGATCAAAGGCGAATACATTGTTATTATGTGTACATACATAATGTGACGTTATTTTGCTCCGATATATGCACGTGACCATCGTTATTCCCAAAACGGGTAGGTTGATCTTACATGGGTTCACACAGGTGCCATGAACTTAATCCACAATGATATCATTGGTATATTTTTAAGTCATTAAACGATAAAAATGTATCATTTTATAAGTTGTCTATAATTCAATATACGTAAGACGTAACAATCAAAGTACAAAATAATAATAACTAACATAAAAATTAAAATTGAATAAATTTAAAGTTAAAATGTCTATCTTGAAATTATAAAGACATAGGAATTCATATTAAACTGTAAGAAACACGTAACATCTGATTATGGGAGACCATTGTTCACATTTATATTATACTCAATTTTAACGCACATAATTCGTATTACAAAACCAAAGACTAACTACAGGTATACCTCATCAAGTTTATATTAACACCAGGAAATTGTTCCGAATTTAAATAACAGTGGTCTTAAAACAATATTTTTAGATTCTGATTGGAGCGATAAATTTAATAATTTTAAAACTATTTGTATGTGTGAGTGTTTTTCTATATACATATGTGATCTATCATTTTTTATTGGTTTTTATTAGGACTCGAAATTTATGGAAGCTAAAGTAGACAAAATATACACGAAAAACATTATAAAATATGCATGTAATATCAATATGCAAAAAAAATATTTGAAATTTCGAAAAAAAATGTTATTGATAATTTATGCGCAAACACAGATGTAAAACTATGGAAAAATAAATTTATAATTTTTAAAATGTAGCAAAAAATAAGTTGATATTTTCATATTATGTTAAATGAAAAAATAGTTTAAAAAAATACTGTAAAACGTCAATTATGTACAATAAATTTACTAACGAATTAACAATTAATAAATAAACGAAAAGTAAAGTTGATAACTTATTATCGACGATAAGATAGTATTTCGCCCTATTAGCGTGATATAAATTAAATACACATCAGAACTGATGTCGTCAAATTAATATTGAACTACGAAAATAACAATAAATAGGTACCTACATAAAATCATATTGAGTTTTATATTCAATATTTTTTAAAATACCTAAATTAAGAAAAAAAAATCAATATTTTTACGAAATATTTAATATGTATTTGAAAATAAATTAAATAATCACTTTTTCTTTAAAATTAACGAAATAAGCAAAATATTGATTTTATTTTTTGAGCTATCTATAAACACAAACATTTATCGATTTTTTTTTCATTAAAAATATGTTTCATTAGATTTATAAGCTTGAAAATTGTATACAAGGTCCTTATAAGTTTTTACTATAGTTAGTTAAAAATATTAAAAATATATTAGAACTTTTTTAACTTAAAATTTAAATAAAAATAGATAAAACGAGAGTAATGGTATAATTTAAAAATATAAGCACTTACAACTTTTACGAATGTTATACATTTTGCTATACGCAAAGAAATTTTCAAAATATATGAATTAGTTTATAATATTACCTATTTATTATTTTTGCTATATATTAGGCGTCTAGTGAGTTATATATTAATGTAATGGATATATTAAATTTGAATTCCATGATATTTGATATATTCTACTTGACACCTACTGTATGGTAGAGTAGTACACATTTGGCCACCTTTTTGCAGTATAATATAATTTTCAGAGCACTGTTTTTTTCTTTTAAATCGTATCAGTTGCCAAGTTCCAGGATGAACTGAACAGAATATAAGTAATATATTGTCAATGCAATACACTACCATACTATTTGATATTATTTCTATATCTTTACATTACTTTTATCCTTTAATAATAAATGTACCTATTCAAATTTTAATTTTTGAAATTGTTAAGTACCTATACTACTTACAAATTAGTTTAATTAATAAATTACCACGTATAAATGGGATTCCGATTGATTTATTAAAAATAAATAAATAAAAAATCATAGTTATGTGTAACAAAAAAAATAATATGTATTAATTATAATCTTATAATTATAAAATATTTTGTATTAGTTATAAAAATAATACAAAACAGCACTATTTTTGCAAAGACAAATAAAAATTATAAAGTCTAAATCGTTAAGAGTGGCTTAATATGGTAGCTTAATTTTATTATACATAATGTAGTAAACATCTCATAATATTATTGTTATTGCAAACCGATTGTTAATAAATATACCCAGTAAATTTAAGATAACAATTATGTGGCTAAAGCAGTGTTTTTAAACATTCAATTCACAATACTCTAAAATTATTAAATAAATTCAATATCAATATAAATTACATTAAAAAACAAAATAATTGTTCTGGTGACACATGTAGAGAACCACGGGATCGAGGATTAATAAATTGTGTTACATGCAATTAAAAAGAATAAGCTCATTAATGTGTGAAAGTAGAGTAATATTAAGTGACCGAATAACAAACTATGGAGATTTGTACCATTTATAAACAAATATTAAAAGAATGATCTATTTTAAGATTTAGATTATTAAGATCTTCTATTGTTATGATTATAATAAATACATGCACATTGTTTACGTTTATTACAAGTTTTTGATTTTTTTTTTTTTTTTTTTTTTTAGGAAGCATTTTTTAATAAGTTAATAAGAGACAGGAAGACATTGTTTTTAAGCTTTTGAAGAAGCCGTACTGGTTATAAAGCCAAGAATCATCGAAGAGTACCTACTACTGTGCAAAATTGTTTTTTATCAATTCTAGTGAAAAATAAAATCAACGGTACGATGGATTTGATGAATAGTAGAGTGCTTGAACCTGAATCCAAAATGGTGATTGAGAATTTATTATATTAAAATTACATATAATTACTAGAAGACTTTCAATAAGTCTTTCTTGGGAAAATGTTTTGAATATTTTTGAAAATGTTGATAGAAGACCTACATAAAAAGTCTGTAAAAGAAAAGATTACGAATAGAGTTAATAAGGGTCATTAATATACTTGTAATGTAAAAAAAAAAAATTATTAAATAACTTAATGTTGTCGATATTTAGACAAAATATAAATGCAGCTTACACATTTAAAAAAAATTTTCAAAAATGTATATTATAGTATACAATTCCACACTATTGATATAATATAATATAAATTATATAACAATTTACAAATAAATATAATATTAAAACAATAATAATATTACATACAATATTAACTACCTAACCTCATAATATGTTTAAATCATAAAAACATAACATTAACTTCTTATAATTCATCGTATAAATGAAATCGTATTAATAGTAATATAATATGATATATTTTAACTACAATGTTATAGATATAGATTTCACATGTTTGAGTAATTCTACTGCAATTCTTAACTACCCCCCTTGCAAAATAAATTACCTATATAACATTCTCCAAAACATAACCACACCACTCAGCCACCGACATAGCTGGATAATTTAGGAAGGAGAATAAAAAAAAGTATAATAAACTGTGAAGAGTATGATGCTGTAGTAAATTTATAAAGAGCACTTGTTCCACAAACCGTATAAAAAACTAGCTTCCAAGTATATAAGTATATTTTAATATTTAAAATTCATACTATCTTAAAAATTATTATATATATGTATGTATGTATTATATAATATTAATATTAAATGTAATACAAAATTATAAAGCTTTAAATGAACATGTATCCTTATAAAAAATATAGTGTTATTTATGTTGAATACAGAATAATGATAAATTGAGCATTTAAGATGTTAAAATAAATATTATTATAATACATAAAGCATAGTAAAAAAATAAAAGAACAATTATTAGTAGTGGTTTATATGTTATATTTTTTTTAAATATTAAATTTACCTTTAAACTCGTAAAAAAAATTTAAAGCCAGGGAACTCGATGTTACTGTATAGTCGATTTCGATTTACTTCGTTACCGACCACTATAATGAGTATGTTAAATTTAAATTCAATGATACCATATTAATCTACGAAAAACAGTTCTGAGTAAAGAATGTAGATAGAGCATCATCTAATTTTATGGTATTCCATGCCATGCTCATACATTTATATTATTATTAATATTTTCATAATTAATCTGGTAGGATAGACTAATTTTCTTAACTTATTATTTGATTCAGATGAATTTCGTAAAACAATTACAATTAATAAATCTAAATATTTTGAAAAATTCTTAAGTTCTTGAGTACGGTAAAAATTGTAAATTATTTAATTATCTATAGTTAATATTGTTTGAATAAAATATAATATCTAAAAATTAGTCAAAATTTGAACTTATAACACTTAAAAAAACGTATGAGTTAGTTTTTAACATTTTCGATTTCTTTAAGAAAAACGTAGAAGAAATCTTGTTTAAAATCTTCTTACATTTAGAAAGAAATGTTACCAATATCATTTTAAAAAGACAAAAAAAATTGTATATTTCTAAATAAACAGCTTATAAAATACAAAAATATTTTTAAAATGCAGTTAATATTCATTTAAATTTTCAAGTCATTACAGTAAATAATAAATTTAGTTTTGTCAAGAATAAGTTTTAAGAAGTATCCCAGTTTTTACAATAATTTGTATTAGTTATCCTAATATTATTATAATTAAAATATTTGGAACTACTTCTAAAACGTTATGATAAATATAACAACAAAATAACACATATTATATAGAATAAAACTAGTAATATACATTGTCTAGCACCTCCGCTCGTAAAAAGTAATATATTTTTAAATATACCTATAATCACTTTAAACAAATCTAAGTATAATAAAAACTATTGTGAATTTTGTATACTATTATGGCCTTAGTGGAATATTATATGATTTAATAATGATATTCAAACTTAGCATAAAATATTTGTGGATAAAAATACTTTGAAAAACCTAAAAGTACAACAAGTGAAACTATTTGAATGGTTTAAAGATATTTCTTGTTTTGGTACAACCTTTTAAAAACAATCTATTTTAATAATGGAATTTAGAAATTTATATGATCCCTAGTAAAGATATAGCCATATAGGTACTAGGGTCATACTACATGTAATACTTGAGACCCTTTGGTTATATTTAATATAAATAAATTAAATTATAAAACATTAAAAAAAAAAGCAATAATGAATAAAAATCTTATTATTGAAAATCTTATAACGGTTTTTCACTCTACCCAAAATATAAAATTAAAGTAAACGAATACTATTTATAAATATATGTATAGGTACGTTAAATTATTTAATTTTTTATATATCCCCTTCATTAGAATACAAATGATGTTTAAAAGAAATCAATAATAATTAATATTTTATTAAAAAGGAAATAATTTGTCATTGATTTTTTTAACAGAAGTTTATATTGTTTGCACTAAAATAAATATATTTATAAGTACATATTACTTAAGTAACAGATATTATGATCATTGAACCAATACATAATTTCTATGTTTTATTCATGATGGCATGCTCTGTATATTATTTTTCTTATAAATATTTGGTACACGTAAATAAAACTTGTGTTTTTGTTGTAGGTATATCATGTGAGCTTTAAAAAAATATACGTTTGGAGAAAATCATCGACAATCACCAATAAAATGGAAAACTGGGTGAAGTAATACATTTTGTTATGAAAACAATAATACAAATGGTATTATATAATATTGAAAATATCTATTATTATCTTTGCATTAATTTTAAGAGACCTAAATAACAATAATTAATAGCAATATAGTAAGTTATTAAAATATACAATATCATTATATTATCATTTTTATATTTTATAATCATATTATGTGAAAAATAATAATTGTTTTATTTTTATTCCTCGAAAAGTGAGAATTTAGAAACAATACAAATGCGATAGTATCACCGAATAATAAAACCAAAAACCAAAAGATATCGATGTCGAACCATTTAACAAGTTTTAATGCTATGTGCAAAAACGAAGTGCGTATACAAAAACCAATAATTTTATATACCTAGTTGTTTAAAACACTATCGTCACAAATAATGCAATTACTTACTATTCGATAAAATAATATTAACAAATCACATAAATAATTATATTATATTGTTTTATTCATATATCTTTATACAAAAAGTTCAATCTAATATTAAACTATAATCACAATAAAAATATTGAACATTGTAAAATACACGAATACATGAATGTCGCAAAAAACAATTCGATAATACAGTACCTATGTTTTTTTTAAAAACCAAAATTAAGGACACTCGTTTTGATATTACACTGTACACAATATATATATTATGTTTTTCAATGTTCCCTATAGGTATTCTAGCAATTTAAATTATTTAATTTCATAGAAATTTGTTTGTACCATCTATCGTATCTTACCATATACAATTTTTATACTATATGATTGAATGACATCAATGATTCTTCTGATTTTCTTGAAAACCATTATTTTAATTCCATCTTTACCTAATCTTGTCGCGTACTATTTTATTATTTCTCCAAAGTTAATAATGAATCACTAAATTTCTCCAATTTTAAATATTTCAATTAAACTTCAACATGGTTTATCAATAGAAACAGTTAAATTTGTTTATAAAATTCTAAAATATGAACTATTCTAGATAATAACGTTTCCTCTTTATTATTATTATTATTTAATACGACGTAATAATAACTAATAAATTCCATAATACTAATTAACAATTAATAATTAATAATTTAAATATTCCTTGTGTAATGTACATTAAGTTATTAAATGTACACATCCTCCCGTAACAATTTGTTTGTATTTGTAAATTAAATACATATTATTATATCGATGAGAGGAGAAAGCGTACATTGTAATGTGGCTAGAAATTGAGTTGTTTAAACTCCATAATAAATTGTAATTTTAAAGGAATTGTAAAATGTTGGTTAAAACCCTCAAATCAATAATATTAAAACATATATATCATAAGCCAACTTTTTTAAGTGGTACCCTAATGCAGTTATGATATTGATATTATAAATGTATACTAAAAAGTAAATAATTTAGAATGAAAAAAAAATCAAATATGAATATTTTTTTAAAAAAAATATAAGACTAACAGTTACATAAATCAGTATTATAACCATATTATTTATTTCTGAATTAATTTTGTTCTCCGAAGATATTACAATTTATCATCAACATATACCTTCAATATTATTCTATAAAGTTTATTAGTTAGAACAATCATTTTTAGTTTGAAGTAAAATATTGAATTCAATAATACTAATTTTAAAACTTTTATTATTATTTACATGAACTTTTTTACTTGTATCTATATCAAAAAAGTTAAACAACAATTAATTTAATACTTATTTCTCAAGTATCAATATATTAAAATAAAAATAAATTATATTGCATTATAGGTTTTAAAAATATTAAAATATAGTTTTAATGCAATGATCTTAAAATAAAATATTAGGTAAAATTTAATTTAATTTTTCGTGATTTATCCAATTCCACTTAGTTAATTTTTTCACGTTTTTCTGTTCATGAGGTATTACACAATTTTTAAAGAACTCTTAAAAAAAAACTATACACTGTATGTTAAACATTTCAATTATTTTGTATTTAAAAGCTATAGATTAATCTCAATTTATATTTTAATAATATTCATGAAAAAATAAACAAATTAATATAGACTAAAAAGCAAGTTTGGTTTATATAATTTTAACTGTGATATTTATAACAGTGCTGTTTTTAAATTTTTATGCTAATAATTTTGATAGGTTAAATACACATCATATACGCTATAAATTATTTTATAAACATTAGGGACATTATTATGTTTTTATTATTATTTCTTTAGAGATAAATAAATTTATGATGTAGTTTTCAAAAATATTGTTTTTCTTTAGTTATTTTAACTTATCATTATTATATCATTTATATACGTATATGATATTATCTGCATTGAATGAGTTAATGTATAAAAATTAGTAAAAATAAATGTATAACAATTATTGAGAAATTAAGATTTTTTTATTAATAATATATGTATCTATCTATATAAATTTAAACCATTGCAGTTATTAAGATGGGACAGTTATTAATTAACTTAAATTATGTTTATAAAACAAACAAGATAAACAGAAATCTGTATTTCAAATATGATAAGGATCAGAGGATCGGAGATTTTCACAATATTTATTTCTAATCAGTATCATTTCTTAAACAAAATAAAACAAATTTAATAATAATAACCCATTTAGAAGACATGTGATATTGATAATTGAAATTTGATATTAAAAACATATTTATTTTAAGCCATTAAACATATTATAGAGTAAAAAATGTTATGGAGATGAAAATGTCAACGAAAAACTTACAACTCCGATGATATTTTTTTCCTATGGTATGCTGCTCACAGTTATTGGCATTGTGGGTTTGATTGGAAATGGTTTAGTTCTCATCGTATTTACCAGGTAAAGTATGATTTGTTTTTATTATCATTTTTTTTTTTTCGTATAACTTAAGTATAATCTATATGAAATATTAAATGTATAAAAACAGTCCAAAACCGTTTAACATTAAAATATTAACAAAATTTGGCAATTATACAACATATTCATTTTATTAATGATTTAGAAGCGCAGTTGTGGATCCAGGAGGTCTTTTTAAATATTTCCTCTGTTAGATATTTTTATTTTTTTTTACATAATACAAGAATAAAATGAGAAATATTATATTTTTACAACATAAAAATGGCTGTTTTTATTTTTTTTTATTTTGTAAGTGAGTATCGTTTTCCTAGTAAATAAATAATACTTCAGATAAGACATAAAGTTTTCTAAAAAAAACCCGATCAATTATCGTATAACTAAAAAAAGTTTAATATACCCATTTTTAATAAAAATGATAACATTTTGTAGTTATTACTTAAAATTAACTAAAGATTTAAATTAGACACATGTACGTCGTATACTGATGACCTGATCTAACCAATAACTAAAGATATATGAATACAATATTACAATATAAAATAATAAAAGGTATAATCCATATACAGTTGTGTATTTGTGTACAATTTATTTATTAATTACAATAATTATATGAAGATATAACAAAAAAAAAAAATGTATACATATTATGTATACACTTAATTAACATTAAATATTTTTGTAGGTATTACGTCTAATTTTTTTGTACATCATTAAAATTTTTAAAAATTTTTTATTCTAAAGTTGTAACAATTGTATTACCTATTTCTTTATAACTAATGGTAAAACAGTCGTTCACATTGATATATTTTCAATAGACATTTTTGTAAAAACCTATTTTTTAATTATAAAATAATTTATATCGTAATAGATTAATACGTATTAAATAAATATATTTAGTTCACAAATATTTATAATCTAAAACAAAATTTTCACTATTTAATATTAACGACACTTAGTTATTCTTTATTTATATTTTAAACACCTATACGTGAATAACTACTTTATATTTGAAAAAAAAATAAATTAAACAACATTTAATTATCAAGTCACCAAGTTTGAAATTTGTAGAGACATATTTAAAGTAGTATAGGAGGAAAATAATCTAGGTAGTACTTTTTATACGGACATAATATTAAAAAAATGTTATATTTTTTAATATTAATTTATTATTTTTATTTTGTCTTTATTAATAAAAATATTACAACACAACAATTAACATCAATTATATGGTTTTAATTTTACAATTTATAAAAACGGTTATATAAGGATATCAAAAGATTTATTTAAAAAAAATAATAGCACCATAACATTAAAAGAACGAAAAATTAGAAAAAGTCTTAGCTTACTAAGATAAATAATGTGAGAAGAAAATATTTTTAAAAAAGGATTCTGATGAATAATTATGAAAGAGAATATAATATTCAAAATTACAAATATTTTCCTTAGATTGAAAGTTTATAATATTTATTATTTATTTATTTTATTAATATAATCTCAATAGTTAGCTTGAGTACAGTAATAAAACACTTTTAATAATAATATAAATAATGTACAATAAGATTTCGTAAAATAATAACCATATTACAGAATTAAACTATAAGATAAATAACTGAAATAATTAAATATGTAAGGAATTTAATCACAGGCTACGGTTAGTTAACTGATAATACATAAATGCGTATTGCCAATAGAAATATTTAATCTAGACTCATTTCCGAATCTCAGAATCTTCTCTAATAGTTTATTTTGATCTATAGTTAGTTTGGTAATAGATATAAAGTATGTTCAGGAATATTATTATTGTATATTATACTATATATTATGTGGAAGAAAGAAAATAAGTTCTAGAAGTAAGGAACAAGTATTTATACCATTTAATAAATTTGATAGAAAAGAATTATATGTGTTCGTCCAATGCTAAATAAAGCGTAAGATTGATATATTATCGAATTAAAAATTACACAATAAAATTTACAATTATAAATATTAATACTAATATCAATTTTTAATATAATCAAAGCATCTTTAATTATCATTAAAGCATAATTTTTACTCTACGATATGGCACATATGATTAAGTTGATAATTTAATTATTAATATACATTCTATTTTATACGTTGATTTTTGTCACTGTTAAATTATAATTGAAATGCAGTAAATAACAACTTTTTTTAAAATTTGTTTTTCTATTTTTAAATAAGTTACTTACCTTTTACTTAAATATAGTTTTTTACGATGTACCACATACGAATGAATGTTATTACAGGTGTACATTTTATAATAGCATACTCCATTAGAATAGTTCCGATAATAAGACAATATTATGTACATATAAAATGAATATTTTTTAATCAATCTTTTTTACATTTCAACAGTTGAAATGAATAATTTAAGCTAAACTAAAAAGTAAGAATTAAAGTTACGATGTATATAATATCACCTATATTATTCACTGTTTTATTGGATGTATTAACATTGAATAAAATATGACGAGAATCTTAACTGTTTTTCAAAAATAATATTAATATGTACATAAGTACATTGAGGTTATGTTTTTAATATTTAACACTCTAAATTATATTTAATATAATAAAACCAACCAAAAATCGACTGTGTGTCACATGGGCTATAGGACCTTACAAATGTATCCAAGTATGCACACAAATTATAATATGTAAATACAATAATTTTTAAATAACGCCAATATAACGGTTGCAGAAGCATATGGATGTAAATAATTGTCTATCAGTACAAGGAACCTGTGAATGATGTGGATAATACGATGTACATTTTACATTAAAGCCCCACACTTGGTTCACAATTGTTCAGAAAAACGAGTGACCGGAAATTATACGGTTCACAAAATATAAAACCACAGCTATTCATTATTATTTATTTAGTTAGTTTTTATTATTATTCAAGAAAAGAACCTTGGTATCGTGATTATTGGAAATTACTTAATTTTTTATGTAAAATAAAACTAAGGATTAAAATACAATAATAACTATCAACAATTTATAAAGTTTATAATATGTTATATAATTTATTCAATCCTTACACTGTTACACCCATAGTAAAGAAGAAATAAAACAATTTTAAAATTATTTATTAAATAAATAATAATACGTATACAAGACTCATCTCACTGAAATTTCATCGCACTCAAAAATCTTATTCGACATAATAATTTATTTATTTATACACACTCTCGGACAACAATACGAAAAAGGTTTGATAAAGTTGTTGAAAGCAGACATTACTGCAAACGGCCACTGTAGTTTTGCTTACAAGTATAAACTATATTATTATAAAAAAATGTGGACCACGATCACCAAATTTAAGACAAGTCGACCGGCAGACTTTAAACCATAGTCCTAGTGAGCGGTAATCGCAATATTTTTATTTATCGGTCAGTCTTAATGGAAAACGGCGACCACCAACTGTTATGTCCATGATATTATACTTAGCAATTTTCGATCAAACCCTTTTTTAGGAGTTTTCGTTTACAAATGTGTTGTGCGACGACATTCAAGAACAAAACGACTTAGATATATATTTGCGACCACTTTTCATCACTTTCGATCGGACTAAACACAATGCCCATTTTCCAAAGATGCAAGTATGTAATAAACTCAGAGCAATGCATTAAGGTTAGACATACATCAATCACGTATATACCTATTGTACCTATTACCTAGTATCTTAACTATATTATTTCCATGTTTCTCGTACTGAAACAATCGTTATTTAAAACATATTGTGGCTGAATATAATAATTGCGTCTGAAAATCTGAAAATTTTATGAGATATTAAAATAGGAGTTTTCAGCAAAACAAAAACAAAAATTCTCGTTGTTTATTAATATTGTTGCAATTTATTTAATATTAAATGAAATAGGTATTGTATTTCACAATTCGTGATTACCCTGATTACCCTTAACATTCGCATTCACAAAACACCAAATAGGTTTTCAATTCCACTTTTACTAATTACAGATCAATTTGAAAATGTTTACGTTAAATCCCAAAAAAAACTATTTATGCATAAAAGTGGGTAACAGTGATAGGAGAACTCGCTGATTATTGCAACGAATATTCAACGATAATAGAACGGCCAAAGATGTTCAACAACTTAAAAATTGTATATGAAATTACTCGAGGCAATATTTCCACATCTCATAAATCTTATAGGCCTACCCCCTACAATATAAAAAATGTGCGGTCAAATGAATCTATCAAGTGTTATTATAATAATAAAGGTTTAAATACTGTAGTAATTTGACTTATTATCAAAATTAATAGTAAAAATATTATCGAGGATATTTGCTTTTAATGACATTTTAGTTTCAAATTGAGTTATATGACTTATAACCACACGAAATGTTACAATTTATTGTAAAATACTCCTCAGTCGTTTTTAAATTTAAACATAAAAAGTTACAAGATAACTTACATCTTTTATTACTATATCTCGAGTAATACTATTACCTTTAAATTAAATAAATTTAATTTTTTTTCAATCTTAACTCTATTGAGTCTTTTTTTTAATTATATTAATGTACATTATCTGTAACTACTTTTATATTTTGTATTATACTTATTTAATTATTGTAATATTACTATTTTTTTATTGTTTTTCTTTAATCTATTTCATTATTCATTACTCAATTTTAATTTTAGCTATATTTTAAATCTCACCTATTATTATTAAGTACAAATTTTTATAAATAATTTATTGGGCTTCAGCCCGTTTAAATAAACAATAAATAAATAATAACTCAATTTATCATTTAATTAAAAATAACAACTAAAAACGTATTCTGCTAATAACAAATTAAATATTCTTTATCATGTACTGCCTTTATCTGTAATCAAACGTTAGAAATCATAAAACTCGGTAATCCGATACCTTACCAATCCGGCATAACTTGTACATTTGTAAAATGGAGACGACATAATATGCAAATAACAACGTCACCTTAGTTTTAATATAATACGTATAATTATGTAAGTATGAACAACGCTTTAAGCATTGTATTACCATTTAATTTCCACTTATTATAATAACAATAGATTAATTAAATACTTTTCAGTTCTTATTTTAAAATTTTAAAATTAAATTATACACAAGAAATTCAAAAATACGACAAACAGCTCATTAAATACTCAACCTCTAATTCAATAATATATAATAATATTACACTGGTTAAATTATTCTCGCAGGTTACATATAGGTTATATATTTATGGTTATAGTTAAAAACGAAAAATCATTAAAAGATTTTTCATAATACTTTTTGTAATTTTACAATGATTTATATTTGATTTGAATATTATAATTTATAACAAGATGTACTAAAATCACTAAAATCGAGCATGCACATAGTTATTTACCAAGTGAGCCCGTCCTTTTTTTTCAATGATGCAGTTATTCAAAACCAGGTTTTTGGAATTTATAAATAATAATTAATTATACTTAAAGACCAAATTTTAAATTCTTGAGATGTATTATAGTACTTCTATGAAGTGTTCTAAGAAGATACAAACTTTTGTTTTTCAAATGAAAACTCCTCTTTTCTATTGTAAATAATTTATCCCATAATAATATGAACAATAATTTAAATTTTAAATCATCAGGATTAATAATATTATTTAGTTGAACAATAATATTGAAAACAATTTAACTTTATTACGTTATAATTCAATTTTCATTAAACCGTATAAATACTTTTTTTTTATGAGTTCTCGATAGTTTATATATCATAAATATGATTTAATATGTGATTTGGAATTATTTTAGTATAGAATCGTTTACCAATAGAGATTTTTTAATATCTACCTAACAATTTTAATTTACTTTAAGCCTTGAATAAATCTCAAAATTGTACAATGTTAAATTTATTTTAAGACAATATGTGTATCATAAGGTATTGTTTCACTTCACAAATAATAGAAGTATCGCTCATCAGTAACAAATTATAGATTTAAAATATTAACTTTAGAAATAAATCCCTTCCAATACAATTTAACACTTATATAAATTGTACAAATATTTAATCACAGCTAATTTATAAAAAATAATTATTTAAGCATTAGTTACCTATTACATTTTTTTTATATATATAAAAATTGTTACTAAACCAAAAATTGTTTATATTTTTAGATTTAGAAGATTAAAAGGTCCATTTTCGACATTCGTATTAAACTTGGCCACTGCCGATTTTGCTACTTCGATCTTGCACTTTATGTCGGCAGTGTCTTCATTCAAACATAAATGGATCTTTGACGACATAGGTAAGTAACAATAATAATATAAATATTATCAAATTTAAAATAACTACCTATCTGTGCCTCAGTGGAGTCATTTGGCCGGTGAAAGTCTTACCCTCGTCAAATATAACTTGAAATGACACCACTGGCGTATTTCTATAACATACTAACTCAACGTCACAACGTGCACATAAATACTAATGATTTAAATGCTTTTTTTTTTAATTAAACAAAACAATTATAAGATACAATCGTAAAAAGTCTAAAAACTTAACAAGTTCAATATGAATGTATATCATATTACTATGTAATAAACCTAAATAATTTTTGATATACCAGCCAACATTTTACCACATCGAGAAGGAACTATAAGATTTATTATAGTCGTCTATCAATATTAAACTAAAGAACACTTTTATAAACAATATATAGTATGCTGTTGGTATAAGAATTTATACGTGCGTACAATATAGAAAATGCAGAAAAATTATTTCATCGTAATCGTGTAACGTGAATGAAATAATATAATATAATTGGCATTTCATAGTGAATGTAAAATATAAAAGTGTAATAAAGATTTATATGAATATTAATAAACAAATATTATAATTTACAATATATTAAATTATGGTTATATTTTTTTATACACTATAATTTCATAGTTATTATATTTAAAAAATGTATGTATAATAAACTAAATATTGTTACGTTTATATCTTATTTTAATTTAAATAGTTACATATTTCAACTATGAATAGTTTTATAATGATCTTTTAAAGGTGCAAATTGTCAGCTTGATCAAGTAGTTATAAAAAAAAATTTTTTCCGTGTACAAGCTCATAATTTATGTGGGACTAATATTATTTTATAATATATCATTGGTTGACATTTTGATGTTTACGAGGATAATTCAAATTATAGAGCAAACATCTGAAACGAACCATCGGTTATTTTATATATTCGTACCTACATCCATAAAACGAAACTATTTGTATGCGTTTTATTATGATTATTTTATTTTCAATCCAAGTTATATTAAAATTATTTATGAAAACTTAAAAGTAAATAAATATAATTCAAATTTAAAAAAATTAAAAATTAATATTTATATCTACTTAAAAACATTATTTACAAACCGATTAATTGACTATTATTACGAGTATAATAATATATCTATGGTATTAAGAATATCTTATACATTTTAAATTGTTAACACAATTTCATTTCCAACTGAACATTAACATTTTTTATTTCGTTAAGAAATTACGAAAACTTGATGATATTTTTCATTTTATGTTATTAAGTTTTGTATCAGTTTATTTTTCTAACATTACCACAAAATTAATAAAATCTGTTTTTTGAGTTCTGTTTAGGAACTAAGTATGTTATAATATTTTATGGTGTAATTATTTTCTATAAATTTGAAATTCGCAATCAGAATATTATTATATACTGTATCAATATCTTTTTCCCCGACTATCCTATACTATGTTCTGTGTTGATATATAATACTATATGTTTATTATTATCACTTCTCGATTCGGTAATAAATTCAAATAACAGAAACTAATAATGAAAATATAAAACATTTGTTTTACACAACGAACGATACAACCTGCACATTTTATGAATATAACGATTAACACTTATGTAATTTTAATTTAAACCCGCATGAGGAAGTGACCATAAAGCCTGAAAACAAGTATTCAAGTAAATAATAACAACGAACATCAAACATTACTGTAAATTATAAGTAGATCAAAGGTAATTAAATTAAATAATTTAAAATGTAATAACTTTTATTTTTTTTTATCTAGCAAAAGTATATAAAATATAAATGCATTCCGGTAAAATTATATATAACATATAACCAAAAAATTAATTTTTCAAAATTAAAAATTTTGAGCTTCTGGGTTAATATATTTTAAATTAGTAAAATATATTGATGCCAAGAACAAATATTTATTTTTAAAGTACCTATAATAGTGTCTAAATGACGTATACAAAATGAACTTAAAACTTGAAAATAATTAAAAACTTTTCTCACCAAGTAACAAATTAATATTATCATTTATCACCAATAATCGATTTTTATGAGCTTATTTTCACTACAAAATTAATTAATTAGCTACTTTTTTTCTAAACCTACTATATCTTGAAAATAGATTCTATCGTTGTATTTTAATGATTTTATTCAATTTGGAATTTTTAATTTAGATTGGGTTCGCGTGTCGATCATATAAATTTATAGATGCAGCACTTGCAGAATATAATATATTCTAATAATAACACTATATAGAATTCATACATCATGCAAAAAAATCTACACCGTTGCTATTAGATTAGGTATGTAAAATATGTAAAATAAATTACTCTAGGGTGATTTTAGAGCAAAACCGTAGACATTAAAAAAATGAAAAAATTACCATTTTCTTGCCTACCTTGTTTTTTATTATAAAATGTAACTCTCTATAAATGCAAATAACAATTTAACATAATTAATACAATAATAAATTAAGACCAATTAAAAATTTGTTATTTAAATCAGCTTATAGTTTTCTGAAGTATCAATTTAAAAAATTTCCAAATTCATAATTTACCGTACCCTTGAGAATTTCGATACTGCGTCGTTCTTTTTATCACAACTTATTTGTATTTGGAACACGTCTGGCTTTCTATCCATTTAATGGTTGAATAACAATTTGAATTTTCTACTACATTGATTTAATGGCATTTCCTATATTTTATATGCCTTATCTTATTAAAATTTCCTATAGTTATATCTATCAGTGTTATAATATAATTAATTAGAATTATTTAACTATTAAACCCTCTTAATTTTATAAAGCTACTCGTAATTATATAAATATTTCAAATTAAACTAAATAATTATATTTAAATAATTTGAAACTTTTACATTAAAGAGAATGTTAATTATCATATTATATTAATATAAAGTGTCATGCCACTTTTCGTCCCCACATTTATTCCAATATTATTAAGCTATAATTTAAAAATTATTATTATTTTTATTTTGTAAATACAACTTAACATTTAAAATTACCTGTATTATATGTGAATTTTTTCAATCGATTCTAAGAGAATAACTCCCCTCTAAATTAATAATATGCAGCTGTAAGAAATAGTTGAGATAGTTATATTAAATTCAAATGTGTCAAATATTTTAAATTCTAGTAAGGACAATATTCTTTAAGAATAAAATGTTCATTTTTTATTTTTATTTTTTAAAAAGAATAAAAATGTATAATTATATTTTGTTAGAACTCTGTTTCATGAATAATAAAAATAAAATTTCAGTGCATACAAGGTTAAAAACAATTTTAATCTCCTAAATTATACTTAAACTTACTATAGGTACCACATTTAATAAGTGTGATCGCTTTAAAAAAATTTTATATTGAAATTAATTAATACAAATAATTGAATAATAATAACAATTAATACATCGTAAAAATTTAATGCTTAGTTGTTTTATGAATAATTTATAAGTGTCACTTTTTTGTATCATAGTGGTTCCATTGTTGTTTGGGTGCCAAGTTTATAAAAATTGTGTGAGACCTAATTTTAAGGTAGAATTTTACGACCAATTAACATGAATTTAAAAATTAAATTATAAAATTTTCTGTAAACTCGTGTTCTTTGTGAAAATTGGATGCGATGATTTATTATTCAATACCACGAATCGTGAATTAATCTATATGACCTTATATTTATTCTGGTTAATTGTATGATAATGTTAAGTAAGTTCAAAAAATGTTTCATAATACAATGCAGAGATAGCCAATCTACAATACGCGTTACCTTTGCAGTAGATTTGATGCTATTTAATGGCATACTAGCATCAAATAAAATAACATATATATTATATTATTGAAAAGTAAATACATAAATGTTAATTTTTTATGGCACATTTGCATTTTTTTTTTTATTTGGCACAACATAAAAAAATATTGACTACCCCTAATAAAGAGATTTTAAAAAAAAGAAATTTTTTGTACATACTACATAATTTTTAATTTTATATAGACTTTTTAATGTTTTAAGGACTCATTTTACAATTTTAAATGTGTAAGTCATCTTTTAGTGCAAATTTAGACGTTTTCTATTTAATTCCAAGGAAATTTAAAAATGATTATTGTCAACATCAAAAAGATTATTATTAAAATTTTTCTTTTATATTTTTCAATTAATATTGAAATAAATTAAAATAAGTAGCTTATATATATATACAGATTTTTTACTTTCCGAATGTGCCCTGCATTTACGATAACTTTAATAATATTTAGCTATTAGTAAATAATATAATATTCTTCTAACTTTTCAGATAATAAAATATTGGTTCAAAACTAAAATCACTAACATTTATTATAAACATTTTTCTGAAAAAAATTATTTTTTATATGTATAATTTTATAGTTTATTTCGCATATTTAAACATTTTTGATGAATATTTTAAAGAAATAAAAATTTAAAAATTATTTTTCTGATACATAAATATATTATACTACTTCGATTTTATTTACCATGATAATCGATTGAAACTCTGATTATGTAACTATGTGGTACCTACTTTAAATGAATATTATAACTATAAATATTATTATCTATTTATTTACTAAACAATTTTTAACCGAAAATAAAAAAAATTGTGAATTTTAGTTAGAACTAGAGTATTGATGATGATGTATATACGTTCTATAGTACATATTGGTGTACCCACAAGTAAACGATTATTTGCTGTAAATTATTCAATTACATGTCTTTATATGTATGATTTATATGTCGACAATATTAGAATAACTTGCTTATTATAGATGGTATACTTACGTTTATTTTGATATAACTCCTGTTCAACGTATTCTATTTAGATTGATCGGGTTATTAAACTACTGATTTAATATGTACAGACTAAAAACCAAATAACACAACAACAAATAATATATGAAACGAATATTTTTTTATGTAGATTGACATGAAGAAATTGAAGAAAATTTTAAATTGTGATTGAGATGCGATTTTCCTGCATAAATAATATCTTGAAAATCCGATTTTAACAGTAGTATACATTATACCGTTCAAAAAAACATAAAAAGCATATATTTAATATAAAAATAATAGTAGATTTGTATATTAACTATAACAGTTGATTATTCGCAATTTTTGTGGCAAAAAAAAAACACGAGAAATGTATATATAAAATCTGTGTTTATATTATGATGGCATCAATAATAACTCCCATTCAAAATTAATTATATTGTTTAGTCTTAGACGAAGAATGCCGTTTACAAAAATATGACGAGGACTACATTTTTATGTTTGACTATTTAATTTGCAATATATTATTATAATTTTAATGAATAATGTGTACAATAGATCATTTATAATTTGTGAATCGCTTAATAGAAACAGATCGCGACATTAAAAATAACGTCCTCTTTTTGTAATAGTTATTCTTCATCTAAAAGTAATATTGAAAAAAATGAATTTTCTTACAAGTATCATTGTTAGTTTTTTGATACTTATTATTCGCTGCAAGGCAAAAAGGAATAGGTAGTGATAAGTAGGTATGTAATATTTAATGTAATATATTTATAGTATGTAACGTCATTTGAAAACGAAAACAAATAATTTACCGTGCTCATTGTTTTCAAGGATGCACAATATATGCTTTCGGAGTAGGACAATTTGGTTTGGTTTCAATAGTCACTCTTTCAACCATAGCAATTGAAAGATACCTAGTGATCACTGCGAAACCGGTGTCAGGATCTTGGAAGTTAACGCGACAGGGTGCAACGAAAGTGAGTAACACACTATACCGGAAACGTCAATTTACTGATACGAGTTGTTATAAAAATAGTTAAAAAAATTAAAAGGTATGTTCTAACAAATTTGTATATATTAATTATCTTCTATGATCTATAATTATTTATTAATACACTAGTTAAGGATGAATATAATGTTATGTTGTTTTATACTTCAATGTTAATATAAAATGTACAATTTTGAGTCTTAAAACATAAATACAAGACAATACCTAACAATAATGAATTTACGCTTTATTTTATTTTTAGGTGTGTGCATTTGTATGGATATACTGTTTATCAATAACATTGCCACCGATTTTCGGTTGGTCAAAGTACGTATTGGAAGGATTCGAAACATCGTGCTCGTGGGACTATACAACCAGAACCACTTCGAATCGATTATTTTACATTTATATGTTGTTTCTCGGATTTGTTTTGCCAGTGTCAATCATTGCATATTGCTATATATTCATTATTGTGTCAATACTCGACCACAATAAAGAAATGGCCGATTGTAATAGTAATGTCGCATCGTTGGGCACAGGTTAGTGAAATAGTGACTTCATTTGCACGAAACAATAACATATATTATTTCAACAAATCAGACAAAATATATAATTTTTTATTTGATAATATTACTAGTTTACTACTTGATAGTTATAAAATACTAGAAATGATTAGATTTAAATTAATAATCAAAAGACAATTGCCTATTTAAATAGATCAATTAACACGTTATGGAAATTAATACAAATTTTATTGGAATACAATTTATTTTATTTGTTATTATTCTTAATAAGTTAATAAACTTATGAATTTTATTTTGTGTGTCTCAGATTAATTAATCGCACAATTGTCTAATTCCTTGCTGAACTAAAGGAATATTAGTTTTATTGACGATAAAATTGATATTATCAACATAAAAGAATCTAGTCAAAAATAAACAATGTATAGATCACCCTATGGATAATACCCTGCTGACATATTATCTTCAAAATTTGTTGATATACTTGTATGTATACAATGTTCTTACACTATTGAAAAAATCTCTATTCCTGGCCTAAATGGATTCTTTATAAAACTTTTTGAATACGTCTTTGTAAGTGAAATATTTTTAATGAAAAATATAATATAATGAAATTTCTTACTATTCTCATTAAATAAATAATAATTTTGGTCATAAAATATTTTAAAAGCAATTAACCGTAGTATGATCATGACACCAACTATTTTAGATTATTCATCTAAATATTACATACTATACATAACATCGCATATTATATTAGAATTTGTCGATTTAACGAGATAAAATTATTTATTGAGTGTGACAATGAAATAACCTGTAAATAAAATAGTCTCACACTGAGTAATTTATAAACGAAACTTTTAGAAAATATAAATAACATTCTGATGTACTATATGTTTAATATCTTATCGAATACCTTATACAAAAACAAAATCATAAGTTTTAAAAGAAAAGCATATTTTATTAAATTGAAATCTAAGATGAATATAATTTAATCTCCGTGTCCAATCAATAGTTATGTATATACCATTTACATAAAAAATTATTATGTTGTGTACATGTTTCAAAGTAGGCGCGTGGTATATGTTAATAATATTTTACTTATTAAAAATTCGTTTTTTACAGAAAGTTGGGATTATAGATTAGCATTAAACGTTACTAGACGAGGTCAAGCAGTACCTATTCGATCTGCACTAAGAACGTCTTATATAATCTTAATCCTCATTGGATTGTTTATAGCATCTTGGACTCCATATGCTGTTGTCACGTTTGTTGGTCAATTTGGAAACCAAACAAAGATAGAGCCATGGATTTCTGCTCTTCCGGCCATATGTGCTAAGGTTTGCCACATGATTTTATACTAATTTACACTGATATTTCAAAAATCATCTATGATGTTATTTTGATTATAATCGTTATTTATTTATTGGATATTTTAACTATGACAAAACATCTTTTATCTTATAAAATATTACAATATTATTAATTAATTTAATTCAATAACATGATATCATATATCTAATTATATTTTTTTTATAATTCAATCAAAATTATTTAAAACATTGTGTTTTGAGTATAAAATTAACTGCAATATTTTTTAATAAAGGTATATTCAAACAAAAATAAATATTATCTAAACTATCTAAAAAAAATCACCATTTATAATAATTAATGATTATTCAATATTTAAATAAGCTAAGTATTATCAATTATTATCTGAATACGATAATTTATCAAAGTTTAAAAGTTAACATTTTGCATTATAATACAACACTAACTTGAGGCGTAGTGAGTATAGATTTTAGTAGCTATATTCAATAAATAATAAGTATAATATAAATATAAGTATTAGAGATTAAACGTTTAATTTTATGTTCCTATTATTGAATAATGATATTTATTTTTAAAAATACATTTAATTTAAAATTTATTTGGTTATAAAATATTTTAACATTCACAATATTTAAATTTAAAAAATTAAATAATTTATAATTAATATAAGACTTAAAATTAATAATAAGAAGAAAAATGCCAATTAGTTTAAGACTAATATTATAAATAATAATATTGATGCGTAAGATAGACGAATAGGTATTTATATTGTACAAAATAAAAATGTTGCAAAAAATTTCATAACTTTTAACTTTTTTACAGCTCAACCTAACGAATGAATGTATTTTTTTTTTTTAAACAATTCTAAAACTCTATACTTTAATACATAAAAAAGACATGTATGGCTAAGTTCTTTTAAGTGTTTTATAAGTATTTTGATTTATGATATACCCAAAGCTATAACATACCTTTCAACTATAGTTTCCTATACAGATATTAATGCTTATATTGATTGTTTTGTTTTTTATTAAAATTTACAATTATATAAAAATGATAATTTATGCATCATAAATCCATTTAAAAATAAAATTAATCTATTTACAAAATTAAAATTAAAATATTAAATGGCTCTCTTCGGGTAATCTATGATTAATTCATTTAATATTACATTTTAAAACTAATGGTTTATTTATTCACCATTTTCATATTTTTCTTACGTGAATTACGAATTTATTGTTCAAATAATATCAACAATAGATTAAATAATATACTAAATAATTGAATACAATTATTGTGTTACAATACAAAAGTAATAACATTTATTTTATTAATAATAAATAACGATTGACTTTCATGTATAGTTATTATAATATAACAGCTAAGTTATCATAACTTTTAATGACATTTCAATACAAAAAATAATAATTAAATCATACTTATATCATAAACTATATAATATCATAATAGGTTTAATATTGCATTCTTTAAACTATTGTGCGTTATCTCGAATATGTATATTTTAAGTATGACTGTCATTTGTACTTATATAAATTTAATTTTAATTAATATATTTTTATGCAGGCTTACTACTCGTATAAAAAATGAATACCTACAATAAATTTATTATACGATTCAATTTAATCATACAACGATTATCCTATACACAAGTTAATTGAGCTGATATCCAGTTGTTAAAATTTCATTAATACAGAAGTAATAGTATAACTTTTAATAGCATTACTCTGTGCTTAAAACTAAAACCCTATTTTAAGTAATTTATTTCCACATAATTTATTTATTCACAAATTGTATTATTTAGTTTCACTATGCACTTCAAATAATTTAAAATTTCAAAGGACTGCGCTTGAAATAATTTTTACATTTTGGACTCATGTTATGGACCTATATAAAGTTATATTATACTTAAATTTTATACTCGTCGAAAACTAAAGACTATTTAATAATTTATTCATTGCCATAATATTAGGTATAAGATATTCAAGAAAATGCTACGCTTCACATATTGTTTTATTTTAATATTTTGTACCACTTTATACGTTTTATTCAATTACCTACCTACTATGCGATTTACTGTTGAAACTCAAGTCGTTTATTCACTCACTCCAGCGCAAGATTATGGATTCCTCCGTTTGATTGACATATTATAAAATATTATAACTTATGATCCACTACTTATTCCTCCCTCTCTTAAAAAATATAAGTATTTATATGAACAGTAAACCAGAAAGGTGCAGCTGTAAGTTACAATAATCTAAAAGATTTAGGTGTGAAAGGTACGTCATTCGCATGCCTTAAGATAATAGGGTGGCACGTACACACATGGATCCGAGAACGCGTGAACCGTGGGAACACCACGCTGCGCAACTCTCGACCAGAAGGGATATGGCGAAGTATAGTGAGGAAAGCACCTATATAGAAGAGCCCGAGATAGGACTTCTTCAGTTGTAATTTACAAATTAAAAAAAAGTCCCTTCACGCCAGTCTATGTCAGAATTCGGTTATTATTTGGACTTAGGATTATTTCCAATTAAAAAAAAACACTTACAATTTTTTTTATTTCACTGCGACTTCTGCTGCACAGCTTTATACGACGACTGCTTACACGTGGCCCGATACACGTCTATCTAATTACTATCCAAAATAGGCGTCATTGCGGAGTAGCGAGGAGTAAGAATTGCTACTCCACCATTTTTATTAGAGTAGCAAATTAAAAGCTATGCTACCCAAGAAATTTACGGTATAATAATATTATTCTGTTATCATAATTGTAGTATTTTTACTAATTTTAACTTTCAAAAATATATAAATTTGTACATTTTAAAATTAATTAATAAATTTAAATAAAAAAAATGTTTTTACTGAAAAATAATTTATGAGATTTATGATTAATTTTTATCAATTCTTATAAATTATAACCATAATATTATACAAGGATATATCGATATAATGATTGATTTATTGAATTATTAGTTTAATGTTGTATTAATTAATTTAATATCGAAAAGTTATTTTTTAGATTATGATCAATGGTCCCCCTCCTCATTTGATCAATAGCTCATTAGCTTTCCCCCTCTAGGTTGCTACCCCATGATTTTACTCCAAATAACGTCCCTGCTATCCAATATTCCAATCAAAAGACCACAGTGTAGAAATATATTATATTATTGTTGCCATAACACGTCTTTTTATAGTTTTGACTCATCATAACGGTTATAATTCAAAGGCTTTGAAAGCCTATATACTTATAATATTAGGTAAACTTCGCCGGCCGCCACGCTTATTAATTAAATTAATTAAATACACGGTATATACATAATATCATGCCATATTTCTGCAGGCGTCTGTAGTGTACAATCCCATAGTGTACGGCCTATCTCATCCGCATTTCCGTTCATCGATTCGGAACTATATATCGGGCTGTACGACGGTGGGCCACAGCCATACGGAACTGTGCACCCCGGGGCGCAACCATCGGTTAGTAACGAACAAAAGCCTGAACCGATTCGCTTTGCTCACTGGACAAGACAAGAATCGTGCAAATGTCGTTGAACTGAAGTGCGTACGTCACCGGAGAGTACCGCCGGACTCGAATTCGATTTGCGTAGATTACTACAGTGAACCCGATTGCCGGCGAGTAAAACTAAATCTGAACATCACAACACAATTTTATTTTATTTTTTATTTTTTAAGTCTATTTTGTTTGAGATCATATCGTAACTATGTGTTTTCAAATTTTAGGAGCCTAACGTTGACGATGGAACCGAACCGGGGTTCGGCGATCATTAAAATCGATAAAGTGCCATTTAAAGTCGTCATGTCCACTATCAGAAGTAAAAGCGTCAATGGAAAAATAAACACAAGTGAGTGGATTCCTGTCAACGCTATTTATTGGTTTTTTTTTTGTTAAATTTCTATTTATTAATAATACTTACTATAACTAGGTAACTACATTATTAGGCCTGAATACACATATTGCAGCGGTTGTAGTAAAATTATATTGTCTCGAAAATAGACTGTACTACAACCGCTACCAATGCAATGTGTGCAGGTCTTAACAGATACCTATACTATTCCACCAACTCCGTGTACCGTGTTCAGAATTTTCTTGTTATTCACAAAATAAAATAATAATATTTATTTAGTCAAAACGATTTCATTTGTGATTAATATTAATAGTCAACCAGAAGCTGCACAAGGATTTAAACCTAGTAGAGCCAACTCAATAAGGCACGTAATTTTACTATACGGCCAATATATACTGCCCATAATAAGGTGTAAAATCTTTGCTCTACATTTCTTGCAAAAATTTTACTTAGAAAACGGATCTATGAAGTGTAAACCCCAACAAAATTGTTGTTAGAGTAATGAATAATACATTATTTCATTGTTATTTCATTTATGCAAAAGGTTTAAAAAAATTATCATCACTCTAGGCACCCCTACATAAAATACAATCTAAGATTCATCAATGCCTTTTATTTCATACCACCCAATTAATTCACAAAGATACACATATACATATATTTTGTATGAATCGAAATAATATATCATAATAGTTATATTTAACTTAATAACTTATATATACTTTAAACTATCTACATAATAAAATAAAATAATATTGGAGTAATTACAAATTATGTTTTATATTGTTTATTACAAAATATAAGCTTAAAAATATTAATATAAATGGAAAAATTTACATTATACATTGAAATATATATTTAATTGATTTTAATTTTATCTTCCTATTTTCATGTTCATAATAAACAACACTAACAATCACATTAAACAACAAAGATCATTAAATATATTACTTATCGTGTTTCTATATTATGCATTTATATTTTCTCCTCGTACTTATACTAATAAAATATAATGAAAAATATTTAAGTTTTTATGTAAATTTTAAAATTTTCCATTTTTCCGGGTGAGCTAATGGACGGGCTAGGGATTTTCAGGAAGTGTAATAGCCCACCTGTGCCCGCCCTTGGCGTCACTACTGTTACGACTTAAGATAAAAGTTAAATAATATACCTATTATTAACCAACTAATCATACAAAGAAATATATTTGAATATTTTCAACTATTTGGTATATTATATAATAACGCGTTACCAAACGGTTTAATACACGGAATACGATAAAAGTGGAATGGTACTTAGGCACCTGTATAATGGCAGTATGTTACCAACCTTCTTATATATATATATATATGTTATTTAATTAATTTTACAATTTTACACGATATAGCTATGAACATCGTATTTTTGTTCAATAAACACATGTAGATAAAAAAAAAATCCAATTATACAAGTAAATAATAATTGTGTATCGAGTGGTGGCCTCGAGTTCGACTATAATAATATATTGTACTGTAACAAAAACAGCAGAATTTTTCATATTGCAGCATCGCAATTAATGCACATATGTACTTGCCCGCCTAATTAACCAAACGCATGCTTTTGAGATCAATTTTTTTCCGGTCAACTGTTATGTACGGTATTACATGTATGGTGGTATAAAATAAACGGTCGCGTCATATTCTGTATGATTTGTTATAATGTCGTTAGAGACGATTGTATAAAACTATAAAATGACGAAAAATATTTGTTAACCGATAATAGTCGTACATCAATACTGCAATTCGAGTGTGGTAGTGGTATACCTACTGTCGCAAATGAAATATCCGGGGAAATAAACTTCTCCTCATCCATGGCCCCGAGATGAATAGAAAAACTTGTATACTTTTATATGAAGTGCAGTTTTTTAAACTTTTTTATTCTTTATTATAATTCCAACTTGGAAACATAATAAATAAAGTATATGAATTTAAAATGTATACACACGCACACACAAACGCACGCATATAATAAACGTACATACTACACACGTCATAATAGATAATAACATTATTTCGATGTAATAATTCTCATGGTTATATCGTATTTGGTTGTATGGCCACAACCACGTTAACACGGGAACGCTGTTTATTGATTATATGTAGTAAATGGCAATACATCATAATATTCCGTATATCACCGCAGCGTAATACGGTTATTGCGATATGACTTAGGTTTATTGTAGCTAGATAGTTCGTTTATAGTACCGAATACCCATAACTAATTTACCGATATTCGATACGTACATTTCGTCGTCATCGTACAAGGTCGTACGAGCCGACAATTTTACTTTATTTTTCCTGTAATTCCGCTGCCCAGAGAAATTAAATTAGCGAACACTACTCAATTATATTAATTACCTACATACATATTTTGTTAATTGTTCGGCATTTTATACCGTGTTATTTAATTTGTAAGAAATGTTGATAAATTATTTTTTTTTAAATACCTTATACTAGAGTGAAGAGCAAAACTCTTCGATAATCAATGGTTTTAAAATTCACTCACCTCCTTAAAGTGACCCCCGAATATGCTCCTGACTCTGTGTATTTAATCACAGTAAAGTGAAATTGAATATATCGTAAATCACAATTTTTCCATGATAGCCGGTAATCTGATTAATTTGGAAAATTTATTATATTGTATTGGTTAAATGGTCTGAATATCAATAGCATGGATTAACAAACATACATAATATAAATCCAAGGTCCCTGCAAATCATTTATAAATGTTTCGGGGTATTACGATTTACGATTTACTCATGAGTCATCTGCTATATTATAATATACCATTCTATGCACCCACGTAAATAGTAAGGGGGAAAACTCTCCTTAGTTTCTGTTTATCGTAATATATTATTTAAATTAATTAAATAAACATTTTTTTTTTTAATAAATCGTAAATTATTATATATATATATATATTACAATAAATTATGTTATACATCAAAATAACGTTATTTTCTATTAAATAACAACCGTTACCTAAAAAACTAGTCATTATCATGGTTAATTATTTTTTTGGGTTTGATCATCGATCATTTCTACACACTGTATAAAATGTTGTTAAAATTTTACATAAATGGTATAAGTTAGTAATTCGGCCGCAGTAGATAGAACAACGGTATATGGATACTATACAGACTTACACTTTATATCTACTATAATAGGTTAGTCCTGTGTCTAACTAAAACCATTATAGCTATATGTTTATAAATAAGCTTAATGGGGCTTACTATAGTGTAAGACTCAATTATAACTATTTTGGATAACATTTTTATCAACCTTTCACAGTACGCATTGGATCGACATCGTTATATTATCGTCGTATATGTTCAAATATTCGTAAAATGTACTAATTTTCTTTAAATTGTATATTAATTATTGCAATTCAATATGGATGGACTTGATACAAAAAACAAATTTAACAATCTAATACAATTATAATTAATTAATAAAAAAACGTAGTGATAATCACTCATTTCTAACTATTTATAAGTATAGGTACAATATTTGTATCGAACAATTAAAACATTCAAAATTTGTGGTGAAAATAT
Source organism: Rhopalosiphum nymphaeae (assembly GCA_036289425.1). Taxonomy (NCBI): domain Eukaryota; kingdom Metazoa; phylum Arthropoda; class Insecta; order Hemiptera; family Aphididae; genus Rhopalosiphum; species Rhopalosiphum nymphaeae. The sequence continues at coordinate 8,484,809 of JAZAQC010000006.1, read as the reverse complement.
TAGGAGAAAAAAATTCTATGAAAAATTATCAAATTGTACATAAATATGAAATTTTAACAATAAATATTAAAGAGCGTCTTATAAACCGCCTGTCGAGTAGTTGGGAAATTATGCGATTCAAAATTCCGTAGTTCATTATTATGTGAAAATAAATAATTATAATACAAATATTTAAATACACTTAACATGGTGAACTAATATTGTTTGGAATTAACGTTATAAACCTATAGAAAAATATTCATTATTATTTATTAATATTAATTTATGATTAAATAAATTTAACGTCTTTTACTGTAACATATATATTATAAGTACATAATATAATTTGTAATTAAATATATTCATTTTAAGAAAAAAATTTTGAAAAATGTACTTATTAACAATTTATTAAAACTAATGATAAGTATTTTTTTTTATTACTGAATCATTTTATGTGTCATAAATTAACTCCATTATCAGTACCTATATCTTTATAGCTTTGTAGTTTTTTTTCTCTAAATGACCAATTCAAACCAATTCCGTCCTTGTTTAACCATTAATTGCATTCAGAGGATTTTTTTATGTTGTATATATCGTAACGCATTGTAGATCGTAATAGTAATGCGATAAAAATCTGAAAACATATTTAGATTTTTTTACAAAGCCATGATCGACCATACCACGTTTTTATTTTCTTAGTTTCATATAATAATAAGCGTTTAATTTTTTTTCAAATTTTACATTTTAAAATCAAACTAAGGAGAAGACAAGAGTCAACATTTTTTAAAAAAAAATGAGATGGTTTATCTCAATTAAACTTCATAATGAATTCAAATATTATGTTTTCAGACTTCTTATTGTACCACTACTACTTTTATCGGTACGGTGAAATAAATATAAGAATGTTAAATCCCTTAATATAGAATATCAGCGCCCTATTTATTTTCTCTCTCTGACCTATACGTGTAACATAATGAATTTGAGTTCAGCAGAACTAATCTTATTTTGTTAACTTTAGTATAAGTGTTAATTGATATATTATAAAACCTTTGAAACTGTGCACACGCTTTTGTGCGTGACACCGTTTCTAAAACATTGTATAGTTTATTATATATGGATGATTTGGTATAGTCGACTTTGGTCGGTTAGATTACATTACGTGCATGAACAAAGGGTCCTCAAATAGAGCTTAAGTATAAAGGTTTCAAAAACAAAAATAGTGAAAGGTTCGGTTCGTCTTCATTCACACAATTTTATCTATTGCATAAGTATTTAAATAATCAATGATATTTATGTTTAGACAATATGCAGTATTTGTAACCACCACACACGATCGTTACTCATTTACGTATTTGTAGATATTCTGACAACAATTTATTAATTTCATCCAAACACATCAACAGCACTCGATGCGGAAATCTGTTTTCATAACTACTAACTATACTTGTAATTTATAACAAATTATTAACTGTTTAAAAAAGGTTAAAACGAAAATCAATAGAAACCTACCAACATATTATATTAATACTAACTAGGGCTGTGAATTTAATGTATTTATGTGTGTTTTTTTTTATGCTACTTCATATAATAAAATACTTGTAGATTTGAACAAAATTTATTTTGACTTATTTATAATTCAAAAACGAAATTTTATTTTGTACATTTTTGAGTTAGGACATATAAATGCGTATTTTCGTGATTTTTATATTGATGCTTTTTTTCTTAATATTTAGTTATATCTTTTCAGTCATTCAATGAAACTATTATATTTTTTGATGGGTATTTAACTTAATTTATTACCCGATGATTATTTTTATATCTACAAATCAGAAATCCATATACAATTCGTAATTCCAAATAAATAGGTAGACATAATCAAACTGAAAGAAAGTATACAAATAAAAGATTTAAAATTTATTAATTTTATTAATTTCAATATTATTTTTTTAGTACAGACATTTTTTGGAATTTTTAGTGCATATACTTGCATATCTTGGAATTTTGCCTGTTTTAGCGAATAAATTCATGCATATTTATCTCATTTGAATTCATTAAATTCACAGCCCAATAACTATTAGCATTGGTTATAAATATTGACTATATAAGTTATATAATTTATTATAATAAAGAGTATCTATAATATCTATCTATTAAAATGAAGTATCATATAGCTTAAGACCCTCCTAAACCTCCCACCCCATATTTACGCCCATGCTTACATGTCTTACTATCTTGTTTAAACAAAGTATACCCGTATAAATACTGCGTTATTACCTCGTCGCTGATAGGTCCAGAGTATTCAATTCATCGCGTTAAATTCGTATCCTTTTGATGAACCAGCCTTTCTCTACGTGCAATCTTTCTTCAACATGTTTCCATATTCTGAAATTGAAAATCGCGCAAAATATGATTGTGTTCTTCGCTCCATTACATCTCAATATAAAAACATTATTTGTGTTTAAGCGTTGGATTTTCTTATGATATATAAATTTTAAAAATACTCATATTTAAAAAAAAATTAATTATTGTAAAATAGTTAATATACAAAAATAGATAATTTTCTTATATTTAAGTTTTATAATAAGTAAATCCACTCTGATACTAATGCTTACTCTAATGCTAAGTTAACGACACAAAATCGGCTCCTCTGAATTTACTATGCACCCAAGTACGCCTTAATGTCGGAGAGGAAAAATTATTATAGTGTACTGACGTCCTCTCGGTTCTTAACATACAATCCCAACAATGTTAATGTGTGTCACAGGCTCACAGCCGTCTTGGCAACTAAATGGACTACCCAAGACTCAATTGATATAGTGCCTTGTTTTTAGAGCCTATTTATGGTTTATCATTTGTCGTCGATCGGGGTCAAGATGTATCACATAATTGTTGGTTATATCATCAGATTACCGCTATCCGCAAGGATAAAGGCACGTTGAAAATTAAAGCATATTGAAACCGAAATCATATAAGCAGTGAACTCCACTATTGTACACTAATTGAAATTCATACATTGTGATTTTATGTCAGCAAATGCAACTATACAACATACACCCAACGTATTTCGTATAAACCAACCCTTGTCCGGCTAAAAGATTAAACTGGAAAGTATCGGAACACTGTTCCTTTTCGCTACACCTTGAGGCTTGAAGTAACAAAAAAATCATTGTTAAGAAGGATGAAATATTCAAAAAAATTCGTATTTTATTTTATTTTTAATATGTTAAAATAAAATTATTTTTCAACTCATTTATGTTAAAAATAATACTCTTGAAAACGAAACACCAAAACGTTTTTCATTGTATTATGTTTTAAAATTATTAAAAAATTATATGATATCAATCATTGAAAAACGAAAAATTCGAATACTATTCTATAAATATATTAATAAACATAATTTTAAAATAAAAATTAACAATAATAAACGTTTAATATGTAAATTAAAACAATATTACAAACAATACTATTTATAAAATATGTTTTTGATTTATTTACGCTATTCCTTTGATATAATATATATGACATCACTTCAATAAAAAATTCATTTGTATTAATTTGTTTTAACATATTATAGGTATAAAAAATTCAAAATGGATACTCATTTCGCCATCAATAATTAATATTTGATTGTTTTTTTTACTATTATTATTATTATTAGTATATATATATATTTTTCTATAATTCAACTGACTGATGCTGATTTTCAATTGTATTGATGTTTACAATTTATTTTGTATTCTTAGCACTTAACTTAAAACATAAAATTAAAATAACGTTTAAAAATATAATAATGTTAATCGGAAAAATAAAATAACATTTAAAAATAAAATACTAAACATTAAAATTGTATAACGTTAAAATCATCGAAAACGCAAAAACGATATTTATTTTTGTAATTTTGATAATTGGAATAATAAAGTTAATTGGAAATGCATTACATTTGTAAAATACTGTGAATCACATTTCTTTTATCAGTTATATTACTAGTAGGAATATTATATTATCTATACCCGTATCTACTATTATGCCACTGCCCGCATAATAACAGTTTATACCTATTACTTACAACTTACAATAAGTTTACCTATAGACTGTACAATACTCGAGAAATATCAAAAGTAAGAATTTTAATTCAATTATAATACTGGAACAGTTATAAATATCTCACTGACCTTTGTTATACGATCGATAAACGTGTTTTATTATTTATATTAAGTTATAAGTAGGCTTCGAGACTTGTTGCACTTAAAATTATCAAAATATACAGCTAATTTTTTATTTCGTTTTTGAAAACGCAAAAGGCATATTATAATTATAAAAATAAAAATCTAAAAATTGGGTAAGTACATAATTAAAATCGCAAAAAAAACTAATTTATTATAATTTATAAAAACTGATACATATACGATTATCGATATTGTCGATAAAAAGATTGACTCTCAAGCGACAAAGAAACTAATGTAAACGGTAAACGGTCACTTTGTACGGTCCATTATTTAAACTGCATAACGCGGACACTTTGTATGGTCATGTAAAACGTTGGATTGCAGAACGCGGACAGTTTGTACTGTTATATGCATTAAGTATGTTGTTTAAATTTTCTCTTAATATTGTGTAGTTAAAACCATCCTTAAAAAGTTTTGGTCTTAATTTAGTAGACTTTGTTGTTGATAACGTAACGATGTGACAGTTGCCGTCTCAATGAAATACATTTCAACATTATAAACGATGATTTGATTAACTCCAGTATCGCGCTTGGGAAATATATATATGTTTAGAATGTATAAAATACTTAGATTTACCAAATAATATTTAAACTTAATAACATTTTTAATAAAATTGTATGTAATATAATATACTTATGTACAAACTTTATATATATAATAGTACTAAGTGTACGCATTCTGAAATCTAAAATTTTACCGTACAAAGTGTCCGCGTTTCGCACTTTTAATGCTCGACCATACAAAGTGACTTAGAACCATCGTAAACAGACGTACGAATCAGATATACGATCTTAATTAATTTAAAAAAAATACTTTTGAATTTTTTCCAAGTATGATTTTTCCCGACAGTTTTACGTGTATACAAATTTAAATGATGCATAATATGCTTAGATTGTTCAAATAAGCACTTTTTCTAAAATATAACGAAATATGCAAAAATATGCAAATTTAAACTCATAGTAAGTAATTAGTTTCGCCATTTCATAAAACAAATTTATAACTCACCTAGAATAATCTACGATCACTACAAAAAAAAAACACGCAAATTTAAGAAATCCCGAACCCTATAGTTATAACTTATAACTTATAAATTAAAATTAATCAATACATGAAAAAATTCCAAAATTTGGTTTATACTACGTTTCGATTCAAAAAAAGCATTAAATAAATCGACGTATTAGAAAATTTTACAAATAAACTGAATACAATTTCCTAAACATTTTTTTATATATTCAAATAATATGTAGGTAATGATATTCAATATTTCCAAAATATGCAAAATGTAAATAAAACATTTTTTATCTCTAGTAAGTGAAACGAATTTCTATTTTATTTACCTATATTTAAATGTTACTTAAAAAATATGCGAAATGTTACTGCATTCTAACCATAGTTATAAATTATAATAGTTCATTGTTCATGTTATACCTATAACGAAGCGGTCCCATAAGTCTATATGAAACAATTGTACGTGTAATTTGTATATAATGCAGTAGGTATATGTTATAAATTATGATTTGTAACTAATAAACCAAGTGTAGCGTATAACCCCGAGAGATGACATTATTATTATATGGTGTACTGGTATCACACAACTTACACAAGTATACGTAATGACACTGGTTTAGTTTCACATCGGTGTAGAATTTTTTGGCAAGTTTTTAGTGATGTATTTCGTGAGCACCCATATGCATAATACGAATGTATAATACTGTTTTATCCTTATTTAGTCAACTTAAAATTTTCCACAACTTACAAATTATCTGTCCTGCAAATTCAGATTCAAATTACGAGCACCCATTGTTGAGTGATGGAGTGACGAAAGCGAAAAGAACAACGGATGGCATTATTAAACTGAAACAATTTTAACGTTTTTCAAATAAACAAAATTGGAATAATTGATTTAAATGGTTTGAAGAAAAATTAAAAACGAGTTATACAATTTATTTTTTATTAAATTAATTTGTTTAGAAGTTGAAAAATTATTGTGATTTAATATTCATAGTTAATAAATTTAAATTTCAAATATATATATATATATATTTTTTAGTGACTGACAAAACAGCTAGTTCCGAAGATTCAAATGAAAATCAAAATGAAGAAGTAAAAAGAAACAGTATATCTGATCAGTTTGTATTCGATTTTTAACATTCACCCGTTTACTTAAAACATTTTATTATATCTAGAATTTAAAATTTAATCACTGTTAAATAACACTTAGATTTCCACGGTAATAATATTATCTGTATTGTTAATATGTTATAGAATCGATGTCATTGTAATTTTTGGACTGACCAGGGTCAGTATATAATAAGAACATAATATACATTTTAGATTTAATTATTATTATGGAAATATATATTGACCTTTACCCGTATTATTAAATTATTAATTATTATAATATATAGGTAGTATGTACAATGTAATAAATTCCGTTAAAGCCAAAAGTTACACACTAACTGAGATGATGATAATAATGTAACGTGTTGTGTGTAGTTATAAATCACCCATTTTTATTAAAATAAGTACCTATAATAAATTCGTTACCATTTCAATAATTGTATTTTATTTTAATTCAATTTTCTCTTTTGATATTTCATGATGTATGTTAACATTATTCTTAATAACATATTGTAGTAAACTTTTTTTTTTATTCTTTTTATTACTTAAGCATTATAATTTATATTTTATTTTATTTTTTATTGAAACATATGAAATTGTAATTTTATATAACTGATATATATTAAGAATTTATTTTATTTTAGCATAATGAATCTTTTGCAATAAATAAAGTATTATTTTTTTCGATGAAACTCTGTAGCAAACAATAATATATAATATAATATAAGTATATTATATGTTATGTATCTAATGAATTATATAATATTCAAGTATTATTCAAGATTATACTAATATACACTTTGGGAGATTGCACCCGAGTTGTATGAGAAGTAAAATTTTAACACGAGTAAAAAACACTATATGTTATAATTATAATATCAGTATCAGTGTTATGAAAAATTGATGTTTATGAAAGAAACACAAAAAATACACATACGATAAACTTTCATAGTACATATTATATGTATCCAATTATTCACAAGTAGGTATACGATACGTGTAAAAATATAAATCATTTTAACAATGAAACATAATACCATATAAATACTCACTCTCAGTTGATTTTTTTTTCAAGAAAAATAATTTTAAATAAGTAATTACCTACTTAAATATTAATTATAAAAACGTGAAGCAACAGAAAATTCACTCAATAGTAAAGAAATAGCATTAAATGGAAAATAACCGTTTATAAAAACTGTTAATTGTAAACAAATGTACATTTATTTATATATTAAATATTAATTATGTACATAAACTATAAATTCCATTATCAAATCGCTGTGATCAACAGTATTTACTGAGAGTACATTGAATAATTATGAATAGAATAATAGGAATATAACTTAACTAATAATTATAATAATAAAAATAATTCCTAGTAGGTACTTTAACTTATAAGGTTTTACTATATTTATTTTAATATTTTCTCGATATTGAAAACATTTCAAAATAATTATTATGTTGGTTTATTTGTGCTATTTATGGACATTTGAAATCGTACCTAAACTTTTTTCGATGCATGTATAACATTTTTGTTTGCGAGTAAAAAGGCTTGAAATAGGAATAAAGTTTAAAATTCTTCTAACGTAAACCTAAAAATCACAAAAATATAAACGCACAATTTTTTTTTATATAGACATTTAAACTAAAAATTACAATTTTTACTATTAATAGAAAATAAATTAATAATATAAATATAACTAAGTTAAAAGTATTCTTAGAAATATAGACTGACAGACCTCCTCTGCTCAAAATAGTGTTTTGTACTTACACAATAATTATTTATAATTTAATTTAAATTTAACTTATTCAATATTATAAAGCTCACTCAACACCAAAATAAAAAGTAGAGTGAGTTCCTCCGTTTTTTTTTTTATTACTATGAAATTATAACATTTGACGTAGGCACATGTGCACGTCAGTATCAATATACAAATTATAAACTTTAATAATAAAATATATTTTTTTTATTTAAAATTTGATAACACAAATTGACCTAAAACGTTATAAATTAGTCGTTTTAACAACGTTCGTCACAAATAAAAATAAAATACAAAATATTATTAAAAATAATTTAAATAATAGTAGGTATATCATATAAATCATCATATAAAATTCAGATATAAATTTGCGTAAGAACAAAATATACACATAAATAAAATATTGGAATAATAAGTAGGTAGGTTATAATGACTAATACAATACATTAATTAGTTCAATAATCGGATGATTCGGAAGACGTAACTAAGTTAATGGTTACTGCAGTGTTTGATTCAGTTACAACTTCTTCCAACAAATCATCGATAATGAAATCAAGGTCCCAAAGTTTATTTTCTTCTTTTACTGAGTGGTGGGCGAAATTGGTCATCATCTCGGGCGTTACTAATTTGACCCCGTCATTAATTACTTGACGTATATCGTCCAAATTAGAACTTGTATAGTTATTCGTTTTCATGTGATTGTTTACAACCGACCATGCTGACTGTATTGGATTCAATTCACAATGGTGCGGCGGTAAACGAAGAATAGCTTTATTGTAATTTATTGCTTCTTGTACACTTTTTTTATAAATGTCAACGGTATGTCTTATCTCCTTCACCTTTTCAATTAATTGAAACTTCACCATTGGTCTATCGAATACTATACCTTTATTTTCTAACCATTTTAAAATACTATTCTTTTTCCAGGACATGGTGGGTACGTGATTTGCTACCGAATAGTGTGACGCGTTATCCATAATAATAACCGAGTTCTCCTCGAGTAGAGGCAGAATACCACGAAACCAATCATAATATATGTCACCATTCATGTTGTCATGGTAGCTAGCCATATAATTTTTCGGCTCAAAGCATAAAAGCCCACCCTCAACGAAACCTTTTGCTGATCCAATATGCACGGCAATTAATCGTTTGCTTTTACCAGATTGCTCTGTATCACCCCATAATTCTTTGTGAGAATATTCCCCGATGTTGACCCACGTCTCTTCCAAATAATAAATAGTTCTACCTTCTTCTCGGTAACGCCTTATATCTTCTAAGTATTTTCGACGCCATAGTACAATATCTTTTCTTTCCGTAAGAGCACAATTATTTCGATTCCATCTCGTGTATTCAAAATTTAAGTCTTTTAATAGTGTTTTTAATGAGCTAAATTGTATTGATGGAAGATCGGGATCAGCATTTATGGCGAGTAATACATTTTTTGAAGTTGGTATTTCGTGTCTAAACCAAAAACTATGAATTTTTCGACGAATTGCACACTTTTCGAAATTATCAATTTTTTCAATCAGTGTTAGTCGAATTGGTCTTTTTTTTGCTATTATGGTTTGTCCACTCCAATATTTACGAACAGTATTTCTAACTGTTTGAATACCGATGCCAGTTTCTTGCGATAATGCTTTCGTTAATTTCGAGAATTTGAGATTTGGTTCATTTTTAATTTTGTTTTTGTATATATTGATTAACATTTCTTTTTTACGGATACCTACTGCCTAAAAACAAAAAAATTAATTGTTTTAATTTTTAAAAATAGTTGGCTTAAACAGTTAAACATCACAATAACTTTGGAATCCTTTAAAACATAAATCATGTTTTATTTTAAAAGCATCTATCGTTATTTAATATGACTGAAGCTAATCCATCAACATTTCTTATAAAATTAATATTAATTTTGTCGGTCGATTACTTAAATGTTTAAACATTAAAAAATGTAATATAGGTTTAGTTAATAGTTAAAATACTTTTTCTCAATTTTATTATGCCTACGTCTTTTTGACTTTTGTAATAATGAACTTAATATTATGAAGGTCGTACTATTAATTATTATTTCAGTACCAATTATAATATCAATATATTTTATTATTATCAAATATTTATAATTGTGTGATATCATATGTTAATGTTATCTGTTGTAATATTTCTGTGTTGTGAAAATGAAAAACTAAATATTCTGATTCTAGTTAATACTGTTAAACTAGTCTTTCAATAAAATATTTAACATAATTAAGTTATACAATCACTTTAATAAATGTTTTCTGATTTATAAAAATAATGTAGAAACACTCAATAATTATTTATTACTAATGAAACTTTATAATTATGTTTGGTTGCTTAACACATAGGTATTTTAAATTTTTGATTTATTAATCTCAAATACAAATGTAATATTTAAGTATTTATTAACAACTAAATTATTTAAATTAAAAAAAAAGATGGAAAAGGAGACAAATTAATCCGAAAAAAGGTGATAAGATATTAATGAAGGTTATTGAAATAAAGATTAAAATTGACAAAAAGACAAAATTGCAAAAAAAATATTATTCATAGTACTTGTTTTATATTTTTATTTTTACTGTTATCTTTTTTCATATTTCCTTTTTAATAAAAACATGTACATAAGTTTAAAAGTTGCGTTTCAAATGCATAATTATTTAACACAAACCCGTGGGTTCTCCTCCCTCCTCACCAACCTAACTTAAATTTTGAATACCACTTTTCGGCTATATAGGTAAAATCATAAGTAGATAACAAAATTAATAACTATTGTTTTTGATACAAAAAAAAAAGAAAATAGTAAAGGAACTCCGTCCTCCTACGTACCCCCTCCTCCCCCATCACCCAATTCTAACACTATTTACACTACATACCTAATATTCTCGTCTGTAGTTCGTTTATTTTAATCATTAACTATAATATATACCATGCGTATTATTGATATTATTTTTAAAAACTTGTAATATTAACCATGTCTTAACAAAATATGTATTATAACTATTATAATGTTAAAATTAAAGATTAAAATTGATTATTAGTACCTCTAAGTATAGTTTGAAATTTGTGTCTTGAAAACAAATGAATTAAACCAAGTCGTTAATGTAAAATGTTTACACGAGTAAATTTGGCGCAAATTGGCTATCGAAAAAAATACACCTTTTTTATTTTGGTGCAAATAGACTGTACCCAAAACAAATTAATTTTTTTTTGGTGTAAATTGCTCATTTATTTGGTTATTCCCCGACAAGGGATAAAAATATGAAAGGTATTATACACTTAATCACTTATCTGTCATCAGTTACCATATATCAATCAAAGGTAAAAAAAATGCGGGTACTAGATAATGCTCTACTGTACAGTAGCTAGGTACCTCGTCATTAAGTAGGTCATTGAAATGAATGTAATATTAAATTTGAATACAATGAAAAATAATTATTATGTATGAAAAGCGATTCTGAGCGGAGATAGTCAGTCAGCCTATATTACTAAGTACATTTTATTGCATTTTCATATTGATATTGTAGTATTTACCGTAGAAAAGTGAAAATAGATTCGTGGTATAAATAAGCAATAGCTTAAAATTAATCTAAATATTTTTAAAATGTAATTGTTAATAGAAAAACATAATACCATAAGTAACTTGAAACTTCCACGCATGAATAACATTTTTGAATTACAATACAATAAAACTAAAATCATTATTTTTCGTTTATAAATACAATTTTGGAAAAATTCAACTTCAAATGTCATTTAATAAAATAATGTTAATTATATATTTTTGGCTTTCAATAATGACTATTAACTGCTCAATATCATGAATCTTACACCATTAAATTGTATACATTTTTAACTACAAATATTTATAAAATAATTACGAAATTGTACTATAATAAATCATATTAGATCTATGATGTAGAATCTTGTATTAAATGTTCAAACTTTTTGGTAAAATCAAAATGTTTAACAACAAGTTCGAAATACTTTCTTACAATACCTAATAATTGTCTCATTGACCAATGACATTCAACAATGTCGGTATTGAAATATTTAAAAATTCTTTGGCGCTCCAAGTTCACAATCAAGTAGTATCATCGCTTTTACATTAACAACGACTTAGACATAATTATAAGGTGCTAAATGACACAGCCTACCATAGTACTATAAATAACCTACTCCCCAACAATTTCTCAAATCTTAACACTCCAAAACAAATTTTTTCATAAATTTGTTTAGAAAACTTAGGTCTCCCAACATTTTACTTTTTATTTTATTTTCACGGACATATTATTAATGGCAGGTGCGTGGTAAATAATTAAAAAATGATTAATGTACATGTACCAAACGTAAAAATTAAAAATTCATCATGGAATTAGATGATTTTATCCACAAACACCGACGTCCTTTTACAAGATTCAGAATTTGACACTAAAAACAATTGCCCCTCTCCCCAAATACCGCTAAATATGCCACTAACTTTTCACTTCTATTACCTTCTATAGCCTCTATGCGTGATATTAAATTATTTAACGGAAATACTCCAAAAGTCATTAATATAATATGGTTAGATAGGTACCTATTATATACTATAAAAACCACGAATTAAGATATATTTATAACCATTAATAATCAATAACTATTATCGATTTTATCGCTGCACATATACCTATAACACAGTTGGTCTACAGTCGTCATGAGTTTGTACTAAATTATGAGTAGTGCAATAAACGTATTGGTTCACATGTTTTTTTATAATTTTCTTTATTTTTGTTTAGCCAACGTCACATTTAGGATCAGTAAAAACGTTCAATTTTCATTATTGAACGGCTTTTAATACATAATTATATAAAATAACGGCTAGTTAATAGTTAAAATTATAAAAAAAAAATTCAAAATAATTGTTAAATAATATAAGAGAAAATAGTTTTTATTAAGCAAAACTAATTATCGACAAGATTGATTTTATTTTTAATTCATTAATGAATTATTGAATAATAGTTTCATAATATACCTATATATATATTTAAAATGGTCCATCCAATAATTATTTTACTATTTTATAAGTATAGTGTAATTTTCAAAATATTTTATCTATAATTCGTGTGATATTTAATAATATTTTTACAAAATTCATCAAGGATACTTAAAAATTATTTTATAGATAAAAATGCATAATATTAATTCTAACAGCCAAGATTTAAAAATGGATTACAAAATTTCTTATATTTTTTTAAAAAGTTTAGTGTCAAGTTAAATAGGTACGTACATTTTTTATGAGCTATTGAAATTCAAATTTTAACGACATTAGATAAACCATAAACGTATAAAATAACAATTTATCTTCTAACGATTTTTGTTAAAAAAAATATATTTATACGAACGCTAAGAAACTTAAAACTTGTTAACTTAAAATATAATTTTTTATACACACAAACACACTAACATTTTCAAAATATTTAGACTTCTATAAAATTATTTATAGGCAATTGAAACTTTAAAATATTTTTTATCTTTTTTAATGTTAATAAAAATGTTTAGGCTTGGTAAAAATCCCTTATTAATTGATTTTATAGAAATTTAAAAATATGTTCACACAATTTTTTAATTGCATTTAAAGTTAAAATTTTGACATAATGATAAGTTAAAAACTAAAATAGTTGGCAAATAAGTACCGCTTTGCTGTACAATAGAGGTCGAGTGGATCACTGTTATGGGTGTATTATAATTGAATTTAATATTTCAATGATATATTATTGTAGGTATATTTAAAAAATAATTTCAATATAATAACATGTTATTAGGCTGCAGCCTATATCACTTAGTATATTCCATGATATGTTTTTTGGATATAGCTATTATAAAGTTATTTTTAGACTTACTGTAGTAATTATTATGGTAAGTTCAAGGTTGATGTAATATTTTTCCAAAAATATTACATTTGACAAAAATTTTATTTCAAATGCATATAAAAAAAATTATGCCAATGTGTTTTTAATATTTTTCTACAGATATAAGAACAACTTATGCGGAATCTCGCAATATATTTTCAATAATTTTGGTATGGAAAATAATATTTTATTAGCATTATAGGAAAAAAAAATTATTGTTTTATTATTTGGTTATTCGTTTTTAAATTATAACAAAATAAAGAAATCAATTTAGTCAAAAACTGGCTTAGTACAAAAATTCCCGTTTTCCCTTAACTTTTTATTCATTTTTCCTGATTATAGAAATAAGTATAGAGAAATTTTTAATATTTAAAGTACAATTTACTATTCAAAACTACCCTCAAAAATGAAAATCGAAACATTATTGATTAATTATTGTGTACATTGATAAAAAATAAATAAATTATTGTTAGATTAATACATTGCTCCATTCAGAATCTAAAATGTACTTATAACGTTTTAAATTTTAACAGGTAACGTTAGTAAATTTAATACAAGGTTCCTTATAAGTATTTTTTACAGAAATCTTAAAATCTCTAAAATATAAATAACTTATTATAGGTATTTATAATTTTGAGTATACAAACATCACTTGTCAGATTTTGTTTTTGGAAGTCGGAAAAATTCACTCCTAAATTCAAACCACTTAAAAATAGACTATAGAACGCCCCTATGTATGCCTCTCAAAATGCATTCCATTAATGTACTTACAAAATACAATAAAAGACTAAATACCTATAGTTTATTATATATTTAATAAAATTATAAATTTTTTTACCTTTCCTGGAGGATTTTTATGGATAACTTTTCTTAATGTTTCTTTATTCGCATTGCTCATTTTAAAGTTATAAATTAAAAAGTCAAACCAAAGCGAAAAACAAATTAAAATGTATACTGATAATTAAATTAATATCCGTTATGCTGTTATTATTAACATTTAACAAGTGGGATCGCAAAAATGGAACTTCGCAGTGAAATTTAAGCCATGAACTGGACTATAGATTTTAGTCAGTTGTTGCAGGTGATAAAACTATTTTTACAATGTTATTAGCACAATAGCGGTGGATATCTACCAAATAGATAACCAAAATCGCAAAATCAAATTATTATTTAATAGTTGTGGATTTACAGACTAAGTATCAATGGACTGTCATCGGACAGATCGAGAGTAAAGGAGGGTTACCTTAGGATATTATCTGATTCGTGATTGGAATATTCAGACACATTATAAGATGTGTGATGTATGTGTGTGAAGCAACATAATATATCATTGTATCCGAATTTAAAACATGAGTTATCATTGGTTATAGAAGGAGTTTACTAATGGATATTAAACTAGCTTCTTAAATAGTTATCAATTGCAATCAAAACATTTAATATGAATAGACTAGATGTACTCAGACATTTTCAGGTTGCGCTAGATAATAGCCTTTGGTAATTTAAATTTTAAATACTATGTTAAAATAATATTTAATCACATTTAGTACAATTTTAGTTACTTTATACTCAAACAAAATAAAATTAAACGATAATAAACACTTATATAGATACAATAAAAATAAGTAATAATGACATATAATATATAAGTACTAATAACTAATTGGTGTCATTATTGAATTACCCCATATTAGGTAACAAACAGTATTAAGTAGTGCAACAAACCGATTAAATCAAAATATAATAGTATATTACTATATTAGGTAATAACTATGTAATGATAACGAAAATTTGATTTCATCTTTAAAAGTACACTTTTGTATACATATGTTAGTTATTGTAATGAAATTTTATAAAACTCTACAATATTTGTATAGAATATTTGCTGCAAATCTAATAATATTAATTTACCAAGTAGATAGAAAAATATTTTTTTTCGAAAACAACAAATATTTAATCAGATACTCAGTAATCGATCGATCTATAATTATTAAAATATAAATTTTTAATTTTCAATAATTTGAATATTTATAGTTTATGTATAATTGTTATATCAATATAATGTTGATGGGATTGAATATTGTATTAGGAAAAAACTTATTTTTCATGTCTGAAGGTAATACTAAAAGATAAACATAATTAACTTACAAACCATATAATATAAGGAGCTAAATTATTGATATACACTGAATTAAAATACAAATTTAATTGAAATTGAAATTTCCAACTGATTCATTACTAAATATGTATATTATTTTAGTATTTACAAATATTTGTAGTACTCGTCCGTCCAATTCCAATAGCTATAATGTACCACGCGCATTTGATAGTTTAATATGCCATTAATATCTACAAAATTATATTATATAGGCGTATCTATAGTAACTATTACCTATCTACTAATATCTTTATTATCTACTTCAAACAATCTTTTGCAATTAAGATTAGACATGTACAAATAGAAAAGTGAATTGAGTAAATGTGTATACGTAAGATTGTCATAAATATATTCATTATACAATTTTAAAAATATTTATGATGTTCAATATAAACTAACACAAAAAATGCCATGTGATTATGACTGTACCCACTACCCATATTATTTTTATATTACTTTCTAGCAATATCTTAACTTTAGCCCCCCCTCTATAACATGCTCTAGTTACTCCTTTCAATATAAGTCATCTTTTCGTTGATTCAATAACTAGTGTCAAAACTTGAAAGATAAAAATGCTCTGTAACTATCAATACCAAGTAATTATAAATGGCTATAACATTAAAATACGTGAAGTTACTAACATAGATACTATTACCAATTTAATGTTAAATCACAATTCCCAACAGCTGCAGGAATAGCAGAATAGCACTCTGTTCACAACTATCTACGATCTAAAGAATTTATTCGTAAATATATCGTAGATATGTATCCATAAATAGGTATTAATTTTAAAAAAAAGTTTTGTCACAAAACAAAAAATTTGCAACATTCATTAAAGTGTAGTCAATGCAAATTAAAACGTCATAGTAATCAACAAAATGTTTTTATTAATAATACGCAGTAGGTAAATATTAATATTTTGATAAAATTTAAAAGGTTGACTTTAAAATCAACAAATATAATCATTAATACCATAAAACATAATCGGGGCTTTGCATCCAAATCATTAATTTTGGTTTCAAATGCTGATGTATCCATGCTAGTGTTCAAACGGGCATTTATGTAAAAAAAATTGTATTTGCGTTACATCTAAAAATTAATTTTGGTAATTTTCTCCACTTTTTAAGATTATAAATGTTGATACATAAAACTAGATAAAAATACATTAATCATTTGGGTATGTGATCTACGCAAAAAAATTTAATTTGTGCTACTTCAAAATAATACATAACTTTTTTAAAACTTAGTAAGAGTACGCTATACCCGCATGTGTTGTCTCCGTCTTACAAATGTAAAACATAGCAAAAACTGTATTGCGCGGGAAAAAACCGAGAAGGCTACAGTAATAACTAAGAAACAAAATTTTCACCACGTAAAAAGGAAAACTTTGGTTGTAAAATATCGTTTTTATTTTTTAGATATCGTAACTAAAAAAAAGTTATTTAAGTTCAAAAATAATGGATTTTGAAACAATAAGACATTTTTTCGTATAAGTGATATTAAAAAAATAAAAACAATATTTTACAGATAATGTTCTTAATTATATTATATACCAATTTGGAGTCTTAACTATCACTACAGCCAAAGTGGTTCTATCCCGCGCAAAACAGCTTTTGCTATGTTTTATATGTGTAAGACGGAGACAACACATGAGGGTGTAGTGTTCTCTTAATACCTATGTATTATAAAATTATTCATTAATAGAGTGTATTTAAATAAATACATTTTAAGAATATAATTAAACTAACATTATATGTATATGTTTAGGTATTATGTACATTTTAATATATTTCTTGTTCAATATATAAAAAAATATATAAGCCAATTATTATAATTGTGGACATACGTTCATACAATTATTATGTATAAATAAGTAAAATATGTCACGTCAATATTACTTTACCAATACTGTGTAATAAAATTGTGTAGGTACTTATAACCTGCCAATCTGTGACACAAATAAAATTATACAATGACAAAGACCATAGACGACAGTATATGATACTGTAGAATACTGTAAACCGAGATACGGATAACGAAATAATGCTATGAAAATAATTTTAATTCAACGAACCACCTCACCTGTTCCGGCAAATTATGAGTGGAATTTACCACTGTCATTTTTTCGGTTGAGTTCATTTATATTCCGTCGGTAGTCGATGTTATCACGGACGTACTGACTCTTTAATGGTTTTACGCTCTGTATCCGTTTTTATAGGCGCGGTGTGTTCTCTTACGCCGGTAACGCGGTGGCGCCAACAGAACTGGAGAAAACTCGGTGACACCGGAAGAAGGACCAACGCTACACGGCAACGAGTAGGGACATCCTATGGTGCTGCAGAAAAGCTCCGAGACATGTGAAGACGTCTGGTGGCGCTGATAAAGACCCAACGCTGCACGCAAACGTCTGGTGTCGACCGTCATCACCAGAGGTGGTTGTCGTGCCTCGCGGTTTATCCCTTTTAATTTTTCTGATGCTTCTTTGATTGATTATAAAATGTATAATGTAAAAGCACCTAGTTTGCATTAGTAATTCCATATAATATGTACTGTTCTACTCGTACTAGCTTATCACAACATTTGGCATTTTTACATACATAACAAACATTACACGATATAATAATCATCTATACCATAAATATTGGCTCAAGGCCCCAAATAATAACATGTATCAAACAATACGGTTAATACATTAATTATTAGATACTATGAAGAATTTCATATTAACAAAATTCAGCATTACTCATTTTACACATAGAAATATATGTACTTTGAGTAGCAAAACCACCATCTATCAAAAATAAAACAAACATAAACGAAACAAAAGATAATTCAAAATTATAAAACTAATACATTTTTCAACCTGCCATTCAATAACACCTTACACTCAAATAATTTAAATAACAGCCAAACTTATTTACAGGCTAAAAAATTGAACATAAACCAGACTTGCACAAATTATAATAAATTCTAAATCAAACCAAACGAAAACGTGGCATTCTAAATGATCTCATTCCCAACGATTTTCAAACTCGTATTACAAACCCATTTATATCACTGTTAACCACAATTATTAAAAAATATCAACTAATATTAAACCTAACTCTCCTTTAAAATAATATAACATACATAACCAAGATATATTGACACGACGATGAATATCATTAAAAAAAAACAACCATAAATTAAGTTATTGGTAATATAAAATTGTGTACTTAATGTTATTAAACCTATACCTAATCTTGTTCTTACTGTTGTATGCTCCACCGCGCAGAGCATAAATGTTTATACAACAATAAACGTAAAAAGTAATTTAATTATTAATTATTATGCAATTAAGAATTAAGAACGTTGAAATCGTATAATCTTTGACAAGAGTTTACTTAAAAACATATGTTTTTTGTAATTTTTTTTGAATACTTTATTAAGCACAGTTTTTAATGCATTCAATTCAATGCTGTAGCTCGGTGGGGGGTATCTGAAACTCTACTTAGGGTGATTGATACAGAGAATATTTTCCCTCTATCCAATAACGTAGTTTTTTTTAACAGACATTCATTTTTATAATATAAAATAATATTATTCAATAAGCGTTCTCCAAAAATCATCATTTCCCTAGTAATCATTTGTGATAGTCAGCATATAAGCAACTTTAATAAAATAATTTACTTTTCTCATATTTAAAAAAAAAAATACTAACCTGTAGCTAGCAAAATATGTTAGCAACGTAAGACGAGTCGACGTTTACCACTCAAAGGTTGTTGGACTACTAGAAAAAGTCATGGTTTGGCTAAAAAAAGTTTACTACATTTGATATGAAAAGTTGATCTCGCAGCCAACAAAAAATATCAACACTTCACAAAAAAAACTGACATCTGACCGTCAAAAATCTTCGCGAAGCCATCGAATTTCAACACTTATTCATTTGCAAAACACTATAGTTGATCAGCAAATCCTTTTTCGTGACTTTTGATTGTCAACCTATGTGGAGGTTCAGAAGTCGAGATCCATTCTGAAAACTTCTTCACGTCACTCTTGTGGCTAACAAAAGTCGATTCAAAAAAATCATAGGCCCATCAGAAATATGTCAAAAAATAGTCAATTGATATTACCGCCATCACATCTTACTTTGACTATACTATAAAATCAATGATGTTGAAGTTAAATTGTTATTGTTCACAACCACTTGTATTATTGTCCCCCCACTAAAATACTTTTAGAGATAGACTGGCTTGAAGATTTTTGCCGGTCAAACTTCGGCTTTTTCTAGTGAGGTGTCGATATTTTCCATTGGTATTTGATTGTGATATGAACTCTTCATCAAACCAAACTTCGAACTTTTCTCGTCACGTGACAAATTTTTCACGACAAACGTCAATTTTCACTAGCCATACAACAAGTTTTTTACATAAAATATCAACATTTTATCAATGTTTCTAACCAACAACGAACAGTGACTTCGTTTTTTAAATATTTACCATGTGAATATAATAATTATTATTATAACGTTACAAGATCGATGATAATATTATAATTTATATTTTATATAGTCATATAACTCATTGGGTGTATTGTATGTTTTTCCGATGTTATATAGCGATGTGAACGCATATATATATAATGTTAATGATAATTGTTTAGTGTACTATATTTAATTTTTGGAAATTTAAGGACATTGTTGAAAAAATTACCAATTTTTTTTTTTTATTCAGTGAAATACATTTAAATAAATATTAAATCACATGCTTACTAGGTATACCAGAAAAACGAATAACCATGACTGTAATGTGCCTGAATTGCCTATTCAACACGTCACATGACTATATTTTATATTATATTTGAATAATTGAAATGCATATAATAAATAACAAGATACTTATATAAATACCTACTATAGACACTATATAATGGGTATAAATCTAAATGAAAATATTTTTGTTTAGATAATTTAAATGGTTATCTAAGCCCTAGGGTATATCGTATACTCCATTTAGATTAGTATCATTGTAATTTGTTTCTTTAAAAATACTGAAATTGGCAACAATATACGAATGAAACTAAATAAATGACATGACACTAATTGACATTCATAATTATAAATAATAATCCATAATATACCTAGTATTATATAATTTCAGAAAAATTAACAAGGATAAATCAAAAACAAAAAGTGTGAATGAAATATTAATTGTCGAGAACTTAACGTCTTAACATATGTATTTCGTGCAACAGTGTTGGTATAATATAGGTAGTAAGTACCTATATATGTAAATGTATAAAAATTGTATTTAATGTTTGTTATAATTATCACGTTTGTTGATTATTTGTATTGTTTTAAATAAAAATAATATATGTATTAGTAAAATTGATAAGATGTTATCGACTACAAAACTTAATCATAACAATATTGTAAAATTTAAACTTCTAAACACTCATAAAAAGTTGAATGTGACTTTTTAGTAAACTTTTTTTGTTATAGTTAGAAACTTACAAATAATCTTGTATTATATTTTTTACGTTTAGATATTTTTATGAACTTTTAGTAGTTCTAGCTAGAAAATAATTTGCAAATTTGATGAATTTCGTCAATATTCTAAGTTTAAACGCTTATAAAAAAAATATTATTAATTGGTATATAAAAAATTTATGAGGAACATTCTATTCAAATTTCAAACATTTTTACTAACATAAAAAACATGTATCGACACTTATATAATATGTTAATATAACAATATAAAAAGTTAGTGGAAATTTCAAGTTTATTTGGTTAATGGTTATTCATTTTTTTATTTACACCAGTAAAAAAAAATCGATTTTGTCGTAACCTGGTTTGGTGTAAAAAGTATTTTTTCTAATTTTAGATTATGAGCGGAACAATTATTAATATATTGATTTTATAATAATGCGTATGTGTGTGTGTATACAGGGTGTTTCTGAAGTGTGTGAGGTAATTAGTATACGCATACTCACTGTGATGTCACAATGAAGATTTTTTTGGAATTTTTTTTTTAACTTCAAAATCTGCGTTTTTTTAAGTTATTTTTAGAATATTATTTTGAATATAAAAATAAACACTCTGGTCGTATTTTTTGCAAAATTTTCATACGAATCGAGATATCGCATTATTTTTGGGCTTGTCGCGCGTTTTTCGCGCTCGAATCGCCAACTAAAAAAAAAGTCATGCGACACATCGATTTGTATGAGAATACTGCAAAATAACCAGTGGTGATAATTATTTGTTGTCATTGATAATACACGATTAATCAACACATTGTTTTACATTATAAAATAATCATAATTAAATAAAAAGTACAATTTATTTAAAAATTGATTGAGAAATCCCAGTTCTTAAGGCTATGCGTCGGACACTAAGTTCCGGATCCTCCTGTATTAAATCAAGTACCAATTTTTCATTCGCTACATTACGTACAAATCTCGGGCGTCCAAGTTCATTTACAGGTCTCACGTTACCTGAAAAAGACAACATTTTTTAATATTGTGTAAGTGTAGAATGTACTTATTTAAAATGTCATATTTGCTTAGAATTCTTACCAGTTTCCCTCAGACGACGATAAGTTGTTAAAAAAGTATTTGGTCGAGGTACTCTACGCTGAGGAAATCGTTCTGCCCATAACCTAGCTGCAAGATTTCCATTTCCATCAGCTAAACCTAGTCACAATTAATAAATAAATAAATAGTTTGTTTCGTATTACATGTCGCTTATGACAACTTAAAATAGTTACACGGGTATGTTTTGTGATAAAGTAAAATACCTAGAGTTTTTAATAAAACAAATCACCAATGGGTGATATTAGTTAAATACTTAAACTAATTGATTAAATGAATTAGTACTTACCCGACATAAAAACCATGTCTGCATATTCAATATTTGTATACGCCATTGCGCAAAAATCAAAATTTAAATTAAAAACTTTAAATCTTAAAAATAAATTATAAATATTTTAAATGTCGTACAATGACAAGTTTTGGACTGAGCTCTAATCAAACCGACTAATGTTCATCATGTACTCTGTAAGGAGTACGGTCAATTCAATATTAACGATAAAAGTATAATATTAGGTTCACTAATAAATAATAATAATAGTATAAAATAAAATGTTTATCTTATCGAGTCAAAATAATTATGTTAGGTACTGTGACATCCAAAAACTAGAATTTCAGTATAAACACACAAATAGGTAGTTTCTTTTATCTCTAACTATTATAACTTTATAAAGTTAAAAGTTATTTAATAAAGGTATTACATAAATGTATGCTAATTGCTAGTAAATTTGATCGTTTAAAACTCTGTTAACCCTAATTTTATTATTATTTCATATTTTTTATTAGTCGACAATGTAAAACAATGTGTTGATTAATCGTGTATTATCAATGACAACAAATAATTATCACCACTGGTTATTTTGCAGTATTCTCATACAAATCGATGTGTCGCATGACTTTTTTTTTAGTTGGCGATTCGAGCGCGAAAAACGCACGACAAGCCCAAAAATAATGCGATATCTCGATTTGTATGAGAATTTTGCAAAAAATACGACCAGAGTGTTTATTTTTATATTCAAAATAATATTCTAAAAATAACTTAAAAAAACGCAGATTTTAAAGTTAAAAAAAAAATTCCAAAAAAATCTTCATTGTGACATCACAGTGAGTATGCGTATACTAATTACCTCACACACTTCAGAAACACCCTGTATGTAACGCTTCGATCTTAAACATTGAGAATGATTTCTCGTAAAAAATTGTACTTAGTTTGTACTTTACTAAAGAGAAATTAAAATAATAAATTTTCAGTATTTTTCAAAATAATCGAGATAAACAAAAAAACAAATTAAGGAAAAACGGGAAATTTTACGCAAATCCAGTTTTTGACAAAACTGATTTGGTGTTTTTTTTTTTTTTGTTTTTGGTCTAACCTAAGAATGATCAACTATAGATACTTGATGTTTACACCAAATGTTTATATAATTAATTTGAAATTTGTATACACAATATAATTTTAAAAATTCGTAAAATCTCGAAAATTTTCAAATTATTTTATAGCTAGAAATTCATAAAAAAATTATTTTCGAATCAAAGGTTTAAAATCTTAATTCAAGCTTTTTCAAATTTTTAAACCTATATTAAAAAAAATTCAATTAGTTAATTTGATTTTTTATGAGCGTTTAAACTACACATTTTTATGACATTGTATAATACCAGTAAAATAACTATTTATTCTTGAACGATTTTTGATATGTTATTGTAATTAAAAAATGAATAATCCCAGATACTTGATATCTTCATCAAATGTTTATATGATCATTTTTTATACTTACATGATAAAGTTTTGATTCTTTTAAGTTACCTATTTATAAATATTTTAAATTTAAAATTGTTTTCATTTTATTTCTATAGGTGTTAGTAAAAATAACGTTCATTCGGTCAGAGAGCTTAACATTTTGTACAAGATTCCACTTAAGTTATTCTTATTAATATTATATAAAAAGTAAAAATATTAAAAATACATATAGCCAGTTTATTTTTATAAAAATTCGATGTTTAAATTTTGACGAAATTCACTCACAACTTAAAAATCATTTTGAAGAATAAACTGGGTTACCCCTATGACATCATGATAAAGACTGTCAAACTTCAAACAGTTTTTACAGGATTTAACTTAACTAAGAATTTACCATTAATGTTAGGTTTGGAACAATTTTAGCACAGTCTTATAAAATATAGATTAGCTGAATAAACTTAATCCAATTATAAATAATAATTGAAGTATACATTTAATTGTAGTTTAGTAGTCAAAAAGTTAACAAATAGTATCTAATAACATATTATAGATAGTTAAAAAAATAAATACTGTTGAGTATAGTTCATTTATGCCCATGGGTAGGTACGTATTATCTAATATGTAATTACCTACTTTACAGTTTTATACTTGTCCCAAAATATAATTAGAAACCCAAAATTAAAATATTCATCATTAAATCAGATATAGAGTTAGCACTAGGCTTAAGAAAACAAACAAACAAACAATATGATTGTTGAAATGTACATGTTGATGTGATAATATACTATTAAAATATCTGATTTTAATAATGAATTTTTCATATTTAAATATACATTCTGTACCAACATTACAACCTAACAATAGGTACATTTATTTTTATTAAAAAAAAAACACATATAATATAAAAAATCTATATTTTATTAACTCCAATTGATTTCTATCTATTAGTTAAAATGAAAAATGAAAATGTATATATACATTTAGTATTTTAAATGGAACACATCAGTTAATAATATTTAAATATTTATAATTGAGTTTATTAAAATATATTTTTACACAATACAACATAGAAGTAAAAGGATTATAAAAAATTTTGTAACAATTTTCCAAACTTGTAGAAATGAACTAAAATCATAATTTGGGTCATTTTTCATTAATTATGATCAATATATCTGGTGATATAATTACACCACTGTAATCTGATCTTAGTAAGTCAATTATAGTCACATAAAACTTAAAAACATTTTATAAATAGAATATATGTTACCGACAATTTTAAATTTCTTTCATAAAGGAGTTGGAAGAGTTATCTCCAAGGTAGTATATAATATACTACAACTTACTATCTTATTAGTTGTAAGTGTAAAATTATTATTATCTTTATTTTTATACTTAAAGTCAAAGACACAAATTAAATATCTCATGCTCTAAAAAGTATAAAAATATGAAGTTTTAAAAAGAAAAACAATATTGTTACACCTGTTTTATTTTACTATTTTTTAACAATTTTAAATAAAAATATATACATTTTATCATATTCAAATTTCTTTGTAGCAGTCCTATTCAAGATCTTAAATTTTTAGGAAACATTATTAATTGAATTATCACTTTTTGATGGAGGCAACAAATGTTTTGGTAACGAATCGGGTAATTCAGAGCCTTCTAATTTAATTTTGATTAAATACATAGCTAAGGCAAATTCATCAGAATCCAAAAGACCATCTCCATCCTGGTCAGCTAATTTCCATATTTTGGATAATACTGAATTGGGTAATTTTGACTTTAGAAATTCTTCTTTAGCAGCTAAATAAAAAAAAATTTTAATTAATAGAAAATACTTTTTATAATACTTATAACAAATAACAAAAATTACCAATTTCAATACTAAATAATTTGCAGTGTTAAGAAATAATACATTCATGTTCACAATCAAATGTTATGAACAAAACTCATTTATATTAAATAAAACATGAACAAAATTTATATTTGTAAGAAACTTAAATGATTTTTAGGTTAATCAAATTCAATTATTTTTTAAAATGTATTTTTAATATTATTATATTATTGTATTGACAAATATTATTAAACAACACTTAAGATGTGTTTTTTTTTTTTTATTACAAACACATAGTAAAATGTATGCCAAACAGATCCAATTTTATGTTTTTAACTTAAATTTTAAAGTGAATTAATCTATTAAATTTAAAGGTAAGGAAATTAAATCAATTTTCTACTTAGTTTTTCAGTAATTTAATAATTTTTAAGTGAGTTATGAGTAAATAATAATATATTCTATAATGTTACAATACTCATTTTTTTTTTTAAGAACGTGAATATAAATATGTTCTTTTATAAAAGGAACTGAATATAAAAAAATTTAATTTTCAAGTGAACTTTACAAATACTGTGAATCAAAATTTTATAATTTTATACCATGCTACTATTTACTTACCAGTGCGAATTACTTTCCCATCATTGTTTACTAGATTATTATAAATATTATCAAAAGGTTCTCTGTAATATTCAACAATCCATCTTTGATCAAATTTGCCTTCATCAATTCCATCAGTTTTAGCATTAAAAGGAGTTGAAACATCATTTTTGCTTGGAATTACATTACCTGAAAGTTATAAATATAATTATATGATAAATAGTAATATTATTAATTTTATTGAAATTACAATTTTACATAATCTTGGTATCTATACAAAAATTTATGCATTTAATCCAATAATCCTTCATCTATGTCAGTTATGGTAACTACCTAACAGTAAGAGAATTTTTAACTAAATATAAGAAAAGATGGGGAGCCAAAATTTTTATCAGACTACATCCTACATTCTTGTCTGAATCTCCCAAACATCACATTACTAAATTATTAATACTATTTATAAGTACATATAACCTACTCAACATTTTCTCATACTTAACTATACATATTATAAATAATATTATAATTTAAATTATGTCGTGATTTAAAATTTAATGGCCACGGTTCTAGAGGATATAAATATTAATAAAAACAAAATATTTTTTGCTTAAAATAATTATAAATTGATACATTTTTTAATCTAACTCTCAGATACGATATAAGTTTATAACTAATCAATCAATGTTTAATTATTTTAAATTATATTTTAAATACGTATTGAGGACAATATTGAATGTATTTTTTATAAATAAGTTTAAAGTTACTATTAAAATGAACAATTTTTATTTTTTTATTTAACAATTCTAAAACAATTTATGATTGTATTATGCCCAATTTAATTTCTTAAGTATCTTAGTAAATCTTAGCTATTGGTATTAATATTAGTATAATTTGGATTAAATAAAACCATACTTTGTATTTGTACTTCATTCATTGTCATTTCCATATTGAATCCATCCACTAAATTTGTGGCACGATTGATTAATTTTTCATCTAAATTGTTGAAAGAAGAAAAATCTTTTCCTTTTAATATTACCTATTAAATTTCAAACTGTAAATATAATTTAATGTTAGAAATCAAAGAATATATTTTGAACCTTCATATTTTCGACATCTGGAAAATCACCCACACTAAGGTGTTTGTATTTATCTTGGATTTCAACAAATACATTTTCCAAATTATTTATCAGTTCATTTTGACAATGACTTTTGTTTATAATTCTTGATAATAGTGGTACACGTGACTTGAGTTCGCTCATTATATATGCATGTACCTTAAACAAGATTTCAATTTAGTATGATGAAGTTACTTATTATTCATTTCATCATATTTTGCACACTTTAATAAGATATATACATATAGTGTACATATTATTAATACTTACAATCGCTGTGTTTGTTCTCTTTCCAATATGGTTCAATTTGGATATGAATGAATTATATGGAAGAGATTTCATATCTTGAAATAAGTCATTTTCTTCTTCATTAAACATACTAAAAATACAATTTAATACTAGTTTTAACATTAAAATGTAAACACACAAAATTATTATGAGCATAAATCATTCATTATTTCTTATTTTTTTAATAATCTCAATTATTTGAATATTTGTAATAATAAGTATTTAAGCAAGTTTCTTTTTTACAAAATTGACTAAAATTCAAAAATTAGACTTTCTATAATACAGTAATATAATATTATCTCAATTCCAGTATTTTTCAATTATTTTTTTGTTTTGATTGCTGAACATTCATTCAATTTGTGAATACTCATTTATTTACTTCAACACAAACTTATATTTTTGAAAAATACTTTTCTATATAAAATTCAATTTTTATACATTTAAATATCAGTAATCAGTTTTCACTATTCAGTGTAAGTAGTGCTCATTTTCTTAAAAAATTAAAAAATGATTTACAATTAACTATACCAATGTTTAAGTACCTAAAAACTATTAATGCTATATATTGCCTTGATTTTAATTTAATTGGTAATGAAACAACAAACTAACTTAATAATATAAACTTACATTCGATTAACATCATTTTTATAAGGCTGATCCCAAAATGAACCAACATACACTCTTGGAACTTCTGGACAATCTATTGTTTTTCCAAGAGCCCACATGAGTGCACCATAAACTCTTAGCACTGATCTTGCACTTAAAAAATAATAATAGTAATTATAATAATTTAAATATTTATTTAAACTAATTAGTAATTATAATTATTTAATAGAAAACAATGTGTCTAAATGATATTGGATAAATTCTAATTAAACTATTCATTTTTTAGAGGATGATCTCTTAGTCTTTCTCTAAACAAAATTAATAACTCATTATTATAAAAAAATTCAAAACATTATAAAATATAAATAAATCTTATCTCACCATTTAACATTTTAAATGTTAAGTCAAGAAAATTGAACAAATTATATATTTTACAAATTGAAAACCATAATTTTAAAAAACAATCAAGTTATTTTAAGTATACTAGAATGTAAGAATATTTTTAAATATTCAATATTAGTTATTAAAAGAATTAGTTTGTTTAAATTAAATATTTTTTAAACAAATTATTTTCCTATTATTATACAGTCATACAATACTAATATTTAATATTACTTATATAGTATAAATTTATACTTAAATTCAATCATACTGAAGTATATTTATAATGAATATTTTCATGTACACAAGAAAAAGAGAATGAGTAATTATTTAAAGTATTATTATTTAATTTTAAAAATACAAAGTTCAATTCAACCAAGTACAAAACTTACTCAATTGTATCTGCTTTATTTAATATAATTCTTAATTTGCTATCATGGTTTTTTAATACATCAATAGCTGCTTTCAATTCATCTGAGATATCCAATTTATTAGCATCAAAAGTTAATACTATCATATCTGACCGCTCAGCAAACCAATTTAAAGTTTGATTAAAATTATATTCTCGTTGTGCTCTTTGTTTCTCTCCTGATAATATACCAGGTGTATCAACTAAAGTAATGGATTTCAATAATGGAGTATTCACAATTCCACAACTAAGTTTTTTTAAGAACTTATTTCCAAATCGTGACAGGTCAGAAAAATGTTTAGATGGGTCAGCTACAAGAGCATTACCAGGTATAGACTGTTCATTATCACCACCCATGACCACCATAAATTTATCTGTTGTTGGTTCTGGGCCTATACGAATACCAGGATAATCTTTTTCAATTAAATATCTAAAACAAATTTAATGAAAAAAAATTATGTAATAATGTCCTAGCATAGATTTAAACAAATTATTATTTACTTTATCATTGATGTTTTGCCAGTAGAATATTGACCAACAAATAGTACCATGGGTTTTGCATCAAAATCTTGATCGGTTAATGGAGGCAAATGAAACTCATGAAACAAATATTGTTTTTCAAGAGGTAAGACTTTGGATTTATAAATGTTTTTTAAACGATTAAGACATGTATCATCTTCTTTTACAAAATTCCTAAAATAATTAAATTCATTAAATTAAAAAAATATTAAACAATAAATGATAATTATTCATATATTTAATTACTTGTAAAACAAACGGTGAATTGTCTTAGTAAAATTCAGATTTCTACTAGCTTTACAGCAACGGACATAACAATATGAAAGTACACCCATTTTTATAAAAAATAAAAATTATGTTATAGGTGAATTCAATTTTTTAGTATTATGTAAAATAGTTATAAATATTTAGTATTATAAATAACAATTAACAATTAATGTTGAAAGAATAAATAATAAACATTTTCGTTGTTCATAAACAAAATTAGAAATAAAGTATCTAAAACGGAACTCAGAGTTAGAACTTTCGAATTTGTACTTTTGAATTATGAAGCTTCAAACGAGAGATCATAGTATGTAATTGCTAGCAATACATCACACAAACAACTAGTTACTGTCAAAAATACAAAATGAAAAGTTGATCATGACAACGAATTAACAACGACGAATAATATCTGTAATATGGCCAGACAAATAAGACCGGCTGACGGTTAAAGGACAATATAGATAACAGGTATCAAAATAAAAAAAAAAACTAACCTTGAAAATTTCAAATAATTTAAATTCATTCAAATAAAATCATAAATTTAAAGAAGATAATCGATTAGTAACGTCAGTAATTATGGGCACTAGAAATTTGCCGCCACTAATTAAGGAAATAAGTAATTTTGTATATTACCCATGCATATTTTTAAACTGTAATAATACTAAAAATCAAATGTCATTTAAAAAAGACATAAGAAATAAAGCAAAATATTTTATCTTTATCTATAAACTACCTATATAATATACATCTTTTTGTACAATATTGTAATAATATTTTGTATAACATTACACTTTTTATAGGTACCTATAGGTAGGTAATAATAACACATTACACATCTAGCTTTTTGATTAATAAACGATTTAATTATATTTTTGTAAAGTGACAAAACCAGGAAATTATTCGATTCCATAGTTAAATTGAATAATATTTTCTATTTATTTATATTTCATGATCGTAAATAAGTTTTTACTCGCATAAAAATGTCGTTCAAACGGTCAAACGATTAGTTATTTTACTAGTGTAAAAACATTAAGAGGACGGCATCCCGCATATGTTGTCCCTATCTTACAAACGTACATCATTACCAAGGCTCGTAAATTCATGCATCTGCATGTTTTTTCTGCTACACAGGAAAACATGCTAACTGAGATACAAATCCGTTTCATAACAGTAATAATAATAATATAAAGTTTAATAGTGCATGTTTTTGCATGTTTTGGGTGTAAAGGCATATTTGGCATATAGTCGATTTTTTTTGAGTTGATAGTGCATATTATTTCATAAAAATTTTTTTAAACAATTAATTGAAAAGTTTTTTGTTTCTCATTTACTGTCCCGTTTATAAAATGATTGTGTTTTGATTTATTTTTATTCTGGTTAGGTGACTGGTGTCCTAGTACATACCTATTTAGATTTTATGCGTTTTACGTAGTAACGCGGAAGCAATGTTATCGCTACCACTACCATCCTCCACCGTACAAGGTCCGTCGTTGAAACGAACCCTGTACATGCATGTACACGCGTGTGATGTTTTTCACCAACCCGCTCTAAAATGTTTGTACATTGGTACAGTACAGTTTTCTTGCACTCGCCGATGAGTTGCTTACTCGTATGAATCGTATGCGTTCGTCCGTTCGATTTACTGTTTTCGTGTAAGGTATTACCGTACACATTATTCATATTTTATTTAAATAATGCCAAAAGAAAAACTAACAATTGCAGGCCGCTTGCATTATTTTGTGTCAAAATTTGGTGTCGATTATTATTTTAAAATTTGCTCATAATTTTTTTACATAATGCATATTTTGAGTGCATAATTTAAAAATTTTCGGACATATAAATGCATATTTTCGAACTTTTAAGTACATATTTTAATGCATATTTTGCCAATTTTTAGTGCATGAATGCATGCTTATTTATGCATTTTTTAGTGCATGAACTTACGAGCCTTGATCATAACAAATATGCGTTCAGCAAAACACATTTTGTTATATTAACTTTAATATTAGAGTAATTTTACCTATTATCAAATTTAAAGGTAAAAATATTATCTAAGCAATGTTATATGCTTTTATTGATATTATTATTTTAAAATGAGTAATGAACATTTTAAAGTTGTAATATTTTACATAGCTATAACTCACTTATACAGTTATACCTATTACTTACTAGGAAGTCGCTACTAATTAATAAATAAGTATACTTATTATTCATTACCTATAGGCTATAGATACAGTGGTGTCATTTGGACTGTGCAGGATATACATTTGTATATTTAAAATCCAATATTGTAGTAATTTGGCCCACTTTATACATTGATTGGTCTGAATAATTGATAGTGGATTGTGTTTAAAATTAAAATGGACTGTTTTATACACTATGCGTATTAAAAAAAAAAAATGTTAATGACGCCACTGTATAGGTAGTTACATCTTTGTTTAATTCAAAATTATTATTGTTCTACAATTGTAGAACACAATAGATACATTAAGATTGTAAAGTTTCTTTTTTATTATCTATAATATTATAATAGTGTTTATATAAACACTCTATATTTACTTATAAAAAAAATAGTTTAATACACTTCAGTCTTCAGTACCTAGTTGTGTTCCACAAATTGCCTATATAGTAAGGTAGATTAAAATTGAATCATATTACAACATTAAATATACAATCATTTAATATCATTTAATATTTTAATCTATAAGCTTTGCAATTCATGACATTCAACTTAGTTGGTTATAAATTTTAAAATTGATCAAATTACAATTAACAATACTTACATAGTAATGCAGTACCAATATACATAAATAGGTGCACATTTTGAGATAGCCAGATAGGTATCTGTATAGTTTTGAGTTATGTTAATATTTAGTTAATAGTTAAGTAATAACTAATAAGTCTATAAAGTTTAACTATGTGTTTTATAGATTATTGAGTACACGCACAACGTTATTGCAGCGTATAATATAGATTATAGCCAATTACAGGTGTATGTGTATAACCATGTAAATAATAGGCAATAGCCAATAAGTACCTATATTATATTATATAGTATATTATTTTTTTTTTTTTTTGACTTTAATAGAATTAGCTTTTACAGTTTTTACAAAAATATTATTTAATTAATGATAAATTTAAATTATAAGATGTACAGATATTATAAGGGCATAAGGCATAATTAATTCTATTTTTATTTAAAGAACATTAAAAATGAATTATAATAATTAGGTATTACAAATAAATAAATGCAGAGGTTCCCAACCATTTTTGACTCACCCTAAGGTATGTTCTAAACATTTGAAGGTTTCAATATAGTGTGTCGTAGATTTATTTGTTATAACTTCGGTTTTCTTTAGGTAGTTGTAACTTGTAACTTGTAATCAAACATATTATTATTATTTATTATCCACTTAAATTATTATATTAAAATATACATTTTTTATTAATAAAGCATTCAACACATACGCTATAACTTTTATAAAATCATTATTATTTTTAAAATTTTGAAAAATATGTATAATTACTTTATGTTTAAAATAATTTCATGGTACCCTAAATTCAAGTTCGTGAAACCCTGGTTGGGATTCTCTAGCTGAATTTATGTATAACTTTAAATATTAAATGATGATGTAAAATTATTTATAAATTGGCTTATTATTATTTTTTCAATTTAATAATTCTGGCTCTCACATTCTTATAAGAACATACTAACTATATAGTGTTAAGTTTATTTTGTTATTTATTATATTTATTTGAACTCGTGTTGCTGTTAAGGTACGTATCAAGCATATCTGATTTAAGACGTGTTCTTTCAATACATTTAAAACAGTTTCGACTTACCTATTAAGAATTAATAATACACACAACACACGAATAGTCAGTAAATATATTATTTGTATATTATGCTCCCCATATTATGTCGGTAATTTTCGAAAAATATAAGTTAAACACTTGAATGTACCATGTTGATAAAAGAATAAAAAAAGTAGTCATTTCAAAATGAGCCATAGAAAATTTGGCAAAAAAAAGTGAAAGAACTACGAAGACGTGGACCAAGTAATTAGTTATTTTGGTAAATTTAATGTTTAAAACACCGAAATTATTTGTAAAGTAAATATTTCAATAAGTTAGACAGTCGGACGTTAGACATACATATAATTTCAACAGTTACCTACCTATTTAAACAAATAATTACTGTATTGGGTCTTTATAATACTAGCTGAATAACCCGGTTTCGCTCGTGTGTTAAATAATCGATTCATATTTTATAAGTAGGTCTTTTATTATAATTAAACTATTTTAAGTCTAGCCATGAAATATATAATCATTTTTATAATTTAACTTAATTTATGATGTTTAAAACTGAAATTACAAGTAAAATAAATTTTTAAGTAATAATAAGAGTGATTTACTCGTAGGAGTATTTGGAATAACTTTGTGAAAAAAAAATATTCTTTTATATATATAATGATATTGATGTTTTGGTTCATATTTCAGTGTAAATAAAATATATTTTAAAAATATTGTTATTTTAAAAATCAATAATATTTATTATGTTCATTGTTCAGTATATTATTACTAAGCTACTAAGCATAGAAAACATTTAAAGTTGTATTTATTTTATTTTTATACTTTATAATTCCATATATTTGTAATAAAATAGTATTCCAATTCCAATGTAAAAGATTTTATTATTGCTATTTTTTTTTAATTTATTTGTATATTTGTTATTACAACTAATGCGAAATATTAATATATTTTTATCTTTTACTTAAGAGTAAAAGTTTATTATATAATATTATATGATATAAAAATAAAAGTACACTGTTGCATTTTTTGTTTTTTTCTCTAACCCACGTGCAATATGGAAAATTTACTTTTAATTGGTAAAACCAATAAATGTGTTGTTAGATTTATTATTATAGCAAAATAATTAATTGAATTAGGTAGCCAATGATCAAACCCCTAAAATTAATATTGTCTATATTGTGTCTTTTAAAAATTGTATGCAAGTTATGAGTAAATATATAAACCTATATGAAATATAAGTAATATAACAATTAAATTTTCATACATCAAAGAAAAATCGAAAAAATCAAAAGTACATATACTACATATTGTGTTCTTAATTTAAAGTTTGACAATAGATTGATTTACTTTAACATCAAAGCATTTAAAGCAAATACAGTGCGTGAAATCTTTAAATACTGGATACTATAGCCTGCTGAAATTTTGTTCACTATTCAGAGGTGTCTGGTATTTAGAAGAATAAATTGTAATTTAATTAAATTAATTCTATTTCATTTTATTTTTACATTATAATTAAATACATCTTAAAAACTAACATTTATGAAAAAAAATTACTTTAGTTAGTTTACTAGCTTAAGGCATAGTCATTTCGTAGTCATTTCCCGTTGTCTAACCCGAACGGCATCCGTTTGAGCTCTACTACCCATCTGGAGTTATAATAAATGATTTCTTTTCTATAGCATTCTTACTCATGGATAGCTGATAATAATTGAAAAACATGTCTAAATTAGTATATAATTTCATATCTATGTAATAATTGGTTCAATTGTTCATTTATAAGAGGTAATGGATAATCTTTCATAGTTATTTTAGCAATAAGATCTTAATAATCGACACAAAATATACTTCCTCCATCCTTTTTCTTACCAAAAATTGAAGACACATATGGAGAATTTAAATCGGAAATTGTACTACATTTTTTTAAGTCTTCACACTTTCACATCTAATTTATTAATTTTTGTTCATGTCGTCACGTAGCTGGTATAAGGTCGGAAAACTGTCAGAGACACATACGCTCGAATGTTCGATAGTATCAGGTCCTCCCTTCGTCATTTTTATCAACATTTAATGCTACTTGATTTCCGCCATTTTTTAAATATGTGAATACTTATTTTATACATTAAACAGAACTTGTTAATTCTACATAAATGTATGTGAATTAAAATTTAATAGTGCATAATAAAACAAAATTGAATGGAACTATGCCTATCTAAATTCTTAATCCGTTAATTTTATCTTCATAATTTCTCGATTATCTTCTATAATTTGTCATATTTGTCTTTCTCATCCAATGTAAATTTTTATTTAAAAATAACCCAATTGTATCATATTAAACTAAACTATCTCATTATAATGAATCTATATTTATAATTCGTATTAGTAATTTCAGAACATACAATTTTATCTAACATAAGTGATTGAATTCGTTTGTTCAACCACAAAATAGTATGTGAATATGAAGTAAACCTCGTCGTTTTTGCTATTCAATCGAGTATACGTGGCAGATGTGGATACAAGGGGGGGGCTATGCGATCTTAAGACCCTCCCTTAGGCCTAAGGTACCTACTTAAAATATTTCAAAACTTAAACTTATTGTCTATACTTTTATGTGCTTGAAGTATTTTTTTTCGTTTAGCTCCCCCCCTTATTTAATTTCTAGATCCGCGCCTGATACATGTCAATGTGGCATCGGTTTTTTCAATGAAGTTGTTTTTTGAATATAGATCAATGAATTCATTATTGAATTTCCTTTCATTTGTAATTACATGCAAATGTTAAAACTAAATCTGAACTTCTATACTGTTTAACATAGGCCAATCCATTTTGCGTTCATTCATGCATATACTATGTGTTTATGTAGAGTAGATCCTTTAAAGTTTTATGAATAGGTATACAACTAATTTTACTAGTCGATCTATTCGAACGTCCTATTCTATTATTGAATCTTTAAATCAATTTAGTTATATCTATCGTTAGTATTTTTTATTGATATTGAAATAATTTAATTTGTAGGTTTTTATTTTTTCTTACGTGTCAACTAAATACTGATAAAACAAAACGCTATACCAAAGTAAAGATCTATTGTCACTACCCCTCGTAATAATTCTGTAAGCATAAAAATTAACTATAGAAAAAGTTTTTCTTAAGGGAAGATTCGTTGTTTGTTCACATTGTGAAATGTCAATTGAATATCTATCTTCTCTGTAACTTACATAATAAATGCATATTGTAGAGCACCATAAAATCGATGAAGTTTATTGATCCATTGTAATTAATAATTATTGTGGCTCTGAATCACAATATCTCACTTTTCAAACTTCTATCCTACTACCATTAAATGTAGTGCATTAACTATTAGTTTATAAATCTTTAATAAACTTATTTTCACAATGAATCAAATATTGTAGTTTAATAACTAACCATTGAATGATATATACAATATATTTAAAGCATTGAAGTTGAATCTTCTTAGTTAGGAAAAGTTATTAAGCTAATGATATTGCTATACTAGGTAAATTCTGAAATGAAGAGGGAATGAAAATTGCACTTACTAAAAGCAGATAAAGCCTTAATACTTAGTAGTTTGAACACTGGTATATTTAGGGCTGTTGGGGATTTCTACTCGCCTCAGGGTTAGGATTTTTTTGTTTTAAAACAACCGTTATACTTATTGAACAACATTTTAAATTTGTCACATAAATATAATATAATGTAATAAAGTTTTAGCCCCCCCCCCCCTCACACCCGCACCAAAAAAATAAATTATAAATACGCCACTAAATTTGATGATAAGTTAAAGACGATGTTAATTTGCAAGTTGATAGAAATGAATTCCAGTAGGTAGCTAATAAACATAGCCAAAACAGTATACACGATGAAATCAATTTGATAATTTATTCAAGAAATAAGGGATATTATATGCACTGGGAAAGTTATTTTAATCAAAACGCTTGTCCAAAAGATCGAAGGGATATCTATAGGTATTCTATCTTTCTACGTCTAATTCTGACTTATGGATATCAAACATTGTTGGTAACTGTTATGATGAGGAAATAATAAACATTTTTGAAAGAAGAGTGCTACACCAAATCTACGCACTTATATATGATAGACAATGAAGAATTTAAGAATATAGGTAAACAATTTAACCAGGAAGTCTACCAACTAAAATATTTGAAAAGTATAATTCTTACCATAGAACTGCGTATCTATAAAGCAAAAAACTATAATGGGTTGGTTATGTATGGGAATCTAGAGGTATAGCATACAATATTTTTATCAGGAAACTGCAAAATGGAAAAGGCACTAAACTGTGTGCATTTTAATTATATTATTTTTACAAGTATGCTTGTTAATAATAATTATAGGTAAAAGGTACCCAACAATAAGAAAAAAATCGTGTGGAAGTCGATACTCGAATAAAAACTATGTTCCTAGTAGATCTCTGCCAAAATAAGTTTGGTCGCCTCTGATATAATTTATAATTTTTGAAAATAATAATTACGCAATTCTATTGTCTTAAGGCTGTAGTGACAAAAACCAACTTATGTTTTTCACTACTTAACCCACCTGCTCCAAAAAAAAAAAATAATTCCATGTGTGCGGAGTACGTTAAATTTCGTGACAGGTGGAACCGTAAATATATTAAATCGAAAAAGATATCGGCCCGCGCTTCACGTATAAACTTTCAAAATCTCCGAAATGTGCGTCTACCGATAAATTCATTGATTTGGGCGTGCTATGCTCGATCGACCTGCGATGACTGCAGTGTGCTGCGCGTCGACGTGTGCAGACGTTACGCACACGGGACGCGCTACCCGCCGAACGCAGATTGTGGCGCGGACGTAATCGAAATAATAATAAGCTCTACTAAACAAACAAACGGTCTGTTGTGTCTGTTATGATGTATAACATTAACAATAATATAATATTTAACAACGAAAACAATAATAATAATAATAATAATAATAATAATAATAATAATATTGTTATCACCGTCGCGCCGGTAGAAGCGAGCGACGGGGTAGCTGACGGTCCGACTGGCGGGCGGGTAGTGTGGGGCGTGAGACAAAAATGTGAAAAAAAAACGACCTTGAAGGTTCAAGGTCGATATGAATAATGAATAAAAGGTCAACGCCGTCGTCGCAATCACCGCATATGCGTCCGCCCCCGATAAGTTTTATCGGTTGAAAAAAAATATACACACACATACACACGCGCGCGCACGCAAGCACGCAATCACACATTTATGATTATAAACGCACAAGTATTGTGCACGCCGCAGCAGTCGTTCAAAAGTCGCGAATCTCGCGGCCGACGGAGATCGACGGGGACGCGAATCGGTCGCGACAGATGGCGTTGCGGTGCACAATAATAATAATATCTTACACCCGTTTCCATTCTGTAACATAACGCGGCGGCGGCGTTGGCGGCCGGAGAGTGCACGGCGCCGCGTGCGTGTGCTGCCGCCGTCGCTGCTCTCCGCTCCCTCCGTGCGACGCGCTGTCAAGCCCAGACGACCTTCATCTTCATTCCCGTTCACCCTGCGCACACCGCTCACCGATCGCGACCGACGACCATCCTCCTCCCTCCCGCACCGACGCCGTCACTCGTTCGTCGTGTATTACTCATACGCGTACGTATATATATATATATATATATATATACACACACACACACACGTCGTTTTATTATGTATATATATTGTATATAAATACAATATATGCGTTCCTACGTCCCGTCGCCGCCGCCGCCGCCGCCGCTGCCGTCGTCGTCCCGGTGCAACAGCAAAGCGGCGGCCGCCGCCTGGTACACGCACACGCACACACGAGAGCGCTCCACACACAGTCACACGATCGCCGCCGCCGCCGAATAGTCGCAGTCAGTCGCGGACGCGGTCGCGTTTTAACCGTTGTCGTTCGTCTTCCCGTTCTGTATTCGTCGTTGTTGTCGTCCTCGCAGCCGTGCCGTTTTTTTTTTATTATTATTTTTCATTTTCCCAAATCTCTTCGTTATACACAGCCGCACAGGAGGTATTATTATTCGCCCGAAGAGCGAACGTTCTCCCTCGCCGACGGTAAATAGTATATATAGTATAATAATTTAATAAATCGTGCGCTGTGTTGTCGTCGTGTTCACCGACGTCTTCCTGACTACCGTTTCGTCCTGCCGTCCTGCGGTGTTCGTCTAACGGGATTACCGGGATAACGTTTAGAACGCCAGGTAAACAATATAAATGGACATAGTATATCATCAAACATATTTCATAAGGTCAACGATAGTATTATAAATATTGTACACGAATCGAACGATTTGTAACGGAAGATGTGTCGTGTCTCGTAATGTCTTGCCGCGGCGTTGACAGGCTGTTCGTTGTTTACAAAACAACGTTGTTATACATAATACGCGAGTAGTGTTTAGGTATCTGTAGACTTCGTCGTAACCAAAAAAAAAAAATAAAAAAAAATGGTATCTGCGGCGCGCAGAGTGGCTTCGCGTGCAATAATAATAATAATAATATTGTAATAGCGCCGCCGTCGTTTTGTTTATTGTTGTTATATTATTATTTTTATTGTTGTTACTAATATTTTTCGTTCGTTTCCAGCCATTGTTTGTATGTCGACACGACGGAACTTTGCGGCGTTCCTATGCTGGAATGGACACGAGGTGTTTGTCGGTGTTCAGGGGGGAGGGGTGGAGGGAAGGACAGGAATCGGCGGTCGTGGGGTGGTAGGAGATGGGTAGAGGGGGGCCGTAACGGACGTGGCCAACAGAGATGCCGGTTGACGGCCTCTAGCTGCGGATGTTTTGTAACGGTATCGTGCCATTCTTTGTGAACTCTCGTCGAGCCCCGCCACCGCCGCCGCAGCCGTAGCCACCGTTCTTTCCCGTCGCCGCAGCCGCTACCACATTACCGCCACCCTTTTCCTCGATTTTTCAGACCGTTGACCTTGAACGCGCCGCACGGACGCTCGCTCGCGCACTGCCGCCGTCGTCCTTATAAGGGCCACGGTAACGTTATTTATTTTCAGCCGTACTCAAAATCGTAATTTCATTGTACACCGACGATTTCGGAGTCCACGGTCATAATGTTCTTTGTTTTTATTTACCTCGGACGGTAAACGCTTCTCCGTGATCTACGACTAGTATTTCGCGTCAACGGACAGCTAAGCACGCGGTTCGGTTTGGAAGTCGCAAACCCGATTATTTTATGTACGATAATTCCATAAGTATATATAATGTATGTGCATACATATATATATATATATATATGAGTATCGTGATATATATTACACTGTTTACATATTATTACATATTATACACAGTAATGTTAGTGGTAGGAACTCCCGAATAGTCGCGAAGTCAACGGCCGATACGCGCCGCCCCACGGTCTCGGTCATCTTTCCTAGGCCACGTCAAACTGCGGTCAAGGTCACTATTAAACGCCCGGCGACGATGATAATGATGATATTATCATCATTTTAAAAAGACACTATTGTTTATTCCTATTTTTTTTTCTGTCAACAACTATTAACCCACTCTAAACCTATACGATGCATGCACGCGAAGTCACCGCTCCTCGATGCTATAATGTTACCAATCGCCACCGTGTTTGATGTTTCTATAGTCTATACGGGTAAATCTATGACTCGCTTAATAAGTAGGACCGAATTAACACTATAGGCCCAAAAGGAGCTATGCCGAAGGAGCGGACGTTAAACTTAGAGTACTATAGAGACATTTTGGTTGGGCATAATATCTAGTAAAAAATATTTCCATTATAAAATTGTACTATATCTGATATGCGAGATAATGTAAAAACATTAAATCAAATTAAGATTGGTATTTGAAAATAAAAGGGCGCATGACAGAACCATAAGGCGTGTATGTAGGGCCGATAACGGATAGCTGTAATAAGTATTTGTTCGATTTACTGACATAATTTTTTATTTTTATTAAATGTTTGTTTTATTGTCGTAACTCAACAGCAGAGGTGTATGCGATTTGATTATTATTATCTCGCCGATGTCTATTACAATAATTGAAAAATAATAAATAATCTATCCATAATCGCGTGATCGAAAAACAACGATGACATACTGGCTTTGATTTTTTAGAGGATTTTAAGCTATGACTCGTATTACAAAATGTATGGTGCTATATTTTATGCAACGTTTGTTTGGATGAATTTCGTTCCGATGTTTTGCGCGACACCGGTTTAGTAATTTTCAATGTTTATACTATTATCTATCGTTCATGGTCTTGGGTGTTTAAAATACTAAAACTCTAACCAGGACAGATTAAATAGATTAACTTTGTTGTCAGTATACTCTGGTAGGTATATCTGGCCTATATCTCCTAAAAAGAGGTCATTAATGGATTGGGAAAAAAATCAAGAAAATTAGATACTGTTCTATAAAAAAATCTTTGTATACATTATACAACATATTTTTAAATATAACCCTCTCCCCCATATTTATTTATTTATTTATAAACTTTTAAACAAGAAAAAAACAAACATTACATAATAATTGGCATATATGAAACTAATAGACAAAAAGTATATGTCTTATAAAAATAAAAATATAAAATTAATTAGGCTATATTTAAAATATCTGTACGTCACTGAATGATATAATTTGTTTTTTCCATTAATAGTTTCTTATGATGGTAATAGTTGTCACGTCGGATGATCAATACGACCTTGCCCTATTGGGTGTAAACCTGTTATTCAAAATTGTTATTAGTTTTAGTATTCCTCTACGATATCTACATAATAGACGATCTGTAAAAAATTCTGCTATATACCGCGTAATATGTAGTGGTTCGACGTGAGTTCAATACGTCTGACAACGATATGTTGTAACTGAAATTCATCTAATGCTAATATTATACATCATGTTTCAATTAAATTATTATCATTTGCCATAGACGAATTCCTTCGACTGAATAATAATTATTATAAACACTATAAATAAACGTCTATAAACAAACGTATTGTTCAAATAATTACAGTATCATTCTAGCAGACAGCAGAAATATATAGTAAAAATGTGCGAAAATGCGGAATACAGATGTGTCCCCGCAAGTATAACTACTGTTTTACTCGTCAATTGGTCACGTTTAACTATTCAATGAACCGCGCATTCAAGACGACTGTTGCGCAATTAAATTGCGGTAAATTGGTAACATTACCGTCCTACCGATATCACTATGACACTATACTATAATGTTTGATACATGCATATTTTTCATAGAACAATTTTTTTTTAAATATTCCACTTATTATACCGAATACCACGTTGTGG
This sequence comes from Rhopalosiphum nymphaeae, assembly GCA_036289425.1. Taxonomy (NCBI): domain Eukaryota; kingdom Metazoa; phylum Arthropoda; class Insecta; order Hemiptera; family Aphididae; genus Rhopalosiphum; species Rhopalosiphum nymphaeae. Next base: position 8,441,235 of record JAZAQC010000006.1, on the reverse strand, counting down.
ATCATATGAGTAGTGCTTTATATAACTGGTTTTTGATTGTAATCAAATTAACCCTATGCGTTGTATTCGTGAATTTTACCCTAATTTATTTTATCCAAATTTTTCAGTGTGACATTTTTTTGAGTACCATCTTGCATGAATGAATTATTATTCCGTTGGATAGGTAAGTTTTGTATTTTTAGTACAAAAAATCTATGTTTCGTTTATTTTTATACTTTAATTAGGTATATAATGTGTCCTATGAGTATTTTTAACGTTTTTTTCTTCTCAGAATAGAGGTATATTGTAGTTTGAATATTATTGTTATTAATATTTGCACAAAATTACATCACCCATAAAAATACCCCTCTTGACAACCCCATGATCTTTGTTGAACAGTTGTACTACTTAATACTTTATACCTTCAAAATAATTGCGCCACTGTGATCGTATGAAATATATAACTGTATATATTTAAAGAGAGAGAAAGAACAGATGGTGTGCTACGTTCGGTCATGATTCTGATTGTTTTTTATAATACTGTATATATCATTCCTATTGTGCTGGATAAGAAAAAAAAGGACTCGTCAACAACATTGACATTATAATAATAAAATGCAGAATTGTGTGCACAGTCGAATCATATAAAATAATAATAATAAAAATAATATATTTTCTGCCATCTCCACCGTGAAGGTAGTCGCACCTCTACCAGGCAGACAAATAATACGTAAATTCCGTTTGACGAAATTAGAAGACGTCATACACGATGTACGTTAAAGAAAAATATACGTTTGAAACTTATATTGACCTAAAGCTATTATATGCGTCGTCGTTTATCCACAATATAAAATATAATAAAACACAACAACGTGTAATGGACGGACAAGCGCGTAAGGAAAAAAAATGATATATTATTATACAAAATGACCTAAGAACAAAGACGGATCGATAACACAGTGCTAACTTTCTCTTTATCGAACAAAAACACCCGACGACTATATTATAATTTACCAGCTATTCTATATAACGATAATATTATAAGCCGATTGTTCGAAATTCCTCGATCTCGTTTTGTTTACCTCGAAACATAGTAGACTTGGACGCAATGACACACAATTCAACAGGTGTTCAACTTTTCATTTATATAGATTCGCTGCTATATAATATAATATAATAATACAACATACACACATAATATATATTAACCGTATAAGAGGTACTCGTACTTTATGTCTGTATAATGTCCATATATTGTGTATAATATGCATCTCGATGTCTCGATAATATGCAATATGCTGATAATCAAATACTAGTTTTTAATTCTTAACGTTTCTGTAACTATAGTAACGACATCATAATAGGTATTTAATATTTATGTATACCTCTAAACTAGTTTAAATTAATTCAGTTATTTATCCAAACAGGTTATACCGTTTACTCATTATTGCAATATATGACTCGCTGGTTGGTATTGGTTAATGTGTATAATCTCTTTTTATTTAATACTATAGTCTATAGGACTCCTGCGTTTTTAAATGATTTTTTTCCTGTGACCCAAAATAACGATTTAATTATCTACTTAAACTCTATTTATGTTTTTCAAATTGTCTTATAGTATTACTATTGTTTTATAACTTATAATAAATTATAACTATTTTATAAAATAATACTGTAAATCATATTTGAGATAATATATCTAACCTTACGTTTATTGTATTAACACATATTTTTACTGTTTATTTGACTGTCGGGTTAAAGGTACTTACATTAATTATCAAATTGTATCCGTTTTACCATTCATTATGTATAAAAAATATCAAAATTGAACTACCATTAAGTGAAGAATAAATTTAATAGTTGAATAATTTTGTATAATAGTTGGGTAACTATCAGATTTTTAAAAACAATTCCATAATACATAAAAATTAAAATATGAATGAAAACAAATATTGCTTCTTTGAATGTTTTCGACACATATTATGGTATTCTGGTTTTTATGTTTACGACTTCAGAGATTGTGTCATACAACTCGTACACTTTACGTATCACAATAGTCAATATAATATGATATGAATAATGTAAATATTTTATTTTAATAATTGGAATTTTCACTAAAGGAGCATATATTGCATATTCCGTATTGTGTATAATGTACTCAATTCATTGGTAACAAAATGTTTGTAACAAGGTGAATATAGAGTGAATGTGCCTTATTAATTGTTCAATGATGTACCAATCGCAAAGACGGAAAGAGATATTGAAAAAAAACATATTAAATAAATATTGATAGTTCAACATTCTGCCGACTTGGTATATCCATTGTTAATTATTGACTTATTGTTGATGGTTATATAACTATTAAACATTATTTCAAATTGTAAAGAAAAAGCTAAAACCCAAGTGTTAAACAAATAATTTAATCGTTTTATTATTTTTATTAAATTATTTTTTTAGTAGGTAGGTACTGTATACATTTTTCTTCATTTTCGTCGAGTCTTATACTAGCTTTGAATATTAAAGAATTCATTGTTATAATCTTTTCTAATGATTTTGATCATTAAGAATCTAGAATAAAAATGTTAGAGATAACACCATTATTCAATTTACTTAGGATAAAAAATGTTAACGTATAGAAGACTAGATGTCTACGATGTCTTCTATACGGATTAGATATCCGTTTCTATATTTCGTTTTATGAAGAATGTAAAGCCATATATTAGCTAGTTGGGGATTTTATTTTAAAATATGATACATCAGTTTGTCATAATGAATTTATATTTTACACATTGCTATTTATTTTTTATCAACTTTCAATTGTGTTTCGATGAATATTTTAACGAATTATGTATTTTATTTTGGACATTATGGATGATATTAAATACAAACACAGTTTAAACGTATTTTATGTAATATTTTTGAATTATTTTGGGTATAATGAAATTGTTTATATATGTATATATTGTATAATATATACAAATATATTAGTGCTCCGATATGAACAACTATATTGAATGTTGATTAAAGCATCAATTTAAAAAAAATGATGTATACTTTTCTTTATACAAGCACGTAAAAACGATATATTATCTAAGATCCTATATCAGAATAAAAATGGCATATATATTATATTACCACACGTGCCAATTATTCGGATGTTTGGCACCGGTTACTGTACTCCTCGGCGCCGTCACTTCATTTTGAAAATCAAAAATAACCCTTGAATTACTATATGAAAGTCCATGCCGGGTAGACGATATAGTTGTAAACCCGTTATAGTGTGGGAAGTAGAAACTTACATTAAATTTCATTTTTATATAAACTATACTATGGAGTAACTGCAATACACTATATACATACATATCTTTCATAATCGTGTCTCGATAATCTATATTCGTTTTCCATAAAGGTCATATAAAAATTTCCATTAAGTTAAGTGTAAATACACTAATTGTTCATTCTGTTGACCAATATTTATCTGTATAATAAATTTGTAAATAGTAATAAACGGTATAAATGTTATTAAAATTCAAAAGTATATGAATTTTCAAAAAAAATGTTTAAATGTAAAATCACAATAATTTTAGTTAAGGGGTTTCCCGTGTGTTTTTGTCTAACACACTAGCTTAGGAATTTAGACATGTTTTCATTTTAATAAACAGATTAATCTATTGATAGGTATTTTGAATTTATCGTTAAATTACTAAAAGATAAATTGTTGATTATAAGTTCTCCAAAAGTTGAGTTAAGTATAACATTTTTTTAATTTTTACATTTTTTGTATATTTTTTTTTTTTAATATTCAGAGCGATAACAAAATGTATATATTTTTCGAGATATTTTTAGAAAAATCGATCTCAATGATTGATGTCATCAAGTTAATAAAAAATTCAAATTCAAAAATGTTTTTAGAATTTTCATCTTCTTACTAAAACAATTAGTAAAAAAATACCTTGGAATAAAAATATGTCAATTTTTTTTGTATGTGTTAAACAAAGACAAACAATCACCATATTCTTAAATTTTTTAAAAACATTATTTTGTATTTAAAATATATATCTTCCGACCTCCGTTATTTGTGTCAAAATTATTTTTTAACTATTGATAATACTTTTTATTTACTGAAAATTGTAACTATGAATGTTAAATATAATATATATTTATACTCATGTGATAATTACATAGCACTATATTATTTATTAATTTATGTTTACAAATTTTAAATTTGTCATATTATGCATAGTAAAACTTTTAAATAGGAGTATAGCGGAAACTCAGAGTTATTAACATTTCATTCACTACTCATAGATATCCGAGGAAATATCTGATATTTAGAGGAAGCAAATTTTTGAAATTTAAAAAGGTAAATACGTAAAAGGAAAAAATATGCACTATATTAAATTTAATTATAATATTATTATTTAATGTTTTAATAATGTATATTTTTAATATTGTATACAACAATGTATATTTAAATAAATACAAAATTATTAAAAAAAAAGGAATACAAACATCCATAAATACAATTCAATTTGGTGGAAAAATCAGTTTTTGAACGAGTTTGATGTCGTTATACTAGTATAAGCGTGGTTTTATGTCGTCGTTTTGTCATTATTTTTAAATTAAGATTAAAATAGGTATCTGCTATCTGGATATTTTCCCATTAAAAAGTAGTGAAAATATTCCCGTTCCTAAAAAAACGTCCGCTATTGGAAAGTGTCCGTTAAAGGAGGTTTCATTATATATGACAAGTAATAATTAATATTGAACCTATTACTATAACTTGAGTAGATATTACAGTATGGACAATTACCAAAATCTCCTAATTATTTGTAAAAGTACCTATACATATTTTTAAAAATGTACATGTAAACGATTGGTTTGGGATAGGGGAAGTTCTAATCAAATTGCCAATTTACAAAATGAATGCATCGTATGTTATTTACAAAAAATTGTACACAAAAACGTATATCACTATGATGATCTCGATAGATTTAAATGAAGTTAAAAAAACCTGGTGTCGGTCCAACATTGAAGAGACCGAACGTTTTTGTTATAAAAATGTAACACAAAAATAAAATTATTTTACGTACATAAAGAAATATTGCACTAACGGCACATTACATTATATCTATTACCTACCGTTTGTATATATGCAATGTACGTAAACATCGTAATATCATTATAAAATATAATATATGTATATTTTATTATAATGGTAATAAATAATTGTCAATGCCGTTTTTGTGGTGACTTGTAAATTGCACGATGGCGGGTTCCATTGTTAACTCGTACTTCGGTCGTTAAATGGCGTTTTGTGAAGGCGGCCACGTGCATATATCTGGTCGAAATATTTTGCAGTTTACATTACGTTGGTTGATGAAGAAAAATCGCGTCACACGTGTTCTATAATTTCGGAGATGAATAGCTGATATAGGCATTAAAAACATCAAGTAAAAAATACGTGAATAATTTATTTTTAAAAAATCTCCTTGCATATAAGCCGCCACATATTACTGCGGCAGCTAGTTAGTGATAAGTCTGAAATGTTAATGCTTTTGGGATTTTTTTTATTATTGGTAAACTGGTAACTACTGTATAACTATAATACGATGATGCTTGATTTGGTATTAATTTAGTTCATGTCTTTTTGATTGGATACACAGAATTTTATTTTGTATTTTTTGGTTTTTAAAACCATTATTTTATTTTAAAAGTAATTAGTAGATTTTATGACATTTAATATTTAAATAAATTTAAAATTTGTCTAAGATGTTTATTTCAAGATTCCAAATGATTTTTTTTTAAATATATTCTTCTATTATTACAAAAAATAATTAATCTAATTTGCATTTTAAATTTGTATACAACTAATAAAATCGATACGGCCAACAGTTAATATTTTTGGGGTATAATACATTATGATCACTGAACATAAATAAACTAAATCAAATTCAGCATCATTAAATTAACAAATTATAAAATTAATTATGCATTTATGTAATATATATTTTGTATTTCTTATGCGTTTGACATAATTTAAATTTTTACAGTGTTAATGTATTTTTTATTGGTGATTTTCTTAGTTATTTTTAGTATATTAAATCCCCAGCCTTATACATAATAATAATACCTGTTTTATTGTATGTGTACCGTCAAACCTCTTCGGGCCCCGATACCGCCGTCATCGTTCGTGTGTTTATTATTTATGTGCATACAAAATATTGTTATTATAATAATACGTTCGGTTTAGTAGTGGTGGTGAATGTATCTTCGAGTGTCGTGACGCATAAATATTGTAACGAAAATTGCGTATCATTAGATAAAATATTGTCACGTTAAATTATTATTAGATATAATATACTAAAGTTTAAGTTGTACATCACACGTAGGTACGTAACTTGTACGGATTTTTAATCGAGTCCTCCGTTACCACCCCATCCATCATATATGACTACATGTAATCACCGGAATGATTGTCTTTATGTATAGCCTGTGTTTACCTAATTCCCCCTTAATTTCTCATCATTTGTGTATATACTGCGTACTCGAAAAACGATAATGTGCGATCTATCATTTTTTTTTTAATGAAAATTCGTATTATAGGCGTGTTTTTTTTTGTATTATTGAGAAAGGGATTGTATAAAATTAGGAACCTAGGCACTCCCTCCATCCTGTGATATTTCCAATACTTTACTCCTTGTTACCCTTTTTGCTCGGACTAACGCTCGAAGAAAAACGCCTATATTCTGCATTGTCGTTTCAAGTCATAATCGGATGAACTTATTATACCTAGTTCATATGCATATTGAACTTATTTATTAGTGTCAATACATGCACAACACAAGTTTCAAATCCTTGATGCACATTTCAATTTCGGACAATAAAAAAATAGACACCATGTGTCGGGGTTCGCTGTAAATACAGGGGCTGCGTACAAGTATACCTATTATCTACGTGTGGTGTAAAGAACATCTTTCGCTCCAGCATGCAGCAACAGCAAATGCACATTTTCTTTCGTTTGTCAACACTGCGTGTGCATGTGTACGGAAGATAATGGTAAATAGTAAATACTAAATAGTGCAGTGATAAATACAATAATAGTAAATAAAAAAAAATGCAATGAAGGGAACGCAGGAGGACGGTTACTCGCGCACACATAATAATAATATTATAATAAACGAGCGGTGCGCGCGCACGCATCCGTGCCTGACCTTGGCAAGGTTGAATTTTGAGAGTCCGACGAACTGCGCGGCAACGTCGCCCGCGCGCACACACACACAAACACACATACGCGCGCGCACAGTCAACACGAGTATAGTAATAGTTTTGTAACGTCTGCCGTCACCGCCGCCGACGTCCTCTCGTCGATTTATAAAAATAAACAACCTCGCGGCGCCCGTGTCCTCTAAAACCGTCGCTCAACGTTGTCGCGTTCGTGTTCGTGCGAAAGTGTGCAACGGTGACGGTACGTCTGCTGCTGGAAAACGAGAAAAGCGTATACGTTTTTCTGCGAGTGGGCGGTGTTGCGAAAATATTATGTTTTCCGGTCCTAAAAACGGAACGCATTCAAAAACACCTATACTTACCTGTCTACCAGTTCACACCACCCACTCATTAAACATTTTTAGATTATATAATTACATAATATATATTATGCCAATTTTTTGCTCGATGCGCGCGGGTGTTGCTTTTGACGCTAATGCTCAAGAAGTTTAATATTTCAAGACCAACAGTCATATTGTAGTAATTAACCGATATATTAGTTCATATTTTTATTGAATAATTGTACTGACTTTTTTTTATTCGTCGTAACATGTATAAAGTAAAAAAAACAATAATAATATTGAATTTTGAGTTTCTTCTTGTACCATCTGAAAATTAGAATTGATGACTTCGTTAATGCAGTAATTAATAATTTATAATAATATTATTATTATTATTGTTGTTGTTAATCGCGTACGACGACCCATGATGCGCATTCAGATACGTATTGTATAATAATAGTCATGTATACCTAGTTTATTATTTAGTTATAGTTTTGTATAATGTATATATATATATTATGTTACGTATTATTGTAGTATACATATATATATCAGTATATGAAATATGCTTGTGTTTAGGTAAGCTAAATAGTGAAATAAATGTTTAGTTTAAAAAAAGAAAACACGTGTTATTTAAGATAACTTTGTTATCTTATAATAATTATTACTGTAAAATTGATTAAAAAATAATAACTGCCTAATTGGTATAATCAGCAATTTGATTTGATTTGTGTACACGTATACACGACCTCGTCTATACACATAATAATGCCAATCACAAAAAGCTTAAATACATAATCACAGTACTACAGCCGGCTGTTATGAATTTGGGTAAGAAGCCCATACAAAATAAGATCAAAGTCTTATCACCATTTCAATATGTAGGACTTCATCACTTAGGCGAGTCGATGTTCCGAGAATTAACATCGCCGCTTTCGTCAGCTTCTTCCGAGTCCATTTCCAGTTTCTTATAGGCATTATATTTTCTCAGTAGAATATTCTATTTTATGGATTATAATGATAATATATTTGTAAATCCAGTCGTGTAAATACATGCTATCAAGTTTAAATAACGTAACATCCTGTGGGTGATGACCTGCGAATTACTGCAATTCAATTATAGTGTACATGTTGAGAAATTCGTATCCTTTGTCAGATTAGCCAGGTTAGGATAGGTTAGGTGATCAATATATCGAATAATAGTATCCATCGAACCAGATCATATAAACACCGTACAAAGGAAATGGAAAGGGCGTATTTCTCTTGGAATGCGTGTATATATTATTATGTGACCACGGTCAAACTGTAAACTGTATTTGAATTGCAGTTATTTATTATTTTACATTCTATATTATGGTATAACGCGTCGTGTGGTGTAATAAAATAAACTGCACGGCCGTCCCGCCGCAGTGGTATTAATAATAACATTTAAAATTAAAAAAAAAAAAAAATGCCCCGCGTGAAATTGGAACTTGTTGCGCAACGAAGAGAGTTGCCAACGGTCGACTGAGACCACAACGTACAGATCTGATACTACAGTAGTATACGCTAATACATGCATTATATTATATACAATTATACAATATTATTTATGTATTTACGTTTGAGTTACATTTTATAATATTCCTCTCACTGAATTCGATGATTACGACAAGTGTTTAATTCTTCGAATATAGCCGCGTTGCCCAAATCGTTTTTTACACGCGTACTCTGCAGTTTTTATCAAGCGTACACACATGATCATTAGTAGAATTAAATTGACAAATTATAATAAAAAAATTTTCGAAAAAAATACCGAATTCTCGTTTAGACGGTATACTAGCTACACTGAATATGAATTAAGCTATGAGTCAATATCATATTAAATATACATGATTTATATTATCTATATTACATTTATTGATGTAACATTTGTTTGTTAACTTTAATTGACTTAGTCAACATATTATACATGCATGCATACTGTCGTATTAGGATGATTTAATGTTAGTGTAGGTATTATTGTTATAATTAAACGATGTGTATCGCATATTAAGCAACGATACTTCAAACTTCTATGTATAATTATTTTAAATGATTGTCAAATGTTCACCATTGTTTTTTAATACCTATGTAATGGAAAAAATATTATATTATAAAATTAATTATTATTTAGGCTAACCTAATGTAATAAAAATAAGGTGCAGTTTTAGTGTTATTGAGGGGTTTAGATATACATATGTGTATATATACTGAGTTTTCTCAGTAGCGGAATGTGAGAATATACGTTTTTCTAGTGTATATTTAAGTATTTTTATATTTTATTCATATGGGATGCGAGTTCTGTAAAAGTATAATATAATTATAAGGATTGTGGTGCAGAAAATAACAAACATATTACAATAAATCGATGAATTTCTATAGCTTATAAATTATATTATTAAATTGAATATGAGGAGAAAAACTAAAAAAAAAATATATTATAAAAATAAAGACAATAAAAACATATAAATTATACCTACAACAATTAAGAGGAGATAAGCAAGGGACGTTTAATTTTTATTTGAAAATATTGGATAAATGATTTTGAATCTCTAATATTATGACAATTAATTATAAATTATAATGCTATATTGTTAGGTATATGTTTCAGAACAAACCCTTCATTTTGTTTGACATTTGTTTATAAATTGTAAACCAATCGATACCTAATGTTTTTTTTTACTGGTAAAAACTTGAACAGTAACCAGAAACTATTTATAGTTTGAAGTACTGAACTATAGTAAAATTCAAAATATTTAAGAAAATTAATTTTAAAAAGTTACCCATAATACATGCATATTGTTATGTTATAAAAACAATTTTTCACGACCATTATTAAAATACCAAATTCCTAATTATGTTTTTATTTACTAATAGTTTATCGTAATGATATACATGTATTAATTTTATACGTTGAAAATAACCGTATATTGCACACCACACACATTACTGAACCTAATCCGATAGTTTTCAATGCATTTTTTGGTACATACAAATCTGGACTCTATAATAATAGGTTATTATTATTATTATTATGTATATTATATTGCGCGATGCTGACGGTTTATTTATATATAGATTTAAAACGATATACGAGTAATATTATATAATGTTATTATTGGAGGCGCAAGAGATAAAATTAGTCTCGTGTCGGAATAAAACAAATACACTTTGTGTTGCTGCTGCTGTTCACTGCCAATTATAAACAATGCAACCAAGACATCAATAACCCCTTCGAGCGGCGCCGCCGCCGCTGCCAACCATTCCTCGATCGTTCGCGCGAGCATTGGCCATTTCACTCGGCCGTCAGGTCACACAACCGGTTTCGTCGCCGTGCGCCGTGTGTGTCGTTGCTTCACCACACTCAGCTCGTTCGTTTTTATAATCTACACACGAGTAATAACTTACTGTATAGGTATATACCATATTATTATGGTAGCCGTTCGGCGGTTACTCGGCCGAACACGTAACGTTTCTCTCCGATCTGCCTGTACGATCGTAATAAAATGTGCAAAGCACATATAGTACAAGCACGTATAAAATATATAATATACAAATCAAATAATTGCGGCCCGGCTGTTGGTAACTTTTACAAACGTAATAAATAATATAATATAAGCCATACGTGCGATGTGAATATACGTTGACGCGTAGTATATGCCATATTATACAATAATATGAATAATATGATATAAATATCTACAGTTTTATACGTATTATTTCGAATCGTAATGCGGGGTCCTCGATTGTAGGAGGAGGGGTAGGGTGACTTTTCCGTTTTTAAAACGTGTACCTACATCAATTAAGATAATATGAAAATATGCCCTTAAAATCAAATACTATTATGAACACGATTACAATGATTTTATGATTTGTTTTCTTAATTCTTAAAATATTTTTAACGCAAACATCGCAATAACACAAAGAAGAATACCAAGTTTTAACAATATTGGGTTTACGTCGGCTTCTAAGCATTCTTTGTATTTATATCTCCATTTGTGTTTACAACAGAAATATGTTCAGAATTAAGAAGTGAAAAAACAACCCAATGCTTTACCAATATATATATATATATATATTATATATTATGATATGAAACGTTATTCAATAGTTTCAGTGTTCAACTTTATACGAATGTCATATCTATAGGTACGAACTGGATTTTATCTTACAAAACATAACTCTGTATAATATGCCGGGTATATACACTTTATAAACCTATAGCCTGTAGGTATATGTATATAAAAAAGCTTTAAATTTAAGTACCTAGTCTTGTTGCGACCGCAGGATTTTTCAAATCAGATTCTCTATTTCTTTCAAAGTTTCTTTTTCCTCCATTCATATAATCCTCCTTTTAATATCGTCTTTATAGTTTAAATCTTGTTACCAATGAAGAGAACACACTTTTTAAATTTTATGTCTGATTGATCATTTATTTCTTATTATAATATGATTTTATTAATCTTTGTTATTATTATTTAACTATTATTCTTGCTTTAGAGTAAGGTCCGTTATTGAGCTAATAACACAAAACTAAATAGACTATATGGTTGGATTTATATTCGACTAGTCGTCGTTTAATTCCCCCCTCTTGACACCACCAAAAAAAAAATCGGCCTTGTCGTTATATATTATAATATACATGGGCACATGGCCAATGATCACCGCATACTGATTATACATATTATATTATTATTATAAGTACCTATAATAACGTTTGCGTTTTTGGTTTTCAGCTCGCAGAGGACGCGACGTCGTCGACAGCAGGATCTGATAAAATTTCGCCTGCGAGACGATAGCGATATGGCGCGCGCCCCCGCCCATCACATTCGCGCCCACATCCGTCGTCACCGGGATTATGTCGAATGCCAACGGTTTTACGCGGTCACGTAGTACACAGCGGCCCGGCGCGCCCGACGACAACTGCTGCAGTAGGCGCTTCGGCGTCGTCGTCTTTTCGGTGCTCGCGAAACGCCGCGATGCTACTCCGTCCCGTCATCGGCCTGTCACCGCGGCGGTCACTGTTCTAAGACCATGGCCGACAGCGACACCAGGATGTGGGGCCACAGCGTGCAGGTATCGTCCGGCCCGGTCACCGTCACGTCCATCAATCTGATCGCTCCTCGCCTGCAGCCCAACGCGCAGATCACCACGATTAAAGGTGTGTACTATGTATAATACGTAGGTATATATAGGCATATTATAATACCGCCCGGGCGTTTTTTAAAAGATGTGGTATATAGACGATCTCGATATTAAATCTTAAACCATAGTTTTTACTACTATAGGTATCTATAAAATATATTAGAGTGTATTTATGCAATATCGATACCAATATCGTTAGTTTTTGCACTTTAACGGGATTATAATATAATGTAGAAGAACAATTTTGCTTGAAATTGAACTACTAATAATTAAGCTACAGCCGTTAAAAAAAAACTCAAATGTTTAGACCAAAAATATGATCATATTTGCCGTGTCAGTTTTATTTACTTTTTTTTAAAGGCTATAACACACTAAATATTGTCATTTATATTGTTTAAAAGTGTGGTTTCTTAACTGTAACTTTAGTCTGACTGATTATTTTTTTTGTACAAATCTGTTTTCACAAACAATATATTGATATGAGGCGTCCTTATCGTTTATTATGACGTTTGCTTTACGCCGTGTTATAATATTATAGTATTATTTAATTTTAGTTTTATTGGTTTGTATTTATATAACCTGTAGGTTGTAGCTGATAATCATCATCTTATTATATAATGAAGCTGCTATAGCAAAGTCGCAAAAGGACCTCTACTTTATCTTGAATAAAAATACATTATTTCATCTTAAAAATAAGTTGATTGTATTTAAAGAATTACTATAATTATAGACATTTAGTGCAATAGTGTCCCGCTATAGTGCATATAAACACCATATATTATCTATAACAACATCAACTAATCATATAAATCATCTCATTAAATAACTCAACATAGATAATATTCCAGGAAATCCTCACATATAAGCTTGAAGTTGGCGCAGAGATCTCGTAACCAAGTTTATTAATTATCTCCAGTATAATTATTAATCATTATATGTTTATTCAGTTATTTTTCTCGGGCCAAACTGTAACGATTAATCACATACGATAAACAAAATCATACGCCTATCGTAAAACATAGTTATATAATTTACAAATATTATCTATATTATTGGTATTATTCTCTTACCTATACGAGGCGTGACGTGAATGTTGATGGAGTGGATTCAAAAGTCTTGTGGGATAACTTACCAAAGTAATTTTATTATAATTAAGTTCTGTTTGTTTACATGTTAATAAACATAATAACAGTGGTATCATAATAAATTATTGCGGTACGCCGGTATATATACGATTTGGGTAACTTAATATAACGTAATTAGGCTAGATGAATAATTCGATTGATTACAGACATAAATAATATGGTCTGTTTTACACAAAAACCATTTGAGAGTAGATGGTAAGATTTCGTTAGTAATTTTTATCTTAAAAAACTCTTTCGACGAATTCTTATTACGAAACAAAAACGTGTATACAACTCATTACAAAATGTATAATATTAAGAAATTTATTGACTCATCGACGAAATTCTATAAAATTATTGGAGACATATAAATACAAATTTTAAATGTTATTTGTCTCGACTCTACTGAACACATTAATATGTATCGAGTGCGTATAGATTATTAAAATTATAAATAAAAGTAAAAATATGAATTGAATTATCATATGTTATATTTGCTATTCTCGTTATAAAATTATATAGCTGTATATCACTCTGACTACTGTTATGGTAAAAATGAATATGTACTATATATTCAAATCTCAAATGGGTACTCCTATAGGTACTAATATAATAATAACCATAATCGCTTAGGACATATTATTTCACATTGAGACGTAATACAGTAATTGTTCCAAAAATGATTACACGCTGTCCGATTAAATTAAGTGTTCGGGATTATATCTATATACGATGTCTTCATAATCCTATTGCTTACCAATGTAGCGTTATAACCATTGATTATAAATTATAATAATATATTACAATGATAATAATGTAATATATTGCCTTATTCTATAGAATTCCTAAATATATTCGTTAATGTATGAATTATACAAAGTTTCACTTGGTAGCTAATACACATAGAATAACAGTTAGTTCTTAGTTAATATAAGAGTTATTTTATATATATAAACGTGTAATATTTTATGATTTATATATTTAAATGTATGATAAATTTAAATTTCTAATATTACATAATATTGACAATTTTTTTTTTTAATGTTAATTTATCTTTTTTTAAATATATTTTTATTTGAGTATGAATCATTTTTTTAATTATAATGTGCTAATTGACTATTATAGTTAAAACAAAATTGATTCAATTAAAAAATTTACATTACATCTTTTCAAAGTCAATAATTATATTTTGTTTTATTTAGTAAATATTTAACAAAACATTTACAAATATACTTCGATAATAATTTTTTTTTTTTAATGAACTTTTTATATTGTATTTGATAATTTTAATTTTTCTATACATTAATCAAATTGAAATCTTTAGTTTATATAGCTCTATGACATTACTGTATATGTCCTGGTTCGTATATTTATAATAACTATTTCATATATGTATCTTTTTATATCTATTCAAAACTTTAACTGAAAATGCCCGTCACTATAGAATAACTAGATATACCTACTATATAGAAAAACAGAATTTCATATATTAATGCCAATATAATACATTGTAAATTATAGTATTACATCGACTTTAGATAACGTGTTTTGTTTTTCCACCCACAGAGGAACCTCATGACAAGGACAGTACAATGACCGAAATAAAAGATGACATCATCGATGAAGTCGGTTCTGAATGCGATAGGGAAGTAAGTAAGATCGACTTCTCAGGAGTTACTATGAGAAGTAAAAAAATGAGAGCGGTTGAAGAAAACATGCCTCGGCCAATGTCCTGGGAAGGAGAACTATCCGATTCGGAAATGAAACAAGTAAATGCGACTCATCTCTAATTATAATAAAAAAGATTTGGATAGACATTTTCATAAACTTAACTAATTTTCAGGAAGAAGATAGGACAGTGGACGTGCAGACAGCGAATCAAAATTATTTACTACCGCGAAATGAAAATGTAAATAACCAACAAACGTCCCCAGTTAAACGAATTATTTATAATGATAATAACTTGGTGAGTGTTTCTTGTTTAAAGCTCGTCAATATATTTTATATTCAATAACTTCTTTATATATTTTATATTACAGGTTGACCGAGTGATGGAGCATGTCAAGAGCAAAGTAACTTCGTCAAACAACGACATTCCGTTACTTGTTGATAAATTGTTAGGTGGCGGTTACAGCCCATTACTTCAACACAGAACAAATGGAATTAAACAGACATCACACATTCCACCGACTCAAAGCCCAGATTCGGCCATACACTCTTGTTGCTCACCTGCACAGTCACCAATCACTTCCAGACATAATCCTCCGTCATCCTCAGGGTTTTCGTCCCCGTCTACATTCACACCGTCGTCATTGTCGAGGAATAATAGCGATGCTTCGCAATATGGTGGATCACAGCATAGTTCTTGTTATAGTCAAAGGTAAAACCATAAATCCGTAAGAGTTTGTATTTTTCTTGTATAATGTGACTATAGGTTGTACACTCGTACTGTCTTTACTGTTAAAAATGATAAATTTATATATTTTATTTATAGTTATTCCTCGCTATCTGTTTCGCCTACACATTTTTCCCCAACACAATCACCAATACAGCCAAGGCACATACAAAGAAATTTCCATGAATATACTGTGGCAGAGGAAACCAATGGCTATGAAGAGAAATTGTCAATGTCTGACATTGGTCAACAACATGGTATAACATCAGGTATTTCAAGACAACAACTGATAAATAGGTATGTATATTGTATGTAAAATGAAGAAAATATAAAAATCTTACAGTAATATTAATACAAAGAATTTCTTAATTTTTTTCTAGTCCTTGTCCTATTTGTGGTGATAAAATTTCTGGTTTTCATTATGGCATATTTTCATGCGAAAGTTGCAAAGGATTTTTCAAGCGCACTGTACAAAATCACAAGAACTATGTGTGTCTACATGGTTCGACATGTTTGATCACAATAGCTACACGCAAGAAGTGTCCAGCTTGCCGCTTTGACAAGTGCTTGAACATGGGTATGAAATTAGAAGCAATCAGAGTTGATAGAACAAGAGGTGGGCGTAGCACCTATCCATTTACTTACACCATACCACCTTCCAATATGCAGCCACAGCATAGTGGACAGCACTCTGGAATGAACACTAATTCTGTAGAGAATAAAGTCAAGCAGGAAGAAGGAGCATGCAGAACCCCACCCCAAGAAACAGCCAGACTGATCCCTCAATTATTGCAAGTAAGTAATGTATAAACATCACAAAATATAAATACTACCAATAAGAAATAGCATTTTCTATACTTAAAATTATTATGTATTCTTTAACTTGATTCTAATATATGTACATAATATTAACTTCAGGACTACTATACAATTTCCAAATAGTTTCACATGTTCTATAAAATTATAATTAATTTTATGATTAATTACTTTATAAAAGCAACAATATTTAATATTAAATTTAAGTTTTAGGATTCAATTATCCTTTTATTTTTAATTAATTAATTAACACTTATTTAATTGTTTTAGGAAATAATGGAAGTGGAACATTTATGGACTTATAACGAAGGATCATTTGAATCATCAAATGCTAGTGGAAGTTCTATGAATCATTGTGGTGGTGCCAAAGAATTAGCTAAGAGTCGCTTAATGGCTGAGAATTCAGGAACAGATTTTCTTTCCAATTTATGCAATATTGCTGATCATCGGCTATACAAAATAGTCAAGTGGTGTAAATCATTACCCTTATTTAAAAACATTTCGGTAATAAAATCAATATATATTTCAACTATTCATGTAAGGACTATAATTATTTAAAATGTTGTCTTTAGATTGATGATCAGATATCACTATTAATAAATGCCTGGTGTGAGCTACTGTTATTCAGTTGTTGTTATCGATCAGTTAGCAGCCCTGGAGAAATACGTGTTAGTTTGGGCAAGTCTATTTCTTTAGATCAAGCAAGAGAATTAGGTTTAGCACCTTGTATTGAGCGCATGTTGAATTTCACTCAGCACCTAAGACGTTTGAGAGTAGATCGTTATGAATATGTAGCCATGAAAGTCATTGTACTATTATCATCAGGTATAATATAATATGTTAAGTTTAATTTTTTGAAATATACTTAAATGAGTTAAATCAATAATGTATCTGCATGTGGTTGACAAACAGATGTATTTAATTATATATTATATTAATATTGTGATTTCAGATACAAATGATCTGAAAGAACCAGAAAAAGTTCGTGCGTCTCAGGAAAAAGCATTACATGCTCTACAGCAGTATACTTTGACACATTATCCAGAGATGCCATCCAAATTTGGAGAATTATTGTTAAGAATACCTGATTTACAACGTACTTGTCAGGTAAATATGACATATTATAAAATTATTGTAAATTAGAGGTATTCCATCTGTGTGTCACGGCTTCAACGAGTGTTTTAAATGTTAGTCAAAAGAACTGTGGTACAAAAAAAGGAAAACAATAATATCCAGTATGTAGTGAACTAGAATATTATCAGGGAAATAATGTTATTATTGACATATAAGAATATTCAAATGACTAGTTGTTTATTACGGTTAATTTTATTATTAATGTCATTAATAATTTGGGAGCCACTTAATTATTCTGAAGAGACAAAGTAGCCGTGGGATGAAAAAGTTGAAATACCTCTGATTTAAGTAAAATTGTGTGAATGTGAGTATGTATTTCAACATTCAAATACAATTAAATCATTTTATGTAGCTATCATATGAAATTGGATTAATGGTGAGATGAGATAAGCGTTCAAATATTAAATATTAAATTTGATACTTTAATATTTTTATAATTATACATCCTTAGCCTAATCTTATACTAACTAGTAATTAGTAAGATTTGTAATTATATTCAATTTATGTTTATTTATTATGTATTTTGTTATTAGGTTGGCAAAGAAATGTTATCAATTAAGAGTAAGGAAGGAGAAGGGCAAAGCTTCAATCTTTTAATGGAGTTATTAAGGGGTGATCATTAATAGTTATTATTATTATTATTATTATTATTATTATTATATAAACGTCTGTGAAAGTATTTCTAAGTTTTTATCTGTAATATTTATTTAAGAAGTTATTATAATTTCTGTAAATATTTAGAAATATTTAATATAATATGAAATTTTGTGTACCAAACCTACACAATTTTGTTTTTATGACATTTTAGGTAATTTTTACCTCTATTCTATTATTGGATTAAACTGAAATCTAAAAATTTTAGAATTGTAATTTGTAGATATATTTTTCTAATTTTAATATTTTTAAGTATAAAGAAAATTATATTTAAAACATAAATTCAGAACAGTCTGAATACTGTGATCTTAAAATAGAATTAACATTATGTGTGTAAATAATGAATATATTAATTATAAATCTCCAATTATATGTAGTACAGGGTTTTATTGTTAAAAAACTCATTTTTTTTCAAATTCTATCAGTGTTCGGTATTGGTTATTCTTTTAGAATACCGCGTACTTAATAATATAATACACAGTGATGGGCTGGCTGTCTTCTATTTCAATTGATTGTACTTAATTATTATATTTCTATGTTATATTATTCATATGTATTCTGTCTACTTACCATAAAATGTTTATTTAACTTGGAAACCTTAATAATAGTTTTTGAACCATTTAATTAATAACTGTATTAACTTTTAATCAGAAGTATTTGACAATGATAGAATTAACTATATTTGTGTGCAATAAGTTACGTTACCAAAATTTAATTTACATGTTTCTTTGTTTTATTTTCTATTATTGAAATTTTATTGTGCCCATCACTTTGGAAAAATATTCCTTTGCTAATATTTTAATTTTTAGTATAAAAAACGTAAATGTTTAATTTATTTGAATGATAAGTTTTTAATATATTATATGATTTATATTTTACAATATTTGAAAATTAAATTAAATTTTTGATTACCTTCTGTATTTTTTCCATGATTTTTTACTATCTGTTTAATTTAATTTTTGATAAATAAACAAAAAACTGTATAAATAAAGCAATACATTAAATTTACTGATATCATAGTTTGTT
Organism: Rhopalosiphum nymphaeae; assembly: GCA_036289425.1. Classification (NCBI taxonomy): domain Eukaryota; kingdom Metazoa; phylum Arthropoda; class Insecta; order Hemiptera; family Aphididae; genus Rhopalosiphum; species Rhopalosiphum nymphaeae. The sequence continues at coordinate 8,421,394 of JAZAQC010000006.1, read as the reverse complement.
ATATTTAGAAAACATTAATGAAATCGAAATCTAAGCAATATTTTACTATAAGACAATTATTGTGTGTGCATGTATGTACATGTAGATAGACACTAAATAGGTATATCTACTATCTAATTAATATGTTTTTATACAGTTGATTAATTAATACAAAACAAATAAATACATTTTATTTTTTACATTGTTTATTTTCTAATCCTTAATTTGACATTAAATACATTATTCTATGTGTATAGCTCAAGAGTTAATACAGGTGACATCGAGTACCTAATATGACACCAAATAAAATTGAAAAAAATAAAGTTCTTAAAGTACTTATATAGTTATACTACAACTTATAAGTAAAGACGTGCAAGTTTTTGACATAAAAATTATCACATTCATCATTATCATTTTGGATGTCTACCATCACAAATAGTCATGTCCCGCTTCTATTACATAAATCAACATATTAGTTGTTATTTATATTTTAATTTATGTACTTGGTGATTTAAAACATCAATATAACGGGGTAGAACTCAAAAAAAGAATGTTACTTCATAAAAAATTAGTTTTACAAGAGTAACAAATTAATAGATGGGAGAAGAAGGGATACAAATTACATAGCAAAGGAAGGGCTTTATTGTCTTCATAATGAGTAGCAGATCTAGAAATATGAAATAGAACAAATTGGTGTGTATGGCAACAGGGGTCTTTGAAAAAGACTTGAAATAATATTTGGTAAGTCAGTTATAGTTCAAGAAGTTCATATAATGCCTGCAATCAGCCACGAAGTTTAAACTTTAGATGCTAGTATATAAGAAAGTAATCATTAGGTGGACTATTTACTTTCAATACAAAGCACATTTTAAAGACATAAATTGAATTGTACAATAGTTTGAGGTAGTAGTGGGTCAGAGGTAAGGTATACCATGTAATTGGCTTGATAAAACCTGGTGTTTTAAATGCTTTCGACATTTATGACTAGGCGCACTATCAAGATTAAGTTCCATGGAATCACTTTTATTTAAGGCCCGTCATAAACCATAAGGTCTACACCTTAAAAATCTATTAAATAGGTAACCTATTAGGTTACTAAGCACCTAATCATATTTTGTACTTTTTATTTTAAAGTCAAATTAAAAGTGTTAAATGTTAACAAAGTATTAATTAAAATATTCATGTGAAAATAATAGTAGGTATCACACTATCACCGGAATAAGTACTAACAATAATATACTTATCTCTAATGTCATATAATATATCTATCATGTAGTTACCAGAACATATTTTCTAATATTGTTTGATTTTTCAATAAATTTACTAATTTTTACGAAGTTGACTGATGAGTGATGAATATCGACGGTGTCAATAATGAAATGTATTGTATTAAGTTGTTATTTCGTTGAAATGTTGAATACTTGGGTGTTGTGTTATAAATATAGGTACCTAACTTTGGTCATTTGGTCAAAATGAATACTTTGTACCTACATATAAATCACATCATAAATTAATATATCAAATATACACATAATTTTTAAACCAACCACAGGTATCCGATCAATTTGGTAAAAGGCATTTTAATTAATAATTTTCGGTGAACGGATATATTTATACAGAAATTGTGATGTCGGCATGAAGGGTTGAAATCTATCCATTTTTAATTAATTTTTATATTATACAATCCTTCCTATTCAGCTCACTACTTCAGATCTGTGAGAAGTAAACAATTATTTTATATTAGAGGGTACTTCTTTATGTAATTTTGATTTTTTGGTGGGAAAGTGTCCTTTGCAAATGTTAAACTAATACTTACGGCATGTTCACAGAAATAGTATATACTGCTTTAATAAATCGGCGTTTAAGAATTATTAACTTATAATTTATAAACATTTTAAAATATATTTATATTTACTGCAACAGAAGATTCGTTTACCATACAGAGTAATGAGCGTTTATTTGTAGTTAAACTTTACACTTGAATTATATTATGTTCTAAGGAATAGCATTAAACACTAAACGCAATATTGATCTAATAAGTTATAAACTTACAACTTACAACCTTCAGATCACGCGCCCCGCAGAACCGATCACAATTTTCATCCGCCGAGTGAACAAGTGACGTCAAACGTGTGGTTCCGCAGCATCAGACTGTGGCCGAAAATGTCGTGTACGGACACGTTGAAAACCTTTGCCATTAGCCGAAATCGTCGAGTAGGGCGACAGCGTCTCACACGGAGAGAATGCCGCAGTAAATAAACGACTTACGTCAGCAAGTCAACTATAGCTACGGCACGTTATTCGGCCGGAAGACCGGCGGCTTGATGGTTACCTGTAAAAGCGCGCGGCCGCCCGATAACCGAGTGCCAAATATTAACGGGATAGTGTCACGTTACGACGGCGGCGGAAATTGTTCACAAGTCAGCGTCGCGTCGGTCAACGGCAATTCCAATCAAATTACCGGCCGGTGGGCAAGCGCCTGCAGAGTGACATAGCGTTACCTGTATAGATGCATTCCGAGCGCACGCCGACGCCGATGCAAATCACAACGCGGTCCGCGACACGATGTCAGTGATGTACTCGCATGCCGACAACATTTCGACGTACAATAAATAAATATAATACGTCGTCACCACAGCCACGGCGAGGATACATATTATGTAGTTTATATGGATCTCGTTCTGTACCGTCGTCACTGCACTCGTCAAACTTCCAAGGCATTTTATAGACGTGCGATGCTGACCGTTGCAGGTTATCGTGTGTTCGCGTGGTCCCGTGTCACGCGGTGTTTGATTGTATCTTTTTTTTTTTTTTACTTTTACAGACATCTCGGCGAGACGTGTCCGACGCCGACACTGCATTTTTGTACGATCGCGAAATACCGTTTGCGATTTGGATCGGCTTCATTATCGGCCGCCGTATTGGTTTTATGCGTCCCCGCGATTGCGGCCTGGGCCGTTCGTCAGACTCCGCTCGCTTTGCGACGCGTAAACCGGCCCGTTTTCATACTGACGTGCGTCTGAGTGTGCCACCACTTCACGGCGACGTACTCGGTGTCTAAAAACGATTCAGTACGTTTTTAATATTTTCATCTCATTGTTGTCCGGCTTCTTCGCCGGTTGTTCCGTCGCCGCCCGCCAACATCTCTATCGTTTGTCGTTACCTTTGTATACGTGCAATCATTGATTAAGCATACAATTGTATATTTAACAATGGCGCAATGCAGTACAGTCTCGCTCTAACTATACGGTTACACGTCATGACGTTTCGTGTCCACCATGCAGCCGGTCGCATTGTTACGTAACGATTAATTGTCGAGTTCTCGTAAATTAGTAACAACATTACACCATAACTGATATTGGTGTCGTCGAGGCACCATCGTTGTCCACTCCGCGGCACCGCTGGCCACCGTGTCGCCGTCGCCGCCGGGCCGCGCGATTGTAAAAGGCGGGTGTCGTTCGGCTGGCCGCCATGCAGAGCGTGTCTAACGCGTCTATAACCGAGCGTGCGACACCCGCGAACTCGTCACACGACCGGGTGCCGGAGAACGTGCGTTGGTGATTTATCGCCAGACTCCGTGCCTCCTCTTTCTCGTGCCTCCACTTTTTCGCGCCCCCTCCGGTCCTGCATCGCTGCAGTCGCCCTATGCGACGGCTTCACCCGAGAACCACAATTCTGCGCGCGTCGTCGGTTCGTCGACGGCGACATTGTATCTGTGTGTAGTTCCGCGCCGTTTGCGTTACCGCGAAATACCATCGTTTGCACTTCGGATGCCGCGGGCCGGTGCTATACCTGCAGCCACCGCATATACTCATACTAACCGATCGCTGGTGTATCTAGTCACGTCCAGATACCTATGGAAAACGCACTGTCCAACGTCTGGACGACAAATCGTTTTCGTGCGTCCGCGTGTGCCGCCCCGCACGGTAGGTGTTTTACGTTGTCTGCGGGTCCTATCATATTGATATGCGTTCGTATGATATATAAATATAATCTGTTGTCTGTACACGGCAGTCATTTCCGCCGCACGAAATCTGATAGAGACTATGGACAGTACGACGAGTAATAATGTATTAAGCAAAATTCAGAAGTACGTTGAGTGCCACAGTATTCATGATGCGCATACTGTGTGTTTCCGCGCCCAAACGCCCAAAACTGAGCCTCGACGCCGACGTTCGACTACATGTCGACACCGGTTCCGCGCGCCGTGAAATTGTTATTTAAATATTATTGAAATCATTGTTTTCCGACATTGATGTGTTTTACTAATAATCGGTGGTACCAAGAAATAATAATTTTGAGGCAGACAAATGGGTATCAAAATAAATATGTAATAAACAGTATGTAAAAATATGAATATAGAGTGCACCACAGTGTGCGAACGTAAATATAGACTTATTGTGGTTATACATCCGAGCAAGATATATTCTGTATATTATTAAAACAAACCAAAATACTATTTCGTCAGAATATTATAGTAACAACGAAAATATTATCGGAAATAGCACAGCTGAGTAATCGGCATCGCCGTCGCCGTCATTCGGTGAAAAATAATTAAGACTCGCTTAAAATGGATACACAAAATCCAAATATACCGTTGAAATCACGAGATCCTACTGAATAACCACTTATAAATATTGAAACAGTGCGTCTATAACTAATCAAATAATACACCTATAAAGATATACGTAACATTTGTCGACCGCGGTCCCCGAGACCGTGTGACAGTTGTCGACTACGTGTCGACCGTGGCATTTAACGTGTTAAAGCACGATAAAAAGCTACAATAATAATCGTAAACGTAAATACTAAATAATAATAATTAATAGGTAATATATTTTAATGAGATTCAACTAGAACCATATTCTACAACCATCGGATCTGCAGTATAGTACGTAAATTGTTCGTATAAATAAGAGCTTTAGAACAAACAATATTGCAAGTAAAACTGTGATAGGTGAAACACATGATTTCACAATACTTTATTTTCGGAACTGCTGCCTTTTGTATTCATACCGGTTCTTATAAACGGTTGTGATATTATTAAGTCCTCTTGACAGTTTTTAGCTCGTTACCCTATGGGCAACGTCTCTTCAAGCGATGAATACTTTTGTTTTGTCTTCCCTCCACAATTCCAACTAGTTTGCCCCATCCGAATGTAACTATATTACCATTGATTATAAATGCTAGTATTAGTAGTATTTATGAGTTTATGGCCAATACTATTGCTAATTTTCTATACGGTGTTTAGATTATATTATTTAATAAATTACTTATAACTAGAGTCCGGATTTGTATGCATTTATATATTTGTAATAAGTGTATGCATTTCAATGGGAGTAAAAATTGGGGACGATTTGTGTAACATATAATGCATAGAAAAAGTTTATTTTGCATATAAATGCATATTTTAGAGATAACTGCATATTTGAACATTTTTGCATACTCAAGCATATTTATAATAGTTTATCAAGTCAATTATTTTGTTTCAATTTCATCGTAGAAATTATTAGTTAATTATTACGTATTGTTGGGAAATAAATGTTATTCTCCGTATGTTATATTTTTGGACAGTTTATGTTAAAATTATATCTCGATTATCGCAAGTCGCAAAACTGACAACAGTAGATGTGGAAAGGTCTTTTAGTCTGAATAAACATATACTGAGTGATAGGACAAATATGACACCTGAGCACATGGAAAAATATATTATTGTCAACTCTTTTTATAAAAATTAAAAATCATACATTGTATTTATTTATCAAAATATTTTTTATTAATAACAAAATTATGTTTTTATTGGTTTAAATTGTTTTTTTTTTTATAAAATGTCTTTATTTTGTATTTTTTTCATAAATATGTACCAAAGATATGATATAAGAGGATAAATTACATTTTTATTTTTTATTATTCTTAATTAAAGTATTTGTTTTATTTGTTGAATATACTTTTAAATATTTACTGTTCTTTAATAAATGTTTAAAGTCGATGTCTATAATTAAAAAATTAAGTTTCTCTATTTTTGTTAAATTATTATTTATGGAAGAAATTAAAAAAAATATTAAAATGCATATATTATGGATATAAGAGCATACTTTTGCACATTATTAAAAAAATATAAGAGCATATCAAGTGCATATATATAAGTTTTTTGATGCATAAATGCATACTATTTTGGTCTTTTTGAGTGCATACAAATCCGGACTCTACTTATAACTTATATTATGTATATTAATTTTTCTGTGGCTCACTACACTCAATATTCAAATGAATTTCCTCTCCTTTCCACAGTCCCATATAAAGCCTTGGCTATGGATGTTTCTACAAATATAGATTAATTTTGCGTTTGAAAAATTATGTAAAAAATACTAATTTTACTGCTATACAATTATCTTTGTATGCGATTTGTTTATATGTACCTACGCTAAAAATTTCATATGGACAAATTCAATTTTCTGTACACGAAGTCACGAAACCGTTCGCATGGCGTTCAAAATAGGACTTCTACTTTCTAATGCTTTCTTGTGCAATATTTATTTTAATATATATATAATGCTATTAAGTATTAATTAAAATAACTAATATCAATAGGCAACAAGCATTTCACATTTCTGCCCAATTTTGGCGTTGATACCGTGACCGAATAATGAATAATAGTCATTTAACTGAACAATGTTACGCCGGCACACAAAATATGAATATGACCGACTACACGAGTATGTTAGTATGTGACAGTATGTAAATCGAAAGAATGTAAAGAAGGGATGAACATGAACGATAATTATTTTTTCTCATTGACTTCGGAATTTGTTTTGTCACGTTGGACACTCTGGTAACCACAACCCTCATGTTATCAATTTTTATGGCGCATTTTTTACGGTAATCAATATTATAACGTGAAATGTGGAAACTGGAAAGGAAGTTGTAATTTGTAACTCGTTTTCGTTTACTCGACAGTCGACGCGACTATTTATGTAATTACATGCCAAGAGCGGTAGTATGACACTGGCCACTTGGAAATCATATCAATATTATCTATCGTTACGAGATGATGGTAATTCTATTTAAGTATTGAACATACCTTCCTGGTAATGAATAATGATGTTGATTATGATTTAGTTGTCGTAAGACGCGTATAGTAAATCCTCGATATGATAAACATTTCAAGACTTAATGTGCTGTGACATTGAATTTCGTTTAAAATAAATAAATATTATGTAAGCCCCTTTGTGAACCATCGTTTTAATTATTATGTTTAATAAGTCTATGTGATTGATCAATTGCGACTAATGCTAATAATAGTGTTCTTGATGTTTTTGTGAAAAACGTTTAATATTTGCAGATAGATAATTTATGTAAAATGTCTGCCTTTCCTCAAGTCAAGGGTTACCAAATAATTAAAAATATCGGAAAAGGAAGCACATCAACTGTGTATCTAGCTCATGTCAAGGTACATTTACTTAATTATATTTTTATTTGTATTTAAATTTTGGTTGATTAGAGAAACTTGGATTATTTCATTGTTAATTTGATCTTGAAATGAGGGTTAGATGGAATATCTAATGAGATTTATACTTGCCTCTTTAATTTTGTTTTGATTACTGTACCTAATATATTAAATATTATTTTTTATTTCTATATGTGTAATCAATAGAAATAGGATGTTGATGACCTCATTAAGTTTCAAAAATGACTTAAAAAGGGCTTTAATGTCTTTTAAAATGTATAAATGGCCTAATAATATAAAGAATATTTGTAAATCAAATTTAGTAAATATTTAAATTTTAAGTTATTTACAGTAAAAAAAAAAAATATACAAAATTATTAATAAATTAAAAAGTAAAATATAAATTCAACTAATAAGTAACAACACTAATAACTAATAATATTTGTTACAACAAAAACCTACCAACAATTATTTTTTGAATAAATTTCTTTAAAATCTAAAATTTGAGAAAAATGCTACCACATTGTACAAAAACTACTAAAAATTACCTAAAAATACAAAAACATTATGTTAAAAAAAAAAAATGTAAAATAAATTTAGTATATTTTGAATCAAGGTTGTATGAAACAAATTTTTAGTTAAGATAGCATTTTATATAATCAAGGGAAAAAATGAAAGTGATTAACATCCTATCTCTAGTAATCAGTAATCACTAAGGCAGTTACTTTATTGTTGTCGAAATTATTTTATTTATGATTATTATTTTTATTTTTAGGAGAAAACCAAAAATATGGTTGCAATAAAAGTTATAGAACGCAGTAAATTATCCAAGAGTGCAGAGGATGCTGTAGTAACTGAAATAGGAGTGATGAAAAAATTTAAACATAAACATATTGTTCAAATGATTGACTTTATATGGGATCGTAAAAATATTTACATTATACTGGAACATTGTGATGGTGGTGATTTGTCAACATTTATTAAACAACGTAAAAAACTATCTGAAAAAGTATGCCGTAAATTCATGCAACAATTAGCCTTGGCTCTGCAGTTCTTAAGATCTCATAATGTTTGTCATCTTGATCTCAAACCACAAAATTTACTACTTATGAGGTCACCACAACTAACTTTGAAAGTTGGAGGTTTGTACTCATAGTTATTTCTATTTGAATAATAATTATATTCTTGTGTTTTATAATTTATTAGAGATTTAAAATTTAAATTTTTGGTTCCAGATTTTGGCTTAGCAAATTTTATGAGTGAAAAAACTCAAATGGAAAATATTCGTGGTTCACCTTTATACATGGCTCCTGAAATGTTATTACACAATCGATATGATGTTAAAGCGGATCTTTGGTCAGTTGGAGTGATTGCTTATGAATGCATATTTGGACGTGCTCCATATGCTTCAGATTCTATAAAAGATTTATGTGAGAAAGTAAAAAAAGTCTTACCAATAGAAATACCACCTAATCAAGTCAGTTCAGAGTGTAGAGATTTATTATTAGGTCTCCTCAAACATAATCCATCTGAGCGAATGAGTTATCATCAGTTTTTTAAACACCCATTTGTAGATTTAGATCATATGCCTACTACTGAATCATATGCTAAAGGACTTGAAGCTATTCACCAGGCAGTACAACTAGATTCTGAAAAGCAATATAAAGCAGCATTTAGTAAATATTGCATAGGTCTGCAGTATTTAATTCCTTGTTCCCAAAGTAAGTAATTAGGTATTATAATTTTAATATTTATTTATATAGTATAGATAAATATAAAGTATGGGCAAATAAAGGAGATAATACATCACTAATTTATTTATTTATAAAAACAATTATTTTTTATAACTTGGTATTGTGATGTTTTTTATGCTTTAAATAATAGGGATTACACACTAAACTAAGGATGGGTGGAGATTTTTTACTAACTTAAAAATTTAAGTATTACAAAAATTGAAATATACAGTATGTTTCTTTTTAAAGGTAACACTAAAGATTTCAGTCCAGTGACCTCAGCTTGATTAAGGGTTTTTGAGAGAAGATAAGGAATACCTAAATACACATTTTTTGATGATTTTCAAATTTTTATATCTTTCAGTGTATGCATGCGCATTACAACTTGCATTTTTACAAATAGCAACAGGTGTTGTTAATACCAAATTTGGATAGATTAAATTGTTTTGTGATTTTTACCTTTTAACTTTGGCTGTAAAACCAAAATTGACTGAATGACAATAAGCTAATGTTTTAATTTAAATCATATTTGACAATTGTCATATGATTTTATAAATTTTGATGTGTGAGAACCTACCTCCACATTTTATTAATAGTAAATTAGATAATTTTAAAATATTTGAACATCACAATTGTCTCTATATTTGTTGTTTTGTTGTCTTTACTTACACATTTTAGTAAAACCAATTTTGTACCAATATTGTATATTAGTTAATAAAAATAATACTTAATTTATGGATATGAAGAACTTTTAATATTTGTTTTAAATTGTCTTCTATAAATACAATTTTGAAATCAAATGTTTTTTAAATATTCTAAAATTGAAATTCATTCTAAAATATATAATAAATAAGAAATCGATGTATAATTATATATTGTTATATTAATACATACTTTTGTTTAGATGAACCTGATAAAATTAAAAAAGAAGCATTTCAAATAAAACTAAATGAGTACATTAAGCGTGCAGAAGAATTGAAAGCTACTTTATATGTTTCAAAGATCAAAATTAGTAGTGAAGAAAAAGCAGACAACTCTTCAACATCATATGATGACAGTTATCCAACATTAAGTAAAAATAATAAAGATAGTTAAATTAGGAATTATAATATATAAAGGTTTTAAAGTCAAACTTGTCTTTAAATTATTTTCATCTATACGTTTAGACAAATTTTTTTAGGTTAAAAAATAGTAAACAAAGATTTATATCACATTTTATATACTATGTACATTTATACTTAACTATATAACTTAAATCTATGAAAATCATTTTTGTTAGTTAAAAAGTATTCTTAGACAAGTATTGTATTTTATGTACATTAAAAAATTGAGTTTTATCTATTATAGCTAAATATAATAAATATCATCCAATATCCAGTATTGTATCGTGTTGTTTTACTTTTTACAGCATCATTATGTCAAAATACACCTCAATTAGCCAACGCTGTAGAAATTGCACTATCTGGTCAAATGTATCTAGTTGAAGGACAATATGAAGCAGCCTTTGAGAAGTATAAAATTGGTTTGAATTTATTAGAAAAGCTTTTAGAGAAAGAGCCTCCGGGTATCCGATATAATTTACTCATCAAACAGGTAAGTTCATATTATTATATTATATTAAGAATATTGATCATTTAAAAATACTTAAAAAGTATATAATTTAGAATGTTTGTTCATTAGAATTAACCTATATTTATGATTTATTGATTTTTTTTAGGTAACTGATTGGACAAGCCAGTGTGAAAGTGCTAGATTATTATTACAGTCCAAGGATCAAAAAGTTAATGATCAACCCATTGATGTTCCTGATGGATTTTCCCCAATATCCAAAGGTAAAACAGATAAGAAGTCTCCAAAATTATTCCGTGTAGTTAGCAGACTAGTTCTAAGAACAAATAATAGAAGTAGCTTATCCCCTGAAAAAAAATAGAACTACTATTTAGATTTGTTTTTTTTAACTATTATATAGTTTTTTTTTTATAATAATGTTTCATACTATATTTGCAGGTAATTGCCTGTTAATGAGTTGCGCATGTTTGATTTTAAGTGTTGGCATTGTTTATATGTCAAATTATTTTAATTAAATTAGTATTATTTGTGAATTAAGAGGATACAACAGTAACAATTTTTAAGAGGTTCGAAGTATAGATTATTATTTTAGTACATAAAGTGAAATGAAAATTATTACAATATTTTTCCAACTTGTTTTAGTATTTATACATTTTTCATTGATAGTATCTCTATGACTCTGGATCATTTTTTTTTCTTAATCCTAAAACTCATATAAAATACTATTCCTTGTGAAACATTCAAAATGTAATGCTGTATGAAAAGAGTAGCTGATAAACAATTTAACCTTCTTGCCTCTTTAAAATCTTTGTATTGGAAATTATAAACTTTTACATACAAAACACTTTATATTCCATTTGATATTATACAGAGATAAGTAGGTAACTAGTTTTGGTATTAATATTATGTATTGCAATTCGAAAAAGTTATTGTTGCATTCCCTTAATCTTAGGATCTGTTTTTTTTAATCTGATTTTGTGTTTTTATCAAGAAGACTGAAAATCATATTAAATTGTTAAAATATTATTAATCAATGTATAAGTTATATTAATATTTTATAAATATGTTCAATTAATGTACTATTAGTTTTAAGAATGTTGTTATGTTTTTGTAATTTGTTGTTATAATTATTATATTTTATTCGATTGTAAGTGATTGGTTAAAAAATAAAATACATATTTTGTTTCAGAATCCTGTGTTATTCAATGAATTGTAAAGGAATCTAAATTTTATTTTTATCCTTTTCTACTTGGCTGCATCTATTTTGAAATTTAACTGTATTAACTTACAGCATATTTTAGACTGTGATAATGTTCATGTTTATAAAATGTTATTGTTTTTTTTTTTGTCTTATATAGTTTAATTCAAAAACATATAAAATATATATTTTTGTTTTGTTAATATCATAATTTTTATAAATTTATTTGAGACTTCTTTATTGTTACATTATGTGTGAACTTCTATATTTATAAGTTACAGTAATGTAATAAAGTATGATCTCATAATTTATTTATTTAGTATTTTTTTTTTAAATAAATGGTATATTTCTTAAATAATAAATCCAAATCATTTTTTATTTGAACTCACTTAGAAATTCAAATATCTTAAGAAACACAGATCCATGTTCTTGTCTGAAGTTTGATATTCGACCAATTTTTTTCATTATATTATTAAAGCTTATAATTCAAAATTAGAACAACTGAACACAAAACTGCTATTTTGTACATTTGTAAAAAGAAGACAACACATAGGCAAATATTAAAGTTGACTTGGGGGAGGTTTAGCCTTATAATATTAATCATAATAGATAACATTTTAAAGATCATAAAAACATATTATAATTTATTATAAATTTACTTACTTTAATTACATAAATATAGTAAAAATATATGCTTAATTTATCAAGTTCCTTACACATTTGACCAAATATGAATATATGCCATAGTATTATTTATATTTACCTAAAATCCTGCAATATATTGGAATTCCAATTAATAATAGCTGAAGTGAGATTATAATACTAATGACATTATTCAAATAATACTGACAGGCTTAATAAAAGCTATTGGATTTCAATCTGCTTAAATTTATCTATACAAAAATAGTCAACTTGTTATTGAATTTATTTTTAATATAATTTCATGCCTAAAGTTTAGGTCCTAAAATTTCATTTCTTATTAAATATAAAATATTTGTGTAACATAAAATCTTGCTCGGTTTATATTTAAAATAAATAAATTATACAATTATTAATTATTATTATTTATATTATATTTGCCTATAATTTAATATGTATTATAGATATTTCAAAAGTGTATGTTATATATTATACAATATGTTAATCAAATACCTACCATTAATACAATTTTTTTTTTTATTTGGTTTTTAAATCACCAATTACTATTTTCGATCTGAAATAATTAAACTTGGTTCGTATTTTACAGTAAATTCATCAATCTTATGTAACATCACCAAACTTAATATTCCGTTTTGTTGACAAAGCCATAGTGTATTATTAGGTCCATATTTAACCAAATAAGCTGCAGACTTGGCAACTGCAATTTGACTTTAAAAATAAAAATTATAAATATTTATTACTGATAATGGTTAGTTACTTATTACTATTTTATGTGTATCTTGTATATTATTAATATACTTATAGATGTTCAACAAGTCATAAAACTCTTAAAGACTTACGAAGTTGGTATAATTTATTAATCTAATATAATGTGTATTGCAATATTCGTTACCCCTAGGAATGAGAAAATAGGTACCCACTTTATTTCATCATAATCTACCATTAATAGATATTTTACATAAAATATTTTTTTAATGCTTACATATTTTTATGTGCTTCGTGTCCATCACATATAAATGGCACTGTACCTCCAATAGACATCGATGCCATCAGCTCGCTACACAATGTCATCATTCTAATTTGAGTTTTTTTGAAATATTTGTTTTTCTGTCGGTTATTAAAAATATTGTATGATGAGATGTTTAATAAATAATAACGCGTTGTATAAGCACTAAGCATGTCGACGTTAATTGTACGATATTAATTTCGATTCTTATTTAAAACAATAAAACGTGATGCCAAACTTACGCTAAAAGCCATAGAAGCGACTAAGAACCCCGCAGAAGCAGCGCCGTGGGCGATTATTTCCGAATTCGGATCGAGTGCTAGGGCTGACGTGTGGTTCACGATGATGCTGCCATCTTTCATATTTTTGCTGGCCAATATGATTCCTTGAATTTTAGAAACCTGTTATAAAGTTGCAAATTCTTGTAATATTTAAATTTTAAAATATAAAACGTCCTTCGGAAAAGTATCTAGTGTAGGTATTATACATTTATACCTATTATGCTAACAATGCTGCCACCGTATTCGTATATATTTATCAGCGACAGAGAAAATATACCTACTTATTTTATGCGGTTCAGTCAAAATATAATTTTAAAATAGCCAGTTTGGTAGTTAGGTTATTTCTTAAACCTATCAAAAACACATGAATAAGTTAAACCCAATACAAATAGGTAGGTATATAAATATGTCAATTTGCTTATAAATAATAAGATATTTATAAATACCTAAAATACCTAATTAATATTAATAATATTATTAAAAATTAAGTGATAAAGAATATATATAAAAGTGAAATTAAATTAAAAAAAAAATAATTTTAAAATTAAAACTAGATCAATAATTATTATTATTGCAGACAAATAATTAAGTATAGCAATTACTATTACATAGAAATCATAATCGACTAATAATAATGAATATTGAAAACTGATGATGTGTAGTAATTCGGTAAGGAAATTAACTATAATAGGTAATCTATTTCTGTACTAACAAAAGTGCATTAAAAAGTTTATATCGAATTCTTAAATTAATAATGTGTATAATTAGATAAAATTTAATTGGGGGTGAAGGATAAAGGCCACCATGCTCTGGATATAGTCTCTATGTAATGTATAGAACGTTCTATGTTTCTGAAAGACATACCTAGACACTGATTAAATATACTATATCTATAATCTATTGTAATTTGTATTACTTACAATATAGTATATTTAATCAATGCCGTTGGTCTTTACTAGCTAACTCGGTCCATTATTAATTCTGATCGCGTATCGTATTGTACCTATTGTCGTATACCTATGTATAAATACATATATATTATGTTATATATAATACGGTTTTTAGAATTTTTTATTTCATAGATTTGTTATCCGTACGCCGTACCGCAATGTAAATCTTATTCTTTACTTGAGTATCTACCTATTTACTATATATATAATTAAATTATATAAAATATAAATCCTCATTTTCTCTAAGTATTGACGTTTTTGGCAACAAAATATATTTTTGAACTCTGGAACTATTTTTAAATTTAATTCCATTAAAGAATGAATTTCAAAAGCATTGCTATTTGCTATAAATTCTTACTCGCGTGAAATTCAAATTTATATATTAAAGGTCCGAGAAATAATTCTGCTTTGGAGTTATAAATTAAAAATATATGATATTATTTAAAAAAGTAAAAATAGTATGGAATCAATTTTTTTTGATATTTTATAGTGACTTCAAATCATATACGAAAAAAAAAATTTAAACAAGTTAATATGTTTTGAAAAAATAGTAGGTAAAAAAGGTTTAAAAGAATCAATAGGTATCATCTATGTACTATGCAAAGACGATATAAGTGTTTGTGATCAATGCTATCATATGTACGATGTGCCTATTATATCTGCTCCAATAGTTTTATATAGGTATCTATAAGACTCACGAAGTTAGTCGTAATCGCATCTCTGTCTTCGTACGTTTCGGCGTTGTTGAAAAAAATGTCCAGTGTCGCAAATTGGTTTTTGGTATATTTGAACATGTCTGCATGTAAGCATTTAATACCCGCCGTCACAAAAACAACAGTGTGATTTATACGCATTTATTTGTTTATCATTATAGGAAGAGTATATTACTTTCGACTTCTAACGGATTAGTGATGTCTGTTCGGTAGAAGACCGCCTTGGCCGGGCCGTAGCGTTCGTTTAGTTCGCAGGCTGTCTCAGCTCCCTTATGTTCGTCCAAGCCGGTGATGACGACCTTCTGCCAAAAAAATGATTATCGTATTTGATACATGGACATGGTAAATGTTAAAATTACGAGTACCGATGACGGAGAAACGATATATTATACAGTAAAATGTTTGTATACACGCGCGGACATATTTTAATAGCGGGCACTTATAAATTCCTCAGTATCTCTATAAATATTTGTGAGAAAATGCGAATACCTCTCCTACTAGCGGACAGTGGACGTCCTATTAATAACCGACATATTTTAATTTCCCTATAGAGTCCTCTGTAGAGATGTATCACTGTATAATAATATTGTTGGTCGAGTTCGTTCAAAATGTGTAAATACACTTACGGCGGCTTTCATTTTCAACAGCTCGTTTGCGAACGCAAAGCCTACGCCACTCGTTCCGTCTACGATCAGCGCGCACTTGCCTTCGACGTCCATAAGTTTATCCGGACACGTTGACGATGGCGATGATGACGGCGACCGCAGCGATGACGATGAAGCCACGGTGCAGTTCTGTCGGACATTGCGGAAGGCGGATAGGAAGTCAACAGAATGTCTCGGGCAGCCACGTTGACATGATTCTGGGAAAAGTCTTTGTCTGTGGTCGTGAACTTGATGAAATCGCCTATACAAGGTATAATCCACGATCAATATTTTATAATAATATAAATGGGCGATGTTGGGTATACAGTTTAGGTAAATTGACTAAACATTTTTGGATGATCTTAATGGAAAGCCAAGTATATCGTTTGGTAGACAACATTTTTAGAATAGACCTATAGTATCAGTAATTGGAGATATGTGAAGTGACACAGTCAACAAAATTGTTGAGTTTGTCACATTTATAGAAGTTCAATTTTTCATATGTAAAAAAAATTAACAAAGAACGCTGTATTTATAATATATTATTTTATAATATGTAAATCATTGTGTAACTTTTTGTACGTATAAATAGCAACACGAATTATAGAAAGTTTGAGGTAAAAGTCATCGTTAGGTATTATTTATTATTAAATTCGTCCAGTAGTATATACAACCTTCGGGTAAAAAAAGGTTAGTTAGGATTTGTACGAATAAACAGTGTAAACAGCGGGTAGGTATTAGTGACGGATAAGGTAAATACCGGTCTGTAGAAACGTTTTATTAGCCTAAAACCCGTAAAAATAGATTATAATAATTAAATTAAATTTTTAATCCACTAAACTAAAATATAATATTGTCCCAGAGTTAAACTCGGTAACTCGTTAATGATTTTATTCGGGTATGTTGGTACTTCGTACTTACCAAGAACCCATTATCTATTCGAAAATCGATAGTATTATTAAAAATATTGTGCGGAATACATCGACTAGAGCAATTTAAACGGGAAAAGCCTAATACAATATTTTATTGATAAACACGATTTAGAAATACGAAGAAAAGACCTTATGTGTTATCTTCGTCTTATAAATACGAATTACAACAAATTTTCATTCAGCAGAATCAGTTATGCGTCATTAGTTTTAATATTGAAGAAAATCAACAAAAAATTTAACTTGAAGGTAAGAAAATTATCTTTTATTTAGTCTTAACAAGGGCTTGAAATCGTTTTCAAAACCGATTTCAAAAATCGGTATAAACCGTTTTAAAACCGAAACCGAAACCGGAAAAAATTGGATACCGGTATTATAATTTAAAACCGGAACTGAAAAAAATTAGATACCGGTATTAAGTCAAAACCAAAACCATAAAAAATTAGAAACTGGTATTAAATTCAAAACCTTAATAAGGAAAAATTGGAAATCTTTATTTTTTACTTTTTTTAATTTACATGTTTTTAAAATTTTAAATACGTAAATTCTATTAATATGCCGTAAGATCGTAATGAAAATGTCGATAAACATTTCATTATTAGCAAAATTATTAGTTGTTTTATTAATAGTATTGAATAATACCTTATACAGATAAGAGTTACTAGAAAATACTATGTATGACAATACAGACAAACAACGAAAAATTTATAGACAACATAGCTCCTGAAAATACTCAAATGCACTATATGCCTAAAGATGTGTCTTACAATCCTAGACTGTTCGTTAGAATATGTCGGGATTTAAGATACTAGTTGCTCCGTATTGTCATATAACTAATATATAGTATTTGTTATTATAATATTATTAAATAGGTAGTTATTTATTGGGCAGCAAATTACAAGGTTTGATTGTCTATTTGAAGAATAATGAGCAATATGTGTCTATTCATATACTATTTTTATTTTTCATTAAATTATAATTTCAAGTTTCTATTTGGAAATCCGCTTTAAAAAATGTAGAAATCGGTATACAAAATCAAAACAGAAATCGAAATATGTAAAAACTGGTATACAAAATCAAAACCGAGAAATTTAAAAATCGGTATTCTTTGGAATCATTGCAAATCAAGATCTAAATACTTGAAATTTCCGTTTATCCCTGAGATTCATGGTCATAAATGTTCTAATTACGATAATTCATGGAATATCTTGGTGTAGAGGGCAATGAAAATGAAAATCAGTGTACAATGGTTAAGAAATCTCTTGAAGAATGTCCAAGAATCCTTTGGAAATTGTGATAATCATGGTCCAAATACTTGAAAATCTCATTAATCCTTGAGACTTATGGTAATAAAACCTATAATTCCCATTAATCATGTATTATTTTGGTTTAGAGGGCAATGATTCTTGAGAATAAGTGCAGAATGGTCATAATTCTCTAGAATCTTTAAAAATCGTGGTCCAAATACTTGAAAATCCCATTAATCCTTAAGACTCATGGTCAGAAATCTTTAAATACCGATAATTCATGATATACCTTGGTGTAGAGAGCAAAAACTCTTGAGCATTAGTGCAGAATGGTCATAATTCTCTAGAATCTTTAAAAATCATGGTCCAAATACTTGAAAATTTCATTAATCCTTGAGGTCCATGGTCATAAAACTTCTAATTGCGATAATTCATGAAATATCTTGGTGTAGAGGGCAATGACTCTTGAGCATTAATGTAGAATGTCCAAGAATCCATTGGAAACTTTGATAATTATGGTCCAGATACTTGAAAATCTCATTAATCCTTGAGACTTATGGTAATAAAACTTCTAATTCCCATTAATCATGGATTATTTTGGTTTAGAGGGCAATGATTCTTGAGAATCAGGGCAGAATGGCCATTAATCCTCTTGAATCTTTAAAAACCATGGTCAAAATACTTGAAAATCCCATTATTTCTTGAAATTTGCGGTCATAAAACTTCTATATCCAATTAATCATGGAGTATATTAGTAACGAGGGCAATGATTCTTGATAATCTATGCGGAATTACCAACAATCCACAAAAATCTTTGAAAATCATAGTTCAAATACATGATATTCCCATTGATCCTAAAGAATCATGGTCTAAAAACCTATTATTCCCATTAGTTTTGAAGTATCTTGGTGTAGAGAGCAATGATTCTTGAGAATAAGTGCAGAATGGTCGTGAATTCTGTAGATTCTTTAAAAATCATGGTCTAAATACACGAAATTTCCATTTATGCTTAAGATTCATGGTCATAAATGTTCTAATTACGATAATTCATGGAATATCTTGGTGTAGAGGGCAATGACTCTTGAAAATCAGTGTACAATGGTTAAGAAAACTCTTGAAGAATGTCCAAGAATCCTTTGGAAATTGTGATAATCATGGTCCAAATACTTGAAAATCTCATTAATCCTTGAGACTTATGGTAATAAAACCTATAATTCCCATTAATCATGTATTATTTTGGTTTAGAGGGCAATGATTCTTGAGAATAAGTGCAGAATGGTCATAATTCTCTAGAATCTTTAAAAATCGTAGTCCAAATACTTGAAAATCTCATTAATCCTCGAGGTTCATGGTCATAAATCTTCTAATTCACATTAATCGTGGAGTATGTTAGTGAAGAGGGCAATGAATCTTGAGCATTTTTGCAGAATGTCCAAGAATCCATTGGAAACTTTGATAATCTTGGTCCAAATACTTGAAAATCCCATTAATCCTTTGGATTTGTGGTCATAAAACTTCTAATTCCGAGTCTTTGTGTAGAGGTCAATGATGGTTGATAATTTATGCGGAATTGCCAAGAATCCTTAAAATGTTTAAAAATCATGATTCAAATACATGATATTCCCATTGATACTTAAGAATCATGGTTGAAAAACTTAAAATTCCCATTAATCTTGGAGCATGTTAGTGAAGAGTCCAATAATACTTGACAATCAGTGCAGAATGTCCAAGAATCCATTGGAATTTTTTAAAATTATGGTCTAAATATTTGAAATTTCTCTATATTCTTGTGATTTATGGTCATAAAGCATTTAATTCCCATTAATCATGAAGTATTTTACTGTAGAGGCTAATAATCCTTGATAGAGAGCTTGAAACAGTTTTTAAATCCGATTTCAAAAACTGGTATAAACCGTAATCAAAACCGAAACCGAAAAAAATTGGATACCGGTATTATAATTTAAAACCGAAATCTAAATTATTTCAATCGATTTCAAGCCCTGGTTTTTACTCGTTTTAAAAATTCTTTTTTATTTGGAATAAAACCCACGTAAAAATACTGCTAACGAGGTTTAGAATTATTAAGTTATTCAACTGGTATATCAAAGCTAACACCAGGAAATTGGTTGTATTAAACTTGAAAATGTTGGCATACTATACTAACAAAATGAAGACAACACATGTAGGTGCGATGTCCGCTTAAACGAATTAGGAATAAATGCAATTAAAAAAAAAATTTAGAAAAGTATAATTGTTGTTTACCATGAATAAAATATAGTTTTACAATGCTCAAGCAAAATCATAAGAAATAGTATTTGAAAGTATAAAAACTAAAAAATGAATGAATACATTGTATTATCATAATAGAGATGTTAACCCAAGGTAATTTTCAATAGATTACTGCTTAGTAGTACCACTACTAGTACTTATCTTGTTCTTGTTCTACACGAAAAAATAATTAAGTCGTAACTGTTTGTATTTATGCGAGTATATAGGTGCAGTAGTTACACATATACTATACAAAGTATGATTTTAAGAATGTATTTAAAAATACACAAAACACAAAGCACAATAATTTTATTTTTTGTCTTTCCGATTAAATTTCAATTATTCATAATATGCTCATAGCGTGTTTAAATATTTAGTCTTGTAATATGTGTGGTTGATTATCATAGAAAATGAATATGTGAAGTATAAATTATGATTATATGTAATATGAGTGCTTAAAACGAACGGTTGCACACGAAGGTGTTGTTTTCTGTGAGTTTTTTGTGCCGGCTCGATATATATATGCATTCACTACAGGTACCTTGTATATATACATTGCACGTGTATATAATTTTTTTATTTTAATTAATATTTAAATTTTATTCAGATCGATAAAGTATACTGGATAATGGATGATACGTTTAACCATTAACATCCACTTATTATATGAGTGATATTTTGTATTTGAAAAAAATAATTATTTTATAGGTAATAAATACCAAACAGGTACTTTTTTTTTTTTATTTATAAAATATTTTATTTTTAAAATTACAAATTATCTGAGAAAATTGATTTATCAGATTAAATAGATAGTATCAAGTGTGAGGCTTTACCTAAAAATTTATAAATGTCTAAAACTTTACATAACATGAACTTTTAAATATATTTTTTACTTTAAGAACTTGTGCACTCTTTTTCGGACGACATTGAATGTTGTAAATGCAAACATTATTCCAATCCAAACTGCGTACAGCTACTATTTCAGAGTATAGTAAATTGTATCTATAACAAACTAATGGATAGAAAAACAAAATAGGTAAAAGTGGGCGATACTATTGAACAAATACACCGTGTTATAGTAATTATATATTTCTATTGCTAGTTATAATAATAATTTAAAAACACATGATAAAACATTTACTGGCCAGTGTTTTTAATAATAATAAAATATGTAATAATGTTTTACAAAATAAGAGGAAGGAGATAATGTTAAAAAAATTTGACCTAAACTACCAAAGTCTAATGTAGTCCACCGTTGAATTCGTGTAAGTTAGTCCAAAGACAGTACTGAATTAAAACAATGTTGAAAACGTGCAATGGAATACGACGAACTGGACTCGATAAGACACTAGGTAGCTTATACAGCGGCCGTACATTAGGTTGCCCACATTTGATTATGTACAATAAATGGGGAAAGAGATTAATCCACGAGATTCATATCCTAAACAGCCATCATAGTATCATAATATCATTACTTTTAATTAGGTGTACTAAAATTATACTTTAAGTGACTAATCAAAATAACCAAATTATAGATAATTAAGTTGTCTAAAGAAATCATCTTCTTTCATCACAATATCAATGTATTTTAACGGGTAATATGTTACTTTAGAAAAAAGTTTTTGAAACATATAAGAATGGCTGTTTTTAACTGGCTCAGTTTGTTTTGTAGTAAAATATACGAGTTATAATTATAAAATAAAATTAGAAACAAAAAATTCATTCATTTTCATAAAGGATGTTAATATTGTAAAAATATATAACTACATAGGTACTTTTTATGTATTTATAATCCATATATATTATAGTTATTTGAAATACTTTTATAAGTTACAATAATATAACGATTAATAAAGAAATATTTTAATTTAAATTTTTTAATTGTTAATTATTATAGACAATAGTGGTATACTCTATTACAGGTATTGTTTAGTCTATATTTTATAATAAGGGAAGCACGTCAAACATAAAAGATAAAACGACTCATAATTAGTTTAGACTTTTGTTACCGCTTTAGATTGTTTTAAATTTTAAATTATTAAAAGTTTTTAACTTTAATACAACAAAAAATAATGCTATTATATATATTAGAAAATTATATATTTACTGGACAAGATTTTTACCAAGTAGTTGTAAAATATCTTATTAGCTATTAAACTTAAAAGTTTAAACTATGATTTTAAGTATATCTATACGTTTTTAAATGCATAGATAGTTTTTTATATGTCTATGGATGTTGGTATATATATACTAGCAGTGCTGTAGCTAGGTATTTGTGACTTATGTGCCCCGGTGCAAATTAGTGCAATCTGGTCATTACAGAGCCCACTAAAATATTTTAGTTTTGGATTTTCAAATTGTCTATAAAATGTGTTTATTTCAACATAAAATTAAATTAGTGTAAAATAGTGCACCATTTACAATACATGTATTAGAATAAATATATGGATACAATTGAGATAAACAAATTTACACAAGTTTTATATAATTTCATGTAATATCAAAGAATTTTAATAAGTTAACATCTAAAACGTTATGAAGTATATTATAATAATGACTGAATATTAGGTATTCACTATTTAAAATTATTAGATCACTAATGGTAATGATTATATTACATTATATTCATGTACTAATATACTATACACACATAAAAAAATAAAACAAAATACATACTTTTATCTTATAAAAACTAATACATAATTTAAATTTTATTTTGTACAAATTTAAAAAAAAATACGAGAAGTTATTGGAACTAATTTTTTTATAGAAACGCAATTTAAATTTAATTTAAAAAGTTCCTTAAAAGTTAAAAGTAATTATAAAATTGTTTGCTTTTCACTAGATTTGACGGATATTTATTTTATAATATTATATATTTATATACATAAACAAATATACTTTTTATTTATAATTTTAGGTTTAGATAGGTATTTAAAGGTAATTTAAATTTACTAACTATTTTATACGTTGAGAAGTATATACATGGTAGTTTTTTTTCATAAGAAATATAATTCCATTCATAATAATTATATATTTAAGACCCTTCAGATTCAAATTGGAATTTATTATTTAATTTATAATTGTATAAAAATAGAGAATCGTATTAGATTATTTATAGGCGCATTATATTACGTTTAGCGTATAACAAAATAGGTAATATTATTGATTATAATTTATAAATAAAATAATAATATGCATTATATTATAAATTATTATTATATATTTTTCCATAAAAATTAGTGTATATTAAATTGTGTATTTATTGTATCACTAGCGTGATCAGGATATTTCTTCTTTTTGGATAAGGCCATCTCAGTATAAAATATAAATTATATATGTACCTATACTGGCTATCTTTAAAATAAAATAATAATGGTTTTTAATTAAATAAAAAAAATTATTACAACGTTTTTACTTTACATAAATATCAATGTATTACGTAATTTGTATAACTATAATTTTGTCTTTCGTACTTTCTTTATAAAACAGAAGGTACATTTTTATTTTTGATCCTCAACGCTGCTAGTCAATATAAAACAAACCATACTGTTAGTAATAACTATATAATGTTAAATTTAACAATTTTAATTGTAATAATTGTGACTAGTAATTAGACTATATTATGTACTCATAACTTTACTATCGTTGTTTGTTTGGCAGTATAGTTAATATGATAGTATTTAGTAATTAGTGATTACTTATTCACTTCTCCTAGGGCAAAGTATATATAATAATATTTATAAGTCACATTAGTTATTTAAATTATATTATAATATTAGTTTATTTGTAAATCAGGTATAGATTTTATTACATTTATTGCATTTGAAAATATTAATTTACTTATTATTATTTATTATCAATAGAGTGGCATAGATAATTAATTATATTATTCTTAGAATTTTTTCAATTAAGTAATATAATAAATTAATCTAAAATAACGCGTTGTAGAACTTTCTTTCCATCTAAAATATTTCATTATACACATATTTTCTAATATTTTTTAATATGTTTTTTTTTTTTTTTATAAAAAAAAGTGTATATTTGGTACAAATATTACTAAAACTGTAAGCCCTTAGCTTTCACTCAATTTGGCCACACTATACCTATGATATTAAACTATTTTACTTTAGACTTTATTGGATTAGACTTCATGGGCAATTTATTGTGATTTAGTTTTCTACAGCGCTGATCGCACGTAACGCCGTAGATTCTAAATATTTAAGCTTATTGACATTTATATAGGTACGTTTAATATGAAATGAAAGTTATAAAAAATATAATTTTCATTGCATATCCCCTAAGGATACGTGTAGAATATCTGAGGGATATCATAAATTTACTAGCAGGTCGTTTATAATAATATACTAGATATAATAATATTTTAAAAGGTATTTTCTGTATCTTCGTAAATTTATTTTCACCCTATTTTCCTTATTCAGTTAAAAACCTTTAATTGTAGTATTATAATTATACACAAATGAGTTTTGTTAATAATTGTTTTTACAAATGGGTTTTTTCATATTACTAAAAACAATCGTATAATCTATAAGAAATAAGAATTCGAATTAAACAAGGCAAAAAATAAGAGAGAACGGGAGAGATTAGAGAAAAAGGGAACGAACGAGAAAGAAATACTATATATTATATTACACAAGTATAATTAGAGTTTGTTCACCGTTACATTTTTAAGTTGTGCACAAGAAAATTACAAATAATTACGACTACATTAGTAAGGAATAAGAAAATAATGGTATATAATAAATACTGAGTACTATAAGTGACATATAAGAAGAAAACATAATATATTATAATAATAATACCTAATAATAACTTGTACCTATGTATAAGACAAGGAGATTGTTAAAGTTTAATTATTCGATTAATCGTCGGTCGGAGTTTATGGTCGTCGTTGCTTATAAAATAAGCTGTGGCCGACTTTTTTCCCGATTTTCACTGTATTGAGTATTTGTGATGTAAACTACTATAATTTAACGTTAATTCAACCTTGTTACATTTCTGCGAATCGTTATCCCGTTTTATCGACCGATTTATTAAATCGTGAGTCTATTATTAAAATCTTACAATATAGTTCTGAGCTCTCATTAATCACGAGTTGGCGATCAAACAAACTATCCAGAATATATTATGTATTTTAAATTATTTCTGTACGGTTTACTGACGTTTGAACTGATTGCTATCAATTTCATCTGATGATAACGAATAGCAGAGATTCACGGACAATTGTATTGATGTGTTGCTACAGCAAAATGTATAAAAGAACATTTGAGATGGAATATTGGTCAAAGATAAAATATATTATAGTAAATATTCATTTAATTTTATTGTAAAATGTTTGAACACCATTTAATCATATTATTATTGTAAAGGTGTACCTATACTTACGTTGAAATATTTTAACCAAAGGCCATGTATCTACTTATACTTTATTCTTATAATCGAAAAGATACAACATTTTGTTCCCCATCTATGATTTTAATTTCAAAATATACAATATTAAATTTACGGTTATTTTTATATTTGAGTTCTATATATTGTGACTTTTTAACAAAGCTACGGATAATTACATTTTTTTAGTTTATTAATTCGATTTTTTTTAAATATACCCAAACCCATACAGACATAGTGTTAAATATAATACATATAGTATTTAATATAGTCGTTTTTACTTACCTATAATATTATCGTTCTGGTGATAAATAAAGTAAAACAACTGCGTGGTTTCGGTCGTTTTTTCCATATATTTTGTAATGAAGAGTTTCTTTTGTCGAATTGAGAGTGTAATAATGTCTTGACTTTTTCATTGATGATTAGTCGATCAGAAAAATTATGAAATTTTTAATTAATATATTATAAATTATTAATATTATAGGTAATTCTCATACCAATTAACATAATAGGTAAATATTAACTTTTTCAATTTTATTTTTTTGCAAATTTACTTGTAAAATACGTCTTTCCCACAAACATATAAATTTAATTTTGAAATTTGCAGCACATGTTCTTTCTTTACAAAATAAAATATTACGTAAAGCAACCAGATATGTATAGTTTGAAATTATTTTCCTAGTGAAAGTTAAGATTTTTGAAATTATTTTTTTAGGATTATAATATCCTCGAATATGCAAGCTTATAATTTTGAATTTTTTATTGAAATTTAACCTCCATAAGATTATGAAAAATGAAAAATATGCAAAAACTGCCAGCAATATGTGTCGCTAGCCTTTACATAATTTTTTTTTTTTGCGAATAGTAATGAGGTCAACATTTTCATGTAAATGCAAGTCTAGTTTTTAAATTCGCATTTAAGATTATAATATTATCGTTGAAATTTCAATGGGTTGCAAATTATTATAGTTAATATTTATATATTATATGCGCATTCGCAGACGATGATGGTTCGATCGAAGTCAATGGTAAATCGAACGAAATCAACTGTTGAAATAAATAAGATAGAAGATATGACGGACATCACGGTTGTCCTTACGCCGCGAGTTCTCTGTATTCATGTATAACTATATACATAATATTATACAATGACGACGGTTACTGGTGGCGGGGGACCGCAAGTTTATAGAAGCTCACTGTGGTATTCATGGACGGACGCTTTCTGAAAGTTTTCGCCGAAACATTAATATCGGCACGAGGTTATATACTAACACGCGGTTTGACCGTGATAAGCTGTATAGTCTCTTGAAGCAACCGCAACAACCATATTGTATAGGGTACTCAAGTAGGAAACCATGATATTTTCTGTTATTCAGTTTTGATTATCACGATATAAGGGCCGCCGTTACAGATATTCTCTCCATCTTTTCTCGATTACACAGTTTTTATATTTTCGTTTTTCACGTTACCACTTTAGGGTATTAATTTATATGTTAATATCCTCAATTTATTAAATAGGTATTTACTCATTTTGTTGTGGGTAGTGAGGTTTTGGGGCTAAGCATTAACTCAACAATTTTACAACCATATGATCCATCAATATTATTTTATAATATAGATATGTAATAAATAATAATTGTTATGAAATAAGGACTAAAATTCTCATAATTTGACTGTAATCGAGGTATATTAATAAATGACTATTTTATTTATAAATATAGGCGTAATTATACGTTAAAGCTAGCGGGGGAGGTATCAGTTCTAGCATATTCCTAGTTAAGGCTGTGTTTACAAGTCTATGTAATGTAAAATTATTGTTCGTGCCAATGTATATATTGTAAATTACGCTGTGCATATTATGTTCTTACTTTAAATTTACATATTAACCTATTATACGTAGATATTCATTTGCGGCTCTTGGTCAATATTCGCTTCATAATACATGAGTTTTCAAATGAGGACGGTTTTGTATCAGGCCATTTGTCACGCATAAAAACTGCATACTATCAAAAATGTTCTATTGTACTAAAGAGATACTAATCTCCTACCAGCCTAGCAAAATATTCATGTTTCATAGGTCAGATCTGTGTTGACTACCTATTGAGTATCATATTACATTTACAACTGAGGTACCTGCCGACCACAACACCCAGATCTCTATTTAAAAAAAATCTCAGAAACAATTGTCTCTGAAATTATTGTTTGTCACGCTATTGGGCAGTGCTCGACATGAGTCTGGCCCAATCTTGGTCTGACCGTCGTTTTTTGAGGATTATGCCATGTTAAGGTAAGATGCACAAATTCTTTTATATTGTTCACAAATTCCTTGTTTATAATATATACTTATTATTTATCAGTTATCGCGAACTTTATTTATAAAATAGAATTATTCATTTGCATGTATTAAAAACAGGTAGATTTTGTGAATCTAAGAAAAACCCTATAAAAATATAACTGGAGAACTTTGAACTTGAATATGTATAGTATTATACTAGAGCATCTATCTAGTAAGTATATTATTATCGTGAATTACTGTTAGATCATTTATAAGACGATGCACATTGATGAAGTAATAACATAAGTGTAATTCGTAAATGTGTCAAATATTACTTTATAACTTAATTGGAGACGTAGTCTAATCCAATGTGGTCGGTATTCATTATTTTGACTTTTTTTGATTATATAATTATGATTGTTGCGCTAGTATATTTGTTACATAATATTAGTATAGTACCACACGCATACGTCTCAAATAATCCCACAGTGCACCGAATCAAATAGATAATTTATTATTATTAACAATTAATAAAAAAATAATTTTACTCGTATTTAAATATTAAGTTACCAATGTACCAATGTGTATGTTTAAATAAGCACATAATATTTTTTGCCAAATATTTTGAAAAATATTGGAAATTTTTAATTTTGACCTCTCAAAAATACCAACTAGATCCAATGTGCTAACAGTATTCACCTAAAAATTAAAGCATAATATTTTCAAGTCCTTAATATGTTTATTCTATATAGTCCCACAAAAACATATCATTGTAAAATCAATACATTCATCGTTCCACTAAGAATCTAAAATAACTACAATAATTACAGTTTCCTCGAAATGGTTGCCGGACAGTCGATCGATAGTTGTTATGACTATTTCTTGTTTGTGAAAAGCTTATATGAAAAAAATAAATGTAATAAAGTACTGAATTCCAAATATGTAATTATTTATTTTCTTACATACGCAAAATTAGTATTTGAATTTATTTTTATTGAAGTATTTTGTATTTTACAATGAGTAACTTATAAGTTATAACAATACAAGATGCGTTTATAAAGTGATTTTTTTAGCTTTTATTATTATTTTAAGTCTGAAATTTTGAAATTATTTTTAGCTAATTAAAATTTAAAACTGATATATTCCGTTTTAATATATTTTTCGAAAGATACCATGAATACGTACTATCTAGACCTATACGCTGTAATATTATGTATCATATTATATATGCAATAATATAAAGATAAACTAATTCGTTAGGTATATTCTTATATTATTTTATATAATATACTCGTAAACATCAGTATATAAACCTGCTATAATATATGCTATATAAATAAGCTATAGCATATTTAGTGCGATTAAAATTTGAGTGAAATGTTATTGCCTACCAATTTAATGTAGAGGCTCTTTGACATGGATAAAATTACGTTATATTATTCAAGACCTACTCTTTGAGTATTATATACTATTAATCAAATTGGATTAACTGAAATTATTCTCTACCGGTCATCATATTAATAAGATTAATTAAGTTTAGTTGGGTTGTAGTAATAAATGTATTTATTTTATTATATTATACCTGTCGTATACCTACATTTTATTTTATTTTTTTAATAAATTGATTAAATTCTATCCGCTGATATTTTCCATTTATAAAGTGGTTGTTATTAATTTTGAAAAAAAAATATTATATGAGTAAATCTACAAAAAAAAAAATAATTATATATTTTTGTTTTTGAATGCTTCTTAAAATTTTTTGTTAATTTAAGTTACATATACAATATTATTTTTGTAACCGTTTACTGTTGGGCTATCTGCCGTATTTTTATAAATATTAAATTTAAGTTTATTAACAATTATTATAAATTAACATATTATACTTAAACATGAAACGACAGGGAGTTGAAGAATATTTTTTTACATCGATATAGTATATTTGTACATGTCATGTCAATATATTATAGTATAATCATACAATTTATATGTTTAGAAAAAACAAATACAAATTTTCTCTAATAATTTAATTATTTTAAGTGAAACATATATTATTATTCATCAACACAATATTATAAATGGAATAAATGCATCAATGTGAATGGGTTTCGTAATAGGTAGTAGGTAAACGAAAATGAACAAGAATGCAATAAAAATGTATCCTTAAAAAAACGTGTCCGTTAACAGTTGTCAGTTTAATATTACTTAATAGTTAATGTCATTATACTTAAATTAATTGGGACGGAAATGAGAAATCGTCGAGAATAGCGATATACTCGTATTAACTAATAACGGTAATAATAGCTGAGTACATTATTGCCAATAATCGGGTTTTACGTATTTACTGAGTTATTCAGTTATTGTGCCGGAGTGGAAAACGCTATACTGTTGTTCATAAATGCCAAAATCTCGGAACTTTCTAAATACACTTCAAACAGGTGTGATAGGACTTGTCAATATAACAACAACAATAACATGACAATAAAAATCTCGACAACGTCAACGAAGCACTCAAAACAATAAAAATATGTTCCACACATACATCAACGAATGTAAAATATTTTTAAAAAAATGTGCGCTTTCAATCGTACTTCATGTACGCACATGCACATACATAGTTATAAAAAACGATATATTTTGGGGTGGCAGCGGCGGCGGTATATTGTTGCTGTCATGCATATATGTATAGCGTGCGCGTGGCGTGTCGTGCATTATGTATATCCAGTTGATCGATATCGAAAGAGTGTATGACAATAATAGTAATAATAATAATGATAGTGTGGTGATACTGAACGTAACGTGTTGTTATAGGTTAGGTTTTTCGCGCGGAGTAAAAATATATATTCGTTTTTGGAGATGAAAAGCTGCTGGCTGGCGAGCGACGACACAGCCGCGCGGAAGGGCGACGGCATGATATATATAATATTGGCGCGCGAACGGCGGGACGGGGTGTTTCCACGGTATAATTGCTGTATTACTCCTCCGCGGCGCGCACGCACAGAGGGACCTCCTGCACGTCCCGCCGCCTCGGAGCGGCACGTCTCGCTCCTTTGCAACGGTCATGCGCACAGCCGGCCGTTCGATCCGCCGCCGCCGCTCGACGGCCGTCCGCGCTGCTCGCGTCGCGTCCCCAGTTCGCGACGACACACGCAAACGCACGCGGCGGCTCTCTCGAGAGGGGCGCGCACACCACTTTTCACCGACGACGTTTTCCGCGGTCGCGAGTGTCGCACACTATATCACTATAATATCTCCTCTGCGGTGCGTGTACGTTTCCGTTTTTGTACCCCCGTCGCGCTGCCGTACGCTCGCGGAGATCGCGTTCTTCCGTCCGTCGGTTCGATTGGTGACTCGCGAATTTTATGTGATCTTTTGGTGACGAGCTCGGTCCGACCGGAAGTATAGTCGCAGTCGACACTATGCGGCCGGCCGCGGCGTTCGGCAAACCGTTCACTTACCTGGCGGCCTCGCCCGCCGCCGCCGATCACCGTCCACCGCAGCAACAACTGCAAACGCCCGTGCCGGCATCCGTCTTGCACACGTTTTCCGGCACTGGCGGTGGGGCGAGCAGTGGCGCTCCAACGCCACCGGTCAGGATATCCACAGCTACAGGACAAGGGACGACGGCGACGGGCAAACAAAAACCACCCCCGGTGCCACCTAGGGGCGAACAGACTAGATTGACCACGGTACCGGCCAAGAGATCTGCAGCGGGACCGGCCTGTGAGAAACCGGAACCGGCGGTGATGACCGCTCCGTCACCTCCTCCTCCGCCACCGCCACCATCGCCGCCTCGTACCGTCATTTCGGATGTAGACACTAACCTCCTACCACCACCACCACCTATTATACCACCATTGGCGAACGTTGAACCGGCAACCACTGAACCGGTGACCGCTGAACTAGACGAAGACTTGTCCGCTTCGGCGTTGATCAGCAAGTTCGAAAGCGGATGCACCGTCAAACCAACGGCAGTCATCATCGGTACAACGGTCGACCAGAAGCTTCCCGTGGAAGTGGACTCGGGGACTTCCACGTTAGCCGAAAGCACAGACGATGATGACAATGCCGATGACGACGACGATGATGGAGAGGACGATGGCGCAGCGGATATATGGGTCCGAACCATTGAGTCGCCGGTCAAGAACGTACACCCACAAAAGGTCCGACATCATTCCGACAGCGCAATAAAGGCTGTTACAGCTACGTCTTCGCCTCCAACTGAGAAACGCGGCAGCCTGCCGGTCGATGTGGCCGTGGACGAGAAGAGTTCATCACCACCAGCCAAAGACTCGTCGAGGTCGTCATTTCGGTTATCAGCTGGTAGTCGGTGTTCGTCCCCCGCACTGCTGGCCGTAAATAGTCAACAGAACAAGCAGCAGTCATCGTCGGACAGCAGGAAAATCAGCGCGGCCGAGGCGCTCGGTGTGGTGGCTAAACCGTGTCCACGCATACTGCCTTCGTCGGCGACGTTAGATGCAGCGTGCCGACGTCAATCGCTGGGAAACCTAGCAGAGTCACGGTTCGGCACGCTACTATCTTCGTCAGTGCGTTCGTCATGGGCCCCTCCGTCGGGCGTCCAGACAGACGTCGAATCGACTCAAAGCGAACCATCGTTTGACTACAGGCGCAAAAAGTTCACGAAACGGTGCTCTAGCGCAGATGGCCGGAACCCCGTGCACCACCACCATCACCACCATCATTACCACACCATGCAGTCCGGAAGTCGAGCGGCGGCTGCCCGAGACCCGGATTTTGGTGCCAAACGGGCTTTTATCCAGGAGAAGTTGCAGGCGGCTGGTACGAAGTTGCAGAACGCCGGCATCGTGCCGTCCGGGTTACCGCCCACGCCTCCACCGCCAGCAATTTCAGCATACCATATGCAACTGCACAACGGCGGCGTCGACTGCGGTAGACCACCTCGGTCATCTTCGTGCAACTGTGGTCAGCACCAGGCCACGTCCAGGCCGATGTTCATTAACAAACGAACTGCGTCTGCCGAAGAGTTGCTGCCCCCACCGGCTGCCGTTACCGTGGCCGAAGCGGACCTGTTCACGGCCACGGGGCGTCAGGTGTCCGCATCGTCGTCATCGTCGTCGTCCGGTGGCCGCGGTTCGTTTGGCCGGCCGCAACGCGTCACGTTCGCGCTGGACCAACAGCAGCATCAGCTGTTCACGGCTGGCCGATCCGCAGGCGGCGTTGAACCGGCGTCGTCGTCCTCGTCATCCTCGTCGTCAGTCAAAAAACCGTTCAAGAGCAATTTAAAAGTCAAAGACGTCGGTTCAGCCGCTGCGCCTGAACTGAACGTTCTCGGAACTGGCGCCATCAACACCAGATTGCCGCCGCAACATCCGCACCCATACGGACTGCCGTACAAGCTTCCAGCCGTTACTGCCGACGTTTTGCAGGTTGTACGAAATATTTAAAATAATCGATATATATATAAATTACATATTTATGTTGAGCTCACTTCAACACGAGGTGATTCACTAAAGCCTCCTATCTTCCATAACCAAACCCAAAATTATTATGCAGATTTTATCCTTACTACCTATACAAAATAAAATTGACTTTTGATTTTGATACGTAAAAATTTTCAACAAAGTTTTCGCTAAATAATTTATAATTAAAAAAGTGGTTTTAATCTGTAAAACTAAAGTCTGTATCACAATTGTACATTCCTTGAGTAGAACGAAAAATCTGCTCAAAGTAGGTACATTTAAAAATGCCTACAATAATCAGAATTTGAATAAACTGTCTTATTATTAGATAACAAAAAGGAGTGAGCGTGTTTGGTGAATCATCTGATATAATGTACGTAAACCTAAAGTCATATCTTCGTAATTCACTTTGTATTTATTATTTAATATATTATTATAGTACTTATATATTATAAATTAAAATGTGCTCATGTACTACATGGGTGGCTGCGTGAGAACGAGTGTACGCGCGCCGTCGGGCCCTTAAAACTTCAGCGCATAAGTTACCATAGAAAGTTTTGCTTTTCATTGGTTAATAATTATAGATTAATAGTTAATAATATATATATACATATCTGCATATAGCTAGGGATTGGAAGTTATAGGAACTTTAATAGACAAAATATGTACGAACAATTGTAAAGTATACAAAAAAATTATTCAAAATTCCGAAAAATAAATATTTAATGTTGTTAATAATATGCATAAAAAAAATTTAAAACTATGATAATAGAAATTTTTAGTTAATATTTAGATATGACAATAAAATGGTTGGCATTTAAATATTTTTTTAAATAAAATAAATATTTAAAATAATTACTGTAAGGTGTCTGCCATTTACAACACATTTGCTAACAAATAAATAATAAATAGATTTACAATAAGTTAAATCAATAACTTATACACTATATACACTTTTTTCCTAAAATTGACGAAATATACAAAATAAGCATTTAAAATTTTTGATTTTTAACATTATATCATCGTATAGTTTGGGTTTTTAGCTTGGTCTGCTATAAATCGAAAGCATACATAACAATATGCAATTTCTACAACTAACAAGTTCTACTTATTATAGCATATATACATTCGACTTTGCCTCAGCTAGAAACTATAATAACTCGTAATTATGGAATTGCTCACTGTTATATGTTGCACACGTTATATTTTTAAATCACATTGGTTTAGCAACCACTATCACCAGGCTCTAGTCATGTTTATACTTTTATTAAGTTATTATTAGAGATATTCCGAACAGTCATAGGTCTAGAACAACTTTTGAATTTATATAGTGATTGTGATCAGTGAATTTTGTCTATTCAGTTGGTTAGTGATTTTGACATTTTTTGTAATTTCATAGTATTTTATGATTGTTAATAAGTTGTGCTTAATGTTTTCGATCTTAGATGTTTCATGTTTATTGTATTACATCTCATTTATGAATGTTACTTATATTGTTTATGTATACAAGTTTATAATATATTTGTATATACAAAAAAAAAAACAAAAGTTTAATATCAGTTCAATTAATATTCTTTCTAATATAATTTATAAGTATAACTAACAACAGTAACAGCACAGAATTAAAAATTATGAATGCAAGTTTAGCTTGTTGTTTTTTTATAAGGTAACACATGACATGTCATATTCGAGAATAATACATTTTATTTAAAATAATTTTTTTATTTTGTATGATTGTATTACCTACTTTTACTCTTACATTAGAAGAAGTTTTAATACAAAATCTTAGAATAATTCGGGGGGGGGGGGGAGAGAGAGAATTGTTTGTTTAAATTAAATTAAACTTGTGATAAAAAAACACAAGGGGGTTTATATCCACGGTCCACCCACTGCCAATTATATACATCACTTTATTCTTGATGTAATCGTTTTAAGTTGTAAAAATCGTATGACTGTCATCCGTTAAACGAATGTTAAGAAGTGTTCGACGAGACTTCACGTGTCCTCGAGCGTAAACATATAGGTAATATACTTATGTATAGTATTATACATTTTAGATGGGGACCGTGGTGATGCGCAAAAGTTGTAAAGTACGTATTAAGGATGAATTGAGGTAGTAATAAGACACGACGTGTAAATATACACACAGAGAAATTTACTATACCTTACATACTGATGAAGCTCCATCGCGTGTGACGACAATACACTCTCCCGTATATATTATGCTAAGTAGCATCATAAAAAAGTTTATCGCTGTTGAAACGATTTTTTTACTTCAGAAACGAAATATGGAAACACGAATCGGCGGGTTCTTGTGATGTAGAATGTAGATTCCGTGATAAATTATATATACATGGTATATATAATACATATATACTGTTATCTGCAGTATTGCCCCAACTACCGTGATAGTGTAATTATGTGCATCAGTATAATATATATTATAATATTACACACGATAATTTATCGATTAATATTGAAAACAATTTTGCTCGATTCCTGTATTGTATATAATATATTATTATAATGCGTGTATACACATATTGATTATACACCGCCTATTAAACTTGATATAATCATAATATGCGTTTCGGTACGCCGAATGTTTCCGTTTATTATTGATAAGCTCAATGTAGTATAGTGCTTTTTAAATTTTAAATAACCATATAAAATTCATAGCTATACCCTTATACTAGTATTACAAATTGCTTTATGATATATTTTATTTTTTTTCCACATATAAAACAAAATAGTGTATGAAGTTATCGCTGAGCTTTAACAACCGTAGGCATTTGCACGAAATCTTACGTACAGATATCATCTCAGTTTTTTGTATACGTGGATAAAAAAGTTTTACTTCCGTTTTATAATATTGAGCTTATGTGAATAAGATGACTTAAACCCGCTTTATTTTTTACTTTAATATATAGTACTTGTTCTTCGTAAACGTAAAATAACTTTGATCTTAGTTTCAAAGTTAATATGGTTTATAATTGATAAATAATGATAATGTGATATTATAGTGGTAAGTGTTTTAGTATTCTTTTATTGACAATAATTAGGTTATTTTGTGTGATGTGTTTCAATCTTAAAAGTTAAAAGTTAATATGAAAAAATGTTGGTATTCTATGATTAGTTTTGATAAAATATGTTTTTTAATTTCCATGTTTATAAAATAACAATAATAATACTAAATATCAGTAAATAATATATCACAGTTGATATATAGAAGCGTAACCAGGATTTTTTATGGTGAGGGGGGTGGGCTAAATACCTAACTTGAGTTATTGATAATCAAAAACAACAATACAAAAATATTGATAACATATTAACGTTGATTTGCCGTTGACGTACCTATTAACTATTTTAAATAACTAAAATGTGTAAGATAATTTCCATATTTAAATTTAAATGTTTCATAATAATATAAAAAATACGGTCGATGGGGGGGGGGGGATATAGTCCCTTTAGCCCTCCTTCCGCCTTGTCCACACCACTGTAATGATATAAATATATAATTATAAAAATTTAAATTATCACAAAGCATAAAGTAAAAATCAAAATTAATTGAAATGTAGATTTTACATTTTTTTATTAAAAATATATATAAATGTGTATAACTAGTAAAATTTTTTAAGAAAAGTAGTAAATTTGGTGTGGGATTTAAAAGAATTGAATGATGTAATAGTCTCCAACAGTAGTAAGTAATCCCTCATCTAGTGACACTATTTGATTATTTAAACTTTAAATCTAGTAATAACGTGTTTCAATTTAATTCTATGAAATAAAATCTCTTTAAAATTTTTTTTAATAATTACTTCTGATATTTTACAAATTAAATGAATGTCTAGTAATATTTATTGCATTGACCATGTGTGCATGTTCCTTATAAATTTTAGTTCAGTATGGTTTTTTTAACTGTTTTTTTACAAAAGATAAACAGTGAGTATTTTACAAGAATTATGAGCAAACTGTTTTTTTACAAACGGCCTCATTTTTCAACCTATACAGAATGTCGCGTCCTATTGAATAATACCCATGTAATTTTTAACTGTAAATACAAGTTAGTATATATTATGTATTTTGGGGGCTTACTGTATAGTGTTCTGATCTTTTATTCAATGTATAAACACAAATAAATATTTTATACCCATTATAATCGATATACATATTTATACGTAATATATATATCTATAGATTGGTATTATTATAATTGTATAATTGACTTTTCGAATTGTCTTTACCAATTGTTTTTATTTACCTAACCATTATTAATAAGTAATAAGGTTATTTTTAATATAAACTTCCACAAATCTCATTTTAACTTAGGCAGGTATAGAGGAAATTTATTCTATTTTTTCTGTCAATTGATTTTAAGAAATACTTTATCTGTTATCAGTATGAGCTTATTTTTGAGTTGGCATTATTATGATGGAATGAATAAGTTTTATCAGTTTTTTCGATTGTATACATAAATATATTTCGGGAGAAGCAATTTCAGATTATTAGAATGTGTAGCATAATAGACACCTGCAACAATTGTTAAAAAAAAAGTCGTGTAAGGATGTGACAGCTGTATGATTGAACAACCTTTTAAAAGTATGATTACAAAGTTAAATTTTCAATTTTTATATTTCCCACACGTTTTACGCAACAAATATCTCGTGTTTATCTACAGTAAGTAAACTCTATGAATAGTATTATATACATATTTATTATTAAACAGCTATCTTATAAAGTTATAATGCATTTTCAATAGATTAAATCACATACCTTTACTATATAATACTCGTATTGTTGGCTTAGTGTGAACGATTCATCAACGAGCATTGTTATAATATATAGTGCTAACTTATAAATAATTTTCTAAATTTTCTCTCGAAAAATGTTTTTCTTTGAAAATAAACAAAACACATCATTATTTATTTATGACGAGAATGATTGATGTTCGGTGACGAGTGTTGAACAATAAATTATCTAATGAACCATTACTTACTTCATTATATTTATAAACTTAAATTTCATGAAAAGTTTTTGCAGTTTACTTAAATGAAACTTTAACTTTAAACTTTAACTTTATGAAAAATACCTGTATTCGTTACAATATGAGTGCATATAGACTTTAAATAGGTACATAATTTTTATTTTTATTTTAACTTGAAGACTTATAGATTAATTTTACTATTTTATTAAAAAAAACATGTGAAAATAGTCATGTGAGATATTTCAAAAAAATGTATTCCTCTACCATGCCACCTCTTGGTTTCTATGTACGATTTACGAGTTTAAAATTAAATACATATAACTGGTATTTAATTTTGACCTATAGTTATATATTCAAACTGCAATACTTGTTAACTTATCATGTTATAGGTTTATGCTAAAAAGTATGGTATATCTAGTTATAAGAAATAACAATAGACGATCAATTAATTTGATATCGTAATATTTGGTTAAAATAAGACAATGAATAATATTTTTACAACATTTACAATTTTAATACTTTTGTTTATTATTTGGTAATTTTAATATCATTGATAATTTCAAATATCTGCTAACTGCATATTATAGTAGTGCGACAGATGGAAGCAACTAATAATCGAAGCGTGATGTGCGTCGGGACGTATATAAGTTATGTTCTAACATCTATATAAACTGTACATAGTTATAATGTCAACTATCAATTATAATTATTGTATATAGTAACCAAAAGATGAGAATTATATTTCAACACTTATATTTTTCATCATATTATACACGTTGCTTGTTTTAAATACAATTTTATCTAATATAAATAGCATTTGTGATTTATTATATAAAGAGTAAGGCCTACAAATTTATTAAATTTATCGAGATAATTATTTATAATGTTTAATATCAACTGTATATTTATTGTTTACCCATAACTATAGTTTCATATGTAAATTAATTTAGAAACTAATATTTATTATATATTCATAGTATTTCTTTACAGTTTAGACATTTGAATTATTCAGAATTTCTTCCATACTTGAACTTATTTTATTTTTATTTTTTTCATAAAAATCTAAAGTTATTTATTTTTATTGTACAAATTGCAGCACTTATCCTTTTGTAGACATAAAGTTTGAAATCTCGTGTGGTTAATATACGTTCATTATTTTTATGGTTCCCGTAATTCGGTGTTCGCAATAACAACCCTTCGTGACCTGGCCTAAGTGGCTTTGCGAATAAGAGAATGCGTGTAAAAACGAACTGGGGATAGAAATATAGAATTAAAAAGTATTTCTTTATGAATCTATATAGGTAGGTATGTGTAATATTATATGATATATCGAATAAGTAAAAATCTCTAAATATTTTTTTAGGAAGTACGTAAAGATTACATACAATATATCCTAAATGCTTATATTTTATTAAAATTATTTTTAAGGGCATAGATATATTGATTAAAATATAATTATTACATTTTTGTTTATTTATAAAACATTTTAACAAGGCTTTCATTTATTTAAGTTGTAAATATACATATTGAATTAAAATTAATTCAAATAAATTTTGCATATTTATAATTATTTTTGTATATTATTGTCAACGATTTTGTTTAAATAATATTATATATAGGTACACTATTTTATTTTATAATCCATAAGCTTGGGGTTAGGATGTAAAAAATAAAATATTAAAGGTTTCGTTAGTGATTTATGTATGGCATATAGATATTTACATTTATTTTTTCATGACTTGCACTTCATTAAGTATTTTATTTCATATATTTTAATAAACTAAATAACTTTATACTCAAAACAGTATAAAGTTAAGGGAATAATTTATAAATCATTTCATATTATATTAAATCGGCATGAATATTGTTTTATTTAAGACAAAATCGAAAATTAAAAATAATAATATATACCTATATTTATTGAAATAATAAAACTAATATATATATATATGTATTAAATAAGCGTTTATATCGGTTTATGCCACATATAATTTTGATTTGAAAAAATATATTAATAAGTAGAGTTATTATTATTGTATAATTTTGAATGTTAAGTCAAATATCACTGTTAACATGTTTTTTAAACTTAAAATTTTGTGTATTTAGCACAAAATAGGTTTTTTTAGTGTACACTTTTAACAAATCCGAAGTTAATAAGACTTATAATAAATATTTTATCTTGACCTAACCATTAAATGAACCAACAAATTAAGTTCGGAATGATTCTTTTTAATACTGGTCAATGTATTGTAACTCATCCAGCCCACCACAAGCTTTGCTTTCTAGGTTAAATTAATCAAGCGGTAAATTTTCATATAGTATGTAATAATATGTAATACATAATTTTGATCAAATAAAGTAAAAAAAAAAAATTAAATTTGTCGAAATTTGTTATTATATTTAAATTTTTCTAAAATTTAGTGTTTATAATAATAATTTCACTAAAGCCTTTTGTCCCGAGTTCCCGAAAAAAATAAATTATAATTGCCTTTTAAAATAAGTCTCATTTATATTTAATAAAAACATTCTAATTACGGGGGAAAAAAATAAATGATCTAAAAGTAGATAGTATGATATCTATAGAGTATAGAATATTTTACAAATAAATTGGTTGTAATATAGAAAAACAATAATTAAACGTCAGATATAATATTTTTCACTTAACTATCGATTTGTTGATGCTACTTATATAAATTGTTATTAATTTTAGAGTTGAAAAATCATATTTATTCGTCTATAAAATGTTGTTACTAAAAATTTAAATGAACTAAAACAATTTAAAGATTCGGCTATCTATACGTAATATATAAGTATATAAGTAAGTGTAAGGTATTTAAATATTTTACATGTTGAAATTGGGAACGGTGAGGCGGTAAAGTTTGATTTATAACAAAATTGTTTAATGTTTTATCTTAATTATATTATTATTATGCTGTACAACAGTATAACAGTAATATAATATCACAACTGTTCAAAATAATCGGTCGTCGAACATCGATCACCGAATCACATAAGTGGGTGTTAGTACTAAGTATTAAGGATTTAAACATTTTGTTTCCTCAAATTTTTGTGAATCAGCAAAATGTTACGTGATAGGAGTTTTTATTATACATTTTTTATAAGATAATAACTTATAGATAAGTGCATATGGATAGCAATGCGTTTTTATAAATATAGTTTACTGTAAAAAATGTTCGAATGCAATACCATTCCACAAATGGATTTTTTATAACTCTATAAATTATAATCTATATATCATAATAATATAATGTTTAGCATATTTCCATATGTTTTATTATAATTAAGTATTTAATTACAATATTATAATACATTATGTTCGTTTTAATTATGCAATTTAACCACGTCCTATTAAATATATATATATATATATATATATAAAATTCATTATTATAGACAAAGATTTTACACATAAAATTGGTTATTGGTAATGAACTAAAATCGAAACTATTTTATAACTAGTGTGTACAAATGTTCTATATTATTTTACGCGCCGCTGTGAGAACTGTGAATTATTAAGTAACTTTAAATTTAGTTTACTATGTCTTAATTAAATAGCAACAGCTAACAAACAAGGAAATAGTACATCAATTTATATAAATATTAATCATATTATGTATTATTTATGTGTCATATATTTGTGGCTAATAGATATATTTCTTGAAGCTATAATATAAAAAAAAATATTTAAGGGTCAAGGACTAAAGTTCGTTATTCTCAACTTGCAATACAGTGGTATCATTAGCAATGCAAATATATTTTGTTTTGAAGTCAATAAGCACGAAAATTAATTAAATTTAAACTTATTAATATCTAAAGAAAGGGTGGTAATCAATAGGTGTAAAAATTTAAATAGCTTCATCGAAACAAATAGAAGTACATGATGCTTAATGTGACGCTATTAGGCTATTATGTGTGTAAATAAGAAACCTTCGGTAGTAAATGGTAATATATTATTGGAATCATAAATTGTGCAAGTTTTTAGATTTAATTAAATGTTATTCAAAATATCTAATTAAAAGAATTATGTTTTACTAAGCATTATATAGGTAGTAACTAAAGTAATTAAATTAGTATATTTGTTTAACTTGGATAAATCTAACGATATAATAGGATTTCCTCAGAGACATTATTTCCGTATAAATATTTTTTCATTTAATATTTTTTAAATTTATAATTAAATGTTAGTTAAATAAGAATTATAAATAACTGATTGACAATCAAATGAATAATGTACATTTTTAAAACGAAATTATATATTATTATGAAATCAATAAATTATTAAATTAACTCAATTAAGTTTTTCAAAAATGTGACAGTTACAGCTTTTATTCAATGCATTATAATAATTAAAAATGCTTGTACTTGTTTTATAGCAATAGAAATATTTTTAAATTTACAAAAAAATCCACTGTAGTAATCAGTTTTTTTTCATATTTATTATAAATGTATAACTTATTATAATATACTAAATAATATTCTCTATATAACATTATATTTGATTATATATCTATTCATACATGCTACATTCATACAAATGTGTAATTGAAACTCATTGGCGGTAGTTTTTATACGTATAAATGTATAATTATTAATGATTAATAAAATATCTTTTATCTTAATCGAGGTAGATACAATACTGGAAATTTAGAGTAAAAATATTAAAAATCAACTATTGCTCGTATTTACTGTGAATAACTAAAATCATTTGTTAATTTATATTTTTATTTCATTATACGTTTATGGTTTATCGAATATTCTTTGAAATTAAACATAATATTGTAAATTGTGAATTAATTAATTATTTTTAGTTTTTTGCTTATATTTTATTTCACGTTGTATATATATATATATATATATTTGAATTAATATAAGTTAGTTATTTAATGATAACTGGTATTTGATTTACGTCATAAATATAGATGTACACGAGTAAATGAAGGTTGCATATATTGTTATTTATTATTATATACCACGTCATATTCATTGCAAGGTAGGGTGGGCTGCATGATCTCGTTTTCCTATTCTTGCAGTGTGTCAGTTCAGTACTGCTGCTTGCAACTTTACACACGTACAGCAACCGCTCAATACATATTTTATAACAATTTTCCTTCTAAGATGCATTCAGTCGTTTACAGCTATACAATGGTATACTGCAGTTTATAGCTGTTAAATTCATTAATGCAGCAGACTTTCTCGAATCGTCGATTTTTGTCTTAACTCGATTAGTATAGAATGGGATAAACCGATTTTGTGAAGTATTTACACGTTGTATTGTATGACCATTTTTTTTTCATATATAATATTATAATAGTATGCAAAAACTCCGCTGGATTTGTTTTCATTTTTAATATTTGTCTATTGACAATTTTTTTTTAAGTATTGAAATAGATTGCCCAGTTGTCATCTACCCTATTATTTATTGAATAAATGAGTGTTGTGAAACGCCAACGGCAGAATGGAAAATATATGTATGAGTATGACATAATATAATTTTCTATGGAGGAAAGTAATGCAGTTTATAATATAATATGGGTATAATACTTCTAATACTGTAATAGTGTGCTAAACTGCATCTACTCGCATTTATCGTTTATCTTTATGTAAGTGATTAAAAATACTCCAAGGATAATGTATATACTATATACGTGTTTTTGTACCCATTATGTAGTGCAATAAATAATACTATCTAAATATAAAAATTAAAAATATACGGTTAGTAACCCT
Organism: Rhopalosiphum nymphaeae; assembly: GCA_036289425.1. Classification (NCBI taxonomy): domain Eukaryota; kingdom Metazoa; phylum Arthropoda; class Insecta; order Hemiptera; family Aphididae; genus Rhopalosiphum; species Rhopalosiphum nymphaeae. The sequence goes on along the minus strand of JAZAQC010000006.1, from coordinate 8,376,919 downwards.
ATATTATATATATACACAATATACGTACACCGTACATACTGAGCCCACTGAGCAAGGATAAGGTTGGAATAGACTTTGTTACTTATAGGATTAGGCGTGGTGTATTATTTTGATGTAATAATGATCGCGTGATCGCGTCGAATACGGACGATAATTATTTTTCTACGATTACCCTGTTTATTATTTTCGCAAACAATGCATTTGGTGGAAGTGAAGAGGTACTTTAGTATTTTAGTCGTTTGCATACACCACGATCCCGTTTTTTGGAACGACTATTAGCTCAATATATAGGTAAATTATTACCAGCGGCATGTTTGTCAGTAAACCATAATGTATGTATGTATGTATGTATGTATGTGTGTGTGTGTGTGTATTATGAACTCATCAAAACAATGATTTCTCTCTCGAATGTTGCACGGTGCACGAATCGCACACATCGTATAATAAACTTAATTTTTCACGTTCGCTTTGTACAACATTGTGTGTATATATAAGTTAGAAATGTGTGTGTGAGAGAGACAAAGATGGTGAGTAAAAGAAGATGTAATGTATTATAATGTATAAAACATAATGTACGCCGGTACGGTATGGTGTTTGGATTCGCAAAATCAACAGAAATATTGCGACTTTATATTATGTATGTTTACGAGGCACGTGTTATCGCCTGTGGTATATTATTATATTATTATACACTAAAAGTGATATAATTGCTGATATAATGTCGTTTACGATTTTAAGATCACCTCACCACTGCGCGCCTGCAGACTTGTTAAAAATTATTATATGCACTAGTATATTTTTATTTTTTTAATCGCGTCATTAAATGTAAACAAAATCATAAAGTTTTATCAAAATTTATTTATTATTATTATTATTATTTTATTCTGTTTGTATAATATTCAAGACGGAATATAGTCATTTAACTTGAATAAAAATGATTTATCAAAGTGCAAACAATTTTAGAGCGAAATTAAGAATTGCTCACAAAGCCATATTAAAACTTTAATCTCCTTGAAAAATCCCTCAAAAAAAATGTTAAATTAATTTTATTCTTTGCACGTATTTTTCCACGGAAAAAGTTCTATTTTAGTTTTTCTGATACATTTGTACTTTTATCTGCGGCATTTACTGTGGTGTGTTAAATATTTATTTGCTCGAGTGGTTGACTTCTAAATAATGAATTAAATTTAAATCACAAATTTCTTTTAAAAAAACATTTTATATAGTATATAAAAAAATGTAAAGTAATAATCATATCGAGTTATTTTTAAAACTCAGAAGGTAGAATTATAATAATTATACCTAGCGAACTTTCATATTAACTTTCTAGAATTTTGCTGAAAATGTTAAGATTGCAATAGAATAGATATAATAAGGTAGATTTTAGATTTTGAGCGGAGCGATAAATGTATTAATTGTATTATGAAGTATTCATTTTTTTGTATATGAGTACACGATAAGTTGTCGATAAAATACTTTTTGATCTATTTTGTACATAAAAGAGATCAAACTTAAAAATTCCTAATACTTATTTTCGTAATTTGGAAAAACGAGAATTTTTACGTAAATCCAATTTTTGGCAACATTTATTTTATTTTTTTGATGTGATTCGGAAATGGATAATCGTAGATATTTGAAAATTTCACTTAATGTTTATATTATTGTTTTTTATTCGCGATATAATATTTAAAATATTTCAACTATTTCTTAGTTATTTATAAGGCATAAGAAATTTTCAACTGTTTGATAAATGTCGATTAAAAATTATTTGCTGATTAAAAATGCATGAAAATTTAATATAAAGCTTTTTTATTACTTGTATAAACTATATGTAAAAAAAAAATTGTACTGGAAAGCCAAATTAATTTTTTATGAGCATTTTAAGTTCAAACATTTACGGCATTCGATATTCACCCAAAAATAATAATTTCTTCTTTAACAATCTTTGATATTACAATAGATATCTGCAATTTTCATGAAATGTTTACCTTATCATTTTCATAATACGATCAATTTTTTTTAAACTGAGTTATTTATAGGCAAGTAATTTTTCAATTATTTTTAGTTTTTTTTTTTTTTATACATGTTGATTTAAAATTATTTGATTGGTAAAAAAGTTTGAAAATTCAATATAAGATTTTACAAAAGATACATATAAATATACTTATACTTATGTATAAACATATTAAAAATACATATGCACAATTTTTTTTATATGTATTTGAAGTGACCCACTTGGCACTTAATGTACAGCAGGCGATACTCACTTACCTACCTTTTTAAACTTGAGGTCGGAAAAGTGTTTAAAAATATTTAAATATATTTTTGCACTGTAAATTTATTTTATTTTTCCAGTGAATTTAGATTTAAGCAAGTAAACTGAAATTATGAATTACGTATGTATAATATACACATTTCGTCGAATTTTTCATTATTTGTAATATTATATTTTGGTGTATTTTTTTATTTCAAGTAATTTAACGAAAAATTTTTCAATCCTATAATAAATTTTATATAATATAAATATTATAATTATAATATAACTTTGATTTTATGCGTATGTTAAATGGTATAAGCATAAATAAAAATTATATGCTCTATGCTTGTCATATGATAAATTAGTTTATATATCTGCAGTATAAACCAGATCACAGTAGTATGATAAACTAAATCCTTGTAAACATACATTCGTAATTATTTTATTTCATACCAAATTAGTTCCGGAAATGATGTATAAATGAAAAACGGAAACAGCTTAATCGTGTGGTGAGTTTAACCTTTTTTTTTTGCAAACAATTTTATTTGGATTTGTGAAATGAAAATAAATTATATTACTAAATAAATTAAGTATGTACTATACGTGGAATATAGATGTAACTTGACATGAATTAATTTTAAACGCAAAAGCTTATTGTCGGGCTGATGTATTAAATGTAACTCATTCATCTGTTTTGGTCAAGCACATACGATATACATATAGTTTAAGCAAATTGAGACTAAACGTTATTGTCAGGATGACACGAATAAAGTGATTAGATTAGTAGAACATTTACACAAATACAAAATTAAAACATCTTTCAACTCCATTTCCTATTAGTAACTACATATTCAGAATATTTAAATTAAACAACGAGAAGTACGATGTTATATGAAAGTGCCTTAATTTTGACTGTATAATAGAAAAAAATAATGATAATAAAGCATATAAATGAGCAAAGAATAATTTTTTATTGAACACTATTTTGTTATTTTATTTGGGTATCTGTAGAAATAAATTTATATTGAAAATGAAAAATATTTAAAGTTTCCATTTCTGGTTAAATTTTTAGTATGGTTTAAAGTTTAGAATACACATACATATATAATACATCATATATTCTAAATTATGATGCGTTTAGAACAATATAATTTGAATTAACTACATGATAAATTAACAGCTCGTTATTAAAATATAAATCAATTATATGAATTAATTTATGTATGTTGGGATACAATTATATGTTGTTGTGAAAAATCAATCAGATTTAAACTACTGTACTATAAAGTAGATTTTAGTTTAAAAACACTTAATGGCTAAACAAATCTGAATAAACATGTATTAGTTATAGATATAAATATATAATACGCTAAAAAATATATTGCTGGTTATAACAGAATATATTTTTAATTATTCTAGTAATAGGAATAATTATGTTTTTAATTATTTTATTACACATATTATGTTAAGAGCTCTAGATAGATCCAATTTATTTAATTAATGATTTTAGCTGTAATAATTGAACCAATACAATTATAAAAAGAAAACCACAATGGTGGGTAGGTCTCTGAGGTGACATTTTCTTTATGTGAAGTTCATAGAGGAGACATTTCGTAGGAGTTACAATAAGGAGTAACCAGTAGTAGTTACTAGTAATTCGATTATGATTCATGACCAAGATACGTGTAAAGTCAAGAGAAGGTTATGATAGGATACTTCTTATAATAGAAGCTGGATTCCTGCAGAGCCTCAATAAATTGTAGGTGGAATATATATATATATGTCAGGTTAAAAGGTTAGACAGTAAGGATTAATGACGACCGTTTGGACTGCCTACCGGATGTTTCATGCGGCATTTGAGTTAGAATATGGTCGACAGAAGGAAGAAGTGCACGGTATATACACGATTTTCTAGAAAATAATATGCAAAATGATTTCATTATTAATGCAGCTATGCTGACGGGACTATACAACCACTTAGACATATTTTTTAGTTTGAGATTATGTGAGATTGGTGTTTAATAATATAGAAAGTTTTTTATAGGAGATATGGTGGTGTGGTTAATGGGGTTGGGTAAATTGCTAGGAGTAGAGATTGAAAGTCTGAAGCGATTAAAAAGTTATATTATGGCTTAATGAAAAATGTTATAGCAAAGCGTTAATTATAGTAAAGCATATTCAGTGATAAATCATGAGAAGGAGGGTTGTAATTTATCTGCGAAGGAAATATTGAGTTACTCTAAGTAAAAAAGATTAACCTGCAGAACTGAAAAATTCTGAACCATTTATTAAAACAAGTAACTGTTTTTATATTTGTATAAAGAAACAGAATATGTATATTTATCAAGTTTTAAGTGCAATTTTATTTAATAGAAATTTATGAATATAAAAAAAATGTATAAAATTATTCATAATAAAATCAGTTAACTGAGAAATGTATAAAAAAAACAATAGATTTATTTCTAAATGTAATGCATATTTATATGTTGAATAATAATAGTACTTCATATTTATTTGTTGATAAATGTATTTAAAACAAAATTTTGATATTTGCATAAAACGTATTTTCACTATTTTATACATTTATAGATGCACAATTATTTTATTATTTTTTATTTTTTTATCTCGAATAATAGAATTTAATAAAATATATGTTACAAGTTACTTCATACCTATAGTGTTATTAGCAATAACCGTTATTACTATATACATTTATAATATAGTATGTATACCTATATAAATACTGCAATATATATAATAATATATACCAGCCACCGCAGGTGCACCCAATTTAAATTTTTTCTTAAAATATTATAAAAATAATAGTGTTGTTTTGAGAACATGAAGAGTTCTTGACAACCAATTATGGGGTTTATGCATTTATAGATATAATAGCATGTTATGTATACATCGATGAGAAAAATTTTATATTATATGACAATAACGATATTGCTGCAAAGTCAAGTGTTTGCGCCATGACAAGGAGTACCTACTTAAAATATTGGTTAACTACTATACGTGTTAATATACACTAGTGAGTTGTATTGTTTAAAAAAACAATATTAAAATTAAATTTACCAGATCAATGATTTTGCAATTTCCATTATTATGTAAATATAATGCAATATATATAGTATCCTGTGATGCAACTTCAGTGGTTTTATAATGACATTTTTTTTAAAGTTTAGTGATACTTACAATATTGCGGAATTAGTGATAGATGATAGTATTGATATTTTCTATATAATATAAATACTTCATTATAATACTTTATATTCAAAAATTATAATGGGAAAACGAGTTAATTAAAATAATATTTTTTTGTGATTTTAGGGAAAAGGAAATTCGGCTATAATGAAATCCTTGCACAAGCCAAAGGTAAGCCATGATTATTATGTTAAGTCATAAAATCCGTGAACGAAACAATAGCATTGAGTATAATTGATAATATTTGTAAATTTGTTTTACTTATTTTTAACGTCATAAATATTAAGCTATATATTATTAATAACGTGTCGCTCATAAACATTTTAATTATTATTATTATTATTATAATATTTTGTATTACTCGTAAATTATATACTATTTTGGTATGCAGGTAAGAATTTGTGTGGTTATACTATATCTATATACATGCTATATTATGTGAGGTTTTTGATAATTTTTAATAAATTAACATGTAATAAAGCATTTTTACAGTGGAACTCTTGAAACGTTTGTTGATTACTTTATATGTGATGTCTTCGTCTGTTGTATAATGTGAAATATTTGTAAAATTGTATATGTATATAATATTATCTCAGTGGCAGATACAAAAAATCTGAAAAGCATACAGGTATCTCACGAGTCACTAACTAATTGGTCAACGGGGAGTAATAGCGAGTATAATAGCAGTCGTCACCAAATACGGACGTTTGATGATGATATAATTGACTTATATACGTTATGCAATGCGTATACATAATATAGTTTCCGATTATCAGAAATGTGTGTAATAATTTTGGTGGTGATATTGTATAATTTGAAACATGAAAATATAACCACGCCGAAATACTGAATATATTAAATAAAAATATGTGTGTTGAGTTATTTGTAACTATAATTCGATATAAAACGCGTGTTCTGGAATATGCGGTAGAGTGAACCGTAAACGAATTGAAGAAGATTTGTAGGCGGACAAAAGTTTTCCCGTATCGTAAATAATAATTGAATCAGCACATTTCTGATACAGACATAACCAGTGCAGGGGTATGGAAAATAGCTTGAGACAAAAGACAAAATGTATAGAGTATTTGTTGTATGAGTAATGCTGAAGATATTCGAAAATCTATACTTTGCAAACACATTAGTGTAAAAACATATATAATATTATGGTCGTTGATTATACTATCATTTATCAAGCTTCAGTTTTACAATAAACTTGTGTTTAATTATATATTTAATCTACCTGTTTCATTTAAATAACTGTAACAAATGTATTATAATCATAAATTTTACTCACTGGGCATATATATAGATAGGCAAGTAGGTACCTAAAATAATGTTTTAATTTATTATAAATTAAAATAAAGGAGTAGCTACTTTGAAAATGAGTCATTTGATCGACTTGCTATTAAATGCATTGGGATATATCGACTTCTTATAAATAGTTTCTATTTATGTAATTATATTTTATAAATTATTAAATTAAATTAATATATACAATTTATAAATAAAAAATTGCAAGCAGTATGGTTTGTTTAAATACTAAAACTAAATGAATAATTAATGTAAAATATGTATTTAAATTATATTCATAAATCTCATTTTTCACCTCGTGCCAATTAGATTCAAAGATCAAGGCGTTGGTTGCGGGTTGTCTTTTAATGACAATAATAATTTGAACCTAAATAAAAACTAAATAGTTAGGTATCTAATTATATTATCATTTATTTCCACTTAGTTATGATAATATTTTAACAATGCAAGTTTTATTTTTGAATAATATGATTATTGATTATACAGGCAAGTACAAATTTAAATAATTCTTATTAGGTAAGTGTTAAAATCGTTTTTATGTTTAACCTTATTGTATGATAGTGTTTTTTTTATAAAATCTATACTGTCATATAGGTACCTAGTTGTTATATTTAATAATTTAAAATTATAACATTTCTAATCTAACCAAATAAAATTAAGAACAATTTTTTTTTATATATTTTTATAAGTTTACAAGCTCTTAAAACAAGTATTTACTTATACAACTAAATAAACTGCGTATAGAGAGGTACAAATACTTTTTTTGAGTTTTAAACTAGTTACAAAATACCGTTTGTGTGATAATAATTGAACAACTTATAGTATTATTTTATTACTCTAAAGATAACGAATAAAAACGTCCTTTGTTAAAACATAGTTGCTACGACTTCAAAAAAGAGACATGTTTATCTTACCTATAATCAACAAGTTATTATAAACTTATTTGGCATCAAACAATTTTAGCAAAAAGTTTATTAAATAAAAACGCCTTTAAAATGTAAGTATACGTATCAAGAGTGATGTTTATTTATATATTACCGTTCTTGATTTCATACAAAGAATGTTGGAATACAATAGTAAATAAAAATAATTTATTATTAGGTATATTATATAATATGTTTTAATTTAATCGCTAATTAATAATAAAGAAAAATATAATTAATTATCTAATCGATACAAAGTTGGCAGTTGTAGTTATGAACCTACTATTAAAAAGCTTATTTCACGATTGGCTAAAATAAAATATTTATGTATACCTAATATTATGTGAATATCATATAACAGTTCTATAAAATATTGTAATATAATACTATGATTTTACGTAAAATTAATCTTGTTTAAAATTTAAAATAATTATTTTTATCATAATATAAGTATTGATTTTTTACATATATGTATTCAATTTACATATTTTAACGAATTGATCTACATAAAACAACATACCTCCTACGAGGAAGAATATTTGAAAGATTTTTCGTAACCGTAAGTATAAAGTTATTTTTACACACAAATAAATAAATATAATGTTTTAACAACTTCATATTAGTACCATAAAAGAATATAATATAATATCAGTCTTAATAGAATTTAATACATGTATAATAAAACAAGTTGATCAAAAACTATACACTTTATGAATTATGATATACGTACCTACATGTGCATAGTTATGAATATCTGTATCAGATAATTAAATTTTGAACTTTTTACAAATATAATTGTAGTATTTTTCTTTTAAAAATCAATTATTTGAGAAATATTAAGAAAATTGAATATCTTGTGAATTTGGTTTTCCTAAAAGGTCTAAAAAGTAAACATAGGTAAATAAAATTAGGATATCGTGAATTGTGACCGGTAGTATTTTTCAGTACAAGTTAAATTACATTTTCCTTTTTATGCAAAATAAAAAAAAACTATTTTCATGTTGTATGTTTTGTATTTTGAACGATATATACGGAGTTTTATACTTTTACAGAATACTGAAACGTCTGAATCCGGATAAGAAGATCAAATAAATAGGTACATAGGTAAATAAGTTATAAAAAGATGTATTTGAAGTTCTTTCATTTTTTGAAAATTTTGTTTTTCCTATAATCCTGTATTGAAATATTTATAGTAAAATATTTAAAATCAACCGACCGATTTATTCTGCGTAACAAATAAATACTACGACTCTAATTCAATTTTTTTCTGAAATGCAATTGAAGGGCCTTCAGTTGTAGCAACAAGATAGCTCCATTTTCATAAATCTACAAAAGAAATGAAAAATTATTTATAATTTGTTAGAAATTCTCAATACAGAATCTATTAGTATAATTTATTTCTATACATGATAAGTAGTAATAAAGATAATACCTTAATTATCGTTTACATCAAATTAATTTTAATTTTCAAAGTGGATAACTACTTGGAATTATCTGGTTGTTGCACCATTTGCAATACATATATTTAATTTAAGACAAACTAAACAAAACTTTTTTGATTTAATTTAATTAAATGTTATTTAACTCTATGAAAATGCTTAATTATATTAAGGATTTAAATAAAAAGAGCTGTCTTTGTATTCAAATTCAAAATCCGACAACTCTATTATTATTTTTAATTCAATGAATATGTTATTATTTTATATACTTACAACGCATTTTTCAAGTAAAAATAATACTATTAAAACATGAATTGTTATAACAATTGATGTATCACTTAAAACAATATATTCGTGTAGGTGCATAGTGGTAAATTACTAATTAGTGATTTATTGCTAATTGCATCCACATTAAATTCTACAGTGACACTTACACGCGTTATTGTGTTAATGTATATATATTATATAAACACATTAAACCAATAGGTATTCAACAAGATATTGTAATAATATAATATGTTTTAGGTATATATTATTAAATATCACAGCCCGACAAAATATCCACTTTGAAATAAATTGTAAAACACATAAATAATCGGATAATAAACAAACCTTTGATAAAATATATCATATCATATTATTACCATGCCCATTCTATTGTAGGATCATTTAGACAATTTGAATCGTAAATGTTTTCCGCGTTAAACGGTAAAAATATATATTTGTTTTTTTTTATGTTGACAAAATAAATTGTCATTCTAGCTACTGTGTCCGTTACGTTGTGAGGTAAAATACGATTTTACGGTTCGGATTTTCTGAGAGGCAGGCAATCGTCGCCGCCACGGTCTGGGGATTGTGTACGAATGTTATGTTTCAAAGATGCAGTGGGAGGGCAAAGTTCATTTTGAGAATATGTTTCTTTCCATCCACTAGCTTTTTCTAGCCGAACGCGTTTCGAATTTGGAACCGTAAGTTCTTCCTTCCCCGCGGTCAAGGTCCCGTCAGAGCGGTGTTGGTAGTCACATGCGAAGCGAGGCGAGTGAGTGCGACGCTCCGCTCCGTCACCCGCTCACATCTCTCGCACAACCCTTCGGGAGTCACCGTCGGCAGCGGACAGACACCCTAATCGATCGGGCCCCGCGTCCCGCCGACGTCCACGTTGGCACCACTGCGGTTCCGCCACCACCCCCGCGCTATGCTATCCACCACTATATATATGCCGCACCGCACGACATCCACGGCGCGACTATACCGCGGTATAATAATAATAATAATAATAATAATTTAATAATAACAATAACTACGATATCGCGTGCGATCAGTGGTCGGTTGGTCGGTCGGCCGCCGACAACGACGCGCGTGCTCCCCACCACAGATCGACAGCGATGCCACAGTCACAACTGCTGCCGCTGAACGCTGTGCCGGTATTGGCCGAAACGTGTGTGTAGCGTTGCCGTTACCTACCGGTCGACCGGCTGCCGTCGTGCGCGCGTGTTTTCGTCAGTGCCGCGTTCGCGTCCGCCGTGCGTGTGTCTATTGTTTCTCTTGTGTCGCGTTGTAGACCGTTCTCACGTTCCGTTCGAAAATTTAATGCGGTAAACGGTAGGTAATAATAAGAATATCGTCATATTTTTTAGTCGTATACGATTTATGGAGGTTGTGTCGTCGAGCGTTCTGGAACGATCCGCCCGCTGTGATCTGGTTGACGACAAATCACCCAGGCTTTTTGAAGAAAAATAAAAAAAAAACGCGATCGTCTGTGAGTTTTTGCTGAGTTTTCTATGGACGACCCGAACCGGATCCACCAAAGCAGTCGTCGATGTAGGTACCTAATATTAATATTGTTGCAACGTATTCTGTGCGTTGTCTTTTTTACGCCAAGTCTCGAAATGCATAGCACACATCACCGCCCCGGGTAGTACGATATTATGACATAATCAACATATTATTAATATATAGGTACCTTGATATATATTATTATAGCTTAGGCGTTGCAGATCGCATTGGTTGTAGGCATGGAAATAGTAATAATAGTAAAATATATCGTATGAGCAAATATTTATCCGGTATCACTATATTCGTTTCGTTCCTAGAAATGATTGAAAATCAAATCGTCATCGATTTTCTAGTCGCGATTCCAATAATATAGTAAGTTGTAAGTATAATACTTCAACATATGGGCACACAATTTAATGTCAATATATTTTTTTTTAACTCATAACGCGCGGGTAATGCGTTAACCCCGCGCGCAGACACTACGACGACCATACGGTAGCTCGGTCACAGACCGGAGTAAACTGGTTTTAGCAACCACAACAAACCACCGACGCCGACTGAATGGCTATGGACATGATACGACGTGTGTAGACTATAGACGTTCTCCTAGTGTATAATATTGTACCGTATGCGTCGTGTTATTATTATTATTGTTGTATAGTATTCGTGGTTCTTTCCATTATGATGTCGGATTGCGTCTGGTCGCGACCACCGGAGATTTTCAAAAGAGATCTCACCGAATATTTTATTATTATTACGACGACGACTATATTATTATCTGGCCGATATAATAATAATATTATATTTTCCGTTTTATACTGGAAACGGAGTTTATCGTCTGTGCGTGTATATAGTATAATGACGACGATAACGACGTCGCGACTTGCGGAACCAAACAATAAAATTCGGCCTCCGACGAGTTTTTACGCATTTTTTCTTTCATTTTTACGATCCGATTTGTAACGTAAAAAAACGATTCTATCATCGTAGCTTGTAGGTAGGTACACGGTCGGCGCAACGAGTCTTTAATTCTTTCGGCGAACGCAACAAGATAAACGTCAAATTTTACATTCAGTTTCTTTGAGTATAATATTGTTGAGGTACGCTTGCCCGCATTTCGTAGAAACCGATTGATGTGAAACAATAATATTGAGAATTATTGGATATATATGTATATATATGCTTATACATTTTTATATTATTCGTCAACTGGCACAAAAACAACGATTTCTGTCTCGAAATATTATTGATCACGATAGGATTTTAATATACTACACAGATTATTTTCGTTTTAATTATTGGTGTAGTGATATTATACTCGGTTGTTGCATTGTTATTTTTTCGATGACTTGTTTAACTAGAACGCAGCATAATATTGTGAATATTGAAGTCGCATGGAATTTTAGTAATTCACTGATTCGTGTTCTATCGTTCTTTTACGTTTAGATGTTTTTTTAGCTAAGAGATAATAAAAAATATTTTTATATTTTCAGAAAGATTTTTACAGTTAACTATTGCTTTTGTTTAAAAATATTTGGTTTATTCTGATATATGAATAAACAAAAGTATAATTTATTATAACTTGTGAAAAAAATGAGTAACAGGTAAATTTTCATAATTTAGTAGTGTAGCTTTTGAAAATGTTAACTAGGTAAAATAGTAATATATTTTTATCACATCATAAAGCTATGACTATCACTTTTATTTCCCACGCAACTCGTAATTGGATGCTCACGGCATGAGTTATTTTAAAAATTATATAATAACTGATGAGCGATAATTATTAATAACTAAGTTACAATTAGGTAGATAGACATCTATAAGATTATAACTATAAGTATTTATGTCATTAAGTAACTTTGTCATTACACGAAGATAACAATGATAATTGTCTTAGAGTTCGAATAATGAATCGTTTTTTTTTTAAACGAGTGAATTTCAGCGAATTATTTTTGAATTGCAGTTATTAAATTTGTTTATTTTTATATTGATATAATTATTTTATATAATGTAGACGAATATTTTCACTTATTAACATATAATTTATGTATGTAATTTTTAATCATATTAGTCTTCATTTAACTTTAAACGGTTTTTTAGATTGTGCAGTTAAATTTTCAAATTAAACATTATCATATACCTAATATTTTAATACCTCCTATTCGTATTCTTTTCTTACCTTACTATAGTTGTTTTTAGTAATTTTCCATTTTTTTATTTAGTACTTATACGAACATAAATTATTTTGATTATGTTTACAAAATACGTAGCTTTATGTAAAATATGTTTATCAAAAGTTTTTAATATTATTGTTTTTAAAAAGAAAAGTAAAAGTAAAATAATATTACGTAGACATAATATTATATTATACAAAACTATAATTTTATTTTGTAATCGCGCTCGAAATAATGAAATAATTTTATTACTAATGAAGCATGGAGTAGTTTTTACTTTAAATGTATTAGAGAAAAACTTTTAAAAAAGATTTTTTGATTACATTTATCATCTTATAATGTTACATTTATAATATTAATGCGAGATACCTAATATACTGATGTATATAGCATACTTTGCGGCGGTATTTTACCTATAGCACGTGCTGTATAACAAGATCGGTTTTTACTTCGTGCGTTGTGGTATATTTTTTTTATATTGCCATTGGTTATTTGTTTCACTCCTTATTTTTTATACACAATCATTTCGCCGAACGTCGCGGGGAATTTCGGTGTCGGCTCATTTGAATTCACGGACAGGAGTCTTGGCTATACTATGCCCCGAGACGTGTATAACAACAAAAATATCAATGTTATTGTAATACATTGCGTCGTCATATTATAATATTATATTATTATCGTAATAATATTATTTTACCTACATATTATTATTATATTATTGTAGTGGTGCCGTGAAGCGGTAGTAGTAATAACAATGATAATAATAAATAATGATATTTTTTCTCCTAATACTTTTATACTTATTCGGGCGTTTCTCAAACCGTGTTACATTGTCACAAAATCATTACATACAGGGCCCATGCGAATTATATATCATATATATATATATATTACATAAAATATCCCTACGAGTATCCCTATAAACCTATACAGCCCAGGCAAAGGCGCAGCACGTGATGTTCCATCCCAATGACGCATTGCACCATAATAATACGGGAGAACCAGCCGGTGTGTATACTTTTAATATACATATATACATTATATAATATCATTAATATCATCTACGTTAGATTGTGTAATAAGGTCACTGGGCATCGGATAATCGTTGAAATTATTTGTTGTATAGTTAGTTATTTTTTTTTTAAGTTGTAGTTTGTTGTCTCTTCAATAGAACCTTTTCTTGGTTTGCTACATTTAGGGCTTATCGTGTCGCATAAACATTTAAACCATCATGTTTGTCTGCAAAATCATCTAAATTTTCGTGAAATTCCTTACAGCTGTATAATAAGTATACGTGTCATTATACATTATACTATTTGATAATCATTATCAGAGTATAATATATTATTATTGTATCATGACGTATTAATATGTATACCTATAGTATAAGGTATAACGTGTTATTTTAATATCGCAGTAAATTTCGCACAACCGGAAGTCTATTAGCGAACGTGTTAATGTACGTGCATTGTGTGTGTAGGTACACGTGTGATGAGACTCCTATGTTACGATTTATGAATAGGAGTTTATTATATTATAATAGTGCGCGTGTGTGCATAACAAAATATTATGTTATAAATCAAGATAACTATTCTGCAGTTGAGGTCAAGAAGCCATCGAATGTTTATACTGAACTATAATACGTCATATATACGTACCTCCATGTATCTTCTGTGTAGAAGTCATCGTTGATATAACTATTTACGCGAAAACTGTATTTTTTAATTGGTCGTAGTAATTGTTATGAATGTTCAAAATATTATTATTATATAATATACAGGCATTAAAATAAAATAATATACATAGTCAGTATGTAATATGTATAAGATATGTGTATAATATAAACTACGGGTATATTGTTAAGGCGTTGTTGTGTTAATAAAAAAATTTCACGACAGCGTGAAAGCACAGCGCGTGATTCACAACCATCTCCACCTGTGTAAATGTTATTAATTATTAGTTATTACCTGTACGGCTATACATCATCTTATTATAGTATGTTGCATGCAGAATTATAATATATAATATAGCCTATAAAGGTATGACGCTCCGCGATCGTCGTATATTACGATATGTATACAAGTATTATTTATTATAGTAAAATTTTCTATCAGTTGTTACAATATATCGCAAAACATTGTGGTGTGTAACCCTAACTATTATGATATATCACATACATATTTTATCCTCGATTTTATCGGATGGCTTTACTTAGAAAAAAAAATTAACATCCTTTTAGACTTGGTGGCCTGCAGAGTACCTTTTTTATCTCGCCAGTGCTACATTTGAAATTATTTTATACAATTTTAGCGTCTTTTTGTATCTTATTTTATTATGTTTTTTTTAACTTTAACACATTTGAAATATTAATAAATAAAAAATAAATGTTAATTGTAAATTTAAAATTTATTAACTTTTTTTTTTTACTTTCTATATTCTCTGCCCCGTTAAATTTAAGAGTTCTAAAAATTGGCGTAGCAACTTTAGTTGCCCATCTCTGCTGTATAAGATAATATACAATTTATACAACATATAAAACATTTATGACACACACACACACATATATATATATATTTATAAATTATGAATATATATGAATATAAATGGTAATTATGTTCACACGGTTCCTCATAAATTGTATTTATTTACCTATTTAAAAATAAGTATAAAAATTAACAGGAAATACATTGCAGCAAATAATACAACGAATACTTATAAAACTACTGATTCATTGAAAATTATATCCGTGTAACTATGTGATTTATGAATTAATATTAAACTGTTATAATTTTATCTCACCTGTTTAAATGTTGATCAGAAAAATTAAATTAATTATTATTTGAATTTAGAAATAAAATAAATAATTGTGGATATAAAAATTCAAAATAATAGGGTCCTATCATCGGTCTTACTTACCTTTATATGTTATTTGCAATTTATGTATGATAAAGACAGATAACATAGTTATAGGTTAGGTTATTTATCAAATTGTGGCAGTATCAGTAATAGTGGCGGTTATACATGCTGTTCAAGGGGGGAGGCTAAAATAAAACCAACCCTCCCCCATCCCATAGCATTATTATATATATATATATATATATAGTATATAGTATATACAATATACACATGGATTATAGGTATAGTATTAATGTATAATAATGTTTATATATTAATAATATTATCCCAAGGGGGGATCCACCTATCGTCCCCCCTTATAACAACCACTGATCAGCACATTTAAATGCTTATTAGTTAAGTAGGTATCTATTATTTTTGGTTTTACTTACGATCTAGACTTATAAACGTAATGTAAAGTTTTAATACACAATTTTGAAATGGTAGGGAGGTTGGAGAAATTTATGTCTAGGATTGGATGATTTGCATGTATGATAATGAGTGTGCTTTTCGTATTATATGTTGTAGGTACTTTTATAATACAAACTTATTTCGATCTTGTTGTAATGCAATGTCTAATTATAATATCTATTTATGGTCTTATTATCATTTTCATTATAATATTTATTAATAATTTATATATTATTAGGAACGTACTGTAAACTGTGTATATATTGCATTAACAATATATCGAGCAATATATATAGATAAAACAAAATAGTTAACACTAGCGTCAGACTTAAATCTTTGAGAAACACTCTTTTTTTTAAAATGTAAATTTTAAGTAGTTTTAATGTTTTATCAATGTATTTAGATAACAATACGTTGATGGGACAAAAATATCTTATATCTGTAATATGATAGACAAATGACCTCGAAATGTATTTTGATAAATAATGTTTAAGTTACGCTTAACTTCATTTATTTCTGAATATATCACTTATCTTAATATTATTTTTTACGACGTGCCAAAATGTGGCTTTTATTATTTAAGATTTTAACACAATTTTCTTAAAACGCTTCTTTTTTTTTGTCAGAATTTTAATGATATAACCATGAAGTTAACAATCTATTCATACTTATTTCACTAAAACTTTTTTAAGAAACATTATTCTGGAAGGTTTTTATGTGAAACAATATGTCTGTAACTTAAATGTGAAAGTTTGACAAGTTTTTTTTAAACTCTTTATATTGTATTGTAAAAAGTTTTGGATTTTTAAAACTTAATATTAAGAACAAAAACTATATCAAGACTAAAACCTCATATTATTTGACATATTATTTCTTTGTGTATAGTACACTTCATTTGGCTGAATATGATTTATTTAAATTGCGTAGTAGCCTTATTCTAGTGTATAATGTAGGTACATACACGATACACATATATAGTGAATTCGTTTACTCGAGGCAATGCCTATTATATTATAGATTTACATTTAAACCGCAGGCGTTTTTCGTCACTTTTTGTCATATGAAATAATATAATAATACGTTACATTGTTATAATCATATTAATAATTAGTCTTATTAATATTGATCGCCAGGAGCCAGAGGTGTTGTCGTTCTTCTGTAGCAGATGGTGCATATCTGATCAATACAGTTATATATAATGTACAATATAATATTAGGTCTATAGGTTTTCTTTTACAGTACATATAATACGATTTACAACAGGTGGGGTTAATGTATTTATGTAGAATTTCACTCTCCCTTAAGCAATGATATTGCGGTAATTGTTGTTTTTCACATAAGAGATATAGTGAATGGATTATACGAGAATTTATAAGTTCATTAATCTGTGGTGTAGTCAGATCACAGTAAGTGATAATAAGTACATATTATTTCTATTTCTATAATAATATCAAAATGTATGATGTATTTCAATATTACCTATTAGGTTACTGGCTTCTTAATATTATATATTATTATTAATTGACAAATTAAATAGAATAATGTTCTATACAAGTTATTATTGTCTATGTTCTTAGATAATATTCTATTAGTCCTTAGTATTCATAATTTTTATTTCACTGGTTTATTTATTATTCATTGTACGTTTCAATATATTTTAAATATAATAATGTTCAAAATAATATGTTGTTATAATTTTTTTATTATTTGTAATTCTGTCGTAACGATGTGATAAAAACGTTAAAAATTTACTTGTCTTGGTTGACCACTGTTTGCAATAAAAAAAATAATTTTATGTTCATATTTTACCTATAAGTATTGTTTTACATTTTGGTAACTAATGTATGAACCATTGTTAAATTACGTTTCAAGTCATGGGAATACATCAAGAATAAAGTAATTCGTATAAAAAAAAACATCAAGGTCACGTTGATATAGTAGACAGGGTTTAAATTCTAAAGTAATAAAATAATAATAATTAATATTGACTCTAGAAATGTTTCAGATTATTTAAGTTTTATGTAGTATTATTTTAATATTAAAATAGATTATATAATTATACTCGTTATATAAACAATTAATATATTAATAATAAGAACAAAAAAAAAATCACAGCTCGTTTCATAAAAATTAATACTTGTTAAACTGTAAATTATTGATTTATTTTTTACTAGTTACAATTTGAATTCCCTAAAGTAAACTATTTATACATAATATTTTAACTAAATACTTATATTTAACTAACTTACTTATTTACTTTTATAACTATTTTTATGAATGATTTGTAAGGTTTTTAACTATATTTTTTACGTATGAATATTTTGTTTTTTGTTTTTCCTTTGAATGTGTAATAGCTTTGCCAAAATAAAAATTTTACAACGGGGAGTACTTATGAATTGTTGATTAACAAAAAAGTGTTAAAGTAAATTATTCTTGATCAATGTCGAATGCGGTGTTATTTAAAAATATAATAATTATGAATGTAAATTTGGTTCGTTCTAAAGTTATTTTTTGAATATGCCTACTTTTTGCACTTCAAGGTAATAATATTGTATCTGTGAATCAACTAATCAAGTATAATTATTGGTTAGTAAACTTATAACTAGTTTTAACATATTCTATATAGTTATTGTTATCATTTTTATTTTATATCCTAACTTCGCTTAAAATTATGAACTGGATTTAAAATAATATAATTTTATAAATGTTTAGTATAGTCTTACCATTAATGATCAGATTTGTATCTGTATCTGTATCCTTAAACATCATCACATATACCTAATGTTCTAACGTTGTACTTATTGTATTAATTTATATAGTTTGTGGAATAAGGGGAAAAAAATTTGGGAAATTAATTTATTAATATTATTACATTTACACATAAAACGTATCATACCTAGTGATTTAATTTTTTTTTTAAGTTTAATTTTTTGTTATAACTGTTTTAAATATTTGTTTTATAAAAGTTTTGTCATGCAAACTATTTAGTGCCTTTGGTCTTTGTCAATTTTCAGTTTATTTGAAAATGTTGTGAGCACACGTGCACGTCGATTATTATTATAATAGAACATAAATTAATGTACAGTTTGAATCGCAAGTGATTTATGTGCATTTCGATGTCAGTTTTGCGGATTGTTAAAGAAATATCATGTTTAGCTCTTCGCGATCATATGGTGTGGGGCACAAACACAAATGTGAATAGGTTTCGGTAATTTCACGGTCAGGCCTGTTGTATTTCATTAATAGCTACACTAGTTTAACCATACAAAAATAGAATAAAGTATAATATTTATGGGGACAGAATGAATGAATGAGTGAAGTATATTGTATAGTGCACCTTTCAATGTTGAAAGAGATTTAAAAAATATAAAATTGAATTTAAGAAATCCGTGTCGAAATTTTATTTTGTTTTACCTACATAATTATTCTGGTAAAAAAATACATAAAAACTTATATACACGACTTTCAATTCTTACAACTTTCAGCATTTGTATAAAATATTTATAATATTAAATATAGTATTAAAAAAAGATATATCGAACAATATTGTCTTTTCTTATTTACCTATTATACTGTAAAAAATATACATTGTATATTGCATAAGTACTGACTGTACTGTTTTTAATTTGGTAGTAAGAGTGGAATGAAAGATTTTACGTTAAGTGGAAAAAAGTATTTTAGTCGTAAATATTTGTATGGTCTGAACAAATTATACTGTATCAATTGTATGGTGGTTTCTTTAACGTAATACTTGGTAGATAGCTAACAATATATGAAAAATTCTGTAATATATTATGTATTTTTAAATCCATCTTTCAGCGGATAGTATAGTGTTGCTGAGTTTGTGATGTATAGGTATTTAATTTTAATCGGTACAAGTTATTGTTTTATACTTTAGTTAATGAAAAACCTTCCTATTTAAAATTTTAATATTTAATTTGTATCTACCTTGCTTATGTTTTTTTAACAATTAATATTTTTAGCTTAACAATAATATTTTACTTTCACTTATTTGTACATTACAAAATAACTAGTCAGTATTGTTAAAATAATAATAAATAACATCCAAAATTAGGTATATATTTTCTATGTAAAGTTTATAGGGGTAATGTATATATAATCATTTACCATGTACCAATATTTTTATAATTTTAATTTATTATTAAATATTATGAATTCAATTTTTTTAATTCCAAAACTATGTTAAATGTTGATATTTTGTAAAATAATTTATACAATTATATGTGTATCTGAGTATATTTTTGTTAGAGTAACTTTAATATGTATCTGTGATTTATACGAATATACGCACCATGATTAATTATCATTAGTCTTAAAATATTTAATATGTTTCAAAATTTCATTGGCCATTTTTGAATGTCATATGTTGTGGAATAAATCGGGTTTCAAAGGGTGTGCTTTCAAGTATATTGCGCAATCGCAGCTATGAGTCACATGGCAACCGCTGGAACCCTCCAAAGAGGGTTTTGGATGACTAATCGTGAAGTCCCGTACATAGAAAGAGTATACATTATTTTTATTTAGGGGGAATGTGTAGTTCCAAATAAACTCATCTTAAGGAAAGTACATTGATTATAATTATAATTACTTGTTTTTATTTGTTCAGTAGTTTATGACTACAGACTAGAACTTTGATCTAAAATTTTATGATTGTCATTTCGTGGATTAACATCCCAGGGAGTTCGAACGATGTTCGATAACAATAGTTTACTAGGGAGAATGGTTCTCTCTTGGGCGTAGTACAAAATGTCTACGAGTTGTGAATTGTGACGGTCTGACAAAACTTTTTTGACAATTCATTTATATTATTGTACAATATTTTAGTACATCGGATTTATATATATTAGCCGTTTTCATTATTCAAGTATATACTATATTATGATTTATTATACACTAGTTTAAGGAAATAAGTAGGTATATATTTCATATAATCAAGACTATTTATAAATACGAGTATACACTTTTTTAGATTCTGAGCTGAATCTGTTAACTGAGTGATGAATGTAATAGTTTTGCAACGATGTGTGTTTTTTGTGTCTGTGTACATCAATAAGTATTCGATGAAATACTTCAATTGAAGGTTGCTTTAATAGAAAAATTGGATCTACTTTGTATTTTAGAGGTAAAAATTTAAAATTCTTAGTACTTTTTTTGAAAAAAAAACAAAAATAATAGAAAAACGGGAATTTTCACGCAAATCTAATATTATTATTAAAATAATTATTTTGTAGTCATAGTTACCATAATTTTGACAGTCTAGGCTCAAAATCGTTATTCATTCTATACGTATATTATTTATGGGTTATAACTGAATTAAAATTTAACAAAATACATTATAATGATTTTCTCAATAATGAGTTCCACTCAACTCCTAATATACAGCAGAGTGGTACCTACACCAGCTTACCTTTAAGGTTTATATTGTATAGGTTGTTTTATGTTTATTTTTTAAAATATAATTAACTAAAAGTTTCAAGTATACAATTGTCTATATAGTTATTACTACTTTTTGTATTATTATTATAATTAGATGAAATTAAACAAAGGAATTGCTCTTAATAAATTTCTAGTAGACAACCGCATTTTACACTTACAGTTTGGTTTTTTATATATGGAAACATAGTGACTTATTATAATGGGGTAGCCAGCGAGAAGAGACTCGCGAGCCACCCAATATATTAATAAATATGGAAGAGCCGAAATGGAAAAAAGTTCATATTATATATATATAATATGGTTAAAATAAATAAAATAAGATATCGAGGTATAAGAACCTCAAAATTCTTTGACGGGAAAACCGCATGCGCCTCGCGAGCCGCAGTTTGGCCACCTCTGTATTATAAGTAATGTAAGACTCATATATTTTAAAGAAATGTATAAATATATTTCCTAATTTTTGAAGAATATTTTATCATTTTTATATATTTTAATGTTGACTATTTTACAGTGTTTTTGCGTATGTGTTATGCAATATATTATATATATATATATATAATACTACACAATAATTAGCTGAACATAGAAATTGTACTGTCATAAGACTATCTTAAATGACTATCTTAGCGGTCTCGAATATTTTGTACAGAATTAATCTTTATCAACATTTTTGTATTAAATAATAATATTAAAATATTGAATACGTTTTAAATTTTTTTTAAATATTAAGATAATAAATCTGAATAAAATAAATATATTATAATTTGTAGTCAAATTAATTGTTATGATATTCTAAATAATAAATAATAATATTAATATTTGATTAATATTTTTAAAGTCGGTAAGATTGGTAAGAGTTCAATGTCGGTATGAGAGTTATTAAGTTTAGATTTTAATCTAAAATTAAAATAATATGATAATCTTAAGTATAACAATGTGATCGGATATCGATGTTGAAAATATACGTGTGTTTTACAAGAACCACTATTGTGCGTGGGCTACCACTACGTCACGATTTTTTTTTCATTTAGCAGTCGTACGTATATGGTTCTTGTTAGTTCTGTGGTACGAATGGTACGGTGGCCAAGGACGAAGTTAACTTTGTCTGTACTATAGAACCGGGTTCATGCTCGTATATTGAATATAACATGACGTGTATAATTTTCCATTATATATTACCGAGCACGAATGAAGTTATCGTATAGTTTTCTTTAATTTAAATTTTGTGAAACTATATTTTCTCGTTTATGTATGTTGCGTGGAAACTGGAAACATGTTCACTTTAAGTTAGACGTACTCCATACTACTAAAATAGTCTTATATGAAGATTACATTTCAGATTAAATTGTATCAGATAGTTCTTTTAAAATCATATTTTAGAATGATTCCTATAGTATTTTTTTTATTATTCCTATAGTCATTTATTATGATGCTTTTAAAAAGTACTATAGACGAGCACTTTGACGTTTCTTTATTTATTTTCAGACTACATAGATTTATCCATAAAGTATGAGGTTTAAATTTTAATAATAGAAATTTTATTTTATTGTCAAAGATCTAACTCAGATAATATCATTTTAATTTTGATGTAGAACGGATGAGGTTGTTAAAAATAAAATGTGGCGCGTGATTCTTCATATGCAATGTCTTCCATAGTTCCATGAATTGATTTGCGACTATATATCTGTTGCGTGTTTATGCCGCTTCTGTGTTTAACTTATATTATTATTCATTTTACTTATACACACATATTGTATATTTTACTTTTCAACGATGACTTGTATGTTATATACGTTCCTTCGGTTCACACGACAGCCGCCTTCGTTAGAAATTATCTTTGACAGGATCTGAGATGAAAGTCGTTCATGTACGACTAGCGTGCATCGGATCGAATCGGAATTTCAACTCGTTTTTACCGGCAGTGTATCCGTTTTTAAAAATGGTATTGTGCTGATGACAGTGTCGGAGCTACTTCTATTTTCTGCTGGTAGTGCATTCTGTTGCTAGTCACGTATAATACAAGTTTTGTCTAATAATGTATTTTACGGTGTTTTTTTAAGTATATACGAATACTTAAGTCAAAATACTTATACTTTGTATGCATGTGAAAAATAATTGTTTTCAACAATCCATTTTTGATTTTTGTTTGATTTTATAAATATATGTGAATTAAATTTTCAGTTATAAAGATAAAAGTTGTGTTTATTTTTTGACAGCTGTTTTGTCAGTTGTAGTATATTTGTATTATAATTTGCCAAAATAAAAGGTATTTGTTTGTGTTTGTAAAATTCCAATTTTACACTATACCGAGTACCGATGACACCATCGCATTTGCCGATATGTAATTATGTTTACGTACAATTGGAACGCCTGTGACCTCGAAAATTATAAATCAAAATTTAACTGCTTTATCAGTTTATTTAACGTAATATACATGTAGATATGCTGCCACAATCGCCGCGGTTGGCATAATATCGATGTATAATGATAATTTCTAATGGATACTAAATCTGAATTAGATATCGCTATATACCTGTTAATCTCTACATAGTGAGTTATACATTAATAATTGTAATCTGTTGCTTGAATTCGAACTTGAATTTAAATAACTTGACATTTTCCTCGATGAACATAGGGAGATATAATAAATATTTTTTCGAATAGATAATATTATGACTGAGGTGAAAATAATATTTTCATATTAAAAAAGGTGTGCAGGTGAGTAATGTTCTCTGTTATACGGTAGGTGTTAAGTGGGTCACTGTATTTTTTTTATTTCTTTGAATTCAATGATATATCTCTAAATAAGAAAAACTATTCTTAGCGGGGACTATTTTTTGAAAGTGCTACTAGTTAAAGTAATTAATTTTACTATAAGTGAAATAGTAAGTGGAATTAATTTTTGCAAAAACATAATACATGAAAATATAATTTTGTGTATAAAATATAATACTTTACATAAAAGTTTTATGATCCCTCAAATAATGTTCTTAAACTATAACAAAATATTGAATATAGTTAGTTATTAATAGTTTAAATGTAGCTTATAAACTAGCTTATATATAAAAATTGTACATTTTATAATTTTAATGAATTTAGCAAAAATTTGAAATTTAAATGGTTATTGACATAAACGGTGCTTAGGTATGTTTTTTAAAAATATTTTTATGTACTATCGACATTATTTATAAAAATAATATTAAATAAATAACAAATTTTAAATATCTAGCTTAAAAAGAAGCAATATATTATATTATATATAGGAAATGAAAATATAAATATTTGGTGAAAATTTCAAGTAATCACAGTTATTCATTATTGAATCAGAATAAAAAACAAAAATTATTTTGGGAGAAATGGTTATTGTATAGGTAAATTCCGGAATATGATTTTCGGATAAACATTTTTAATTTTAAATATAGGATAGAAAAAATAAGGAAGGATTTTGTATTTAATTTTAAACCTTAAATAGAAATAGAAATATTTTATGAATTTTTAATTACAAAATAATTTCTGAGTTTTTGAGATTTTGTGAATTTGAGACTTTATATTACATTTTTAAGCATTTTTACCAAATGCCAAATTTTTTTGACTAACATTTAAGGAAAAAAAAAAACAAAAAATATCTAAAATTTCAACTACTATAAATAGCTCAAAAAGTGAATTAAATGATCATATATTATATTGATGGAAATTTCAAGTATCTACAGTTATTTGTTTTTGGTTTACACAAAACTTACCGATTTTGAGTAAAAATTTATGTTTTCTCAGGTTGATTTGATAATTACTGAACATTTTTGATTTTGACGTCTTCATAATGTAAATACAATTTTTTATCAGAAATCACCCAAAAAAATCAAAGGATTTTTTCAATTACTTATCATGTAAACATACACATTTATATTTAATAAATATTGAAAAAATTATTCACCAAAAATGTAAATAGGTTAGATAAAGTTTTCTAACGTATATGTACAGTTATAGTTTTTATAAAATCCTTTACTTGCAGTTTTTTTCAGGCTGATTATAGCTATTAGCTACCTTGTATTATTAATATTTTTATGTAGGTAAATACTTAGTATTATTGAAATGTTTATACTATTTAAAGATAATACTATCAATTATAGGAAACTGGAAACCTTATTATATGTATAAAAATGTTAAAAATACTTGTAGAAATTATTAGATAGATAAATTAAGCCTTGATCATTGATTTAGATTTTATGGAAAGATTATATTTTTTTCTATGTGTTTAACAAGTAGATTTTTGATTATTTTAAAAACCAGTTTATACAAAATGAAATGTATATTATTATATATATTTGTATTATAAGCTATACTACTATAGTATATACTTCAATTTTCCTTACGTCTCAAAGTAAAAATAAATTTTATAGTTTCTGCTATAGATTTTTTTCATTACAATACATTTTATTTTGTCTTTGTGTTAACTATAGTGTAATATGTTTGATCTTTACTAATTCGTTCCACGTGTCAGGCCTCAGTGCATGGTCGGTGCCGACGACAACACTACGGCCTAGCTGGGTGACCGGAATCGCGGGCGACTGAAATTGTAGGCGGTCGGACAACAACCGTGTATAGATGCATCGATGCGTGTAGTCTGCTAGTTTGTTGGACAATGATTTTTTATCCTTTCGATGTTTGGCTGGCTATAAAGACCTAAACTAAAAAAGAACTAATTTAGTGAAAATAATTTTTACTTATAGGTCTAAAATATTATAGGCAGCACGTACTTACACATCGTGTAATTTTTATTATACTCATTACAAATAAACAATCAGTACAATAATAATTCTACTAGTATTATAATAGAACAATTATTATTTTATTTAAAATAGTATTTTTGTTAATTAAACGAATATTAATTTATAATTTTCTATATTGTTATATACCTACCTGAAAAAATAAATTAATATAAAAAGTTGTGTATGCATGTAAGTTTTACAATTCGATGTAAATTTAATGGAATTAATGTATTTTATACATTTTTAGATTAGTAAATTAATTTTATATTCACAATTTTTGATTACTTATATAGTTTAGCTAATTTATTAAAAAAAAATAAAATAATTGAACTATAATAATTAACATTAAAAGTATATTCTATCAACGTTACAGTCAATCATTATAGTTAAACATAATAGTTAATTCACTGGTAATATGATAGGTTAACGATGTAAACAATGTACTAATAAGTCGTGGGCGAACCAGCGTTTCCGCACACCGGACATTGGGCTTAAACGTTTTTGACAACACTGTAACTTGATGATAATGGATGTAATTACTTACTTGAAACTCGTTGTACTGAAAATTTTGCATCTAGTTCAGTCTCAGCCAAGGAATATCTTAATAGTTACATATCTACATTCTACATAAGTTTCGTAAGTTAATTAAACAGTGGAGGCATTGTTGATGTATTATATGTTTACGGATAAGGCGATGTGTAAAGGTAAATAGAATAAATTAAGTGAACAAAAAATTCTTTTAAAATAAGAAAGATAAAATTATTTATCCATAAACACTTTTAGTGTACAAATTGGGTATTAGTTATACCATAATACTACCTATATTGAAAATTATCAAAACACTGCACACACTCGTCCATAAATATTATACTTCAATGTTTAGTATATTACCATGAATAAAAAAAAATTATCATGTTTAAATAACTCAAACAATTTAATGAAACTCTTTTAATTAACATAATCAAATTTTTTAAACTAAAATTCGTATAAAAATATAAAATGCTTTTTTAATATACACAATACGCATTTTTAATAGGTGAATATAAAAAATAGATATTGATGTACGTATGTAAGGTCGGAAGTTTTAAAGTTTTATTGTCATAAATTTGTTGCTTTAATAACTAATAACTGATATCATAATATAGTTTATATGTTGTGCAAGTTTATATCCTGATATTATGCTGTATATATTTGTTTAACGGTTTTTATTTAGAATGTAACTTTGGTGAGAGCTAACAATATTTGACGATTGTAAATATTCTGACCATTTATTATGTGCTACTATTCAGACTACCTATAGCGAATAGTCGTAAATTATCATTTAGCCTTTGAATAAGTGTACATAATTAATAGTTTTACAATCGAAAAAGTATATAGTTTTTTATTTATGAACATGCCGTATTGACATTGGTTTTATTATATTTATTGTTTATCAATTTTAAAATATATATTGAATAAGAATTTATAATAATATTTAATTAAAATCTAAACAATATATAATATTGTGAATACATATGATACATATGTAAATCTGAGATTACTCTTTTTACTTACTAATTTCCAATTCTATCTCATTTATAATTAAATTGAAATATTTTTTAGTTCACTATTAATTTATATCGTGTGAAGGGACATGCATAGAAATATAATAATATAATGTGTTATATATTTTTTTTAATTTTGTAACCATATGATTTTTCATAAGTTTAATTTATTTTATTGAATTACTTATTAATAAGTATAAATAATGAGCTTAATCATGTTCTACAATTCTTACAGTCAAATTATATGTTAGATAAAATTTACTATTATTTTTTAAATTTAATTACTATTCGTAAATTTGTCATTGATTCCTATAATGAAAGTTTATCAGTTCATTAATTAAAATGGCCAATATAAATACAGTTTTTGTTTAGTGTAAAATAAAATATTTACTTTAATATTTAGATGAATAATCCAGTTTGAAATTAAAATTATTAAAGCTATCAGATAAAATTTTTGTTGACATAAGTTACCAACAAATTGATAGTTATACATTTTAAAGTAATGTGATTGTTGATTATAATTATGATGTGTAGAATTAAAATTAATGAAGGTTTTAAAAATGTTAATTGTATCTATTAGTGAACTGTAGTTACTTATATTTTAGTTTAGGGAATTTAAATTATTTTATTAACTAATTATGACATTATTATGATTGATCTATCATTCTGTTTTAAAAACCATACAAAATATAAAATATATAATGTGTTATAATTATTATTTTTATTCAATACATTTTTCCATAATGCCTATTGTCTATTTAATGAATATTCTATAATGTATATTACCTATTTACGTACCTGGTTATTAAAAATCTAGGATTCCGGACTAGACTAGAGTAGTCCTATTTCTAATAAATAGTGTCATTTGAAAAAAAATTACTTTTATTTTCATAAAAAAAATAATAATAATATCAATCTAATATAATTGTTTTTTTATTAATATTTCTGGGGATGAATATGTATGTCTAATACTTATTATATTAAACGATAATTACCATTTTATAATTTTATTTTTCATTCAATTATATGGAGAATAATTCATTTTACTTTTATACTAAATAATTTAAAGCTACGATTTTCATGATATGGTAAAATGATAGGTTATATTGTATACTATATGATATGATATGATAAGAGCCAAGAGGCGTCGACCTAATTTAAAGTGTGTAATATTGCAGTGTATAAAGTGATTGAAGTAGTAATTTAAAACTATTAGCTAACATTAGCGACTATTATAATTATATTATTATGACCTTGTCTAGGTAATTAAATATGTAATAAAAATCAACAACACATGAATAACTTTAATATAATAAAATGGTATTCCTTTAGTAAACATTATAGGAATTTTCTTTTCATATAAAAATAAGTAAAACATATTAAAAATTATTAATTAAAGAACTGTTGGTGGTTGAGTGTTTTGAATAATATATGACAGTTGATCGGCTATTTGTTTTATAGAAAACAGTATGAAAGTCATTATAATGACCTAATGGTGATGACAGTTAAAGATGAATTAATTTGTCATGTTATTTGATAACAAAGAAAAAGAGTATTTTATTAATTTTAGATTAATTACTGTACAGATGTTAAAAAAACATTGTATCTACATAATATACATATAAATATAAATCGATTTCTGCCAAGTTCAATATTATTGTTTGTGTCATTGATCATATGGTTGTCGTTGTCGCGTTGCATACTAATCAAGGTCTTACTCCTACTCTCAGATTTACTTCTAATATATTTTATTTTTACATGGTATAGGTACCATTACTTATCGTTATACTACGATGCTAAACAAATTTAAGGATTGTTATAGAAAATTGTAGATCGCGAAAAAATAATAAATACATTTCTTAAATATTGTTTAAACATGTATTTAAAACTTATTTGTATTATTATAAAATATACGTATTAATTAGTTTTAATTATAAATAAATATATATAACATATTTTTAACATATTTATATATGAGTGCATACTTTTTTTGTATTGCTCAACTCTGTCTGGATGATAAACTGATTCTTGTAACAGAACCCAACGGATGGTACTTGTGTGTATTTTGTAAGAATATTTTACTGTTCAGTTTTTCAGGAGTAAGAGTTCAGTCAATTTTTTATACTATAGATTATAGAATCTATAAATCTACTTTCTATTCTTTAGAAAAATTCTATGAAATATACAAAAAAAACTGTATATATATCTATTTAATTTGAATCAGTAGTTTTCAAAATTAGTCTAGATAGATATCTTGACTTTCTTTTGAATAAAAAGAGATATGTTTGATATTGATATATTGATTTGTATAATATGTATATTTATTGAATATAGTATTGTGATAGCTATTAGCTCATAATTATTTAGGATAATCGTTATAACATACAGTGATGAGTGATGATATTATATCGATTTTCTAATGATAGTTATGTAATTAGTTATAGCTAATTAATACAATTGATATAATGAAATACGTTTTTCTGAAGTTAAATATACATTTTGTTGATAAAAATAAAGGAGTAGGTAATTATTGTTTGATGTAATTAGGTAGCGAATACCGGAATACTTGAACAACTATTAAATTTTGAAATATTTTTACAAAAAAAAATTGTATCCTGTTTTTTTAAAACAATGTAAGTGCTTAATGTGTTAATTTTTATGAGCAATTGCCTAATAATAATGAGAAATAAAAATTTAATTAATTTTGTTGTCAATTTATAATTTATAATTTAAGTACATTTTGGCTAACACCCTATTACATATTAGGGAATGAAAAAAGTTTATTATTAACTTTTGATTTTTAAAACTATTAATTTAACTATTTAATGAAGTAATAAGCTATATTAGTAGAAGATATACGTACATATTAAATATTAATTTTATATTTATAAATTAAATGATCTGGTCTTATACCAATCTTTGATAACGGTTTTAGAATTACTCTAAAGTCTAAATTACTCTTTATGTAAATTGTTATTTGAACATATCTATTACAGTGACCTACTCAATGATGAAGTACTTTCAAAACTTATACTATATTAAATCATGATTTCTCCGGTATTTTATATAATTACCTAAAAATTTAGTTTATATATTTTAAAATATCTTTTAAAAGTTATTTTATGTTTAGCGAGAAGAAAGAGAATAGATAAACATATATTGGCGTTTTGGTTACTTATATTTAGAATGTAAACATCCTTATTAAGTTTCATATTTACTTTAGTCTTAATTTTTTTATTAGTTTCAATAAGTTGTATTTGTTTAGTTGTATTAGAAATTGAAATAGTGTTTTTGATGAATATATATTTGAATATTTAATCGTATTAATATAAAACACATTCATAACATTTATTTCATATTGAAGTTTGTTTGTTTGTGATATATATTAATAGAAGTAAAAAGTATAAGCTTATAACATTATATATGCTTATATAATATGCATTGAAAACCATTTTTATTTTGTAAAATTAAATATTAGGTATAGTAGTAAATGATTTCATACTTTTAGTATTTTGATTTATCTACTTAATTAGATTTTCATAATATGTATAATAGTAGATTTTCTAGTTCTATTAATATTTAAATATATTTCAAAGATATTTTGAATCCAGTTAGAATTATATCTTAATTACTTATATTAGTTAATTTTGTATATATATTTTAATCTAAAATCTGTGATGTTATTGTGTGTTTATGTATAATATACATATATATTGTTAAAATAATAAAATTATTACTATTTCTAAAAGTAAATAATTTCAATTAAAACATATATTGTCTATAATAAAAAAAAAAAAGGACATGTTAAATAATATATTTTGAATGGCGTGGCATGAATTCAAATATGGTATTTTTCGTATTTTTGGCTTAAATATTAGGACTAAGCGTAAATTATGTATGTTATAGTTTATTTTCTGATTATATTTTCGGACGAATGCCAAAATGAAGTATAACTTTTTACGACTTTTTGAAGAATCGCGTTCTTTGGTCCACTGATCTTCTGGAATGCCATTAACTTCTAAATAGCCTTACAAAGATTTCATTTAGTGTATAGTTTATAAATGCGTCTTAGTTGTTATAATTTTACGATTATAGTACCGCGTTGAATCACGAAATACAGTTAAAAGTGACTTAATAAAAAATTATGATTTATCATTATTCTAATGAATATTTAACCATTTTCCATTTTACATAATATAAAAGAATCTGTGCACAAACTTTTAGTTTATTCACATATAATTTTTAAATTACTTTTATTCGTATTTGTGATTTATGACAGTAAATCATTATTATATATTTATATTAATATGTACGAATGTACGTATAGAAATATTTATAAAGTCATACAGAAGTCATGACTTAGTGAGGTTATTAATATTATTCATACAACAAACATTAAAAATTTCATTGAATACTATTATGAATAATTAAAAAGTTTAATAAAATATTTAAAAACTGCAGTGTTGTATGTATATTATTATAATCGATGTAGTAATTATACACCTATTACCTACTTAGTGACTTAATCGTTTATATATTTTACATTGTTCTATATTTGTAAGATCTTAAATCTTTAATCTTGATTTCGTGCTACTGGTATTTAAAAGTTACACTTGCAATAATTTTATATCAATGAATTAGTGTAGTTCTTACAGTGCTGTAGCCAGAGGGGGGAGGCTTCTAGGCTCTAGCCTCCCCCCCCCCCCCGAAATGTCAGACGACAATAATTTAATTAATTTAATTACCGTTTGTGGTGATAAAGCAACGCCATTATCATCACACTTACTTAATTTTGATTTGATAATATGTATAATTATATGAATTATATTGTCAAAAATACAGCGCAAACTTAATTTGTTATCATAATTGGCCATCAAAAATTAAGCCCCCCCCTCTAAAAAAAATTCTGGCTACGGCACTGAGTTCTTATATAGGTATTAACTACTAACATGTATGTTAAGAACTTCAAGTACTTTTTGTTGGTGTCCAAATATTTTAAATTAATGGGTTAATTAATTAACTATATTATAAAAAAAGTATAATTTGATACAAAATATAGGTATTTTCTATTTTATTACAACCTAAAATGAATAATAAAATTAATTATTCGATATATAATTTATATTATGTAAATTTTGTTTATAATTATGTATAAAAAAATAGTAACGGGGGAAAGATATACAAACAAAATAGTTTAAAATAAATAGATAGAAAATATTATATTTATTATGACATTGGTTGCTATTGAAGTAGTTATTCTTATAATCAAGAAAAATAATAATCTTAATTATATTAGGGATGTTTTGATAATTATTAAACATTTCGAATTTTCTGGTAGTAAAATTTACTTACTAATTTCAATATTTCAAATATATGCCATTCGGCTTATTTTATTTTACTAATGCTTTAGATATTTTTAAACACTGAATTAGTTATTTTAAACACACATCGCGTTTGTGATTTTAATATTAATTTGATTTTTCGGGATATTAAAGATTATGCTAATATTAAAGCTTCTATACATTTTAAAATTATATAAAATTATAATATTAGTATTGGTATTTTGATTTCTTTATAGTTAATTAATTATTAATAGCTCATATTATATTATAATATACTTTGTTCATACTTTAGTATAGTTTAAATTATTCCATGTTATATAATATTTACCTTTATATTAGTACCGCACGAGTTTAACATCTGGTGTAATATTTCAAGGATATTTTATGGAATTAATTCCCCCCCTCCCCAAGTGTATTTCCATTGAAGAAAGCATCTTCGTTGATGACGATGATTGTCGTTTTTTGATATTGATTGAGTATAGATCCACACAAATGTCTTGTTTCCGGCGATTTTGTTCAAGGACTCACATACTCCAACTGATTTACCCCGAATAATGTCACCACACCCGCGCAGCCAACAAATAGGTAAACATGTGCACGGGGTCATTGTAATATCATACACACACTATATTATAACCCTAAATAGCCCGAACCGTACGTGTTATTTTCCGGTCCATACGTCGCGAGTGGGCGCTAACGGCAACAGCTACAGCAGTGATATTAGTGGTAGGAGAAAAAACCAAACGTTATAGTATAATGTTAAAAACGACACGGTTTTAATTTTTCTTTTATGCTCTTTGTGTACGTATTTTATATCGGCACTCCTATAGTGTTTTATAAAATTAAAAAAACCTACACCAAGCCCGGAAAATGACTATTTGCGTACCACGCAGACTAATGGATCCCTAGGATTATTTTGAGCAGGCCGTTACATTTTTAATAAATTATTGCATAAAGTGCTAACACACACGTGTTGCTTCGATCGATGTCCGACAAGTGGGTGGGTACGTTGATTGTCTTAGAAGTTCTTAGAAATGGTTTCGTCTGGACCCTATGCGTAATTAATCTATGCCAATAATGAGACGTATTTTTCTTTGCTTTATTTCTTTTTATTGGCTGGTATTCAACAAAGTGATTAATTCTCAAACCCTTTACAGTTTTTTGCATACTATTGTCATTAAATTCATTTAATATATTAATAATAATCAATACAAGTTCTTTGCCCCGTTACATATTATAATGGTAAGGATAATATTAATTTATCTAATCTATTATTAATTTTAGATTTTCACTATAACCGATGGACAACAACTTATATTTCAGAAAATATATTTTCAGGGAAATCGTGTGTAACTACTTGATTAATACTCATTTCCCTGAATATTGTGAGACTTGTGAAATGTAGATTATGTATTGTGTATAAATCATGTTTGCATTTCTATGATCACATTATGTAAATAAAAATGTGTGATTTTCTTTTAATAATATTAAATTTGTGAATCAGAACTGATAATACATTTCGAAAAGTTAGTTTTTTTCATTTATATTCGTGATTTATATAATTTTCATATGAAAATTATTTTAGGAAGGTATATGTAATATCTAGGTATTTCAGTATTTGTAAATATATAGTGTATTTATTATTAATATATAGTTTTTTAAAGTATCTATACTAATCCACTAGAACAGGATACTTTTAAAGTTTAAATTTGATTATTCTTTGTATTGTACTATTATTATTTAAACGCATTGGTATAATATAATCGTTTTTCTGTTTAACTATTTGTATTTTGCCTACTTAAACCTCATGGTTTCTTTCAGTTTTTCCTCAAAATCTAGTCACAAATATATTATAGTAGTTATTAAAATATATTGTGTTATAAATTACATATATTTACAATAATTTTTTTTCAAAATAGTTTTATATTTAGTTTTTGGTCGTGCAATTTTTAAATAGAAAAAAATAAATAAATTCAAATGTAATTTTCTTTCAATTGTAAATATAATACTTTCTTTGTTAAACAAATGTTAATTGAGAAAATTATATTATGTTAAATTTAGTTTTGAATAAATGCTGTAATAAATATTATTTTCAATATTACTAAACAAATTTTATATCGCCTTATTGTTACACGTTTACAACATATTTGTAGGTTTATACAATATAGTTTTTTTAGGAAAAAGTTATCTAGCTAGAAGTGTTTTATAATTAGAAAACTTTAAAAATCAGGATTTTATAATTCTGTTTATCACAATTTGTATCACTAAGCTTAACTTTTGATAATTGTATCGTTGGTAGCTGGATAACTTTTATTTTTCTTTGCAAGTTTCATTAAGCACTGGATAAATTGTAAAATAATGTTGATTAATAGTATATTATAAAATCATTTCACAAGTCTGGGTTAATTTATTTAACTGAATAAGATTAAAACTGTAAACGACGTAAATAAACTTCTAAAATAATTTAACTACCAAAATGTAAGAAATTGTTATAAATTTAATTGATTGCAGTAAAATTATTTATTATTTATGTGTGGTTGATTTAGTTTTACTTTTTAGTTGAAATCTTACATTCCTTATTATTACTATAAAAAAATAATTATATGTCTAGTATGATATTTTCAGATAGTTACGCAATGCACGAATTCCATTACTTTATTCCGACTACAATTCATCAATAATCAGTTACTAAAGTAATGAAAAATAACTTATGTTTTTGGAGAATTTTTAAATTTTTACACGTTCTGCTATTGATTTGTTACTGTATTCACTCATGTATATTGTTTATTATACTATAGTCTGTATAATATTGTAATCTTTGTATAAAACTAGTTGATGCGTGAAAAATAATTTCAAATTGAATAAACACGAATACAGAAATATCATTAGTGTAGGCGAACATATTATTCTGTTGTTCGACGAATACACGTCTTAGATTATTGATATGTATTTACAGATTTGTAGATCTGTCTTTTGTAATTCACCCCCACGTGAAAAATCGTACTTTCTTATTTTACCCGCTTTGTTTTTTTTCCTTTAAGGTTTTCATTATTTCCATATCATTTCGAATTTATCAAAAATTTTCACGAATGCCGATATATTATCAGCTTTTGTACATCAACTGTAATATAATGATATTTAATATTTATATTTTATTATCGAACGATGTGCGTTATCTGCTGTGTTGCAAAAAACAACGGATAAAATAAAGTTATTTAATCGCAAAGTTTGTCATTTCAAAACATTTATGTGCTATTGTTCTACGTATACAATGCAGTGTTAAATCGCACTTATAATAACGAATTTAATAATAATATTATATATAAATAATCGTTGACTTTAAACTCAGTTAAATCGTGATTATAATATGTACGCATGTCGTATATATATTAAATAATGATGTACACAATTCTAATATTTGTCATAAGCCACATTATAGTAATAATATTATATACTCATCCATTCACGTATAACAACCCGATGATATGCGTTCGTTTACATAGTCACATCGTATGACATGTCTAGAGTTACAAACCGGGTCGAATCTAGTCGGAGATATTAAAAATAAAGCTCTGTTTGTGAGATACTGTACTTAATGATATTGTTTTATAGTGTTATTGACTACGTCGTCTGTCGTTATATAACTGCAGGTTTCTAAGCGCCCAGAAATCGCCTCATAAGTATGATAATATATCTACAAAGGGTATTATGGAAGGAGAAATTATATTTTATTTTCGCAACATATGTTATTATCGTAAGTCATCGAGCTAATTCTTTTTAATTGTGACATTGTGTATTATAGACTTGTAAGGCTGAAATCAAATTGTGTCCCAAATACTGAATTATGTCCCTAAATTTTTTTCAGGTTACATGAATTGTGTCCCTTAGTTTTTTTGGGTTGCACATAAGTTTGGTCTAACTAATATCAATTAAAATTAAAACAAACTACCCAATAATTTTAATAATATTACATATCAGGAAAAAATGTAATTAAAACAATTTTTATAAATTCACATTGAGAAATTTGTCTATTACAATATTAAAGGTATGTTATATATTATATTTTGCACGTAAAATAAGAAGTTCGTATAAAAAAATCGTCATATTATTATAGTAAAAATATTAATGTGACCTAACCATAATTAATGTGGTTTCGTTTAGTTAATATAAACAAAAAAGTAAAAATAACTTCATAAATAATTTTAATAATATTACATATTAAACAAATATTTAAATGATACCGTTTTTATACATTTTATACATATTTTATTCTTGTGTAAAATATCGTTTTGAATTTATCAGCACACAACTTATGTACAATTTCATAAAACAGTTGGAACACAACTCGTTAACTGCGACTTGTAATAATTAGAATAACTGAAATATTGTCGTTTACTACTATAATTTCCATAGCGGCACCATACCAATCGCGGTATTTTATACATTGTAATTATTATTTATTACTTATTAGTAAGTCTTTTATGTCATATTATAAAGGTAGTCTAATCTACTTAAAGTATAGTCCATAAAATATAATTTGTTATTCTTTGAAATAGGAACCTTATCAGTTTATCACCCAAGTCACGTGTATTTTCGTCGGCATAGTGTTACGAGCTATTATAATTTTATTGTAAATTTATTAATATTATAATATTAGGTTTACATTCACATGCTAAAGATTGCGCGGGTTTTGTTGTACTTATAGTTGCACGTTTGTGAATGTTTTTATATATTATATTATTATAATCTTATTGCAACGTCTTTGTATAATATTATATGATTTTTTTATTATATTTATATATTTACAATTCACCGCAGTGTGATTCGTGTAGTAATATGCATTTCGAGACGATGGTTAGCTATTTTTATTATATACATACATTATAATATTATGTCATCCATTACAGAGTCATATCCAAATCGTGTTACCTTACAAAGTTTACTTAAAGTATATTTGTTTTATCAGTAAAATAACTTAATACTAAGTTTATAGTTTTCTGAAATTTTGAAAATGTAAATGTTATATAAACAATTTCTCGGAAAATTTTAATGTAATTGCTTAAATTGACTTACACCTCTTATAGTTTACTTTTGAATAATTAACATGTGCATCATAGTATAATGCACTGTTTACAATGTATGGACAAGTGTACTGCTTCGCACGTGTGCATATACTCGTCGTATACCATATTCTATATTCCGTTGCTCGAATATGGTGGTCATATTGTATTGCACGGAGCTGTGAACTATTTGTCTAAAATTAGACTTTGTACACATCATAATATAGATTCCAATAGAGCATTCCGTATAGAAGAAAAAACGGGGTCGGTTATTATCGTATGGATTAAAAAACGAAATTTGTATTATTTTACCCGTTTTATTATTTATAAAACATCGGAGGTCGGACATTATATATTATAATACGAAATCTACGTAAGTTTACCTAATCTACTCGTATAATATTCCGAAGTGACTCGTCCCCGCTATACACGCGTAGGTATAATAGTGCATTAAAATTCCCACAGCATACATACTGAGTACGCGGGATTATAATATTCAAGCGGCGGGATCATGCAGTACATATAATAATGTAACGCGTATAATCCCTCCAGCGTGACTTAACGCACGATTCGGACACGGCTCTGTTGAATAAATTCGTATGTCGTGTTTCATCGGTGTGTGTGTTTTTGTTTTTGTTCCGTTATCGTTTAGGTTAAGCACATCAGCCATTTGTCGTCGGACGCGTATCACAAACATTGCATGTTCGGCATCGCACACGGCAGTATACGATATAATATTATATTGTACAGTGATTTGTACACAACCAATGACGATGGAACCGGCGGACTGCTGAACCGTCCGAATCGCACGGCGCTCGCGGTGTGCCATTATTAATAATATCATATTCTATTATCGCATATACTGTAACAATCGCGGAAATTGAGCGAATGTACAATAAACCTACCCGATAACATATTATATCGACCGTTTCGGAGCGAACGCGAAATGATGGACGACGAGATCCAAGAGACGGTCGAGTCGATCTTGGGCAAGGGCGCGGTGGTGGTGGATTGCGAGAAAAAGTCGAGCGTCAAGGAGGAGGAGGTGCTGCTGGTCAACGGGTGCCCGGTGTCGTTGGACGGCGACGATGGGGCGGCCATTAAGCGGGCGCTACTGCGCGGCGACGTGCCCGACTGCGACCTGCTCAACCAGATATTGGTCCGGGCGGGCATACTACGGGCGCCCGTTCACCTGGAGACGAACCTGAGCGTCAAGTCGACGGTGGTCACGCGAGAGGAAGTGACCGTGGCCCGGGCCGGCCGGGTGGTGGACGAGCGGTCGCGCGAGACCAAAGAGGACAATTACTACACGAGCGCCACGTCCGAAGTGTGGGAACCGGTGACCGTGGTCAACGGGCCGCCGGCCGCGGCCGCCAAGAAGCGGACTGTGGTCGCCACCGATGCGATGACGAACCCGACGCCGGAATCGACGCCACCGCCACCGACCGCCAAGTATAAGGAGACTGTGACCACGAGTAGCAAACGCACCGAAGACGGTGTGGACTGCGGTGCCGGGCAGCCGCCCGACGATTTTGCACATACTGCCCATGTAACGGACGGTGACAGTCTGGCTAACGGCATACGCGTCATAAAGTTGAACGGCATACACGATCCCAGAGGCGACTACGGAATGCCTGTCATGGCGGCTGCTAGATCTTTGGACGACGTAAGTGCATTTCAACGTTATATTACTTATATTATACATTTTAATAATATAGTATATATAGATCCACGAGTACACTGTGTTATACGTACTATGGATACAATTATAGGTACCTATGGTATTATAAACCATATTGGTTCTCAACCAGATTAGGGTATACCAGTTTTTTAAATAGTATTTTTTTTTTTTTTTTAATTCAAAAACAAATGACTGTTAATACTTTAATTTTTCATCAAATACTTATATTTACATTTTCTAGACGTGATATTATGATTTTCAAAATGTTTTTGCAATCTTTGTATTATTTATAAAATATATAGACATGAACATTTTTTTTAAATTTATATATGATGTTTGTTAGTAAAAAAACTTAAAAATATAACATATAGTTATCCTTACAGAAATTAAAATATACGCCAATTTAGTCAATTTTTATAAAAATTATTCAAATCACTTAAATATGTAAATTGTTGATGATATTTTTAATTTTGTTAGCTAATAGGCTTGTAAATTGAATAATATATTTTTCATTAATTATGTATAGAAAGAACTAAAATATCTAAAGTGTTTATACAGGTTTTTTGAATTTGATTATTGAAAAAAAAAATGGCTTAAGTTATTTTGTTATTCAAAATGTATAAGGACTTATTAATTTATCATACATAATTTAATTTTCAAAATATTTGGATTACTTTCGAAAAAAACCTTATCTTATTTATAAAGCTATTTATACCGGTCTTATGTTACTAGCTACCTAAGTACCTCAATTAATAAATAATAATTTATTTTTATAACAATATTTTATAATATTTTACCTTATTTACAGTAGAGAATATTGTATATTAAAGATAAACCTTATTTTTTGTTTATTTATATATTTTTAATTCTTAGTTTTATTAACACAATAGATTACGGTTTATTGTTATACATTAATATAGGTACATTTTATAACAAACCAAAATGTGTATGTTTCGATGTTTACCACCGATATATAAAGTCACTATTATGCAATAAATTATTTAGTCTATAATTTAAGTTTTGTTAGGATGCTACGAGTATAATAATATTAATAACTAAGAAAATCATTTTAAAATACTTCTTAGTACCTTACCTATCTTAGTCCGTATTGCAAGTATACTAAGAAACATCCGTAAAAATTGAAGGCTATACACCGACGGTTCGTATATAATTTATATACCTATTTATATTTATGGATAATATCGTTTGTATTCTACTGTACAGATATTATTTGATAGCGCCTATCTATACGCACAAATTCTTTATATCGCGAATCGAGTGTGTAGTATTCGAAGCGTATATAATTATATATATAAATGGAGGCGGTTCTGCGTATTTGTACCACGGTGTTTGTTTTTTTATTTATGTACTCGTGGCTGGCGGAACAGTAGTTTAGTACTGCAGTCATCGAAAATATCGCAATAAAATTACAAAGGCGAGCAGAAACGTGCAAATTTTATGTTTAGCCTGCCTATGCTATATTATTAAATATATTATTATATAATAATGTATATATTTCTTAGTGTTATATTCAGTTTATTATATTGTTTTCAGCCATGTAATAATTAATTATTATACGCATTATTATAATATATAAAACGTATATTCACTTACATAGTTATATATTTATATACGTATTATTATAATATTTTTGTATTAAGTCAGGCTGATGTGTAACGGAAATTATTGTTTTATTCACTTTCCACGTAGGTGCGTATTATTTTATATACGCATTGTAATATTAGTATGTTAATAGACATTAAACTTGTATACATAATATAGTATATACGTAGTAGTCGATGCTTTTCTCTCAAATTTTAGACCCCATTATAATAATATATGTATATAAATATACATATGGGTATACCGTATA
The DNA here is from genome assembly GCA_036289425.1 of Rhopalosiphum nymphaeae. Classification (NCBI taxonomy): domain Eukaryota; kingdom Metazoa; phylum Arthropoda; class Insecta; order Hemiptera; family Aphididae; genus Rhopalosiphum; species Rhopalosiphum nymphaeae. Next base: position 8,334,803 of record JAZAQC010000006.1, on the reverse strand, counting down.
CTTATATGTGAAGGAGTGTGTGTAATGTCGTAATGCGTTTATTTTCGTGCAGATGCATCTATGAACACATACATTCACGCGATAATATTATATCCGGTCTTTATTATGTATGTACTCCTCCCTGTTCGTTAAGTTTGTTAAAGTGATTTTATAAAAACATATAAATGCATAAATTTTACTACAATAATACAATTTATTTGTTTTAACTGTTTTAAGTAGGTATCAATTTTTATGAAAGAGTATCAACTCACTTAATCGCTTATTTAATACGAGTATAGTATAATATATATTATATATAACTAACTGGATAAATTGTTTTTTATTATAATTAAGCTATTTAAAGCCTAGTCATATTATGATACTTATAACTGAAATGACAAATAAAATGAAACTAGAAATAATGAGAGTGATTCGTAGGAGTATTTGAACAACTTTACGCAAAACAAATCGCCAAAAACTCGTAATTTTTAAATACGACCCTCCCTTCTCCATTAGACAAAAACAAATGAAAAATCGGGTGACGTGGTGACACCCAGAAGAGTATTTGAAACATCTCTGTGAAAAAAAATTGGAATATAAGAAAGGCTTGTTCTTTTATATGTACGAGGAATAAGGGTATATTGGTAATAGTATATCTCAACATAACTAACAACTATAACTATACTGATGATGATACATTAGTTCTAAATACGCGTTTAAATTCTAAGTGAAGTGATCTTACAATGTTTTTTTGCTTAACCTTATTTAACCTTTTGGAGTAGTAAAAATGCTTCAATCTTGCACTTGAGTATGTAGTTAGTACTTTTGTCGAAAGAAAGGAGTTTTAAAATTAAAGACAATCGGGAGGTTTATCATATCAAATTACATATACGAATATACGAGATAGACATATATAATTTTTCTTATAGAATTTTCAAGTTTAAATTTTAACGAAATTGGATATTGTAAATATTAAAACGAAACATATAGACTTTAGCTACTTTTTTTAAAAATTGAATGTATATTATTCGTAGGGATTTGAGACTTTTTGCCATTATGTGCACTTTTATTATTATTTATAGTCTGTTCATTGAGAGAATAGTACTGTGCGGTGGACGAAAACTCGTCGTTTCTTCCCACTACAGCACGAAATGGTATGGCCCATATACTTACCAACAATTGCTCTAGAGTGGAGATACAATTTATGTTGTCATGTTTCTTTGTAGCGATTGTTATCCATAATCTTGTGTTCGACCAAATTTCGAGTCGCACTACCATTCATTATACCGTGGAGAGAGGATTTTTTACAGAATATCTATAATGTCGATCACTCGTATGCATGAATTAGTACTATTCTCTCAGTAAACAGACTATAGAATTAGGGATGGGCAAATTATTCGAAAAATTTAATTAATTACAAATTATATAATGTTAGAAAATGTGATTATACAAATAACAAAATACATAATTTAATTATTTGCAATTAATAATTACAATTTTAACAGAGCAGATACCTAAGTAATATATTAGTAATATAAAAATGTAGATAAGAAGTTCCTGTGTTGTAATTAGAACTCATAGTTAAAAATCTTAAATAAATAAATAATAAATATTTATATAGTATAAAAATAAATACCTACTTAAATCATATGTCATGGTTATAATTTCCTTTTAAAAAAAAAACGAGCTTTCCAAATTGTTCATCGGATTACCTTGAATGGGTAAATACCATAATAAAACCGGCAAACATTTTTTTTCTGTTGGGGCTGACAAATAAAGTTTGGTATTATATCGAATAAATAATTCTTTAACAGCCGAATAATTATCCAAGCATTTTTACATAGTTTGTAATTAAAACTCAGTTAATAAATATTTTAGTTGTTCAACTATTTTATCATAATATGTAGGTGCCTTTTAAATATTTTACAAGCTAATAACGTGGTTAAACACAAATCTATAAGTGAAAATTTAGGTTAAAAATGATTGTGTTAAGGTTAATGTTGATGAAAAAGAAAATGTTTATTAATTTACCAAATGTGCAGTTCACCAATAAAATGGCGATCTTTAGTATTCTAGATATCGGTGGTTCTATTTCGAACAACCGGTTGAAATATTTTTTTTATTCTTTAATATATTATTTTACTGTGGTTATCTATTATCCATCTTCCTAAAGTTATTCTTGATATCACTTTTAAGTTCAGGATCAATGTTTATAAAATTAAACTAATAAACTAATACAATTTTAATTTGTTATATTATTTAGCTTACATAATATTTTAAATCATTTTAATAAAATGTTCAATTAACACTGTTGATAGCGGTTTCATACTATTCACATTATCACATTATAGTATAATAATAATTATATTTGTTTCAAATGTATTTTATTTTGGAATACACAATTTACTAATTTAATCTGTATAGTAAATTACTATACACAATAAAATTTTCAAAATACATTGTAACTTTGTATTTAGATTAATTTTAAAGTATTTATACCGTGAATTTATTCACACAGTTTTATGATATATATAAATATTGACTTATAAAGTAGTTAATTTTAACTAGTATTATTATATAAAATAATATTATAATTATATTACTTTTATTATATTTTTAATTTTTAATAAGATCATAACTTCAAAGTATATAAAATAGTTTATAAAAATATATAACATAGTTTAGTTTTTTCTTAACTTTGCATATAAATACAATAAACGTATTTATATTACACGGAGTATAAATATGTATGTATTATAACATGTTATAATATTTTACAAAATATAGGTACGAGTGTAAGTATGTTCTATTAAAATTAAAATATTATTAATCGTTTATTTCAAATCAAACCATATTATTTTATTATGACTAAGAAAAGTATTAAAGAGTTAATTGTAATCAAGTCTCTGCAGTTCAACAAATTAAAAATAATATTTAGTTGGTCGTTTATGAAAAAAAAATTATGTTAGTACAGTATTATCTAAACCATCTATTTATAAGTTAATAATTATATAGATAATCACACTTATTTAATTACATATTTATGTACATTGTTACTGCATTACCGTGATATAAGTTTTTGAAAATTATAAGTATTTATATATTTATATGTGTAATATTGCATATTAACTACATTATTATATTTGTTGTAATATTAAAAAATTAAAAAATATAACACTATGTATATACAGCTGTTTAAACATTACCTATATTAAAACTATTTTAATTTACTACATAGATTTGATTATTTTATGCGGCAATTTAATAATACTCAACTAACAATTTTACCTTAGGTTCAACTTTTATGATATGCATTTAAAACGTTTTTAATGTTTTTATGTTACTTAAATTAAAATTTAATTTATTAATTGAAATAGTTTTTAAGCTGTAATTCATTTAATGACATTATTTTTTAAAGCTATCAACATTTTATAAAACTGAATGTTCTTAAACATTTAATTAATCGTACGTTTATGTTTTATTCCATTTTTTGATTTATTGTCTCCAGTATTTTATAATTTTTAATTTTTATAAAATTAATTATATTTAATGTTACATTACCTAGCCTAAAATTAGTAATTATGAATAATAATAATAACCACGTCATATTTATGGTGATTGCCCGACTAATTATTCACTTGATTAATATATTATGATTATGGTGTTTAATTAAGTACCTAACTGATTTTAGTTACTATTTAAGTCTTAAATTGAGATTAAGGTAGTCATTGACATTGAAAATTGAATTCAAATAATTTAGTAGGTTTATTTTTATTCAATAAATAAAATAAAGTCTGTGAAATACTTAAAAACTCAATAAGACTATTATTAGATGTATAGTATACTATACTTGCTACTTATCTTTGAGTTTTTATAAAATTGAATTTACAATTGTTTTAATTGAACCTATATAAAGAAATTCAATTTACTTTATATATTGTATTTATAATTTGCTCTTAATAATTACATAAAATGAAATTTCAAATCTAACCTTTATTGAGTCATAATTAGGGCTGTGAATTTGTAAAGGAAAGTGCATTTGGTGATTGTGAAACGTAGTTTTGTAAGTAGATATATAATTTGAATTATGCAACAACAAATCTATTTATGAAACTTTTTTGCATTTTTTTTTTGCCTTTTTGGGTCATTTTTTCCTTTTTTAATACTTCATTTTCGGTAAATTTATTAAATTTTGTCAATTAAAATCTTCGAAAACCCGAAAATCAAAATTCAAATTAAATCAACTTTTTTATAATATTTTTTTTTATTAAATAAATACATTTATATGCATATAATATACTAATATTAATATAAATATAAAAATCAAGTTAAAAACCATTTTAAATGCATTTTATACTATAATTTTTAACATTTTAAATGCATTTTTAAGTTTTTTTTTCGATTTTGTATACTTATTATAGGTACATCGTGTATTGATTTCCCTATACAATATTGATGTACGTGTCTTTATATACTTATGTTCTATAACCGGTTCGTTAAAGTACCTAATCTTAATAAATAAAGTCACTACAAAAAAAGAACCTATAAAATACACAGTTGACGCGACTGTGATTTTATGAATTATAATTTTTAGAAGTGATATCCAATTTAATACTTGATTACAACCTACGACATTTGTCGAATCCTATAAGTGTTACGATATATATATATAATATATTATCTATGTGTATTTCATTAACATATTTGATTTATTTTTTTCACGAGGGCGGCGTAAAATATTTTACGGGTGAAACTAATAATTTACATAAACAAAATACACACCCACATTATTACTTCATTCCTGTGATATATAAATCATATGCCCTATACTTACTTGACACGTTGTATACATATCTACCTTTAAATTTGATGAAAGTCTTTTGATTTTTGACAGTTTGGAAAGCAAAAAACTTTTCGATGAGATTTTAAATTGTTACGAAGTTTATAAGGTGCAATGAGTGATCACATTAATATAATAATTATTGGAACACACATCATTATTGTCTTTATCGATTTTCTGTTCACTTTTGTGTCTGTAAAAATTTATTATTTTAAATGTTAAATTTATTTTCACGTAGTAACAAATTATTATTTTTGAAAATCTATAATTATATGTTTAAAACAGTTCTAATACAAATAAAACATTATTTTTAATCTAATCATCCATTTTTAGTTAATGATTAAAACACGATTTTATTTTACGATTAACGTTACGAGTTAAGTTTAACTAGTTTAAGTAGCTTTAATTTTCTCAATTATCATACTTAAATAAACTGTACATATAAATCTTTTACCACAATGTACTTAACGTGACCTTAACACGAATGTTTATTCTATTAAACTATTATACAAACGCAAAAAAATTTATTCCGTTTAGATTTTGAAATGGATAATATTTTCCCTATGTCTATAAAGTGCGCCGTAAATAAAAAATGATCTTCCCCTTTATAAATAAAGTATAGTACTTTTTTTTTTTTGAAAACAAAGGAGTAAACATAATTTATTTTACTACAAATATTTGTGTTCGTATATCTCACAAATTTGTTTCATTTTATATAAAGTGAATGAAAAAAAAAAAAGTCGGCATATTTACATAATATGTATTAGTAAGTACCAGGCGCCGTTTTTGGATTTGGGACGTATCGCTATTTCATTCAAAGATCGACCAAAGATAATAAAGGAATTTTCGAAGGTTTTCTATTTGTTTCAATCAGGATATCGGAAAAACGCAATATTGTTATATATACTGTTGTTATATATGGGTTTTTCAAAAACGTCTAAAATAATATCGTATCTTTCATTTTATATCGTAAAGTGAATTGAATTAAACAGTTCCGATTGTGGTTGTTTGTTTGATAACCAAGTTTAACGATCAGTGATTCCCGTAAAAACAACAATAATAACAATAGTATGATAAATAAATAACAGTTAAAGTGATGATAATAATATTATTATAAATAGTAAACGTCGACGGTGAAATTTCAAACATTTTAAACGCATTTACTGATTTGATGCGCGAAACAATGATGGATGATGCACTTGCATAATAATTATGGTAATTATCGAAACGATTTTATGTTTTTTATATTATCAACGATATCAAGTATTAAAATATAATATTAATTATTTTATTATTATTGTAAACCAACAATGTTCAGAACCACTTATACGTGGAAAATGATACGCTTTTCAATTTTAATATTATTAAAGTATTATACATTTATAATTATAACAAAATATATAAATCCATAATGATTTTGTTAATATTACAAAATTTTATTTACATTCATCGTTTGGTTCCCCGTACATTATTAGTTACGAAACGTTAAATTAATCATTTCACTCGCAATCGAATTATTATTTATAACGATTCTTCACATAATTGTTTTTCCTCTCAGCTAATACAGTCTATAATATGTATCACATGCGCATTGTGATACTCATTTAATACACTGTGTAATATACATTTTAATATTATTAAAAATGTTTGTACACCTCGTATTTTAAGGAATAAAAGAAACAAGAGCACACATTTTTTTTTGCAAATATTTAATGTTTTTTAATTATTAAACAGTGTGGTGTAATTACCCATTGCGATTGATTTTATAATATAATAATCAGTTACAACTCGGATACATGTCGACTCCTAATCATTTGTAGTCGTTATCTTAAACGACTTCACTTTTTCGAACAGGTGGTGGTTTATGTGTGTTAGTTTACTCCTGATATTATTGTATTTTGTCTATTTTCTCAATTATATGATATTATAATGATCCTATATTTTGAAATTTTCATCTGTAAGACGAATAGACGAAGATGTTTATAATTTATCTCAAACTTATTACATTTTTATTATTATAACTTTTTACGTTTTTAACTCTATTAGTTTCAATGTCAACAACAGTTTCGATCTTTGTCGTCTGCAAGTAATTAATTTGGCATGTTCTTAAATATAATATTGTTGTCATCATCATTCTAGAGGCTGGTCCCGATTATTTCAATCACTATCTTCGCACTCCTGTATTAAATTCATGGTCGATAAGCGTTTTCCAAATTTAATCGATTTAAAATTGTTTTTGCTCGTTAACATTATCCTGCCGCTGTCTTGCGTTCTCGTTTTATATAATAACAATGATATTATTAATAATTTATACTCCATTTCGGTGGTTTATCGCGTCGGCTATTATCGATGACCTTTTTGCAGCATCTTGAAAATTAAAATAGGGTACCTTCTTTTTTCGAGTGCGATTTCGTTTATGGGGTAAACGAATAATTTTATATACCTTTCCACACAATAGTATTATAAATTACAATTTATAATATATTGTATTTTCATCGTTCACATTTTTTGTTACTTCTGTTTACCATACGAACACAACAATAATATACGACTACCCTTCAGATAGGTACTTAAACGATTATGAATTTGTAGTCGCCGTTAAAAATAATATTATAATTTGGACCAATATTTAAGAATGGTGACACATAGCGCCATCTTGCTAGTTGTTGACAGGCTGTTTTTAGCGTTCATTTTTGCAGATGTCGCTAAAACACACTTTACAGCTCTAAACTCTTTACATAGATGGCGCTACCCATTCCATAGGATTGTCGGACTATATTATAATGGTTGTTAAATTCATAATACGAAATATATTGTTGAATGTAAATATTGTTTTTGCGATTGATCAAAAAAACAGAAAAATTTTATTTTTAGCAATTATATTATTGTATATCTATAATATGAATTTATATTTTATTTTTCTAAAGTTTGAAAACTCTTTTCAATTAAACTAGCTTACAATAATAAAAACTTATTAAACTTATTAATTTACCATTATTTATTAGGTATCGATTTGCTACTAAAATTTTAATGTTCAATTTTAATGACAGATCATTATTGAATCATGTTTCTTATGCAATGCATTATCATTGAATTTTATTTTTGTTAAATTTTTAAACTTTAATAATATTTACTAATAATATATTTACCATAAATTATTTATGTATTAAAAGGAATTAAATGAGTCTCCAACTCTCTTTAAAACCGTTACCGTTATAATATATATATTTATATATTTTCTACCTTATTGGTACCTCATAGACATAGTTTTTAGATGTTGCATATTTCCTGTTTTCTTGCAACAGTCGATATTATATTATGTATGTAGGCTGTGCTCGTTTTAATAAATATCTATTAATTAAGTATTAAAACGATTTAGTTACAATTTTTTGTTTTAACATCATAATTTTAGTTTTTAAATATAATTTTTTCAATAAATACATATGTATTTTATCGTTACTCATCTATTTTTATGGTTATTCTTTAGTTAATATATAATTTGTTCTTTAAATTTAATTTTAATATTATTTTTGAATTTATTTTGATAAAGAATATATAGACTTCTTATGTCCCTACATAGGTACTATTTGTATATTACCTATATAATATGTATTTTTTACATTATTCAAACTAAACTAATTACAACGACAAATAAAATATAATTATTTTGATTATAAACTATTAATGAGAATATTATTATTATATAAAATATAATATAAAACAATAGAGAACAGCGGGTTGGGCATTGGGGCAGAATAGCTATATGCAGGATGCAGTTCATCCGCAGGGAAAGTCAATTATGATAATTAATTATATACTCGTATCATACGTTTTTCTAATGTAAATTATTTTCAATTTATCGTATCCTAGAAATATAACTAGTGAACTCATAATTTAGTAGTAACTTGTGTAAAATAGTATATTGTTTTGTAAAAACATGATATCTAGTTTAATATTTTGTTACAAACGTTTTCATTATCATAAAATTTTATTTGCGTTTCAAGTTTATAATTGATTGGTGAAGATATTATGATATGGGTACTATAATGTCAATAGTAATACGTATACCGGCTATATCAGCTATACCTACTTAACGACAACGCTGTATAATGTGTTGATTAGAATTTATCTATTCTACTATCAACTGACAATTAAAAAACTCACGTTTGCATGAACGGTAAAATACAAATTATTAGTTTCTGTTTTCTTTTAAAAGTTATACGATTTTCTACTTAAAAGTTTTCAATTTTGAAAACTAAAGATTCTCGTGGGAGGTGCTGAAGTATCCGATTCTTTAGATTTTATGCTGAAATGAATTGTATAAGTTTTTGAGATTCCGAGAACCCTCAATTTGTGCTGATGCCAAAATATATAATTTGAATTTCAGGAACTTTTTAAGCTAAATTTATTATTTGTTTAATATTTTATACTTATAATACGTTGTACGTGAAAATTAAAGCTTATGAAATGTTTTCTTGAGAATGTATACATATTATAGGAACTTTTGGTGAAAAAAATTAATTGTTCTAGCCCGGTTCCAACATTATAAAAATTAATCTTGTATGTTGTTTACTTAAAATAAATTAGTAAGTAAAATTTTGTATTAAAAATTAAAAGTTTGCTTTTTATTTCATCAATAATAAAAAAGTTATCTTTTAATGAACATGTATACTGTTGTTATGTTGTACCTATCTTGTTTTCATTAAAACAAATATTATTTAATAAATGAATCCCATTTGATTTCGTTAATTCTAAAAATGTACGGTCATATACTATTATGACTTTTAATAATATTATGATTATGAGCTGCTGAAAATATATCATTAATGTACTATAGGTATACTAAAATAATAAATAATATTAAACTTCAAAAAATTATATATATATGTATATTAGAATAATATTGAAGTATATAATATCATTCAAACTTACTAATTTTTCCTATTCTGTTATACAAATATTATATAATTTTATATCAATTATAAATAAATATAAATAAAAACGAGTATAACAGGATTCATTCGATAAAATGTGAAGCATAATATCTGTGTTAAAAATTGATACGTTAATATCAAACAAAAAAATATTTTCATGAATTAAGTTAATTTAATGTATTGTTATGACTTAATTATATTACAGTGAAAATGTAAATAAAAAAATAAATCTAGGCAAGTGTTCTTTTTAATTTGATTACAATTTTATAATTTATAGCTATAATATATAGCATATATATATATATTACTATGAAACATAATGTACCATTTGTATAATATAAACCATTATTTTATTTCCTTATTATAACATCATTTATATACGCATAGTACCTGTAATCTGTTTACAGATTTCGAAATTATTGTAGTTGTTGTATTTTGTTTAAATTTAAAATTTTTGAAATTAATGCATACTTAGAAATTATTAGGTAAATAAATAACTTACAACTCAGCGTCTAATAGAAATATTTACCATGTGTTGGAATACGTGCACTTTTAAAGGATTGGATTAGGATTAGAATCTCTAGCAGTCTAGCCTATGTTTGGATTTGATAATGACAACATGTTGTAGGAATGCGTGTTTTCTAAAATAAATAAAGTATTTTGTAGATTCTTTTTTTTTATTTATTTATAAATTAATAAGCTAAAATGCATGCGGTAAGTTTAAGTATGTTATAAGACGATACATTTGGATAAAAGGCTACATTATAGTATAATATTATCGTAATCATAACCAATCTAAAAAGTTATATAATTTTCATTTATGATCAATTGCAAGTTTGTGCACTAATATTATATTAGTTAATATTTTCGATACATGTATTATGTAATTTAATTAATTATGTATTTGTGTACATACCTAATAGAGTCTTTTGTAGCCTGACAATTTTTGACTTTTATATTTGATTTTTGTGGTTAATATTTAATCTAAATAAAATAATTGAAACATAATATATTTTATAATTAATAGTTTTATACACATTGATTAATGTAAATGTGTTCATAAAAATCGCCTAGCAAATGTTGATAATTTAATTTAGTTTAATGGCTTTACAATTATGTATTAATGTTCAATATTGATTGAGAGAAATAATAAACTATATTTAAAATTTTAAAATTGTACATCTTTGTTGTTGCTTTTTAAAGTTTTTACATCGAAAATCGTTTGATTACATCTTATTATATAACTAATATAATACAATTTTCATATTAGTCGAAATGGTTTTATTATTATTATTAATATGTATTGATGTTACTTAATTTAATTGTAATACGTATTTTAAAATTCTATAGAAATTAATGATATGATTTTGTTTTAATATCATTTACATTTGTTTTAGTAAGTCATTTTTAACGTTAAGTTAAAAAAAAAATATTAAAAAAAAACTATTTTAATTTTGTTATAAGCACATCTGTTACAGACAATTTATTATAGTGACATCGTGTATATGTATATCATTATTATTATATCCTTTATAGAGTCGTAGAATCTATCTAAATTACCAAACAATAATATACGAATATATTGAAGGAAGTCAAAATAACTAATAGATTTTACTTGTTTAGTCCTATAAGTTTTTTTATTTAATTCCATAATGATACTTCTATTGATCTTTATAAATATTAAATATTCGGTCGTTTACAACAATTAAAATAAAATAGAATAGAAATTCTATTTTTGACATCACTCTATTCTTATTAATGTTTTGTACATAGGTATATAATCATATTTAATTTGTTCAAGCTTTTCGATAGCTAAAAATAAAACAATTTATAGTGGTTTTGTTTGAATTTTAAAAGATATATTTTTTTATTTAATTAATGTGTATTCCGTCATGCTGTGGTGGAAAGAAATGAATATTATTCAGTGATATTAGATTAATATACAATTAGTTATGTTTCAATTAAAATTAAGACATTTCTATTTTAAAAATGAATATCATTACATATAAATCAAGATTTTCTGAGTTTCTGTAACAACCGTGTTGCTGTATCTATTGCCAAAAATACGTCCATTTTACAATAAAGGTTAAAAAGGGTGGATTATCTATTGTACTAAACAAAGGGGATCCTTATTAAAGTCGATTTTAGCTAAGAATCCTGTATAATTGTAATCGTATTCAACTATTATTTTATAGACAAATGCTGTAGTCAATTGTTGTTATGCACCTGTTACCTACATTATTTAGTATTAAAGAGGGGGTGGGTTTTAGAGAAAAATGAATCACGTCATAAGTCGTGTAAAATTATCACATATTGCTATCTAAATGGGGTACTTAGCGGCGCATACTAGTTGGGTTTCAGATTCCAATTGTTTACCAATTGGGTCATGTATAAAAAAGCCTGCCGTACTAGTTGGGTTTCAAAAAAAAAATATTTTCCTTCCCATTTTTTACAAACTTAGGAATGTCTAATAATATATAGTTATTATAAGTATGGTTAAATATATTTTTAATAATTGGGATGAAATTTATGAGATGCCTATAGATTTAAAAAATTCGTAGCAATTAATTTTTCCCAAAATTTTTTCTATCAATTTTTCTTTACGAAATCTTTCATAAATATTAAACAGTTTTTTCTTTTTCCTTTTGGTTTTCTCATTCGATAAATAATTATAAATGGACCCAATTCAAACACATCATTTTACACGCTCGGACCTAATTCGTACAAAATTTAAAACTTATATTATTTTTGGACTCAACTCGCATGTACCCATATCTACATGCGTATGTATAAATCACTGCCTTTGTAATTTTCCGAATTTGTATAGCAATTTGGATGGGGAATATTGGATGCGCTTGATTAATGTCGGAAAATAAATAAATAACGATTTACGGTGTTATTTTTTCATTATCTGATCACTTGCATACCCGTTTGGCTGAATACGAAATTTCTATACAACAATAGATACTGTTTTTATTTTCGTTATTTTTTCAAGCGCATATTGTTAATTTCCCAGTTGATTGTATTTCTTCGAACAAAATGCACATGACTTAATTCGATGGCATCTATGTCACTAATAGTACTATCATAATATTTTATTATATAGAGATCGCCATCTACACACAACTCGGACGATATATATTTTATGAATACTTACACAGTGCAAATCCGTTCACGTACTCGTGTTGTTATACAATATATTATATTATTATCTGTTTTGCCGAAAGTTATTTCTTCGTTCGCTTCAATTAAATCGTTCCGTTTGACGCTGCTTGCGATCTGAACCATCAACTCTCTACCACCCCTCACACAATATATTCCTCACATCTAATCTGCCGTAAAAGTTTATACCAGTTGTATGGTTACACACACGGACGTTCAGTCATCGACGTATTATCGTATACATACTTGTGAGACAGAGCATGCATATATATACGCAAAAGGATATCTCACAAAAGGACTATATCGGATTGCAGTCCGTTTGGTTCCGACTGATTTAGTGGCTGCAAAGTTTTCTGTCGTAAATCAATATAGGAAGTAACGGAGGAAACAAATTTATAAGAACCTAAGAATACAAACGTTGAGAAAAAAAGTATATACTATTGTCTATTGTCCGTTGGCATACATATATATGTATACAATGTATATATAAACATCCGCTTGCGTTATTAAAAAAAAGTTTTTGCCCGCAATTCTTTTACAAAAAGGTACACAAAGGGTTCAGAAATGTCGTGGGACGTGGCGTTGTCTGGACGAATAATAATGTATGTATTATGTATAATATATATATCATAAATGTCTTCACGGAGATCAAATTATTATTCTATTTTTGTTGGGTAATGTTATAATTTTTAAATTGATTCGGAATGGTGTACATCCATAAACATAGAGTTTGCAAGAGAGTACGTGTTTGTTATTGTGGATAACATACCTTTTATACATTTAGTTATTTTATGTTAACGGTATATTATAGACTATATAATAAAACAGTTTGAAAGCGTCTGTTATACTCTGTTATAAAGGAGTGCATTTCAAGAAAAAAATGAAATTAACAGGAAATCATTTTACGTTAATAATATATGTTCGCGTGGCACAAGTTCCTAAATTGTCTCTAGAGATTTGACAAAATTGCACTGTGTAGAAACTCTTTGGCGACTTTTCTTATTTGGGCGTAGGCAATTAAAAGTTTAGCTTAGTTCAATAAAAGTTAATGCAATATAAAGGCGATAGACCCTAAATTCAGCGTTTTCAGAAGTAATTGGGTGTTTTTTGAAGGATTCGGAAGTGATATAAGTATATATTAATTTGAACTACATGTATGCGTCCAGTACTATTGTATATATATATAAAATTGAACATGCGTTAATACTATTTTGATATCATGTGTAGGTCAATAATTAATGTACTAAATTTATTTTTATATTGATTATACTATTTGTGAAATAGTTGAGTGTTATATTACTAAGTCTAAATATCTATTTTATTATTAATGTAGACATTTAAAGTAAATATTTGTATTATATTTATAGTTAATGCATTATAACTATTTAAAAATGAAAAATAATATTTAAATTAATTCGCAGGTGGTTTATTCTTTTTATTTTCATAAATATTTGGAAAACTTGTATAGTATATTGGATGTACTGTAATATTAATTATATTTACAAACAATCATTAAACATACTGTAGTTTATCTATACTGTTTTGATATTTGGATTGTAATAAATTCGTAAATTAATATTTGTAGAACAAAAATTATAATTTTTATTTTTATTATAAATTATCAAAGGCATAACTTAAAGTTGCATCATAATCGGAGACAATGGAGACATTATATTAATTATCTATTGGTTCATGATACGACCAAAGTTAATAAACAGAGAGCTGTCTCTTTATATACCGTGTTTCTAAAGTAAGTGAGGAGGGATTGAATTAATTATATAATCAATTTTATCTTTTTGTCTAATTTTTAAATAGTAGTAATGTAATTAAGTTGGTCATTGGCCATTGATAACTTTATATGTACATCGATCAGGGACCGAATAGTGAATGCTATAAAGCAGAGGTTCCCAAACTTTTTTGCCCCGTAGACCACTTGCCAACTTTTTCCATTTTCGTAGACCCCTAAAATTAAATTTTTACAAATTTACAGTGCTTACACAGAACTGCTCACCTGAATAGGCTTTAATATGGAGTGCATTTTTTTAAAATAAAAAACGTGTTGTTTTTAATAATAATAATACCTTTATTTCTTTAATAATGACAGTATTCAAATAATTTTTTTAATAATTAAATCGACGATAAATGCAAATAAAAATTTAATAACATAGAAAAAAAAAATTGAGGTTAGTTTTGAAATACATAT
Source organism: Rhopalosiphum nymphaeae (assembly GCA_036289425.1). NCBI lineage: Eukaryota > Metazoa > Arthropoda > Insecta > Hemiptera > Aphididae > Rhopalosiphum > Rhopalosiphum nymphaeae. The sequence continues at coordinate 8,319,685 of JAZAQC010000006.1, read as the reverse complement.
TTAATGGGAAGGATGAATCTGATGATTTGATAGTAATTTTTCAATATTTGGCTTCAAATTAGTCAAGTTTAACCTCAAATCTCCTCTATCAGTGATTTCCAATCTATTTCTTTTTTTTGTAAGAAGATTGACAACTGTGCTGAAACCTCTTTCCACGCAGTATGATGACGGAAAAGCTATCAAAAACTTTCTTGCGATACTCGATAAAGCAGGATAAGTAGCAGGTATGTTTCTCTGAAGCCAGAATTGCTGATACCCATTTCTAAATTGTACCTTAAGTTCTTCATTAGTACTTATTCCGATCAGTTCTTCTTGTAATACGATATCCGATTCTTCAATGTCACTGTATCAATACTGTGTCACTGTGTCAATAATCCATTGTGGTATTTCCATTGTCAAAATATCATTAAATCTGATTTTAAAGTCAGTGTGAAGGACATTTAAATGTTGAACGTAGGCCGAAACATCATCATCCTGACAGTTCATATTTGACAATTTGGAAAACTGAGAAAATTCACGTCGTCCAATGTTATTCTTCATTAAATTAATTCTGACCAGAAAAGCTGCAATGATTGATTTTTGTTTTAATTAAATTTACATTATCGCCTTGTAACTGCAAGTTTACCTCATTAAATTTAGCAAATAAATCTGTTAAATAAGCAATGTCTTGCTTCCTTTGGATCAAATTTTCTTGTAATACGGTATCTTTATCACTCAAAAACTCTAAAACAGTCTCAAAAAGTGAAAAAAATCTTGTCAAACATAATCCTTTCGATAGCCACCGTACTTCGGCGTGAAGGAGTAATCGATGGAAGTTTTCGTCATTTTCTTCACATAACTGTGCAAATAATCTAGAATTCAATGCGTTACATCATGACTCATTTCATCAATGCGTCTTTGAACTGTATTGTTGTTTAAAGGAATTTTTTTGAGTATATCATATGCAGGTCTGTGTAAAACAGTTTTTAAGACCTCTTCAATGGCTGACAAAATTAGCTGTTCCCCGTTATTATGTTTATCGTACTTATTAGTGAGACCTAAAAATTAACGTAATCAACTGTAATGTGTAATATTTTGATTTTAACTTGACATTCTGATATTCACCTTCGACTCCGTTAGTCGTTATCGACAATGTTCTTCGTTATAATAATCGCTATCGTTCGCATTGTCACACACATATTATTAAATACATATATATATTAATTTTTCCGTAAAAATTACGACACGCATTTTCGACTTATAATTTACGTAGACCCCTATTTACACATGATGCACCCCCAATTTTAATTTTCATTGACATAGACCTCTAACAGGTCAGAATCGACCCCAAGGGGTCGATATAGACCAATTTGGGAACCTTTGCTATAAAGTATCACCTGATTGGTCTAATGTTCTTAGAATTGATAACAAGGGAGGTTTACAACTAATATCCGACAGGAATGTGATTGTATCAAGTTATTTATCTTCCACGATAACATTTCGGGGTTTAATTAAGCTCCCTTTCATTTGTTAACAATGAATATTATCGTAATAATTAAATGTCTCTTTAGCAGATATTAAGATAAATAGAAGTTGTGTTGGATATCGAATAATAACATTCAATTAAATCGATATACTTGAATATCAAATTATCCCTACATTCTCTCGGAATATTTCGTGTAGGTACTTACATAATATAAATGTTAATATATTTAATACACGAATACGTTGATAGCATAAAAGTATTTTTTATACTTAGTATTCATGCCATCAATTATATTTTTATTAAAGTGATTTCGAATTATTATCAATATTTTGTATTGCCTATTATAATTATTTCAACAGCAATATTATGTACAACTTAACTTAAAATTATAGTTTATAATTTTTCTGTGTAAGGTAAGAATACTATAAGATAAAAATACCTTTTATTCAAATTGATGTTTCTTGATGTCATTTTTAGTTATTAAATCACGTTTCTAAATTATATTAAATCAGGTCAATGTTTTTAAGTTTTCGTTTGATGGTTACACTCGATTTTATTCGTAGTGTTTTTGAAATCAGTTACGAATTAATAAATAATATTTTTTCTAGTTAAATTGTTTTTAACTTAACTTTATAAAAAAATATTCTTTATTTTTTATCATAAAAAAATGATTAAAATGTTGTTTAAACTTTGAAGAAAATTTGTGTTATCCTACTTGAAGTACGTGGGTAAAAATGCATATATACTTATGATATTTTGGGTAACTAATTATTTATTGGAAACATAATATTATATTATGAAACTGTTTGCTAACATAATTTTAATAGCAAATAATTTTTACATTTTAGGGAATATCTAAGAAATACATTTAGTAATCTACTGTAATAATTAGTGAATATCGTTAGTAATTATTTGAAGTAGTTTGAAAGTATCTTAAACAATAATAAATTCAACCAAGTGATCAGGTTTTTACGTAGTTTTTTCAACAATACGAGTGCTTAAATTATAGATTTGTATTGTTCTTTTTTGAAAGTTGGATTACTATACTGGATTTGAGACGGGAGTATAGTATCACGTTTTTTGTGTTGAATGTCAAAACTGTCTGGCTTACTGACAAGAAGATAAAAAATATACACCTATATATAATATATATTAAATATCAAACAGAGAGTTTTGCGACGGAAGAAACTTAAAAGTTCAATTACTGAAAGGTTGATCGAGAAATATATGATTGTGAACAATCCGAACTCTTTTCTCGATAAGGGTTGTAATCAAACTACTTATAAATCGTATGTTCGTTTTAATAACTATTCGGTTAATAATTTTTATGATATTGTATTATGTCAATATTATTACAGTGCACAGTGAAAGTCCGTCTAAAAAATTTGTCCAAACAATCAATAATTTGCATTAAGACTTTTTTTTTTAAATTATTTCATGCATGTTGTAAAACTATATTTTAAAGATGTTGTTTTATTTATTTATTATTTAAATTTTTAAAAATATTCATTAATAAATATTTAGCGTTTCTTTTTATTTAAAATAATAGTTAGTATATTCTATATGTTTTTTTTTTGTTAAATGTAATAACATATCATTACTATTGAATAAGTAATTATATATCTATATACAAAATAATATGATTATGAGCAACAATTTCTGGATTAAGGTCAATGAATAAAAACTAATGATACACAATATAAATACTTAAACTTTTAAATTTATATATTATTCTGTTCAAATATTTTTTAATTTATTCTATGGATTTGAAAATTAAAAACTTAACACTGTGGCTTTTTCTGTTTATCTGAATTTTTTATTTTATTTATTTGTATAGCAGTTATTCTGAATAATAGACGTCTATGTTTTTGAAATAAGATTACTTTTTTCTAAAGGATTTTCAACATTTGTTATAACCTGTTTAAAGTTTTGACATTCATTTGAACTTGATTGTGTTTAAATCCATTAATTTGAAAGTTGAAGAACTATTTCACAAAAAACTCGTATTCAGATAAGATAAGTTCTTTGTTTTGGGCTTTTTTTTTGAAGTTCTATTTTATTTTATTTTTTGATTGATATTTTATAATGTAGTGACGTACATTTTTATGTATACTTGTATTTTTTTACTCTTGTAAAGAGAACAAATATTATAATATAATATAACTTCCCGATTTAACGGCATTCAGCTAATATTATAATTGAAAGCATAATTTACGTTTATAAAAATTAATTTTCGTAAAGCTACCATTGACATGTAATGTTTTATACATAGACTTAAACTATGACACTTATCAATAAAGTCACTTTGGTGTGAGTGGGAATTTGATGTAGGCAAAATTCAAAATATACACACATTTTACTATAAATTTGTTACATTTTACTAAGTTATTTTTAGAATTGCCACTGTTAACCTGAAAAATAAACATTTTTATTTTTATTAATTTCTTCACGTTCTTTCGAGATTTCACTTGTTAATAAGACATCGTGGATATTCAAAAATCTATTTATTATTTTTAAATAGTGGAATGAGTAATGCTCTTTAATATTTGACTTGTACCATTTAAATGAAGTTTACCAAAAAATATACCTACAGGTTATAATATAGAAACAAGTCAGTAACTCCTGTTATCCATTTCAATTCAATGAAGGTTATTTAACGTATCATTAAAACAAGGAGTAAAACAAATTATGAAAAGGCCGGTAAGTAAGTACCATTCTACTCTACATATAGTTGGTATGGATCACTATTATAATGAATGTGTTAAATTGTAATTCAATTAATGATATTTCACAGTTTATCAGCCTATATTACTAAGTTTATTTTACGATTCTTTTAATTGATATTGCTGTTCAAATAATTTATTTGATTATTGGTATTACTGTATTTTGATATTTCCTGTGGTATTACTGTAAGTTGGTTTAATTTCTCCCGAAAACATTGAATTTATTATATCAATAGTATTTAATTATTAAAATAATATATATTTATACTATAATACATTACCGTTATTAACTTTTGAGTCAATACTCATCTTAACGTAAAATAGTGTGAATAGGTTCACGCTATAAGATTATAAGACTATAAATAGGTAGTTAATATTTTAAATCAATTTACATATTTTTTAAATGTCATTATGGTTATTAAAATTTATAATAATAATATACGTAAGAGTTTTCAGTCCCCACGAATAATGTTTTTGAATTATAACAAAATAATTAATATCGTTATTAAATTTTGTCTAAATTTGAATTTTAAATTTCTTTAAAAAATAATTATGCATACCTTTATTTTTTTAATATATTTATACAAGTTTATTGATTGATATAACTGTAAATTATAAGCATGATTTTAAACATAGGATATAAACTGGTGTCAACTTGATGGGCAACTGAAATTATTGAAATTATATCTCTATGATGAAATTATTGATACATTTAATAACTTAACATGCTATTTTTTTTGTTGTTTATTATTTTTTGTTGGCGATATAAATTTATTTTAGAACTGTTTTTATCTGTTTAAAATAATGGCTTAAAATTGATGTTCCTACGTTTAATTTTTTTTTTGAATTAAGGTAAAAATTTGCTAATATATTTTTATTTCACAATATTGCTGTTATTTATATATTTTTTTAAAAGTATTATAAATTTCAAATATGCTTATCCGACGTTTACAAATCATCCTGTTAACGCTTGAAAATGCTGTTTGAATATTATGTGTGAATTTCATCAACGATATCCCTCGGGTAAAGAAGGTCGGGAAACACTGGTAATTTCGTGCCACAGAATTGATGTGAAACTCGTTTTGCGCCAAACAATGTGGAAATTCCATCAAATCACATTAGATGACGAATGCCACCGTCGAAAGGGCATGTGAAAGAGAAAGAAGTGGGTAGTATTCATGTATTTTTGATGCCACGTAATAATAGGAAAATGCTTCCAATGGAAGCAGTTGCTATACGTAGTATTGAGATATATATGACAGACGTGTTAAAGATGAAAAATTTGTTGGATCTCTGAAATGTGTTTTATCTCAACAATCATGCTGATTAAGTGTAAATCAGATGGAAGTATGTGGTTGGATTAATTCCTATTCCTAAGTACATTATTATTATTATTATTATAACATAATATTTTAAAAAGATGGTTTTTTTTTTAGGATATTGCCGTTTTTAATTTTAATTTTTTTCGATAAAATTATGATTATAATTAGATTAGTAGATTAATAATTTGTAAAATCACGGAGATTTAATACACACAAAATAAAATAAATAAATAAGACATACACCTGTGAATTAATAATATTCTTTGGTTTTCAAATTCATTGACGTGGATTTGTCTCTAATATTTTTTATTAATTATTGTATAAAATATCGATTTGTATATTAATCCTATCTATGACTTCAATAGATATATTGAAAAAATTTGAATGATGATGATATTTGGTTTCGAGTTGTGTTCATAGGCTGACTAGGGATTTCATTAATAAACTAGAATATAAATAAATAAAATATCTATATAATATTATTCATATTTAAACTGTATTCGATTTATTTTTAAATTAATGGTTATATACTAATATAATATAATAGATAATGATAAATATGATTATAGGATTATTTAATTTAAAACTATTATGTATTGTTTTTTTTTTTTTGGAGGTTATAATATATTTTTACATGTGTGTTGTCAAACTTAGTTATATGAGTGAATTAAAAATTATTTTACACGTTTTAATTGGAATATAATTTGTTCTACTGTATTGATACAATTTCAATATTAATAAAATTTATCATTTGCTTTTTTATTAGATCATAAATATTGTATTTGGAATTATTACATAATTTTTTATACATGTATCTGGTTTATTTTGTTTTTTTCAGCAATCGTCTTATGGAGGTTCCCCGTCACCAGATCTAATGTTAAAAGAAGGAAATCTTCGACGGGTAAGTGTTTATATGAAAATTTGTAGAATATTATGATTGGACTTGTTCGGAAATAACATTTTTTACTGAAATGGAAAAAATATATGGATTTATATACCTTAGAGGTGATTTATTGCTCTCTATTATCTTCCGGGTGGTTACCCAATGGTTTGGAAATATGGTATTTGCGATTAATTTGGAAATAAAAAATATATATATTACCTAAGTTGGATTCCTTTTTGTTCGAATCTTATATACTTTTCTACCGCTACAACTACAATGTTGAAACATATTATAGAAAATAAATTGTTTATGCAATTTATATTTTCTTGTGCAATATATGAGTGTTTGGTATTCTATATCATAAATAGTTCTTTCATTATTTGAAACTATTTTCAATAATAATAATAATAATATTATCTTTTAAATATTTTATCGAAAGTTTAACAAGTTTGTATTTCATTATTTCAATTATGAAACACTATTTGCGTGACTAACTGTGTTATAATTAATAGTATGGTTATGCGTGTCATGTAAAATATAATTTCTAAATAGAATTCGATTTTGCTTATGGCGTTTTATACACAGTTGCTATTGAAATATACTGAATTGTTTTATTTATGATTTTCTATACTTACTTACTCAAAATCATGAAAATTAATTATTAAATATTAATACTTCTTATATTTGTATCATATACTTTAATTTTTAATTTTTTAAAAATATTATTAAAGTATTAATACGTAATTTTAAAAATGATTTAATATATTTTGTTGTTTGTTTTTAATATATTCCGATATTTGTAGTTGAAAACATCAGTTTTTCATTTAACTTGTTCATGCTTTTATAAATTAGATTTATTATTTTTTATTTAATATTTTCCTTTCTTGTGAAAAGAAATATTACTAGTAAATTTATTTCCAAGCTGTAAAGTTTCTTTACTATGCCATTTATTCATTTATGGTATTTTAAATTTTCAATCCCTAAAACTTTCTCAACATATTTTATAACGAATTACATTCACGCATATTTTGCTATACAAAAGATGAATTAACATACGTTTCATAATGTATTCGAAATTGTATTGAGTAAAATAGTAACAGGACATAATTGAACTTTGAAAATAACATACATAATTAGGTACCTATGTGTTTCCTATACAATTATTTAAATAACTGTTGTACGTAGAAAATGATCCCTTTGTAAGATAATACTAATTTGGGTTAGATTATTAGGACGAATGGTGAATAACGCGAAAATTTAACAATTTTAATTTCATAGCATCTTGCAATATGATAAATATATATAATATTATTCAATTTTTTTAATTTAAAATTAAATGTATAGGTTATACTCGTTTAAATAATATTCAAAATAATATTTAGAATTTAAGTATTTAAAATTGTACCGCTATGAATGTTATAACTTATAACTTATGAATAAAGTATACGTTGGTCAAACGCTTGTATTACTTCATATTTAAAATATCATCACAGTGAATTTGTATAATTTTATCTTTTCATTCTAGCTCAATAATTCGTGAACATTAATTTATGTTCTTTTTTGGTAATTTTTAATTTAAATTGAACTATTATATAATTTATAGATCATTATGTCAGTAACAAGAAACACAAATGTATTATACGTACAACCATTTATTTGGTTGATAAAAAAAATACTGTTATATGAATATTAACAGTATTTAAAGGTTTGCCTATAATATTATACAATAATTATTATATTACATTTTAAAACAACAATATTAGTTCATTAGTTACTGTATTTGCAATATAAATTTAATTATAGATTTCTAATTTTTTTGTCAAACTGATTTAATGTTCTTTCAAAAGTTATTAACAAACAGATTAGGTTAACTAGGTTGAAAATAGATATAATATTCTTTAAGTCCAATTAAATTTGTTAATTAATATTTATAAACCGGCTGACAAATATTGTTTTTCAACGAAGGGTATATTATCCGTAAACACGCTAATATATTGCAAACTATCGTATTGTGCCATCCAAATGATGGCGAAAGAATTTTATGAATAGAAAGTTCAACATTTAAAATGTTTGCGGTTTGGTTATCGTTTCTAATTTTTTCGTTTTGTTTTCACGCATCGCCGTCACGTCTGGTTTTCCCGCCGCAGATGTGACAGCTTTGGTGTATACAATTTGTTATTGTAATGAGCATCCTTTCCGGAATATTTAGAGCTGTATAAATTCATTCACTGCACCCGAACGTAGTACGTCGTATATATATATATACGACAGCAGTATATATGTAGGTAAAAATATGTTTTGAGTGTTGTGTATGCATTTTATATCATTATAACGCGTCGTTTTTGGGCGGAAATATTATTATACAGGGTGATTCACTAAGTATGATCACCATTATTTTTTCTTTTAGTGAATTTATTTAAATTATAATATTTAGAATTTTTAAATTTATTTATTAGGATTATATTTTCAAACATTGATTTTTTGTACAATATAAAAAGGAGCAATTTTTTTTTTTTCTAACGAGAATCATATTTTTTTCTTCTAAATTGTTAATTTTGGTGCTATGATGGTTTGAAAATGTTACTGATTAATATATTTTATTTATTAACTATTTATAGTTTATAGTATTATACAATTATACAAAATAAAAGATCAAATATTACAGTTATGTTTTATATTTTTGTAAAACTATTTTTAAGAAATATTTATTAACTTAAGTAAATGCATTTAAAAAAATTGTGATGTATCTAATGAATGACCTCTGTATAAAAAAATGTACATCCTATCCTTATCTGTATATATATATATGGGACTATATCGAATTGTTTGTCATTGAATCACTACGTGAAACTCGTTTGGATACGTATCTTATGACATTATATATATAAAAATGTATAAAAAGTTTAGTATAGGTGCCAATTTACCATCTTTCGTTGTTATTGTCGTGCTGCGGAGAGAGGCAAAATTTTCTGACGATAAATCAACCGCCGGAAGCGGGTCATTTTATATCGTTCGGTCGGCGAAAATTCCCATATTATATATTATATTATTATATACCTTTGTCCAAACGATTACCGAAACGCCGCCAAGTACTTATACGGCTATACGTTTTGACTTTCGTAATGCGAAACCATCAGTCCATCTACTATAATATATATTATAGGTATACGTATAAAATGCCTATTGTTAACACTAGATTTCAAAAAAATATATAATTATTGTGTTTTAGATAGCATTTTTGTTATAAACGTGTACTTTAAAAGTATGTTTTTCATTAAGAAATTAATATTAATATAAGTAATATCAATTTTTACTTATTTAAGAAATTAATATATAATGAATATTATGATTCTTATTTTAGTATGACTGGTGCGTACTACCATTGATTAAAAATAGTTAAATGTCCTATATTACTTTTTATAATCAATATCATTGATACTACTATTGTCGCAACGGATGGTTAGTCGTTTTCGTATTCGTAAATACTGCATAATAAAAAATAAAATATACCTAATAGATATTGTTCTTGTGAGTTGTAACACACATAATTTACATTCGTAAACTATATTTTTATTTTTTATAACCTATAACACTTATAAAAACTATAGTATACGTGATATTATACCTACGTGTTGAAAACTTAATTTTGGTGTATTGTTTAAAGAAATAATTATACACTTTAAAAATAGTAAATAAATACACGATATTTATAGCAGGGTAATTGGTTTAAGATATTTATTGAAATACACTTAGAATAGAACATTAAAAAAGTTATTAGGTATCTTGAAGAATACCTACATATACGTTTTTTATTTTTATTTTCGATATAAACAATATATATATATATATATATGCATATAATAAGTACTTGGCCACTTTTTGTAAAAGTAGTACAATTACAACTTAATTTATAAGCTCGAACTCTGGGCAAATAACTGTAAACCGAATTCAATAAATTTCGGCAATCATTATAATATTACGTAATTTTGTTAAATAAATTATATACGATTGGATTTAGGGCTTAATTTTAATAATTTTATACATATATACATTATATATACATATTACCATTATGCATTATGTAATGCAGATAAAATAATATTTATGTGTTAACAACGTTTCAATGTATATTTATTTTTAATTGGGTTACGCGATATTTTTTTTAAGCTTAATAATATATGAATATGGATTATTTTACTTATTAGTTTTCTGCCCCAGGGTTATAGAAAATTTCAAGTAAGACTTGATATTATTTTATTATTTTATTACTTAACGCTGATGAGATATTTGTTTGATTTGTAATTTTCTAAGAGAGTAATTTACTAAAAGCTTTGAGACGATCTGCAGTAAATCAATTTTCATCAACTTTATAATATAATATGTTCTATTTGTACCTTTATATTTGTTTGTAACTCATTTATGGTATATTTATTTAACAACTGTAAATTATTTATAATATTGAGATTTAATTATTCTTAATTAAATTTAAAATTTCTTTACATTTTGCTGGACTTAAACTTGTTGTTTGTACGTGAAATGAGGATCTAGTAAGTTTCAAAATGTTTAGTAACAAACTTTGATCATTTTTAAAAATAAATATTGAATTTATGGTTAATTAAAGTGATATTTTCAGTCGTTAGGATTTTTATTATTATTATTATTTTTTTATTTTAATTTGTTTTGTTAGATGAAAAAAATAAAATATTAACCAAGCAAATTCTTTATAAAATAAACTCTAATAAAATAATTAATGATGCCAAAAATATTTAGTATAATTTTATTTATTTATATTATAATATACTCAATATTATTTACTGTGCATTTTTGTACTAAATTAATTAGGCTTATTGTATTTATACTTATGTTAATATTATTTACTATGTATATTGTATACATTTTTGAAATCTCTGAATCGCCCAAAGACGCCCATATATGATTATGTTAATCGTATAGTAGATATATTGTATTACTACACATAAGAGCGTAATCCGGTGGTATTCTTTTTGTTGGACTATTGTGACATACTGAAAATCTTACTTTGGTAAATAGTTATTGGTGATTTTTGTATATATTTATTTTTAATGCAATATTTTATTTTCTTATACCATACATTTTATCGTATAAATAGAGAGATAGATGTTGATTAATTGGAAATTGTATTATAGAAAATATTATTGATATTTTTCTTTTGAACGTGTGTGAAAAAAATTTATATTTCGAGTGATGGACGTGGAATGTTAAAACTCTATGATCGTTGATCATTAATTATTTATAAGGCCAAAAGGTGAAAAACATTTGTAACTTTAGTTTCTCTTTTTTCCTTTTTTTTTCTTTGGATATGTCACTGAAAAAGTGCATTAATCGATCGTTTTCTTGGTAGTGATTTATCATTGACATATAACTTCAATGGTGTGACTCTCATTCAAAATTTGCAAGTATCAACCAAATAGTATGATCCCTCTAAGTTGACATAAACGCGAAGATTGGTTATACGTACTTATTATTTGCTAATATATGTTGTATGTGGTTTTTTTTTTTTTTGGTGAAATATTCATTTATATAACTAGAGAATACTTATATACTATAATAGTATATTTACATTCTAACATTAATGGAAATATAATTATATTATACATGTATATATATATCTTTTGTCGTATAACGCATTAATTAATTATTTATTATTCAGTCTTGTATATGACTAGGTATTGTAGATTTTTTTGTAAGTTTGGCAAATGATCTTATAACAGTACTTTAAAGTCAAGGATACTTAGTACTGATCCCTATTCATTTGATTATAATATACATAAACAAAATTAGTTTTTACTTAAACTATATAATGTATAGATTTGTAACAATCATTGTTAATCCTCACTAATCTAATAAATTTAATTGAAAAAGACTAATTCATTTTATATATTTTCTGGTCATCGCGGTGCAAATACGCAGCGTCGTATTTGTTTTATAAAATCATTCAATTAGAGTTAGCCGATTAACAACTAGACACGTTGTATAATTCCGGATTAAACATTATATGTTTATTTAGTCCAAAATGGATTCAGTTGGTAACATGGTAAATATACGTTACGTAAATGCGCTTATTTTTTTACGTGACGTTGGGTAATAGATCTTTGTATTTTTTCACCACTCTTCACATCTTCTTAGCACCGTTATACGGGTTAATTGACTCGGTAAATCCTGGATTTATGTTTTATTATATCCATGAACTTATAATGTCAGTGGCTTTCTCACGTTGTCACAAAAACTTCGGGATAACATTAAATTAGTTTATTTTATATACTGCAGACTCGTGCATGGTCATAATATTATAAGTAGGCATTTGTTTTTAGTTCTATAAAGAAATGTTATTCTATTGTTCAATGTAAAGTTGGCGAGAATTTTAATACTGAACTAAACGGTTGCGTTGGTTTTTCATATTAAACATGAATTAATCTTTTATTAAAAATAATAAATATGATTTAGGGTACCGTTTTTTTTTTAATAAATTTAGGTTACAGTCATTTTAAATAAAATACCATTATCAATTTAAATCGTTGTGTTAGTATAGAGTTTCAAGTATTTTTCTGGAGTTGAGCCCTTAAATATTAATGAAATTTCGGGGCAGTTATTTAAATATAAGTGGTTAAATTCATAAACTACGATCAGTTTTGATTTAAATTACATAAACTTTTCATATACAGCTAATTTTGCGTAATCAGGATTTACACACCAACAATTACATAAAAAAAAAATATTTATCATTAATTATTATACTTAACTGTTTATAACTGTTTTAAATTAAATTTATGATTCAGTATATTATTATGTGTAGTGTGCGGTCCAATGAGTATTATTTGTGACTTTCCTTTGAATAAAAAAATATTAAACTTCAAATTTTAAAATATTATTTTTAATTATGATGTATTATGTATTTATATTATAATTTGACCATAAAACTTAAAAAATAAATATTTTAATTGTAAAATGTTATAAAAGTGTATGTTCTAAAGTAATATTCAGTAATTTTAGTTTTAATAAACTACGTAAAAATATCAACCTGTCAGAATTAAAATAAATTATATATTTTAATTAAATTATATAATACCCTAATTATTACACATTCGTAAATATAAATATAGCAATAAAAAATACCTAGTAATTTTTCCATTAAACGTTTTTTTCTTATTCCTGGTTTTGAAGTATAAAAACGTTTGTTTTATGATCCCACCCCCAAAAATCGGAATTCAAGAACTTGACTATAATCGATGGATCATATGTGATTTTTTACTTTTAAGTTTTCCGGTGAGTTTAAGTATACTATTCATTCTTGATATTTTGTGAGTTTAAAACATAACAATTTGTTATTTGTCTCACTGTCCGGGTTGAAAGCAAACAAAAATCAAAGTATAAGTATTTAATATAATTTTAAACCATTGACAAAGTAGACATTTCAAAATAATTATTATAATACTAGTTATATATAACTTGACATTACAAACTTTATATTTTTTATATAATAAGTTAATATAATTGTACATTAAACGTTCAAATAAGTATAAGATAAAAGTTGTAAGATGTTATAATTTTTAACAAAATTACTTTTTAAGTGTCTTAGACATAGTAAAAATAAAAATCATAATACTTTCACTGATTAACACTTTAACTTAAGAATTTTTAAGTAAAAATATAAATTGTATTCAAAATAACACAATTTTTTATTAATTATATTATAATTTTGCTTATGAAAAATTAAAAACCAACTATAATAAATATAATTTTAATCATACATTTTTAAGAAGTTGTCTCATAATTTATGCATTATATATTTAAATTTTGAATAGGATCCATATGAATATAGTTCGTGTATAGAAATAATAAAAAAATTATTAGAGTGATATATTGTTCGAAAGTCGTAGAGAGAAAGACAATTTCGCATTTTCTTTTTTCATTAGTATATTGCCTATTTGAGATTTTTATTAAACTCTCAAACCCTATCTGTGGATGATTTGCACAGGGTTTAAATACTGTCAATATCCTATTTATATAACAGCTAACCCTGTCAACGGCAGCGTTCTTTTATTCTATCTGGGCTAGGAAGACATTTGAATAAACATGGCTGCTCAACCACAAAACGATTGGAATTATTTTTTTTCTCCACTTCTAATTATTATATATATCTTTTAGTAGTCTTATAATACTATAGGCATTTAGGTCAAGTGACTTATGTAGAGACAAATTCATATTATTTTTTGCATTTGATATTTTTCTATAGTTTAACTAAATTTACCTAACGGTAGCTATAAATTTAATTGCTTACGTATGGAGACGAAATATTTAAGTTTATAATGTTAGTAGAGTTTCAATAGATTTTGATTTGGTTGGTAATATATATTTTTTCATGCAGTTTGATATCAAATTTGCTTATATCTTAATTGACTTAAAACTTAAGAAATCCAATAAAAATTATTAGACAACTAAATGTTTTATTAGATTTTTGTAACTTCTATCATTGTTTAGCCAATATATTCTCATGGAATTTATGACTTAAAAATATATTTCTATTATATACTTACGTTATATAAAAGCAATAATATTTGTTTATTTTATTACAAGTTTTTTTTTGTACATTTTTTTCTTTTCAATTTTTAATTATCTTATATTTTTTTTATAAATTATTAATTATTATTAGTGTTTAGTAATTAATAATCACTTTTATTATTAAATAAATGTTATTGTAAAAACGATAATTTAAAATAAATTTCGTACCATTATTTATTATATCGATAACGTGCATAAATACATATTTATAGTATTTGTATGGTTAGATAGTATAACATTCAATATGCATTATTTTCTACGGGAGAAAACCGGAATAGGGTCTTTATGTGATTATACCTATTTATTATGTTTTGATTTAATGTTACGTTACTTCTATATTAAAAACGTAATACGTGTATTTTTAATAAGATAACGCATCTGGTGCAAACACATATAACACTATAAAATATTACAATATAAGAAACTCGGATAAAAACTTTTATATCTAGTTAAAAATATTTCTTACATTCAACGAAATTTTAATAACATATATTTGCAATGTATAATGCTACTTATAATATTTAACATATTTATAGTTTTCGGGATTTTAACTTGTCAATAAATAATAAAAATCGTTAATTTATTTTTAATACAAGGCTGTTATGTAAAGTGATTTATATATGTATCGTGACCTGTCTCGAAATCATAGACTTAATGAATAATTATTTAAAATTTAGCTGGGACTATAGAGTATTTTGTTTTTTGTTTCTTTTATTAACCTGAAATTGTCTAACGTGTATGGATTTAGTTCAAAGAATATTTAAATCAACGACGTTATAAGGTATCCATACTATACGTATAAACTATAGTCTAGATTCTAGACTCTAGAAAACAGGATTCAAGTGTTTCAGAACGATTTGAGTAATCTATTGTAGAAAATGTGCAAGTAAAAGAAATTATTTTATTATAGTCGCTAACTCTTGTAAGCTAAAATTCAGAATGCAGTTAAAGGAAAGTTATTATTCTAATAGTTACGTGTGGGAGATTCATTAATGCATGTGGTGTGTGATATATTTGGTCAATGGCATCAGCGTAGAAATTAAAAGATTAAAGAAGCATGGAGGAGTGGTTTAGAGTTTCACCCTGTTCTTCCGATGATTGCATAACTGCCGAATAAAAACAAATACTGTACACACAAATATTTACTATTTAAGGAGTTTTAAAGTGTTGCTGTTTGGACAATTTATTTATTCTACTTAAGAAAATTAAAAAATAATTATCTTAAATTGTTTATTTTATGTATTTTATTGTATGGTATTGTCATATAACATTTTATCCAATTATTTTGTTTTGATTATATTCTCTTAATGTTTCAAAAAACTTCAATTTTAAATTATATCAAATGTTGTGCGTGGATTTGTTCATAAGTTGTTCATATACCTGTAGTTTAACATGAAATCATTATAGCCACTTTAGAATGAGATCAGTGAATTTTCTGTCATGGGTCAACCGATGAGTCACATATATATTTAATATTTATATTACTTATATTGGTTGTAGATCCTTTGATTTATATCGAAAATGTTCCAACGGGTCTGCGTTTTTGTAATAAATATCAGTATATAATATAATATGTATATTATATTATATAGCAGATAAAATAATGTATGTAGGTACCTGTAACAATGTCGACCGTATGGAAAACGATTTTTTTGAATATTTCTTAGTCAACAGTAGAGAATCAGATGTGTGTAGTAGCATATAAATTCGAATATATATTATTATTATTTTCATAATTTTACCTTTTCACGGAGGTTTGGCGTGTGTGCGGTTTTCCACCGTCGAGCTCTATCTGTCCCCTGTTCTTTTCGGTCTGTCCGTCTATGGTCCGTCCGTCAAATCGTCGTGTGGTATCCTCTCATCCATCGGTGCATCGTCGAAACCACTACCACGGGCACCTCCACAACGAAAAGCGAGGGGGAAGTGGGTAGACGGACAGAGTGAGTGAGAGAGAGTCGTCGTCGTCATCGGTGGCGGCGGCCCGGGGACCTTTTAGTCTGTTTCGGAAACGCGCTGCAGACGGTTGTGTCTCCGTTGTCCGCCCGTCCGTTGCCATCGTATAGTTTGCCGTCGATGTCCGTCCGCCGCCGACGCCGTCGCCGCCGCTGGGACACGTGCGCGGTTTCCCATCGTAGTTTCACAGCTCTGCAACCGAGGTTTGTGTCGCGCCGTAAAGATCATTTCTATATTTTTATTTTCGCAACCCTCGAAAATATTCGACCTAATGACAGTTAGACGTTTATTATTTAACGCATAAACGCCTCCGCGTTGTTTCTTTTCTTTTTTTCACTCATAATACGATATTATTTTTTTATTCTCCTTATCCAGTTAATAGCTTTGACAGAAATTGATTTTACACGTCGATACACTTTACGCGGTTATAAATTTATAATCATAAGCAAAAAAATGAAAAATGTTTAAACATAACATTTGTAATTATATTTAGTAGGCACACTTATAATGAAACATAGTTTTACATTTTAGTAATACAAAAATAAGTCTATAACATGTTTAACTGTAAAAACAGTTAATCATGTTATAGGTTATATAAGTTTCAATTATATCAGGTATGTATATATTAGCAATTACCTTTGGATGTGCAAATTTATACGTGAATAGGCATTTAGTCTAAAATCTAAATAATTGTTGGTCTGAGAGCAAAATTTGGCGCAAACTTAAAAGATCTCTATGTTACACGCATTTATTTAAATCACCCACTTGATATATCAATCATGTAATACCGTTTATACTGATAACAGAAAACGAAAATTTTGAATTATCATAAGTTATAAGATTCAAGTATAACAAACATTAAATATAACATTGATTAACAGTTTATTAATTAAAAAAATAATGTTCTACTAACAATATTGGCTATGTAATATGATTATTAGTCGACATTATATTTATATGCATAATATGCAAAGCAACTAAGCATTATGTAGGTAGATTACTCAATTTAAAATTAAATTATATATTTAACGATTTTCTAATCTAAACTGTTATATACTAGATAGTAGATACATACAACTTTGAAGTTGTATAATATTATATACGCACTTGAAACTTATGAATTATATTTTTCATCAAAATATTTTTGCAGTAAAACTCTGAGTTGTTTTTTACCGGATATTAGAATAAATAATTGAAAAAAATATTAAATGTAGTTAAGAAATAAATTAGTATAGGTACTCAAGACAAAAATGTTATTTTAGTTCATTCCCGGTAATATAAATTAATGGAAACCGCTTATTTTTTAGTAGCAAATTGCAAAAATAAATAAATCTCTTATTATTCTCATTTAAGTGTTAACATTTCTAAAGTTTTTAGTGCATACTAAATAGGACATTATTATTTTAAAATAATTTATATTAAATTTACATGCTCTTCATACAATTCATATCAATTTTTTCCATTTGTAACAATTAGATTAAAACTGAATTATTTAATAACAGCTAAGTTAGAAATGATAATTATTTCATGAATTCATTGTATAATATTTCTCAAAAATTAAATATTTATACTTAATTATAATTTGAACTATCAAAAAATAGCTTTAAAAATAATAAAATAACTATAATAACACGAATTCGTTAATAAAATATTATTTTTAACATAAATATTTGTAAAGTTTTTATTAAACTATAGTTTGATTTTTACAGTGATCAATTATTAATGCTATGAAAATTGATCCAAGTTTTGACAATTTTGTATATCTACAGTCTATAAGGAACTTGACATATTTTATAAAATGTTTATTCTGAAATCTAAATATTACGTTGGTCGTTTTAACTTTATGGACTTTTATCATAATAATGTAATTTTTTTAGTCATATGATTTTTAACATATTTTAATATTAGGTAGATATAGTATTATATTTTTTTTAACGTGACAATATTTCTGTATTTAATTGTTATATGTCCTAAAAACATTATTTGAGGATTTAATAGTTTATTTTTATGGACAATCCATATAGAATACTATAATGATAGTGCTACTTTCTCATTTTTGTATTATTAATTATAATATTTTTTAAGACATTCATAATGATTTTAAATTCTCATAGAACATAATTTTTTGATTTGTTAACTTACAATTTAATTTTTCGAGTAACAAATAACAATACGTATATATTGGAGTGGTTTGTGCAAAAAAAAAAACTGGCGTTAAGTACCGTATATTATAATTATTAAACAATAAGCGATCATTTTAATTAGCGTTAGCTTAGCGTACTCATTTAAGTTTTGCTCATAAAAGTCGCAGTTATCTGGGTCCAATGGCCTCTTAATCCATCAAATATACTTTCAAAAAGTATATATGCGTTCATTAATCGTGCAGACAGCAATGCAGCACCTTATTTACCTCATGTACCTGATCTCACTCCTCTCGCTTAAATGTTATAAATTAATTACGAATACAGTACACAGAACATGCGTTTAACGCTATATATAATACACACTTTTCATATTCTCTAGAGATTTTGTATATCACATTGGAATTCTAAATTGTCAAAAAGGTAAAACATGTAACTACATTTCTTATTTTTTGAGATGAATTGACTTTGGTCGGTTCAATAGTTTTTTCAAATGATATATTTATTTCAATATACTTTTTTATTGAGACCTAATAATGTAAAAATAATTTAAAAATACGTAATATTTGATTGAAAACTGAATATATTTATGGCGTTTTAATGCATTTATTTATTTATACATATTTTTTGGTACCATTCCAATGTAGAAAACTTTTATGAAAATTTACTTATCACTGTTATCGATAATATATATAATATAGGTAAATGAGTTCATAAGGTAACAGTATTTTAAAATTTATTTGAACTTAATTCATTGTTTACATAATTAAAAGTTTATTGTTCAATAGTATATCTATGCGTTCATTAGTTTAAATCACACACCGATATCAGTATGCTAATATTACTACGACTTGAGTAATTTGTTGTAAATATCTATGTATTATTTTGAAAATTGTAATATTTTAACAGAGTTTATTCGATCATTTAAAATTAAAAGAAAACGTTTGCTTTTTACCATATTTAATCCTTGAATAATTATTTTGTTGTAATATGATATTTTATTATGTTTTCATTACATTCTTTTTTTATTTGGATACATATTTTTGCAATAAATTTAATTCTACATTCCATCATCAATTCAATGTGTGTTTAACGAGGAATGTGCATATTGTATAGTTATCATTTTGAATAGGTATATTTATAAATTATATTACAGCAGATATGTATTAACCTATTAAAATTTGCCTGTTTCAAACGTTTGAGAAAATATAATATATGATGATATAGTGTATTAAATAATTATTTTTTTTCTGAGTAAATTTGAATTTTTCTTTGGAATTTATGAAATTAATTCAATTCTGCTTAAAAAAAAGTAGTTTTTATAGTTCAAATAGTAATAATATTTATCGTTTACATTTAATATTTCAAAGACCCATTAAGCTGTGTGGGTATATTAAATATTTAGCGATTATGTTGATGGCAACATACATAAATTAAATAGCTCCTTTATAATCACACAATAGTATAATGCAAATGGATAATTATTATTTTGATGATCTTAATAAGAGTGTTATGATAATTAATATTAACAACTTGGCTATATGATTACGGTTATTTATAGGCCAATATTATAACTAAATGTATGGTTACATGTATATTTTATATAAATTACTTATGAAAAATCTAATCGTTTTAATATATACCTATTTATTACGTTCAACATTAACACATTTTTTAAAATAAAAGCAACATTTTAAGAAAATTTTATTTTATTTATATTTTAAACTATTACGAGTAAGTATATACAATAAATCTAAGTTAACAACAAAAAATTCAAATATTTTCACCTTTTTTTAAAACATGTAAATTTTTATTTTTTTTTAGTCCAGTGAAATGCAATCATATAGTTTTTATTAATAAAGACTTCTGGATATTTTAGCAAGTGCAGTTATGTTACAATATAGTTCATGGAGATCATTGAAAAAAAATAATTTTTGTCACTAAAGAAGAATGTATCAAGTTGTTGCTGAAAAATACCAGATAATGCCATATTTTACTGTAAAGAAACAACACTTTCAATAATAATGTCGGTACATCTCTTAACATTATTATTTATGGTTATGTAATATTTATTACATTACACTATAAATTATAATAATTAAATAGTTTGAGGTTATAATAATTATTATAGTAATTGAAAAAACATAATTAATTAGAAATGCTAGTACATATATGTGTACTTAGATCATTTAGATTAATTTATTCTACCCAAAAGGAATTGTTGTTATTATACAGGTTTATAACCTATTTATTAGATTTGTAAAAATGTCTATGCAGAGCGTACACGAGTTATTGTAGTACTAAAGGAATGACACGTATTATGAATATATGTATTTGTATTTGAATAATATATTACACATAAACAATATTATGCATTATAGATTAAAACGTGACCAGAAAATTAAACAAAAATCAATGGAAAATATCACTGGTGTATGTGATTTGTGTTATTGAACAAATCATAATATTTTATTGATAAGTTAAATCTAGAGTTAAATCAGTGTATAATATTCATTTTAAATCAAATGAAATTCGACAATAAATCATCTTATATTTATGTATAAAATATTAAGTATATTTATTTACTTAATAATTTTGAGAAAATTATTCATTAAACTTGAGAGTATTAAAGTTTTTTATAATTAATTAATTTATATAAAAGTTTACATAAATAATATATATTGAATCACAATGTAAAAATACAAGTACATAACTGAAGTTTTCATGATTTGTTTATAATTTATTACCATTATTATACATTTATAGTACCTATATTATAATGTACTATAAAGTATAATAAATTTAATAAATTGTAAAAACTTTATATAAACATTTTTTTTACTTTTAACCTTTATGTGTTACAACCAAAAATATTTCTTAATCTTTTCTAATGGTTCATTAATCCACTTAAAAAGAGTTTTAATGTAAATATGTACAAACATTATATATTTTATTCGGTGCATTACATGAAGTATCATTAATTACTTATTTTTTTTTTTATTTCTTAGTGTATACAATTTGTAGTAGGCATATGATTTTATATTATTTTGCTCGTAAGGTCTAAGAATTAGAAATGATTAAATAGTAAAAAAAAAAAACTTTCTTATCAAGATTGTCTGTTAAAAAATAAGTATTAAAATGTTCATAAAAAAAAAAAGAAAATCGGTAGTCTTAACTTAAATAAATGTATTCATAAATGATTTAAGAGGTACGCAGGTAGCTTGTAATTCGTATAAATTAAAAAATACAATAATTCAATGTTGAATTTTTCTTAACAATATATTTTAAATTTATTATTCAGTACATAGTATATACACATGTATATTGTATATACTATTTACTGAATATATATATATGTGTGTGTGTGTTTGTTACTTGGGTATCAAGCAAATAAAAAATAAAAACTATTCAATAAATAATAATTATGTAGGTAATTATATATTGTTTTCGTTTGTTACTTTTTAAAATTACATTTTCATTACGATTAAGTAATAACTATTTATATTTTATACACGTGGGATTTTGTATTTAAGAGCGTTAGCTATAATATCTCTCTAATAAAATTATTCAATTCAATTTGTTTTATCTATTAAAAAGCGATTATTTTCCAACGTCTTATGCTCTTATGCGTTTTTGACATATATTATTTGGGAATAATAAATTCGGAATGTGTTTGTGTTTAAATGCATTAATTTATTCTATTATAAATCGAATAAAAAGAGGAAAAAAAGAACATCTACAAATAAGAGATTCGAGAAACAAATTGTTCATCAGTAAATATGATTGATTTGGATGTATAAAATTAATTTTCTCAGAACAACACTCGAAAAGTTATCATATAGATAGAACTGTTGAAAATAAAAACGTTTTCATTTATTGTTTTATGTCTATAATAATCTAATAAACGCGTGTAATATGCTTTGTTATATTATTATTCTTCATTCTTGGCTTACATATTTCGTTGTACTAGTTGTACATGTATCTATACATAATAGTATTATAAAGTCTATATTACATTTAGTATTGCGCATATATCTATAACGATCGATAACATTGACTTCTTTCGATCAGATTATAATATTACAGGTACGCCCGGTCGCGAGTGTTCCTAAATATATAACTATTATAAATTAAATCGCGGATACCTCGACCCGGGTTATATTATGTGTACGCTACAGCCTCATATATATATTGGCCGCGGTCGCGGAGGTAGACAGAAATGTTTAAATGGACGTCGGGATAAAGTATACATATATATATATATATACACACATCCGTTGGGGGTGGGGGTTGGAAAACGAATAATTTATGTCGGACAGGTCGGTTTTGTATAATAATACGCAGAGCTATACATACATTTATATTATATATGTGTACGTGAAGGGACCATTTTCAATTAAAATGCCCGTAAAGAGAAAGCTGGTAGTAGTGCATAGGGAGATGTAAACGGCCTTAGAAAGGAGGGAATATGATACAGGAATATCTCCACGCTTTTTTGCTTGCGCAAGGCATTTTTTACATTTTCAATTCTGATTAAAATCTCCCTTCTTAACTGTATCGTCACATTCAAGTCTTAGTTCTGTATAATGATGATATTAAAATTTCAAATTCTAATCGGTTATCCTACGATGTCAATTATTTACGGTGAATAAACCTTTTACATGTCACTCGTCACCGTTTTATTAGCAGTGGGTATGTTTACCTGATGTTGGGAATTGGAGTAATATGTATACATATGACTAATTATTATTGTATTTTTGATAATGAATGTTTCAATAAAATATAATGGTTAGCGGATGCTGCTGTGTTGTATTCAATACTGTTCGTTTATTTTATAATTTAATATAGGTTTAGTTTAATTTTATATAGCTGTTATAATTCTTATAATAATTTATTGAAAAAATTGCACCACTGGAATATGTTATGTTATAAATAAAGTCAAGTTTATAAAATTGTTAAATATACCTAATCATATAAATATGATATATAGTATATATAATAACATAACTATGTTAAAACATAATATTTTTGACTGTAAACTATTTTAAGATTTTGAATATTCTGTATAAAATTTTTATTTCCACTCTATATCCCAGTAATAGATTATATCATAATTACTTTGTTATATGTACAGATTTTCCAGAGTTAAATAGTTTGAGTTTTGAAATGTAGAGCTTACCATTATGTAACATAATTATACTATTCAACTTATACATTTTCAAATAGTATGTATTTGAGATAGGATGTCGTGAAGTGTATGGGGTTTAATCCTCAAATTTTTGGTTGTATTCCAAAATTAAATTTTGTTTTCATTCAATATATTTAATTGAAACTATTTATGTGTTTTGTTTATACAAATAGTTTTTAAACTGTATGTAAACATTTTTGCCACAAAAGTAGAACCACGAAAAAGATAAAATTGTCATTAAACAAATCCCATCAATTATATACATATACAATGGTCAACATATAATGATATTATGTACCATTTCAAAAAGGTTAAATCCTGTTTTCAATAACATTTGTTGATTGCTGTTTCTGAAAATAATCAGCTGGCATGTTTTAATAAAACGGCATGTGTCATTTTAATGAGTTGTGATAAAAAGCAGCTTTGGGAGTTTAACTAGGAAAGGAAATCATCCATTGGTTAATCCTTAAATAATTTGCACCGAAATTATGAATTGTATTATATTATAAAGCTAGGTTCTGTTCGCTTAATGTCAAAATGATCCAACCCATGTCGACATTAACTATACTTTACAGCTTATGTGGGACGATATCCTACAATTTTTTTCGTTATGTGACTGAAAATTAGTTTAGTTAGGTACTTTTGAAATTACAAACGAGGTTTGAATATGGAAATTACCATAGAGTACGGCGCATAGCATAAGTTTAATTACAATAGTTGTGTTCAACTCCAATTTCAATAACATTAAATTCAACGATTTGAAAGTGATTTTCGGATGAATGGTGCAATAAAAAATTATACGAATTTTCGATCAAAGTATATTTTACTAAAATAGCAATACCATAATATAATTAGAATGTCACTATAATTGAATTTATCGTAAAGACTACTAATATTATTACTATCGTCATCGAATATGGTCATGATATATTATTGAAATAATATCCTACATTACGTATTATTTATTTAAAATATAACATCACATGAAGCGTTAAATTAAATAATAAATAATTATTACAATGTTGACTAAATACTAAAAATTAAAATTAAACCTAATATTCAAAATATAAGTACTAGTAATATTAATAATAAAATAACCAATATTATTTACCAAGAACATACACACATCTGATGCTGCACTTTAGGTGATAAATTTCATTGTACCTCTTTGGTTCTATAATATTCAATGGACAATCTGTAATGCGTACGGGTAATTTAAAAGATATATGTAGAAAATGTCTGTAATTTATCTAGTTTATTTAATAGACCTATATTAGATGTATTTAAATATATTAAGCTATATTCAAATATAGACGAATTCTTGAATAGTAAATAGTTTTCAGACGAATGAGATCTGAATATATCCAACAGTTTTATTTCAAGTCATAAAGTTCTAAGTGTTTTACTATATACCATATTTTATATAATATATCATTTTTATTATTACTTATGCTATTCTTTATATATTTTTCTCATTAAATTTTAAATGTTTGTTATGTCACCATTAAAGACGATAATTGTCAATATATCTAGACACAAACTTTGTCTACCGAATTGTTTCGGTGAGTTTAACTGTAGACAGCTATAAACTTTGTTATACTCTAAACTAACGGTTGTTTGCATTGCTATGTTGGTGGTCATCCATCCATTCTGTATACACTCACAGCATAGGTACTCGTAGAATGAGGAAAAACAGGATATTATGATTTTTTTTTAATGTATTTATACAGTCACGGCTCGCTTTCATACAATGCAGATTGTATACAAGTATACAATTATGTAATATGACGTGAATGCGATTCAGAATAACATAGTTTTACTCGTATAATTTATAAATACCGTAATCCTTGCATTATCGTTACGCCGTGGTTATTTTTTAAAAGTATTTTCACCAGCACACGTTCGTCCGTATAGTATATACTTATAATATAATATTATTGTAAGTAACACGCTCTGAAAACAAACCATTGTAAAAACACGTGTCAGTTCTAATAAAAACGTACGTAAATTATTTATAATAATAATTATTTCATCGTAGAGTGAATTCTATTGTGTCATAGAAAGTATCAAGCGATTGCTTATTGCTGTGGGTTATCCTGACTATACTGGAATTCCACCCGCCTAAAACTTAATCCGCCACAACGGTGTATTGATATGTTATACAGTATACACGTATAAAGGTACTATTTTAAATTATGTTGGATTAGTGGTGTATCATATTTTAGATGTGCAACGACGATAATATTAACTACAAAAAAATGTACTCATCGTTATAGTATAATTTAACGTTTCGTATTCATCTACTGTTCAAAGGAAATATTATTATTATTTTAAAACATCGTACCTTACTATTTACGATCCCGTGTTATAATCATCTGATGATCTGCAAGTGCACTACCCAGAGTGTCGATCGTGCGAGGGTTGCGAAATATAAATCTTAAATAATTAATTCTATCTCAATAATTTGGCTACCTATATGTCATAATAACTACTGCTTATATAATTGTATGTGGAGATGGACTTGGGATTTCATTTTTTGATTATATATTATGTATTGTCTCACACATTTTTCAAATATTACAACAGCCTTTTGACATTAAATTATAAATCCCTCCTCACGTTCGCAAGTCCACCCATGTGACTATATATATGCTATTGGACATATCGATAATAATATAATTGTTCCGAATTATATTTTCCCTGTATACCTACAGAAATCTCGAAATGAGATCCACCCTATAAATACACCACAGCGAACTGTTTCCGCTCCTCCGTCCCTGGGGTCATGGTGGCGATGGCCATGTATTTCTACGCCAGTCGGTTGACCGCCACGGCGGCTAAGACGCCACCACAGTCTACTAACAGCAATAATCAAACAAGTCCGTCGAGCAACAACTGCAGCAGCGTCGGAAAACGATCACTAGTGCCGACAGCAGCGACGGCAGCAATAACTGCCGGCCAACAATCTTCTGTTTCAAGCGAAAAGGTCAGTACTGGTGGTCCTTAATGTTGTATTCTGAACTCAAAGCTTATCAAAACCCAATGTATGTGGTTTTTTCGGTTTTATTTTTAGCAATAAGATTTAAAAAAATAAAAAGGGCTAGCGAATTGATCAGGTTTTTTGGTCGTCAATAACTTACCGTTTTTGAAAGAAAAAAATAATAGTTAATAAATGATAGAATATAATAAGAATGCTATGGTGACTCCATTTTGTACTGTCTGCCCTATCAAACAGGCGGAAGGCAATATTATAATATATGCTTATGGAGTGAAATCGAAATTCGTCCCATATTTTCTAAAATTATGTATATCATACTATACAAACTTTCATCCAATATGCATACTATATAGTTTTTCACATAAATCTGTTTAAGATCTTTGAATTGATCGCTTCGCAAAACCTATATTATATTTATATATTAAATTATCAGCGTGAATAAGTATAAGCTTTTATTATACATACCTAATTGTGATGATTTTTTTTAAGCACGTAATTATTGTGTCTAATCAGCCAATAGACGCATTTTGGCTTCGTAGTTGTGTTTTATCACATTTACGCACC
Source organism: Rhopalosiphum nymphaeae (assembly GCA_036289425.1). Classification (NCBI taxonomy): domain Eukaryota; kingdom Metazoa; phylum Arthropoda; class Insecta; order Hemiptera; family Aphididae; genus Rhopalosiphum; species Rhopalosiphum nymphaeae. Next base: position 8,291,850 of record JAZAQC010000006.1, on the reverse strand, counting down.
TGGGTGTATTCTATACTGTATAGCATCATATAGCGTTTATAGTGTTAATTTTTAGATTTATATGTGGGATCCACGTACTTTTGTAGCATTTGTGATCTGATTAATTAGTTTCACGTAGCTCGCCTCTGTAGCGTTTTACATAATGAAAAATAAACACGGACCCAGTGGTGGTTTAAAATTAATTATATTTAGTGGTGCAAGACGCCGATAGCCACCCGCCCTACACTATCTATAGGACATATGTGATAAAAGTAACTGTTAACTAATAACTAAATTAATTTCGACCACATCATTGATTACTTTATTGAAAATTAAAATTGTATATTGTATTCAGGACATCTTCAACAAACTATCCACCTTCTAATATATTATTGATAGTGCCACTAACAATAATTATATTAATACTCATATCAATGACAGAATTATATAGTTGATTATACTCGAGGAAGCATAAGAGAAAACGAATGTAAGATTCTTCAGATCTAACTAAATCTCGAACCATTTATACGGTTTAAAAGACAAGAATAGTCGTTTTCGCGAACGCAACGATTTATCAAATGGTGAAATACACCCTTCCCTGCCAAACAGCCGCATCGGCATCTGTTTTCTTCCTTTTGTTCGTGTATTCTGGTCAACAATTAAATTTCCATTTTTAAGATATATACCACAGCTTACGTTGTATATATATATATGCCTGCTCGCTAACGTGTTTTGTGTGTATAAAATATATATGTGGGCCTATTATTCTTTTAACGAGCTTCTCGATAATATATCCAACGGTAATAATGTGCGTGCAATTCGGTTGTGCGCCTATTTCACAGCAAGAACCATCATTGGTTTTATTTATTGAATGTAATAGAAATACCCGATAGATTTAATTAACTACACTGCGTAATAACTTTTATTATAATTAATTTAAATTTGTCTTTTATTTAATTATTTGTATTAATTAATTAAAAATGTTTTTAATAATATCATATAGAAACACAAATTATTACGTAGGTAAATACCTTGTTAATTGAAGGGCTTGCTGCAACAATCGGGCAACTTCATATTTTTGACATTGTCATATTTTCTGCCTAGAATATAAAGAAAAAAATTCTTTATAAGTGGGTGCAACAAACGATTAAATCCGATTATTTTTCATGGATTTACAAGCTAAACTGGAGTTGTCTGGTTGCTGCACCAAACAATTGGCTTAATATTACACCCACGTTTGTCTATTCAATTTTATTTTAATCCTCAAATGCAATAGAAAAAATGTGTTCATAAATACTACTGTTTTTTATGTTATTTTCATTTTATTTTTAAAAGTTGAACTGTTGAAGTTTTAAAATACATTGAGTAAATGGTGCAACAACCAGACAACTCCATGTAGTTATCAACTTAAATTCTATGATTTTTGTGGTTAGAAACATAATAAAGGTTCTATTATGATATATTATCATTTATTATCATATAATGAAACAAATTATATTGATAAAGTCTGGTCTGTGATTTTTTTTAAATTATTAAATAGTTTTATATCTCTCCTATAAAATTTACAAATATGGAGTTGTCCGATTGTTGCAGCAAGCCCTTCAATTATAATAATTACATTATTGTTAGTTATTTCTAATACATCATATACCGATATGTCTATACAAAATATGTTATTTTGTTTTCGGGCTTAATCGATATGCAATATACATGTAGGTATATACATATATAAATGCGTTTTTTATACTATTATCGTATTATCGTATTATACGATTAACATCTTTACTAAAGAGTGTTAGCTTACCACATCGTGAGTTTTGATGTAGCTAATAATTGTGGTTATATAATATATATAATAGTGTGCATAATTTTAGTGTGTCAACTGTAAGTTGTACAGTTATTCGATAGTTTAAACATTCTGCTCACCAGTCTTAACCTTCAGGAATACAAGTATAGAAGTTGTAAAACTAATGTCAAAATTAAATTAAATATAAGTAGTTTTTGTATTTAAACTTTAAAACGATGAGTTCATATATTTTTTTAAAGAAATACACTGATCGTATAAAAGTTGTTTCTACATAAATGATTGTAGCGTAAAATTAAATTTTAAAAATCTTTCAATGATGTAAATATTAATTTCCATATTGTTATTATATAAAACAAAAATAAAATAAAATTATGATTATTTACTCGTCATAATTTACAGTTTAATATTAGGTTGAAATGAAGTGGATTATGAAATTAATAGATTGACATATATATTAATTGCTATTTTTTTTTTAAATTCCGTGAACAAATGCGTAAGCATATTATTTAATTTAGTTTTGTATTTTTCTACAACTTTGCTTAGAGTTCTTTATATTTTTAAGTGATTAGTCTAATGCTATAATACTATAGAATAAGGTTAAAATACTTAAATTCGTTTTTCTTTAATTTGGAAGGTCATATTATTATACTTAAAATATTTTATAATATAATAAAATATTAACATTCTTCGTAAATATTATGATTTGTTGCTTATTAATTTATTGTTTGTGTAGTAAAAACAACAGTCGTTTATAGTTTCTATAAAATATAGTTTTATGAATATTATAATAAAACATTTCAGAGTTTTTAAACTTTAATGACCCTGATATTAATTGTTTGCGTCTCAAGACCCCACTCAAAATCTTTTGGGTCGTATCGGTTTAGGCTGTTTGCCAGTTGGTTTTTTTCTGCAATATAATTTACTTTTTTTTCAGTCCATTAAGCCATGGTCCAGGTATATATTATATTATTTGTACCTGCATTACAAATATTTTCTCGTTGACTCCAATCTATTGTCGACCGCGTGTACATGTACGTTTACCGAATTCTTCGTGCTTAGCTTAATTACTTTTTAGCGAATGCTGCCATTGTAACTGTATATCATTAATTAAAGCCTGTGTGTGGTTGCTGACCTTTATTTTTCTAGAGGTACCAAGAGAGACAGCGGGGGAGAAAGAAATAAATAAATAGACAATCTTTATAGTTTGTTGAGTAGAGATTTAAAAATATAATAAACAATATAAGTGTGTGTTGCTATAATAATAATATCTCTGTAGCATCTAAGTAAAATATATTATATGATATTATACTTAGTGCACATTATATCGTTTAATTTTTAAATTATTTATTTAATCTAACCTATAGGACGTACATCAGGAACGTGTTTGCTATTTGCAGGTGTTAATTATCCACTTATAGGTAAAATGGAAGACTGGTATAAAAATGAATAGGTTATATTATTGATAGCATATATTATTATAATACCTACAAATAGGTAATATTTCACTAAAGAAACCATCCTCTTACACTTAACGGCCGTGTTAACCGTATTTATTATTGTATAATAATCGATGCGGATTTTAGTAAATGTCTTAATTTATGCGCTTGTCACTCAAAATTAAGTTTCACCACGTTAATTTTAAATATGAGAAAAGAGATACAGATTAGAAAAAAAATATCTGAGTAAATAATATTATCAGAAGCATCCTAGGTTAGATGAAGTCACGCATACACATATATATTTAATATGATTTTGTGCGTTTTCGTACAATGTAAATATCAATTTGTTCACAGATAGGTGAGTGATGAACATAAACATAAATCGATGTGTATTTTTGAAATATAATATTTTTCGAAGTGCACAGTTTTGATTTTTATTATTCATTACCTTAACCATTCGAGAAACAATCTCTCATCGGCTTATATAATATATAATATATGTATATATACATGCATATATATACACTATATTTTTTATTATCATTTTAACTCGTATATTATTATTATTCTCTCGTCCATTCTATATCGATGATTAACTATATGTTATATTATATATATATATATAAATATATAAATATACACGTGGTATCAAAGCTGTTGCCAAATGGTTTGTCGTTTATTCACGTTAAAATTACCGTTTCTATTCGTGGGGCGTCAGTGGGGTGACCAGTAGGACTACATTGTGCTCGTAATACGCGCATGCCCGGGTCTTTTGCGAAAAAGGAGAGCGAACTTGTTCACACACACATACACACACACAGTTACACAAGCAATCCCTCCCCACACGCACATAGTATACACGTAATGGTGCGGACTCGGGACGAGGACGACGAGACTTGTGGCGATTTATCACGGTTAATTGAGCCCCGTTTACAGTTGAGAATCTGCTCTACCCCGTCACACTCCTCTCATCAACCCCCACGACCCCTCAGAAACAACCACACTGTTTAATGGCTTGCACTGGTACACACGCAAATGTTATACAACATTCGGACACCGATCCTTCACCGCACAAATCTCTTGACCCTGCAGACCTAGAACCACATATACGACATACTTATAATATTATATCTCTTTGGTTGAGGATTTTATTGGGGTTATTTATTACAATAAAGATATTTTATACTTTTCATTACGTTGAAGGTATGCCAATCTGATGATTTTATTAAACAATTATGTTCTATCAGTTTATATTCTATCTATTTATTTAAATTAAAAATGTAAGAACTATAAAGGAGGAGTAGAAAGATGTGTTCAGTATACTTCTTATAAGATGTAGGAAACGAAGAGTTAAGAAGTTGTGGTTTGTTATTCTTAACTTTTAAAAATTTGTGATGACAAATATATATTTTGTAACGTATGTATAATACAACTATATAGATATACAATTAAACTATTAATCTAAAAATGAAAAGCAATTTGTTATATTTCAACTGCAAAATAATATAATTTTTTTTGACATACTACCTACTGTTTCTTAAAAAGGTTTAAAAATAATTTGTTTTTATTCAAAGTTTTTATGAAAGAATATTTAATTTTTTGTTTTTAATATACAAAATCGTTTTTATTATAAGACTTTGTACTAAGAAAATACTTATTATTTCATTATGTTTTAGAATAATATATTAAACATAAAGTAAAAGTTCATGTATAACAATTTTTATTTAATTATTAATTGTTTTATGATTTATCAATGTATTTTTAATTAATTAACTAATCTAAAACGAAATATTTTTTAAAGCATGATAAATATTATAAATGTTAATATTATACAGATTTAATCTATGATAATTATGATGGTGATATCAAGGTGTTTTGAGGAAAGTATAATTTTAATATACTGTGTTTAAATTCTTTATACCATTTTGCAGTGAAAAGCTTCTCAATTTAGTTGGACGTGGTGCATTTTTTGAATTAGTTATTGATTTAAATATGTCCAAGGTGGATTACCAGTTTCATTGTTGAGTTTCTGGTTAGGTATGGTCACAGGAAGCTTTTAGAAATGTATAATAAACAACTAGTTCATGATAGAGTTAAAGAGTCTGACCTTGTACAATGATGAATATGGTACAAATTCTACAAATTTTGCAGTGTTATTGAAATTTCAACAATTGTTATTGGCTGAAAGTGTATTTATTTTTGCCACACCTATCGCGAGTATTTGTATGCAGGCTCGTATTGTAATTTTTGATATTTTCTGCTTTATTGCAGCGTGACTTTTGATTGTTATATTTAAAAATAGTAACTTTTTGCCCAGCGGTTCCATTATGGCGTTTTTTTTTCATTTCGGGGAAAATGTTTTTGTCGTTGTGTATACGTTGTGATTGATTTTATCTGAGTGCTGCTTCATGGGTGTTATTGAATTTACTAACTTAGATCGCGTTTAACCGGTCGTGTTTGTTCACCCCAAAATCCATGAATATTGTACGGTATGATTAGCTATAGCAGGGATAAACTGCTGTCTGACTGAGTGGTGTACTCATCGGTCGGTTATTTCATTTACTTAGCATACCCGACTGAAAACTAACGTCATTGTGACTTTTGTATACTGATATAACTCATAATAAGTCATGATACAAAATTGATATGTTTTTTTTATTTTTATAATTTTCCTTAAAACAATTTTATGCAGTTATTATAGATCAATGTTATTTTTTTTTTTGTCAAGGTTTTTCTTAAGTATATTGTCGAATGCATTGTAAAATAATAAACAAGTGTTTATTTATTATTATATCAAAGTAAAATTGATTTAAATTTGAGTTTTTTACATCGTCATTATATTAGAAACTGATAGAAATTTGGCGTGTTTACAGAAACATATTATACAACTTACAACATAAAAAATAAAATACAGTTATACAATTTTGGCTCTATACCTACTAATTTATTAAAAATCTAAGTTTTTGTCTAACTGAGGGAATTTATAACTATTTCTGTATGCCCTATTGTAGTTCCTTTAAGCAAGACAGTCGGCTGTCATGATTCGCATTCAATATAGAAACATATTATTTATAAATTACTACTGTATTTATTTATAATTATTGTTTTATAAATGATATAAGTATAATATATTACATCTGGAAATCGAATAACAATTTAAAATAATAATTGATTCCATGTATAAAAGAGTCATAAAAAAAATTTTGACGAAACGCCTTAATAAACTATGATATAATATGGTTATGAAACTGATATATATATATATATATTATATAGAGAGAGAGAATAATGAATAATAATAATAATTATATAGAAATACGATAATATGACCGTAGTTTAGTCACGAGGACACACAAATAATAATAATAATAATAATAGCAGTATATGCGAAGTACAACAAAATACCAAAGTTAGTGATAGCAATAAGATGGTGGGCCAACGAATCGCATACAATATTCAATCAGGTTAGGTTAACGAATTGGAGGTTTTAGCACACTTATGCTATTCAACATTCACCTTAAAGAACTACTGTTAAAACTCAAACCAATATTATGTAGATTGATATGATTGATCAGTAAAATTTTACGAAAGCTCGAAATTATGAAACGTCGTCACGCTTATGAAGTTGACTGGAGAGTAAACATATATATGTTAATAAACTGCCTGCGATGATGTGTGTAATTGAAATCGATGGTGGTATTCCGAACTCGCCTAACACGTACGTGACGTTCGGCGGGGGTCGAACCAACAGACAGATTTGGTGGCCACAGCTCCATCGTGAAAGGGAAACAGAACGCGCATACGATCAGACAAGAAGGTTCTATTGTCCAGATGTACGACAGAAAACAACAAAAAGCTTCATATCTTCGTGTCATCGACATTTAATAGAACCAAATGCCAACGGATCCTGACCCTCACACCTTGACAGGCCGATAACACGCGCGACGACGATTGGGACAAAGTTAGATAAGATATTATGAATTATGATAATTTAATAAATCAAATGTATTCAGAGGCTGAATAAAAATGACAAATAATTTTAAATCAACAGCAAACACTCGTGTGATTTTAAGAATTTCATTAATTTTTAAAATATCTTTAAAATAACTATATATACTCGTATATGTAATTTTAAAGTCATATTTAGCTAAATACTGACATTAATCATTTGGGCTACAGTTAATCAACAATTATAGATACTTTTAAGGGTACTGTTTTAATGTATAATTATAGATTTATTTTACTTCTCGGAAAATTCGTTTGTGTAGGAACAACTTAAAACAATCTTGATTGAAATAGTACCTATCACCAAAGATTTCAGACCTTGTAAACATATTATGTAACATTATTACGGTTTTAATTTTGCGTCTGCGGGATAAAATCCTGCTTATTTTAACTGTACGTCGTATGTTGCATGTAATACTTAGCAATATTATCTTATAATATGTACTATAAATAATATATATTCGGAGATATTATCCTCAGATGTTTATTCCTTTCCTTCTCTTTCACTCATATTGTATATTATACACACAATTTTACCAGGCTGGTGTTAAATATTTAACCATGGTACATGCATATGATATTCTTACCGTATGTACATACCACCTATTACTATAATAATGTCTGATACGATAAGAGAGTTTTGTGATTATGATATTATATGTATATTGTACACCACACACAAGTATTTATGTTTTTGTTTGTGTTTATACTGCGCACATTATTTGTAACATAATTCAAAAACCTCCGTTCGCGAATAATGTGAATTCAAAATTTAGCGGACTAGGATGGGATGACGTTGTTGTGTACAATGTGTTGTATAAAATATTAGCCCTTCGGGTAATCGTCTAGTCGGTCGAGACTCGTAACCGTATGATATATTTCGAAGACGCGTATTTGGTATTATTTATAGCAGTCTTAGCGAGTCATTAAATTAGATTCTGTCCAGAAGCGAACAATTATAAAATTTGTGCAAGTAACGTATTGTTATAATATATAATAATGTTATCATAAATTTAAAAAATTATAAAATTAAAGATTTCTTTTGATTATGACATTTTCATACACGTAATTTGTATTTATTCTTTTATAATTATTGTAATCCATACATGAGAAAAATCATATGTTTATTAAATTTTCTTTTAAATTTATATGAATTTCTACTCATCAATATACACACACATTTGTTATAAATTTTACGACTAATGCATATTAGGTGAGTTATGAAAACTGCTGAAGTGTGAGATTGTTGTTATGTATATATAAATAATGATGTGTGTTTGCATTTAATTATTATCAAAATCAATATTATGTGTTTGGGCGTAGTAAGTAATTTAAACTGATTTGGTGTTACGCCTTTATTATATAACTGATCGACCAGACATCATTCATTAGTAACGGTCAGAAATTAATTTTCATAAACGGGTTAAGAAAGAAATACAAAATATAATTGATTTTTTCTGACAAAAACTCAGTTAGATTTATTATTTATATAATTTCATATATATATATATGAGTATGTATATTTATGTATATTTATATTGTATGAACGCCATAAATACGTGTAAAAATATAACCATATAATTAAAAAATGTACAATATAATATTATGGTTACATAGCTGAATTTATCGATTAACTCCATTCTTTCAAACTTTCTGTTTAGATTTTACAGTGTCCACTCAACAACAAATTGAATTCATAGTGTTGTAGATGCAATTTCGTATGCGTTTGAAAAAAAATGTATATTGCACGTGAGATTTTCTAAATACTTTATAAGTGTTTTACAAGTTTTGCATGACGGACTCTTATTCAAACTAATAAAAATATTTGCATCTTATTTATTTTCTAATAATTAAATCTCATCTCTCTGATAAATACTTCAGTATACTCGTTTTGATGAAACATTATCGATTAAACATTACATTTCTAAAACCGTTCATCAATAAAGAATTCTATCCCCCCTGTTCTATAATATTTATACTTTTGATTACCCTAGCTACCAGGGCATGCTGGTCTCTGACTACGTGTATGATTAGGCTATAGTATCTGTAAATCCTATATTATATATACTATATTATCGCTTTTGTATACCTTCAAAATCACATTTTCTTTATGGAAGGATGGTTTAAAAATACAAAATATAGGTTAAAAATAAATAAATTAAAATACATTTACGCTATACGCTATATTCACCCACATACTTGCACCTTGTTCTTTCTTCCGTCTCCAACTAAAGCGTACAAATTCTAATCTCACAAACAGTCAAATATCTTGGGTTAAAACTTGACCATAGACTAACCTGGGCTTAGTAAAAAAAATCTAAGTGATTCATTATAAATACTCATTTACATCTACTTATAAAACATTTACTAGTAATAAAAACACATTAACATTAACACTAAATTATTCATCTATAAATCCATTATTAAACCAATTTGGATACATGGTATCTAGTTATAGAAAATATTAAAAATTCAAATGTTTTAAAATAAAGCACTTAGAAAACTAGTAAATGCCCAAACTTATGTCTTGAACAACAATAATCATTTCGACCTAAAACTAAAATTAGTTCAATAGTTAAAATTCATTACTAAGATCTTCATATAAACCTATTAATATTATGTAATCTCACAGTACCTTTCATTGTTGGTAATCTACTCAAACTCATCAAACGTAAATGGTGCCATAATTAACTTAGGTCCATCATTGAGACTTTTCCTCCTTCTAAAACTTAAAAAATATATATTAGTCAACCACGAATGTTATTTATAAATGAATTCTCACATGAAAGATTAATATATATTATGTATGTATTTTTAGTTCATTGATATGTTTAATAAATAAATATGTAGATGTATTCCTTCACTTAATGCGTCCCGTTGGTATAGATTATATATTATAATTAAATAAAAAGAAGTAACTTAATGTACATTTTAAGTAAAATTATTTAAACGAATTTGAAATAACTTGTCTAAAAAGCTTAAAAAAAAAAAAAAAAAAAAAACCCCGAATACAACATCAAAATCCCCTTTTATGCCAGTCTCTACGAATATTAACCATTAACAGGGTGCTGCTGCAATTGATAATCCTCTGAGATGCTTAAAACAAAATTGGTACTCAATTAATTTGTTCACTATAATGTATTGCATTAGCTAAAGTCCTTCCATTAAATCATTACTTATTGCTTATTATATTTTTGCAAAACTCTATTATAATATGATTGGATAGCTAGCCCAAGGGCCACTACAGAATTAGTATATATAAGTTATATACTGACGGTCACTTTCTTCAAAGTTTTAAAAAATACGTGAAAAAAATAATAAAACTTTACATGGAAAAAAAAATCATAAGTTACGCACCACGGAATGTCCAATTTTGTGTAGAGAATATTATTGTTGTAACAGACTGCGAATAAATTGAAAATAAAAACCGTCCCGATTCTCATGTTTTTTATTTTGCGTAGAAAAGGTTTTAATTGAAACGAAATATAATATACACCGCGGCTTCTCGTATAAATTTAATGTTTATTTTCTGGTTTATGTACAATTGTATGTATAGGATTTACAGTCTCGATTTATTATTTCGTCCGGTGTAATCGAGTATTAAATATATTATTATATTGTATACATATATGTAAATTAAATTAAACGCGATAAAAACCGATTGTCAAAGTGAAGTACCTAAATATAAAAAAAAACCAATTCTATATTTTATCCCGATTTTAATCTGATACGTTTTGATAAATAATAATTTCGTTTGGAAAAAATGAGATAAAAAATACGAGTTAAATAAAGCGTAGTTGGTATAATTTATAAATTATTGAATCGTGTGTATTTAAAAATCCAAGTCTGGGCATAATAAACTTTTGCAAGAGAATCTACCGCCACCTCGTAGACTGCAGCTTTACCTTGCTCCAAAAGATGGTAACATAAGAGTTGTGTTTAAAAATCACATTTCTATACTAGTAAGGCCCTGATTTATTTTTAACATCACATTATATTTGGTTCCAAATTAATTTTAATAATATTCCTACTTTATTAAGTCCCATTTTTATATTATACTTTATTTTAGACATGTTTAAAATGCGGTGTTTATTATGAGTTAAAAATACAAACAACACTTAAGTTAAACATGATGAAATCTAAATTTTCTTGAGTTAAGGTTATATATTATTCTATTATTTGTGCTTAAAAATAAGAGAAAATGCTTTAAATTGAATATAGTCTTTTATCGACTACTTCCAACTGACTCAAAGTCATGCATGGTACTTGCCGAAAAAATATTCCAGGATCCATCTATAGTGTAATTTGATTCAAGACCTTACTGTAGTATTACAAAGTATATAATATATATGTGTCCTGCTTGGGATCCGACTCATTTAGCTATTTAGCATTAGGTGGATATATTATGTCTGTTTGAAATCCTATATCTCACTAGCAATGTTAACCTATTTTCGATAATAGTTCGTGCAATGTAATTTTATACTATATAACACTGAAACCCGCAACTTCTGCGTAGCCTAAAAATCTTGACATTTCGCTGAATATAAGTTAGGTATAATAATATTATGTGCACATAATAATATATTTACACTCCACCCGTTGGGCCCGGAAAGCAGTTATCCGTCAGCTGATAGGTATACTTGAATATCAGTTTGTGCTTGTGTAAAATTGTTCGCCGTGTATTTATTACTATTGTTATTATTTCCGTTCTATTCGTTCGCCTTTTCGACGTACAATATAGTAATATGATTCAGAAGTATTTGCTGATATTATTTTTCTTTTTTATTTCCTCTCCGCAAACGAGAATCGTACGTGCCGACAAAAGTCAAGAATATCTGTATACACATGATATATTCTCGTTGATGTGCAACCTCTTCATCTCTCTCACATTTTCTCTATATAACATTTAGCATCTGAAAAATTGTTGTTCGAATAAACGGACTGACGACGTCGCGTGGCCTTTTGTATTCTGAACGCCTTTAAATGAAAAAAAAATACTTTTCATCAGTTTCCATGCTCGTATTTTATTTAATAAAATAATAATAAAAAAAAAAAAAATCATTGGCAATAGTTATTCCGGTGAGCTCGTAGTCTGTCTGTATATCCGTAATATATATTTGAACTAGTGCGCCGGCTGCTGTCGTTGCGTTTAATGCAATTAAAACAGCTAGCGGAAGTGTTAATTCGATATTCTATCTCATGTTCCTCACAAATTGTATTTATTTATTTATTTACTATTTGTTCTCATTTACGTTTATAATATCTATAATAAATACTTATTATATATCTATATATCTATATGCACATTTGGTCTACCGCGCTATCCATTTAAGTCTCACCGACGGAATACGAGCGTGCCTATATTAAATTATTATTGTTCTGTACTTATTTACTGTAGTGATATGCAATATTATGTATTATATTAAGTATATATATTTGGTAGGAACCTACTGCAACTGAGATCGAACTATTATTCTTATACCTACAGTAATGCTAGTGGTGTGTGATTCGCCCGATCGCGTACGTCTCATGAGATCGTTTCTAATTCTATTATATATATATATATATATGATGTGTATGGTTATTAGATAAATTTAGTTTTATATTCATGTTCTTTTTTTGTCCGCCCATCGATTTGCGGTAGAATTTATGTACGATATAATCTGGATCAGTGACGTAGCGTGGGTTTCAGTTTAGTATATGCATTGAAATAGTAAGTTAATAAAATCGTGGGGGGGCTACGCTTTCCACACTCCCTCCCTATACTCTTCTTAAATTTATCTTGAAACATACAATGACAATGTTTTACGTATTTGTTGATATTTATCACATAAGTACATAACACAATATTTAATATAGCCGGCAGAATAATTCGATTGACGATAGCGTATGCAAAACTGATCCTGCATACACGAGTGACAAAAACACGATCACGAGCATTCTATGTTTTGTTATTAATATTATCGATAAGAAATATAAATAGCTGTCGCTGAATGTCTGTACTCGTATGCAATCGCCAACGTGCATACTGCGTACATAATGAACATGATATGTACTAGCCATTAGATATAGCGGACTATAGCGCGGCGCAGCCGTAGTGTCGCGGATTAATCAATCCTAATGAACTTAGAAGAAAATCCACAAAATATTATATTATGAAATACTAAATTAATACAATCAAACATTTTTTTATAAAAATATTACATTATTAATACAAAAAACTTATTTTTTCAATTTGTGAAGTGTATGCTGTGCATACACAGCATACGCACACGCTACACCACTGATCTATATATATATATACTGTTATGAAAATTATTTAAAATATATTTCACGTTCTCGTCAACGTGAAAGTACTAAATATAAATGCGTGCCAATACATATTCGTGAAATCAAAAGACCAAAGTTCGTTTGGTTTGGTCAAAAGGACTCACCGCTATGCCATTTCAGTTCTGAAGTGACCGATATTCGTACATAAAAAATGACCATTGATTACGAGACATTGTATTATTCGACCGTTATCAATATAATATTTGTGTATATAATACCACATACTTCCTATATCAGGGATGGCCAAACTGTGGCTCTCGTCATAGATTCTCGCATATCTCGATATCTTATCTTATTTATTTTAATCATAATATATATATATATATCATAAGTATATAATAATATGACCTTTTTTTTTCATTTCGGTTCTTCCAAACTTATTAATATATTGGGTGGCTCGTGAGTCCCTTCTCGCTGGCTCCAGCTGTCTTGTATGTTTATCGCCATCATCGTCATAAGATATATGTAGATAATAAACTGTAATTAGTTTAATATTAAACAGGCACATTTACAGGAAAGGCAGTGGTGAATTCAAGCGAGGCCGAGACAGAGGCTCTTGACAGTTATATTATATTTGTAAGTTCTAATATAAAATCCTAAATATTGTGTTTACAAAATTATATAATATGATATATATTAATATTAATAATTTTTTCCCCCAATCAAAAAAATTCCTAGATCCGCCACTGAGGAGGGAGTTGGGGATTCAACACCCTCTGAAAATTGTATATAGCATTTATTAATGTGTTATAAAATAATTTTTTTTTTTAATGAAATATATTATATTATACTGTAATATTAATTCAATAAACCGTTGATAATTAAAGCATGTGGGTAGACTCAAGTTCCATATAATATTTATTAAAAATATATGGGACATAGATTTTCGACACACCTTCATCTATAATTATTGACATGCAAATACAAATTTGTATTTACATAATTTACATTCAATACTTTTACATACATACTATCAGAGTAAATTACTTAGCTGACAATCGGTATTATCTGGGCTAAAATACTACATGGTCGGTCATAATTCTCATCGTTTGTATATTACTTAACAAAAATACCGTAACACGAAAAAAAAAATTAATAAATTTAACTCAAACCGATCGAATATTTTGAGGGTGTCTGATAAAGAGGAATTAATTATCATTCGTGTGTATGGATTCAAACAATTTTATATTACACCGAACAGACCATTAGAATGCGGTTAAAGATTCTATGACTTTACTAATATAGCTTGTATTTTCTTCGAAAAAGGGGAATCAAATTTTTAAGGTACGTCGAGAATTCTTGAAATTATCACGTAGTCACCGTCATACCTACAACCGTCGAAATAGGAAAATCCTCGACAACGACTGCAGAGCATAACTCTAGACACGATTTACTTACTATATTCCCTATCTAGAATGTCTTCTATAATGTTTTGCAATTCAATATTTTCAAAAATATCATCATACCTTAACGACAATATTGTCGTGTTTATTTTATAATTTCTATTAATTTTATTTTTATTCACATAAACTTCAGTTTAAATTATTTCAAATAAGTCATTATTCTAACCTTCATTCTGTAAAATATTATTTGTTATAAAATGTGTACATTTTATAGTGTACTAAATGTCTTATCATATGTTTTAAAAGTAAATATCAGTTATTTCATTAGTATTATAATCGCTTATAAATATTATATATATGTGTGTGTGTGTGTGTGTGTGTGATATAGTATTAACCTATAAATGTCAAAAAGTACAAACATCCGAATAAATATATCAATGTGATATATATCCACAGTCGATTTGATATATAACTGCATAAAATAGATAGTATAACGACATTTCTCCATAAGTTGTATAAAATCTAAACTTACTCATGCTGCTGAAGTAACTAATATTTTTTCGCATTTGTCATAAATCTTTGAGTTCATTGAAAACATATAATGTTTAATAAAAGCACATTTGTTTATTTACATTTGAATAAGTAAGTTAGGTTATAGGTACATATATCAATATGTAAAGATTTTAAAGTACATTTACGCCATTTATGAACTAGTAGTTATACGTTATATGCATGATCAACAAGTCTAATTAAAGGTATTCACTTGTATTTTGAAATATTGAACCATTAGAACCTCTGAGAAAATTATTATATTATATAATAACTAGTGCTGAGTTTTATCTAAATCAATATATTTTCATCTTTTATCTAATCTTTCTAGATAAATAAAATCTATGTTATAAAAAAAAAACAGAGTAAGATAAATAACTAAATCATTTAGAAAAAATGCAATGGTTTCAATATTATATAGTATTATGTACCTATATTAAAATGTTAATTGTTTGTCAATTTGTACGCATTATAATACAATTATTATTTTAATTCTTCTTAGGAAATCTTTCGTTATTAGATATTTTAACGTATTAGAGTTTAATATTGTGAATTATAGCTCGTTTAGGTATAAATTAATTGAATAGATTTTAAGTAACAAAAATTATACAACTGTTTTAAATTAATCTAGATATTAAATGATGTACAATTTTAGTGATCAGGTACCTAATAAAAAACAATATTCTTTATGTTGACCAAAAATGTATGATTATTTATTATTAGGTATATCTAGATAATTTAATTTAATTGTTTTTTTTTAAATTGATTTTATATCATTTTACTAATCAACTCTTATCGTTATTTAGATGTTTTTTAAAACGTATCTTTGTACAACATTAGTATACTTAATATAATAACATATATAATAACTTACCCATACCAGTCTTAGGTAATTTTAGTTTATTCCGTATTTTTAAATATTTGTCGCCGTCACATATTGTATACAGTTTATGGCATGTAAAAAAAATATACTAGTTATAATCGAAGGACTTGTTCACAGAAGACGCGAATCATAAATCAGTGACGCATGAAGGAGCTGCTTTTAATATGCCCGATGTGGCTCTAAAGGACTGCAGCGCCGTGCGGTGGTGCGGCGTTAGCGGCGATCGGGTTTGGAAGTAATTGTCCTACTAGGAAGTCATATATAGTCACTATTGTTGTTATAGTAATATGCA
The DNA here is from genome assembly GCA_036289425.1 of Rhopalosiphum nymphaeae. Lineage (NCBI taxonomy): Eukaryota > Metazoa > Arthropoda > Insecta > Hemiptera > Aphididae > Rhopalosiphum > Rhopalosiphum nymphaeae. The sequence goes on along the minus strand of JAZAQC010000006.1, from coordinate 8,275,223 downwards.
TATGATAATTATAACGCCCTAGGGGAGCAGTGGGCGGTAACTTCTGGTCGTTTAAATATTGATGGGCTCAACGAGAAAAACGATTCGAATTGTGTTTGTTCCGATCAGATTCTACTGCGGATACGTAGAATATACGGCGTTCGGTTTTATTTTTCTCGATTTCTACAAATAACAATTGCAGTTGTGTAGTAAATTATATTTATGTATACGTATGGACAATTTGACAGGGAGACAAAATATAAAAAGAGACATTATCTAAATAATTATAGTGTAGCTCAATACACCAACATTTATATGCATCATAATGTATGTGTGAGTGTATCGATCCGATTGTAATATATATATATAAATATATACGAGTAAACGATAATGGTTTTTTTTTCTTATTACCGAGTAGTCAAAATTGTCGTTTTAGTTGTCCGGTTCTCTTTGGAATAAGAAAAAAAACAATTTTTGGAGTATATGATTTACGCTTTTATATACATTTTGTTTGTGTTATTTTATCGATTTTCTGTATAATGGAATTGTCGACGACGACGGTGTTTGTGACATTAGATCAACTATTGCCGACCTGCACAGTAGTTATAGTATCAACAAGCTCATTGGGCTACATCTCACGCACACACGTTATCTCTATCTTACAAACGAACAATGTACGAAGATTACGTTTGAAAAAACCAATTTCGTGAAATGTTGGTTTTCAAATCTAAAGGTAAAAATGTTATCTTTACTTATTGTTGGGTTTTTATGATTTTAAATTTGTATGCTTTAGTTTTAGTAAAAAAAAGTTGCAGTTTAAAAATTATTACAATTTATTTTAAAATTATTTGCCATTAGAACTTTAAGAATGAACACGAATACTGTTTTTACCTTTGAACACGATAATAATTAAATTCTGTCTTATATTAAAGCTAATAACACGAAATTGGTTCGATAGTAACAACGAATTTTTTTAAACTATACTTTGATTTATACATGGATACTATGAACTTACGTTACAGACCTAATACATTTTTAGTATAATCTTTTATAACCAAAAATTATTAAAATTAATTTTACTTTAATATTTTGCCATTTTGGTTATGTAATATATATATCCATCTTTGCATTCATAATTACAGTATATCTAGCATGAGTATATACTTACGGGTTGTGCATTTGTACGATAATACAGTGAAACTTCTGAATAGCGGTCATTTTCGGTCATCGAAATTTTGTCCGCTGATCAGAGAAGCCAAAGTTTTGAAATTCATAAAGAGTAAATTTGTAAAAGGAAAAAGTATGTACTAGGTTAAAAAAATTTCTAATATTATTATTTTTTTGTTTAATGATATAATAATTGTTATATTTTAACAAAACATATAATTATATGTAATAATTATATTGTATATTAAATATACAAAAATATAATTCAATTTTATGTGAATAAATTGATTATTGACCGAGTTCGTTAACGTTATTTTAGTTTAAGCGTATCTTTCTGTTGTCATTTTATCATTATTTTTAAATTAAGATTAAAATAGGCGTTGGTAGGTGTTTGTTAGGGAAGATTTCACTGTATTATTTTATTATGTGTTTTTTTTTAACATCTGGTGTACAATAGATAGGTACTTATATATTACAAAAGTTTTCTCGAGAACTCTTACTGTGGTGTTAAATTGACTATACAAAACGCTGTATTACTTTTAATTAAATATAATTTTCTAACGTTCCGTTGTTGACATATGCTTCTCATAAATCGATTATCACATTGGACACGATACATTATTTTAATTCCGTTGGCTTATTTATTTCATAATACCGAAAATGCTAAAACTTATAATTGATATGATGCGTACGTTTATATAATTCATAAATTAATTTATGTTTGTCTTCCAATTAATACTTTTTTTTATTACCAGCTATTATTTTATATATTTATTACTGTATAAAAAAGCGTAATTAGCTATTAGTTTTCTAAATTAGCTCGCCTTAATTCAATATACAATTATTATGTTATTCGTGTGTTTGAAAATTTAAGATAATTAGCAATATATAATATGTTTTAAATATTTTAAAAATATAATTATTAATAACCACCATTTAGCATTCAAACAGTTAGGTACATTTTAAAATTAAAACTGCTGGGGGAAAGAATGTACGACGATAAAAGCGGATATAAGCGCTATGTAATATTTAATGTACAACCCAAAAACTGTTGCAAGTACTTTTATTCTTTTGTCAACAACAACAATAATAATATGAATTTATGAAAAACCCATTTTCATTTTCTACGTAACATTCGTAATGCATCATAGTGCGCTCATATATACCATATTATACAGGAAGGACTTATGTTATTCTTCGCCGAAAATCCTGAAAAACACCGTGAAACGCATTTATATATATATATATATGCAAGGTTATTCACCTGTCCACTCATTATTTCCTATAATAATTAGATTATTCAAATTTCGATTTTTGAAATTTATAAATATATCAAAATCGTATTTTAAAATAATAATGTGTAAAATGTTTAATGCTATCTATTTAATTTTTTTGTTGCAATATAATTTTTTTTTTCAATGTTCATATAATATTTAATTCTAGTAGTTTCTGAGTTATTAATATGCACGAATGTAAGGATAAGGATAATATTCATAATGATTATTTTATTTAAATTATAAAATATGCATAATATTAATACTTTTCTAATTATTGTTCTCAATATTTTATGAAACGTATATAAAACTTACAGAATCGATGATTTTGTATTCAAACAAAAAAATAGTAAAATCAAATTATAAATATTATAATACAAATATGAATCCGTTAAAGTCGTTCGTTTCTCATCATACTATTTTTACACACTTTTATTACTTATTTCTCTTCAACACATCGATTTTTTTACCGATATTCTCATTCTTACCAGACTATTGCTAGGAATTTCAATTAATTTGGACGCATGATTTTTTTTCCCGACTATCCCTAATTCGGAAATCAATATTTCGCAAACGAAACGCGTGATATGTTACAGACGTTACAGTATATAGGATATTATATGTAATAGACGTAATAGTATAGAACACCTACTTACAATTTATAATATAATACCTGTATTAAAAGTATTGAACAGGAGTTTTTTTTATCATTCTAAATTGAACTTCTGCGTTGCGGTGTTTGAAATTTGTTTATGGTGCGATGTTAAAAAAGTAATGTATTATGCAAAGGGATTTAACATCCACGCGGTACACGTTAACGGGTAAAAAAAAATATAAGGTAAAGTCGGCAACGATAATGATAATAGTATACGCCGGACGACCCTATCCCGCTCCAGCGCTCAACCCCGTCCCGACGCACTAGTATTCGTTATTCCGAGATAAATATCTTTTCGTTACCCGAATAGCCCAGTCTCGCATGACAGGAATTTAAAGCACGTAATTTCTGATAATACTGTTTTAGAATACGAAAAGGTTTAACACATTTTCCGAACCTTTGACTATAATATAATAATAATAATATGTAGGTACCTACCATAGATGTTGTTAAACGAATTAAATTTATTTCTCTCTCGTGACCAAAATGTGTATACGAGTAACACCTCCAAGTTATACAGCATTATTGTATGTATTATCAGATTTTGTTCAATCGTTATTTACAATATCAATTTTCCATTTGCCCAAAATATCGTCATCGTCGGTATCGTCGATTTGTGTGTGTGTGTGTGTATTTTTTATATTGTAACGTTTTTTTTTTCCCAATTATTTAAATCAATGTTTTGTAGTTATTTTAAATCGATTCGCAATGTAAATGGTTTTTGGTAAACTAAATGCAATTATTGTTCGGACACGTAATATTAATTGTCGTCGTATATATAATAAGCCAAATACATACTAAAGAGTACACACTTATAAATATTAATAATAAAATAAATTCAAAGTTTTTAGAAAAAATTAAATCAATAACCTACAGATTTTAATGATTTTAATGGCTTTATTAATAATGAATATTATCATGATATATAGTGGTTTAGGCTGACAAGTCGACTCCGCTCTAAATTTTTTTTTGTTTACAATTATATATCATTGAATTCAAATTTAACACACCCGTTACAATGATCCACTTGACACCTAATGTATTGCAAAGTGGTACCCACTAGTTTTTATGTTGATAATTATTATTGTTTTTATTTGTTTAAAATCTTTGACCTGGTATCATCCATCTAAAAAGTAAGAGTGAATCTTCAGCCAGTATTGCACGCATTTTGATTTATACGAATTGTGCTACGATATACAACTAAATACAACCCACCCTATACTCTTGTCAACACGGTGTCCGCACGAGCTTTAATTATCGCTGCATTATTGTTATTTTTATTTTTTATTTAGGGCAAGGATTATTTCTTTATTGAAAAAATTGTAAGTTAAGTATACGATACTCATCTCTATGAATAAGCAAAAATAAATGCTTATAACTTGGTTTGTTTTCATATTTTACCTCCCTTGTCTTTAGAAACTAATTGTAATTTTTCGCACTTATATTTAAAATTAGCTTTCAATACTTTCATATTATTATTACTATTACTTTTTCAAGATTAAAATGCATATAATGAATACTTCTTAAACGTAAATAAAATTATTTTTTACAATTTTATATTAAGAGGAATAGTTGAAAAAAATAAGTTTAATAAAGTTATATATTATTTGTTAGTTTCATACCATACACTTTTATCAATACCATTAAATTAATCAATTATAATATTAAATTAAACTACTTTCATTTGGATATTTGTCTTTTAATACTTTTACTGAAAACCATAAACCATAAAACGTTTATCGTTTTCATAATAATTATTTATATTGTGCGGCATTTCTATACAAAATATGTCTTTAGAAAAAAGTTGAATATACCTGCACCGATTAATGGTTTAATATTATTACTGTAGCTATACTAGCTGATTTAACAGCGTTTTTATGTAATTGTTTATGTACAGTAATCAATTGTTTCGCCTTTTTTTCTTTTTTGGCAAATAATGACACATATTATAATATACACCTGGATATTTTTACCCATTATCATATAATAAGCCAGTATCATTTTTCTAAACTTTTTTTGTATTATTATCAAGCTTGGTGATGCAACCACGATATCTGATCGGTCGTAAATCTCAACCACGTCAGGTGTGATGACGCCACAACCTTTAAATACAAATTGCGTTGCTTATAGTTTGGATTAGTGCAATTTGTCATGTCGCCTGAATTAAAATATCTATGGCTAATATGGTTTCATTGGTGAATGTTAAATTATATTTTTCCCTAGTGCTGTTAGATACTCATTTATTTGATGAAATATATTTTTATTTTTATTTTGAATTGTTACATATATATTAAACTGCTGCTGGTTACAAAATTAGAATATAATAGTGGAATAACCAAGAAAGAAAAAACTGGCTGGGAAATCAAAAATCTGTTAAATTTTCTTGCAAACCAGCTGCCTCCTTTACCGGAAAAACTAATTTTATGCATTTTGTTATATTATGTATATATTTTCGTTCTTTTTTAAAATTCAGGTTGTCTGGAAAATTAAAGAAATAAAAAATTATCTTTTACCAATAGCACTGGTTTTTTCAGCAGGTGTAACCAATCTACACCACCCCATTCTCCATTAGAACCCTTGTACAATTTGTAAAAGTTCTTTCTGGGTATTTTGTAGTATAATAGCACTACAATTTCGATAAAATAACAACAATAAAATTCGTTTTAATCTCGTTTAATATGCCTCTCGTTTTTTACATTTAGGTTTTTATGATTAAGTTAAGATAACACTACTTTTTTTGTTATAATACTACGAGGCTGGATTTCTTATTTCTATAGACGTTTTTTATCCGTATAAACACATCGAACCACATAACATAAACCGCGACGATTGACCGACATACACATGCGGCGTAAGACACGAGTGGCCATTAATTAACGTGAAAAATCACCTCGTCACGCGTGAGAAAATAATAAAGCGCTCTCGACTACGCTAACACGAACGACGGCGGCACGTTCGTCGTAAATAAATACAAATCAAACGTGCGCGCGATTCGTCGACACACAAACAAATGATGTTCTCGGAAATTCACGGCGACAACGATGACAACGACGTCTTGTTAACTTCGACGAATGTACAATATACATAGGTTCCTTCCCTATATAGTATATATATAATATGATACACTAACTAGCTTCGGTTACGGTCCTTTACTCCGTCACTCTCTTTTTCCCTAACTCTATCTCTGTCACCATCTCTCGACATTTATATAAACGATATTATATTTAAGCGTGTCGGCGTGTACCTCGTCACGTGTCACCCAGTCCTCAAACCTCTCTTGGAAAAAGAAGCCTTTCGTCGGAAAACGAACCGGGCAATTAGTGTCGTCTCTCTGTTATACGCCACTCGTCTCTCGAGGCGACGACTCATCGGCGAAAACTATCCGACATCAGCGTTGCGCGTCTCCGATATATAATATAATAATATAATATATTATATTTGCGGGCTATTCCTACGGTTCGTACTCATCGCCACCGTTGTCTTTGTATTATATTATATTATGTGTATGTACATATTATTATATCGAATTACAAACGATAGTATTGAATATCGTACGACGCTACCGAAACGCACTTAACGAATTTCTCATCTCGTCCACATGTACACCCTATTCGCTAACCCTAGTTCACACGTTTTCATCATAGAAGTTTTGTTAATCGTCCCGGTTATTCCAACGTTTTTCTAAAAACATTTATAACCCCAAGTACTTTGTATATATATATATTATATTTAACCATTGATGATATTTTATTACCATTTTTTTTACATTTATTTTATCTTGTGTTTATTAGTTGTAGAGTAAGAAGTTATAACCTAAACAATATTATTCATGTCCGTGATTTAAAAATGGTAATATCAGATGATCCAAGTTTCACTGAATACGCTAACTTAATTTGTAGTAAAGTCTGAAACTTAGGATTTTTCAAAAGAAACTGTTTTGAGTTTAACAACTTTAATTATCTAATTACTTTATATAAATATGCTTTGAAAAATCTGTACTTAAATTTGACTCGGTGATTTAGATCCCAACTATAATTGGACGTACAACAAATTAGAAAACATCAGACGTTTCTTTGTACGATTACATAAAAACATCGGTATGTCAGATAAACTTGCAATTGAGAATGTCCTAATAAAATGCCAAAACCAACTGTAGAGCGTAGACAATTATATGTTGATGTATCATTTATTTATTAACTATTAAACAACATGATTGGCTGCCCAGAACTATAAAAACTAATAAACAAATTAATTTTAAAGTAACAGTTTATAATGCCTGTTATCTACTATTACCATATATATTTTTTATTATTAATTTGGGTAAAATTAATTTTGTTACCTAAGCGTAGTAGTCTAAATTATATGTTAATATTTTATATAACATCACTAATTTTTCCACGATAATACTATCAAACTAAAAACACGTATGAAATACTAACTCAACATAATATGTTAATCTATATTCAAATAATTTATGGCTAAATTTTTAATTTCTAACTTAATCTGTACATTATTAAACTGTAGATGTGTGTAAACCATTATTCTTACAATTTTATCTTATATCTATATTCAAATAATCTATTACTATATATCAATTATGATATCACATTAATTAATTCTTAGTCGTATGTATTCTTGTAATATCGTTATTTATAATCAGTATGCAAGCTAATATATTATTGTTCTCTACTATAAGTTGCTGTGTTACATTATCCTTTGTAGTTGTTATCTTATAAAATACAAATTATACACGTTGTATTAACAATACGATATGGGTACGTGGTTTAGGAAACATAATATACTTACACTTTCCAAATAACATTCCAATAAACTACTTTACCTATACAATAAATAATTATAGTCTTTGACGACATATATAGGTGAGACGGTTTTAGGGATATTTGAAAAATTCATTTCGCTTTTATATTTTTTGTCGTGACAAATTATTGTTCAATACAAGTGTGAGTAAAGTTTATTGGAGCATCTTAATTTTGTAGTGCTGACCTATAAATTTATGAACCTATGTATATTATATTTGCATAAAACAGAAGTATTTATTTTTTGCCCACTATGTAGTACCATCATAGAGTTACCATCTCAAAATCAGATTGTATATTATTACTTATTTTCTATCAATCCACAGAATGGTTTCCATCTTTTCTTCATTCGTTTCTGTCGTTTTCTTTTGGTTGTAACTACAAGTCGCACCTGCTTTCTTTGATCATTCATGATTTGTGTTATACACTCAAGCTGACTTATGTGGTTCTTCTCTCCTATAAAATCAATTTTAACAACAATTTACGTTTGATCATTCTGCCAATTCGCTCATTTTTTCTCTTTATTTTATTTCATATAAATTCATTATAGTTTTTTTCGCCAATATTTTATTTATAACTTATTCATTTGTTATTCTATCAATGTAGATCATATTTAGTATATTTCTGTAACATCACATTTCAAATTTCTCTCTTTTTCTTTTTCTCTACTATAATTAATATCATCCAAGGTTTTTTAAATTCCATACAGATAAATATGCTTCAGACATAAGTAATTACATTTTAAAAATGTATTCTTTTTTAAATTATTACTTGAATTATTACTATACGTCCATCACCTGCCTTACTGTTCGACTTCCTATTCACCAATTATTTACAATAATCGAATAAACAGAATTAAACGTTAACAAACATTTTTTTCTAGAGCTGAGCGCATTTTGAGGCTCTGTAGATGACAAATGATATGTATCGGATTTTAAATTTAGAAATTTAAATCAATCGAGTCAAGTTCGTATAATAATTACTTTGATTGCTTCATATTCCATTAGTCGTCGAAACGCGTTGCAATAGCAATCGCGGTAGGATAAATTTTGCTAATCGTGTTGTGTATAATAATATTATTCATTCAGGAAGCGTCTTCGTCCTTTATCTTTTCTGATGAATACGGAATCGAACAATACAGGAGCTCACTGTCTCCTATCTTCGGGCTGTGCGTTTTTATTATTGTCTCCCGGTCGACAACGACTATGACTACTGACAATTGCACGATTTGGACGGGTATTCAGATATCGTGCGTATTTTAAAGCGAATAATATACGCCCCGCTGTTAACGAAAAAGGATATATAAATTATAATTATTCTTATTTGTCAACTTCGATATGCGAACATTTATTCAAAACACACTGCCACTACTTATTATATATATATTTTCTGTGTAAATATATAATTTATCGAACGTTGAATCGTTTTAAAATTACTCACTAAAGAACTATATTTAATATTAAACGACGTGACGTAAATTTACAATCTCAACACACAGTAGTCTCGATTTTCAACCGACGACAGCTTTTACACAAACGCCGCCGAACCTATTATGTTAATTATATTTATGTACGCAAACTTACTGCAATTTTTCAGTTTTACACACACACACACACACACACACCTGTACATTATATTATTAATCAACGTCGTCTATATTGTAATTACTTACGTTTCCAATTACAATGATCAAAGTGATGTAGTATAGGTGTATATACCTATATAATATACACGGACGCTACAGTTACTATTTGGTGTATAAATACGTTTTAGTAATTTTAGAATATTATGTAATATAAAACGCGTTACCTGTTGCAGTGTGTGGACATATATATATTATCGTGGTAAAATAAAACAATGTATTTATATTATGTTTGCCGTGTATTAATGATTATTATTGTTTAGTTTTTCCACCTAACGCGTAAATTCTTAAAAAGTTTGAAGGGTATGTTATTATGTAATATTAAATTATTATATGTATATTAAATATTGTCTGATCGCAGGTAAACGATATTGTTACCTGTAAAAGAATATATTATATCATAGTTACGTTAAAATTGCATAATAATTGTTTTTACAAGTATTTTAATGTACTCAGATTATTATAGATTAGATGTAAAACTTTTTGTTTGGGAAGACGAATAGTTTACATCGACGATATTGGATATAAATAGCCTTATAGCTCTAAATAAGGCTATACCTGTAATATGTAAATAATTTTTATAGTGATAAACTTAAATAAATTTTACATTTTTCAGAAATAAAATCGGCCAAAAACAGATTGACAATGTTTTATTATAATTTCTAATTTTATTCTGATATTATAGTTTTTTAAATAGCAATCATCGTTTTAGATTTCAGTTTTCAAATAAAATATTTTTATTTGAAACCAATATTATAACTAATGTATATTTATAATATAATACCTAACTAATAACAAAGTCTTTTATAAATGTTAAATAAAGACAGAACAAATTTTTTTATTAATAAATTAATAGAAAAATCACTATAAGGACGGGGCTATACACGGCGTATTCCGCCGTGTTTTCCGTCGAATTCAAAATTTATTGTCTTATATCGGAGTAGCCATACACAACAGGCGTAATACGCCGTGGATGAAAACGCGGCGGAATACGCCGTGTATAGCCCCGGCTTAACACAAAATAGCGCACAAACTGCATAGAGAAAAAATATATTAACCATTATAATTTACTGTTAAACTGATCATCTTATTAAAAAAAATAAACTCGTAAATGCTGTTTTATATTTTGATGGATTAGTTTTTACGATGATTTTCTGTAATTTTATAATCTATAATTAAAATAATCTATCATAGTGGTTTTTAATCGAGATGCCACATATTTATGAAAAATATAAATATATTTTTACACAGTTTCTACATTGAATATTTTTTTTTTATAACAATATTGTTATATTTATAACACTCTATGTCTCGTAAGACAATTGATTTATTATAATTATTGCTATTCATTATATTAAAACTCAATTTAATAAGCTAAGAACTATACAATATTTATTCTATATGTTATTAATGTAAAGATTTTTGGATTTTAGAATATAAACTCAAGCGTTTCGAAGTTCGTCTAACTTATCAACGTTGAAAATCTCTGTATATAATATATCATATTAATATAGGTAGAACTCACAAGACGGTTTTAATTTAGTACATTTAGCGCAGAGTTCTTCGTAAAGCACGTTACTAGGATTAATAGTTTTTGGTTTAGAAGTTTCATACACACACACATCAAGTACTGCACTCTATAAGTGATGCATATATTACTCCAGACTGTTTGTGAAAATACATAAATCTGTGGTTTACGATTACCCTGTCACAAAGATGAGAGGCGTTTCAATACATTGATATTGTGTTGTGTTAAAATACGTCCCATTTAAAAAAAATATATATCATTTATTTTATAAATAAATGTATATTTGTGTATACCATAGACATTCATGACACTGAAAGTCTTATTCAAATTTTCATTACACTTCAATTATCGCCATTCATATATTATACCCAATCTAAATCCAAATTTAATAAATTGAAAATCATAGAATCTTTATTTTATATAGGTACTATTATTTATTATTATACTTCGGCCCACGAAAAGAATACACTGTGTCTCGATGAAAACGTATTAAAGTTAACCTTAGATTATATACTATACTCTCCTTGTTATATAAGGAGTTAACGCATCCCCCGCTATTTTTCTAATTATGTAAAGAATTAATACAGGGATGCAATTTACAATAGCTTAACATAAATTCAACGATATTGATATTATTAATATTAAAAATAATGTAGTGAAAAATATAAATAATTAGGATATTATTAGTGATTTTTCAAATGCTAAACTAATACAATATACTAAAATAAACATGTTTTGAGTATTTGTTTATATATATATATATATATGCGTATATGTATATTGTATGAACTTCTAAATTTAAAATTAAAAAAAGATAATAAATAAAATAATATTTTTACTAAAGAAGTTATTTTTGAGCAGTGCTATTTATTTTTTTTTTTGTTTTAGCAGATATTAAATAAGTAACTATAATTCAGTTTAATAATTTTAGTTTGGAATATTTTTAAGACTTTCAAGAGTAGGCACGTAATGGTTTTTGTACTTAGTTATGGTTACATTTTTTAAACAATAAGTTATTAGTTTCTATGCAACTAATTGTTTAATCTATACACCTTTGTAAATTGTCTTGATGGAATTAATAATTGCAAATAACTCTTCTAGTATTAGTAATATTTATAGATGTAATGAGTATAATAAGATCAACCCTTTCCAAATAATTACACCAAATTTCCGCTATGCGTTTTACGGTTGTTCTCTTGTATATCGGGTGGTGTGTCTTTGAAAAGCTCGTCACTAGGATTAATCGTTTTTGGTTTAGAAGTTTCACACACACGTATATCACTCTGTAAGTACGAGCGTGATGCATATATTATTAGAGTCTGTCAGTAGAAGTATATAAATCTCTAGTTTACTACGACTCTGGAGCTTGTAGATGATACTACGAGAGGCGTTTCGATACATCGATGTATCGAGACGCCCGAAATATATGTCACGTGTTATATTCGCTTATAATTTATATCGTATCATGTTATATATACGTCGCGTTATATAAAGACATTATATATATATATATATATATATATAATGATATATATATATATATTATGTATTTGTATATTGTCGTGTACGAACGACTTTTGGGACACAGAAAGTCTTATTCGAAGTTTTATTACATGACGATAGTGCGAGTATACATCATTATTATTATTATTATTATTATTGTTATTATTATTATACATATTACATATTATATGGCTGTATATACATATAATCTATATTATTATATACACCGATTATCTTTAATAGTTCCGCGTCAGAGGCACAGCCGCAGCGTGGCATTAAACTCGTTTCACGTGCTCTATATATTAAAATGTATACGCGTAATATACTGCAGACGTCGCACATTTATCTTTTTCACTATCCTCTACCACCCCATTCCCCGCCCGTGACTCACCACCGACCGGTGAAGAAGAAAAACGTTACTTGTAATATGCGTATACGTATATGGTATATTTTATGGTCGGGTTTTCGCGTCATGGATAACACGAGTGTATACATATTATTATTATTATCGTGCCGTGACTTTGTCCTTTCCATACATTATATTATAACGGGCGGGCTTGGCGACGTACAAATAATAATATTATGGACTAGTGCGACTCCGTCGTGCACATAATAATATGTAATACGACGTGTGTGGTGCGTTAGGTAATATACATATAGTATAATTTGTATATTATTATGAGCGGGACCGTGTGTCTTGGGGAAAAACGATACGATTAGACACGAAAACCGTCATGTTGCAGATACAGGCAAATAACTAGCACATTTAGTAGTAATTAACAATTTAAGTTGGCGAGGGGCAGATAATTGTTAAAATAAGGTATGGTATGGATACACACTCCTCGTGGCTTACATAGTTACAACAAGTGTAATAGTTTTAATTATATTAAATATTTTTTTTATTTACTAATATATTGCTATATAGGTGCTATTAATTATGCCAGTTATAAACGTTTTAAAATGAAAAAAAAATAAATAAATTAATAACAATTGATACCTTGATAGGTAACCTATCTATAACAAACACTCGACAAATGTTTGATCATATGGATAGGTAATCTCAGGGTTTTAAACAGTTCGATCGAAACGTCTTCCATCTGTTAATTGTTATAACGATTTGATTATTACGTTATTTAGATAATAATCGTATTTAGGTGCAAGTATCATTGTTTATTATTCTTGAATATTCGCCGTAGACGGTGCACAATATAATATAATATCCATAATAATAAAACATCGTAATCGTGCGTACCGAGAAAGACAACAGCTAATAATAGCTAAAAGCTAAATATTATATATTAATATAAATGTATTTTGTGGCGCACATTGAACCTGTGCATTCAAAGAATACCGGGTTTTTGAGAACGTCTTTCGAAACAATATTATATATACGAAAATACTTTATGGTTTCCTCGTAAATTGTCTCATTATTTATTGTCGTCTCATGCCTGCCTTCTATATATATATATATATATATATATATATATATATGCATATTGCATGTGCGTTTTTGAGTGTATGTATGTGTGTTGCGTACAGATTATACGAATGCGTGGTGCCTGCCGGTATAAGGTAATCTCGAGTTTCAACTCATATTATTTCGGCAAAATCAAACGTTTAAATAGGCAGAAACATACGCATATCGAAACTATGGCGGCCAACTCCACATGGCGACGTTTGCATAATAAAGTAAAGAAAAAAAACAACTCACAATAACAACGCGAAATGAATTTTTATTTTTATATATACCTTTTTCTCGTTTAAATGGAGGTACCTATCTGCCTACCTTTATCTGATTATATGCAAATGATAATAATTTATTGCCGAAACGTTATTTCTAATATTAGGCATTTTGGTTTTTTAAATTCCAAATTCTTATTTTTGTGTATAATAATAAAATGCCTATTGATACATGATCTCGTCAAATTATTATCCCTACCGAACCAAACAATTGTTGTACCAACACGCTACACATAGACTATATTGTAATAGGCACTATTAGCTATAAGTAGTATCAGTTGTGAAAATAGTATAGTTATAAGACGTCAAATTTTCATTCAACTATGTTATAGAATATATACGATGCTTTTAAAGCCTTGAACTTAAACATTAAATTTCTTGAAAAATACGATTTTTTTAGAAATCTATATATTTTATTATTTTTTAATTATTTGAATGCGACCGTATATTTTTAATTTCATATTCTATAGCAGAATATTTTCTGATAATTTCAATAGATAAAAATCTAGCTAGGGTATATACATTTAGATTTAAGTGTTATAATTTAAAAAAAATATGTAATTTAATTTTCAAATAAACGGAGTGAAGTAGTATCTAGTAAAATGTAGTTCATTAATCCGTCCATCTTATAAGCTATAAATAATTAGTCTTTCGTTCGAAAATTGATTTTTATACAGGTAGTTAAATTATTAAAAAATATTACGTTTCAGAATATAAAATTAAAAATGTAAACAACTTGCAAATCTAACTATGAAAAAATAGTAACACATATTTCTAAAACCATTAATACCTTTACCGAAAGTTAGTGTTTATCTTTAAAAGAATTATCCTATTACGGGGCAGTGTTCGTTTTATCCCGCCGGATAGTCAAAGTTATAATCACCAGTTGCGCTCTGAAAATACTTTTCAAAACAAAATCATCACAAAATCCGTAGAATTCGGATTTCAAAGCGGCTGCTGCGTGTAACTAAGCATGCGATAATACGAAATAGCCTGCAGTCAAATTCGAAATAATCTGCAGATGATCCAACCGGCTAACGACAATTAAATATCGTATGACAATTTTATTATACGCCATTTCGATTATTTGGACATCAAAGGGCCATGTGCTCTATATAATAATAATAATTAATAACTACTTAAATGCGTATAATATTATTATATTTACGACTATTGGGGGGCTGCGTACGAGTTGATTCCCGGGCAGTGGCGTGCTCACGAGAGGGATCAGGGTATCATATTTCCCCTTTGAATATTTTGGAATGATTTATTATATACATAAAAAAAAAATAGGGTCTGTAACAAGTCAAAAATGAATATCCTTCCCCCCCCCCTTTTCAAAAAAGCTGAGTACGCCACTGTTCCCGGGTACCTGTTTACCTGTACCGATATCGTTAAGTCGATTCCCGGGTCATTAAGATACGTACGAGTTTATTCCTGGGTCATTTTTTTTCAATATTTATTCAAATATTCAACCTATTAACGTAACTGAAAAAACACTACGAGGAGATTGGCTGACAAGTTTCTCAAAAATGTTGTTCTTTTTAGTTTTTTCATATTTTTATTTATTAATTATTCATTGTATTATATTATATTATTTATTAATAATATTATCATTAAAAAAAATTAGTAATTTGGTAACAATTTATAATACATTGTTTTTAAAAATTGTTATCTGGTAATGGATTACCAGTATCCTCGATATCACTTCTCTTAAAAAATTGTTTTTTCTTAGATTTTCTAGTTCCATTGCTTTTGCATTTTATATAAGTTTTTATTTGTATAAAACAATAGGAAATCAACTCGTACATACCTAATAATGGACCCGGGAATTAACTCGTACATAAAGATCCTCGATATCACTTCTCTTAAAAAATTGTTTTTTCTTAGATTTTCTAGTTCCATTGCTTTTGCATTTTATATAAGTTTTTATTTGTATAAAACAATAGGAAATCAACTCGTACATACCTAATAATGGACCCGGGAATTAACTCGTACATAAAGAAGGTCTCGGGAATCAACTAGTTTACTCCGGACTGTTGTACGTCGACTGTCGCAGTAATTCAATTTCGTTTAGCTTATTTTATACACGGATAATTTAACAATGTTATTTCATTATTTGTGTTTGCGAGAATTTATTGAGACTATGATCTCAAAAAGTTAAATATCCATTACACAATAATCAATAAATATTAAATATATATTACATTGTAGTATAACAATATTTATGTCATCTATTGTCGAAACTATCATATCGTCTTCAGATCGAACTCGACGAATATATCTGTACACAGTATACTTGTATATACATTATGGGTCACCAATGATTATCCTAACCTTTTTTCATACTTTGATAATACATTTCTTAAAACTCAGAGTTTTGAAACTATTAAAAATACTGTGGAAATATAATTTTTTCAAATATTTACTTTTATTTTTGTTTTACCATTCAAATAGTGTGATGATACTTATTTTTTGCATGCAAGTTATTATTATTATTTTGGAGGTTTCAATCTAAGTCGAAGTTCTTTCAAAACGTTACTAACTTCCTGAGTTATAAATATTTAAGTACTATTAAGGATATTGATCCTTAAAAATGATTTTACATAAAATATATAAGTATATTTTATTATAGTACTCATTATTCTTAGAAATTGTTATGCATTATATTCTTTTTGTAAACTGATATTTATGAATATACTATTTGAATTATCATAGCATCATATTTTGTAAACTGTATCTATACCTATATAATAGGATATAAACTATTATTTGTTACACGTATTTAAAATTTAATAACACAAGATAACTACTTGTTCGAATTTTGATTTAGATGCATTAATATTAAAATTTGCTGAACGATTTAAATTAATTACTACCGGCATGAAACTGTTCTTAAATTATATATATAAAAAAATATATAATAATATTATCTAATGAGCTTTATATTGTTATTCATTTGTACACCACTAACTCACTACGTCGCTTATACGACTATAACGCATGTAATACTAACTGTATTATAAAATTATTGTTTTTGTTGTTTTTTTAAAATTAATACCTAAAAAAAAGTGTCAATCTATTTAGGTATTATTACTGTGACAGGCATTAAGAACAAAAAAATAAAAAAAGGTCCAATAGTTTTATATATATATAATTTATCAAACAATAATTGTCGATGATTTGCGTTAAAACTCTATACCGTAATATCATGGTTTTTTTAAATATATTTATCAATTACTATACCATTGACATCACCACTATTTTCTAACTATGAATTGATCGCGTTAATTAGTTTACTATAAAAATAAAATATTTTTCATGTGGCAATCGTTTTTAATTTGAATTTAAAATTTAAAATGTTAATATAACTATAATGATACAGACTATACAATATTGTACATACCTACAATATTCATAAAATGAGTAAAATAATAATATAATGGTATAGTTGGATAAGATTTTAAACAATGTATCCTACAAGCGCTATGGTTTGTTGAAAGCTGACCTGCATTATTGTTGGAATAATAATAGTGCGTTAGCAAACGCATCGTTTGTGGTAGTTTTATAATACCTACACCTGTAAAGTACCTTGTAGTATATACGTGTAATTTTAAGTTGTAAATTTTTAATGCTACTGAAGGTCATAACTCATAATAAACCTTAATATTAATACTATTATAATGATGTTATTATACACTCACGGAGAAGCCTCGATATTTATATATTCTATCTTCCTCTTCGCCTGTAATGGGCACTGTAGAAAAATATATTAATCCCATATTTTCACTACAAAGTATGAAATCATTTACTGTAATCAAATCTTAACTTGGTTAAGTTATAACATATGTATTCGTACGATAATTTAATTACTTTTTGTAATTACATTTTTATTTTAGTGAAAAATAATTGAAACAATGTAAAGAATAATACGTGTACTCTAACCTAACTGAAGTCACATGAAGTCACTCAAATTAACGCAATTGCATACGAATGTCATAAACATATAATTTATAATATAACAGCGAGCCCGAACACATGCTTTTTGTAATACAAAATAATTATGGTCCCGATTTTTATACTTCCATTGTCTTCAACCGTATAAAATATGTATAATAGCTCGAAATCCGTAAAACGTGGAGTCGTGTCGTATCAAAGTGGCTAGCGTTTTGGCTGAAGTTTGGCGATATGCATCGCGCACACGATATATCTCATATAAAGAAAGGTATTGCGTTCAACAGCCGTGTTACGTTGGGTGGTTAGGAAGTAGGCGAAAATAGTGGCGAGCTAACCCCATAAAATGCCGTTCATTAATCGTCAGACTTAGCAGTGCGTTAGTACGAGTGATACTAGCAGGTACATCATATTATGCGTGTGGAAGTGTGGTCTCGCCTGTCTGAATTGTTTAGTTTAAATTAATGCAACTTCGTTTAAACACACGTATATATATTATATATATGTATATATGTAGGCGTCGTCATCGCCCTAACACCGAGTTTAACTTGTATAGATAAATATTATGTGAGTAAGTGTGTTTTGCTTATGCCGTGCTCTCTACAGGGGAAATCATTTAGTATGATCACATCCTCATTTTTCCTTAGATAACCAATTCATTTAAATTTTGATTTTTAAGATTGTTATATATGTGCAAGAGGACCATATTTTCAAATATATATTTTTTATTATTTAACAAATATTGTCCTGTAATAGAAATCATTTTCTTCAAATAAGAAAAACCATTTTACTAATACTAATTTTTAACCAGGTGATTTTTTGAACATTTTAAAGCATCTTAAACGGAGTTTAAACGAATAGTTGTATAGGTTTTAATTTTTATGTGCTTAGCATCTACTAAAAATAAAAAGTTTAAGACATGGTAGGTTAAGAATAAGTAGAGAATACATGTAACAATTTATAAGTAATATTAATATTAATATCAGTTTACTAAAATTGTATAATTCATATAAATTATTTGAATATAATAAGTAAACTACTAAAAATGATATATATATTTTGTATAAAATATAGAAACCATTAATAATAATAACTATATTTTATGCTTAGTATATAAATATTAAAAAACTTTGAAATTATTCGTTTAAATCAAAATTTAAACGAATCACAATTTTCAAAAAATCATTAGCTTACAATGATTTTTAGTAAAAAAAGGTGGTTTTTTTATAAATTAAGTTGTTACCACTATAAGATATAACTTTCTTAAATGATAAAATACTATTAAGTAAAAATTTGAAAACGAAGTTGCTTTGTATTTTCAAAAATTCTAATGATCCGGGTTAAAAATAAATTCACTATTATAAGATAATTGAGTAGTAATCATGCTTGATGGATAACCCTGTATATTATGAATATATGTGCGACGTTGGCGTTTGGCAGGGGTGGTGTTTAGGAAAGGGCGTACTTATAAAGTCTGGATTAAAACACCTCTCCCACATCGTTGCACGCCCGTCGCCTGTCGACATTTATAATTGATAAAAACAATTCCTGCTAGTCGACGCGTGCATTTACAAATGCTGTAATAATTGAACACAATGTAATCTTAATCGTGTGTTATAATAATATTATAATATATTTTGTGAACTGGTGACGAAAGTTGCAAAACATGGTGAAAAGTCCTCTATCTATCAATTTTCTCTAAATATTGCATAATGACCGATAGGTTATATATATATACAACTCAACGTAAACATAACCTATGTAATATTTTAATTTATAGTTTGAATAGTGTTGCAGTAATAAAATAAAAATTGGTTTAAAATAATAATAATTATATATTTACCAGTACTACCTATGCATTTTGAAAATGTTTACGGTTCACGTTAGAGATAATCTCTTTACAATTCTGTGTTATAATGCGTGAGTAAATTAAAAGATATTCTATTAAGAGCTAGCTGATGGCGTTCAGCGTTCGTTGTTAGAAAATTAAATATCATGGATTTATCCCTTCTTAAACTCTGTTAAATGAAAACTAAGTGAAATAACCGTATGCATATCTATTAAAAGAACTCTTGCGCACAATTTGTTTTATATTTCTAACCCTTCATGTTTAATACAAATTTGTTTTTTTTTTGTTTTGTAAATTAGTTGAAACATTAAAACTTTAAAATGTTCTTAATTCAAAATCAAGGTAAATATTTAGGTAAACTTCCTCTCAATATAAAGTATTGTCGAACAAGTATGTTACACATTTGAAAGATAAATAAAAACGTATGGTGGTTAAGATATCCTTTAATAAATATGTCAATATATGTAATTTTTAATCAAATGCTTATATATACCATAGTATTACTGTAGGTATTTATGTTAATTACGTATTAATGACGTGATGTATAATAAACGTGTTTTTAAATATTCCCTGTGCATATCTCTAGTATAATTTCTTTGTAATACTTTAATCTTGAACCATCACTACCACCACCAGTCTTAAATCTAACAATTTTTTGACGATACTTTGCTAATTTTTTTTCTCTTTTATCATTTTGTTCTCAGAGTCGACCTCAGACAAGCGTGCACGACGGTTGCGCCACTCTCAACGGCGGGCTGGGGCGGCATTCGTCTTCCGCATCGTCATCCGGTGTACATTCGGACACGGCTACCGAGACGGACAACGTGAGTATTATTGTTTTGTGTTTTTCTCACTAAGTGTACGCGTAAATGTGTGCGTAGATGTATGGGTGTGTTCTATCACGTAAACCCTTAACCGTGTCGGAGGGTTTGTGTGAGCGTGCGGACGCTCGTGTTTTTCTTTTAAACTCGAGTGGAAAAAAAACCACTGTGAACTTTGCGAAGACTTTTCAATTTATAGTGCTCAAACGCGCCTGACCTCTCTACGATTATTATAAGAAAACTTTCGTCGAAATCCGCTTGGTGCTCGCCAACATTTTACGGGTCCGGTAAACGTATAATATATATAAAAATCCCTTCATGGCTTGAATACGCATTTATATATATATATATATATACACGGAGATTATATAATACCTACCAATGT
Source organism: Rhopalosiphum nymphaeae (assembly GCA_036289425.1). NCBI lineage: Eukaryota > Metazoa > Arthropoda > Insecta > Hemiptera > Aphididae > Rhopalosiphum > Rhopalosiphum nymphaeae. Next base: position 8,253,909 of record JAZAQC010000006.1, on the reverse strand, counting down.
ATATGCATGTATACCTGGTATATCCGTGTGAATATACAGAGTGTTTAAGGTTTCTCAAAACAAACTTTGAGATTTATCTGTGAGCGAATCAAAAACTTGTTTTGTGAATTTCGAGTGAAAAGTCCTAATTACGCTAAATTATACATCCGTTTCATTAAATTTTCACTCAAACTTATTGCAACAAATATAAAAAACGACAAATCTTGAGGGAGAAGTGTTTATTAATTACAATATACGGAAGAGATATTATCGTAGTATATCTGTTTGCTATTTCAATGAGTTTAATATTGAATGGGATAGCGTAAATACTTTTAAAAATAGGCATCGTATTTGTAAATCATTAAATACGTTTTCGTCTTTGAAGACTAATGATATTATGCGATTCGAATCAAGGTTTGTATGGATCAACATGTAACGTTCCTTATGTGTAGGACAATACGATGAAACTGAGGGATTTTTTTTTTCTATAGTAAATTGACATTATACCTTGCCTTTAAGTAATATTATATGTACACAAATATATATTTATAGTTGTCAGGTGTATTGTAGATTTTATATTATACACTGTGATCCATACTATAACTCGACTTCTTTAGTAATTTTTATCTAGCTCATTTTTACTCTTGTTGGTAATCTCTTCTCAAAGAATGCAATTATTAGAATAAAAATATATTGTTTTTAAATTTCTGATAACTTTTGATAAAATATATGACTATATTATGAGAGATTCAATTAAACTGGAAAATTATAACTTTTTGTTTGTTTTGTGCTGTTTATTGCAGTTAGTACGAGTGTGATACGATTTTTTTTAAAGTAATTTATATTACATTTTACACAGTAGATTCTATGATGATTAACAAAGGCAATATTTAGCTATAAAACAATGTCTACTGCATTTTTAAATATCAGAGTAATATTTATTAAAAATAATGTTTGAAAAACAAACAAAGTTTTAAAACTTATAATGTGAAATATAATAAATTTAAGTTACTTTATCTTTTTATTTTTTCCATCCAAATGAGTTTCTATACTAGTACTTTTTGATGAAGATGAAAAGTCTGCGATAATTCTTTGGCAAAGTTTTAATGAACGTTTGAGTTCGCAACAATAATTGCTTTATTAAGCCATACATGAGAGTTTAAATAATGAATATAATTTAACAAAAAAAAAAAAAAAAAAAAAATGAATCGTGATTGAAATTATAATTTAAAATGTATAAGCACATGCATACATTTGGTCATACTCATGCCCGTGTATTTAATCATATTTTTTTAATTCAAAAAAAAAAAATAAACTGTCAAAGTTTAACATTTTTAAAAATGTATTTTACTATTAAGTCCTTAGTAGTAAAATATTGTAATTTCAAGGTTATTCAGTAAAAATATTTAATGTTACTATCGTAATCATACTGTATAATATGGATACACGGGATTTCATTTGATCAGAGACTACATAAATCTAACATTATATTATATATTAAAAATAATAATAATATATTGTCAAAATAATATTTACATACATAAAGATAATATAAATAAAAATAAAACAATTTATGTCGCCGCCCCAAAAGAATAGCATATGGTGGGTGCAGCAAGTTCAATACAATACTAATATATTACGATTTATTATTTATAATAAACATATAATATTTATATTATTATTAATGTATTACATTTTATAGGAAATATATTTCATATAGATATATATAATAGAAAGAAAATACAAGTACAAGTTTTTGTTTATAATATAATATGATTCAGATTTAGATGTTTTAAATATATTTTATAATGATACTTATTGTTATATGATTTTAAATTAATATTAAGCATAATACATAAACGAATACTGACATTAATAACCATTTTTCTATCAAATTCCTAATTGGTTACTGGAATATTCAAATTTACTGATTGTTTAAAACGTATATATTGGTTACTAAAAAACCATATTACGAACATGCGTATGTGTATCCAGTAGGTACGGTTTTTATTGGCCACAGTGATAAGCGAGGTTATAATATATTATGATATCATATTATACTATATAAAGAATACTATATATAATACAACAGTGTTTTCACTAGGTATGTGTTTACTATGGATACGCATTATTGTATTTAAAAATAAATATAATATAATTGTCATAGTAGACGATACAAGTCCAGTGTAATAATTTACAGATTTATTATCGAAAACTTATAATAGTTATATTATAAAAACAAGTATTATAGAATGCAAACGTATTTATTGGAAAATTACATTGATTGTTCAAGTTTCATGCTAGCTTAAAATTATAATGCTAAGTACGGTATATGAGATGAACGATACAAAAAACTTGTATTTATCTAATTGAAAGAAAAAGAAAAAATAGTCTGTGTACAAGAATATTATATTTCATATACACATAATATAAATTCTATTTTTAGAGTGGAAGGAAATGTATTATAATTATATATATAATAAATATATAATTACTATGATATTATATTATATAAATCGACATGATAATATATCGATCATAATTTTAAATTGGCCCAACTTTAACACGGCTAATCTTATATAATAACATGCAGAATAACTTCGTAATACATTTAATTAAAAAATTAGTGTAAATAAATTATTATATATATTACCTATGAAGGTATGTCACTTTTTTGATTATTTTTTGGTGACAAAGATTTTAAAACAAATATATTAACATCAATCATGCAATTTCTATTATTTTAATATTTTATTATATTTAGCCAATATATATTTTATATAATAATCACACGCTCTATCTGGATAAAAGAAAGATAAATCTATTCATATGAATACTTAAATAGGTAGATTATCTTTACAACAATTCAATTTCAACTTTTTCCTCTTTTGTCTGTAATTATATATTTATTTTTTTAATATAATAATACATTTAGGAACTTATACATTTAATACAGTGAAACCTTAATTAATCCACTATTAAATGTGAACACATTTCTAATAGTCCATACTTTTAAATTCCCTGCAAAAATATATGTGTTATAACCTCTAATTCATTGGTTATAGAATATAATTGAACATAATATACTGTACATAATAATGGTTCTTAATAGTTGTAAAATGTATAAGCAGTAAATATATAGATTGCTCTTTCTTTAAACCTCTAACTTTAAGTACCTACAAATATCTATTAAATAAAGGTTTAATGTCTTAGTATGATTTGTATTCGGTTTTTTCAAAACAAAATATTTTTTTTTTTTTTTTTAATTATATCATTATATAATATAATATGATATATATATATATTATATATTATATACGAATATATTTAGTAACAAAAAATTTACAATAGAGGTATGAAAATGTGTGAGCAACTCGACATGTTAATTTGGTACGACTGTAGTAATAGTAATAGGTTATCATCTTTTTATCCGTCTGTTAGGATTCAAATCGATAGTACGAGAGGAAAAAAATTGAACAGAAACAATTTGATTAAAACAAATGGACCGAAACACATAAAGCTTTTTAAAATTTAAGTTTTAAAAGTTATAAAGTGTATTAAAAAATGTAATTAAGTACCCCAAAAATAAATTTAAAACCATTGTGGGTTGCGTTCGTGTAAGGTGTAGATGTACTTGTTTTTCGCTTGTTTGTTAGTCTTGGAAATAGCTTACAAAATATAATATATACATATTACACATTCTCGGAGCGTTAGAAATATATTATTAAAGGTACTATATATTTTTTTTTATGGATTTACAATAATAATAATAATAATTTACAATATATATATACTCATTATATTCTCATTTATGATTTTCCAGTTTATAAATATAATAATAATATACTTATACATATAGAATATTATATGTTATGTAATTTCAGCGGAGTTTATTTGCGTTTTATAACTGTTTGTGTTGTTCAGTAGAATTGTATTCGATTAGAAATTATTTTATATTATTATGTACACGATATAACGTGATTTGTGTATTTAAATTGTGATTGAGGTGTTATAATCATTTCGTCTTTATACTTATGAAATCTATTTTAAATTTACACAAATTCAATTGGAAGTGGGAGCAAACCACACTTTGACATGTTTTATGTTTTGTTAATTCATTGAAAAGTGTAAAATTGTATTTTTAATTCGTCACTTTCAGAATGACGTGAACTATATAATGATTAATAAATAATGTGTTTTTTCGGCTCTTTTTCCCACGAGAGAACGATTTATACTATTACATCATGTCATGGTGTTCAGGAACTTTGATCAATAATGATAAAAATGATTATTTTGAAAACCTCCTTTTCAACAATAATGATATAATTATAATGATATAATAATATAAGATTCAACATTATTGTCTCGAACTATAGATACTTGTGCATGATTGGTCTGCAACCAGAGAGGTGTTATTTTTTCGGAATGTTTTTGTTATTATTATTATTATTATTATTATCATCGTCGAAGCTAATAAAACATCGTATTTTAATAATTACAGTTAGTATTTTATAGGATAAAGAGAGTGAATCATGATACTAGATAATTTGATATATTATTTTTATTTAGCTAGTGTTGATAGTGAAGAACTATCGCAGATTTCAGAGCCTAGCCAACTTCGATCTGCCTATACAAAACCCCTTAACAGCTGAAATGAATCGACCCAAATTAATTTGTACATAGAAGAATTGCCTTTAAAAGATTTCACGACTAGAATTACCGTTTTATAGAAAATATGTGTAAGACCTCTGGTTATAATGTGTTTCATCTCGTACTATAACAAGATAAAAATGAAAGTTACTTAAAACTCATGATACAATAAACAGTTAAAAACGTCATTTGCAGTCTGAACGTTTTGTGTTTTAGAAAAAATGTTTTACTATCAGATTAACGCGCTCTACGTTGTGTATGTTTAAAAATATATATTCCCATTACCATCATATTAATATCACACTACTGTATACGTGTATGATGTTTAATATGAAAGGAAAGCCTGGGTAACTATCTAATATATCTCTTGTATTATAATATTAAATACAATTTACATAAAAATGAAATTATATAGATATTGAAAATATGATAGACACAAAATATATACATATATTGTATACATTTAGTTATTTAGTTATACTGCAGTTTACAATTGTTTTACTTTACGAATTCCAGTCTCGTTTTTACACACGCAGACTCGACAAATCCTACTAGTATACTTGCTGTGGCAAAATAACCGGAAGTAGATACCTTCTGGTGTATAGGATGTAAAGACATTTTATAATTCAACAGTCGTATTGGTGAAGGTATGTTCACACTTGCACGCATATGGTATATAAAAATATAGTATTGGGAGATTTTTTTTTTTTATTTTTGATTCACCCGGCTCGCGTTTTCTTAGCTCGTATAAGATAAAACCCAGTGGTATAAGGATATAGGAAAACGTTAACAGCGTGATTTTTTTAAACGTAATATATTTTTAAAAAAATACCATAATTTTTAAAGTTGTTTTAAATAGAGCAAATCTATAAATGTTTTTTGTTTTTGTATTTGTATTTTACTATTAAAAAAAAAAAAAACAGCATTAAACAAGTTATAAAACTATATTTTTACTTTCATAAAAATTGTTTTTTATTGAGTTGAAATTATCTAAAATAAAATATTCTTGAGAATGTTAATACATTTCGAGATAATGGATGTTCACTTTTAAAAGATTCGCTCTGTTTAAAACTTAAACGATTTTCAATGGACGGATTAACGAGACATGTGTACACACAATAAACTCATGTATAATATAGTATATAAAATAATATATAATATATAGGATTTGTATAAATTTCTGTGAATTTTTATTTTTTCTTTCCTCTTCACGTCGCATTTTCCATCGATCCTTCTGCCCCCACCTAGCGGTGGTTGTAGATTTTACATACGTTCATTCAATGCATACATAAGTATACAACTGCATATATATATACACATATTTTTTACGGGAAAATTATATAATTTAGGCGTTTTATTCAATGCCCGGGCATTATATAAAATGACCTTCGTATATTGGACAATATAGATAATATAATATTTAATAGTAAAATATTGTCAAAAAATAATGAATACCTAATATATATTTTATACTATAATATTTGTATTATTGAAAATATAATATATTTTTAACCAAATTGAAAAATATCCGTGCTGTCTCTCGCGGTGTTTCCTAATTGCAGATAAAGTGACAAAAACAATGTAAGTTCCGGACGAAATCTAAGAAGGTAACATACGAATTGCGGACACAAATATAACATATTAATTGCGGACAAATTTCCAATTATTATTTTTTATAAGACGATTGTGGACGTTGGGAAATTACTGTTTAATATTGACAATATTGGGACGACTGTCAAAAAATATGTTTAATCATTTAACGAAAACCTTACTCGTGCTTGCTTAATATCTATCGTCTTTCTGTTCGTCTATTTTCTGTATAAAAATGTACAGTGAAAAACTTAAAGAGTTACATATGATTGACGGTTAGGTTCCAAACACAGAAGTGCAAGTGCAAAGCAGCTGAGCACATACAAATGCTATGGAATCAGTACCTGCGAAAATAAGTGATATAAAAATAAAAATAAATGTTATATTTTCTAATAATATAAATATATATTCATTATTTTTTAACAATACTTTACTATTAAATATTATACTATCTATATTGTCCAATATACGAAGGCCATTTTATAAAATACCCAACTTGTATACTTTGCCCGTAACAATATTATATATAACAATAACCACGATAATAGTATTTATGGCAACGGGTTTTGAGATATACATTTATCAGTATAGATCGAGTGGTATGAATCGAACGAACTATAAAGAATCGCGAGGAAAAGTCGTCCGATAGACTGTCTGGCGCTGCAGCAGCAATACGATGTTACTGATCGTACGTGCAAATTGTTCGCCGACAACGGCAATCGAGTACAAATCATCTCCTTATTGTAAATAATATTTTACGACTTCGGTGGTAGCGTACAAGCATTTTTCTCTGCCACGAAATGAGTGCTACGCAGTCGACAATAAGGTCATGCTGGTGCAGTTTAGTCCCGCAGCCCGCCGGCCTTTTGTAGAAGACCGCGGGTAGTAAATACGTGACGAAAAAACGGCTGGGCCGATTACCAAAAACAGAAAAGATAAAAGAAACTATCAAGAAAAGAAACATCCATTATCTCGCTCAAGATAGTTCAGCAACCTGTTTACCATAATATATTATTTTTATCTTTATTATAATAATAATATCATTGTCAGGCAGCATAAGGTAATCGTTATGCTAACGACTGAGCTATATTATAGAAACGCATGCTAATCGTGGCGTTGGCTGAGCTTAAAAAAATGACACCCTCCCATCTCTGTTGTATAAGTTCATTTCTGTGACACCGCCCTTACGAATACAGATTAGATGATGAGAATAAAGTCTTTCGGTGAACTGTGGACCTCGCTATGTAGGGCATTATGGATATTTATATCACCATTTTAAAGACGAATTGTATTATTGTTTAATTTATATTCTATATTATATTTGCGTGTTGCCTATACACAGAAAATATATCAATAAAACAAATTATGATAAAAAATAAATTCAGTTATTTTATTTTTTAAATTATTAATATATTAATTATTTACAATTCTATAAAAAAATATTCGGTTATTTTATTTTATTTTACATTAAATAAGTACTTACTTTTAATTAAATGTTTAAATCAACTTAAATTTGTATTAATATTCATTTTTTCATTTAATGTAATAAATGTAGTTATTTTTTTGATTCAGCCATATACTTTTTCCATTATTCTTTGTCATCTCCCTCTATTTCTTCTTTGTAATATTCATTAAATACATATTGGCAATATCTTTATCAATTTATCATTCCTAGAGCTACTGACACATTGTCTATTTTAAAGTATTATTCAGAAGTAAGAATAGTTACTAGGTACTGGAAACAAATTTATACAAGTTTTTGGTACATACTAAATTAAAATATAACTTATATTATATAAACGAATGTAAAGAGTTCCTTTTATCGTAATGATGATTAACTTTTATCAACTCATAAGTATATTTTCTTTATCGATTATTACTGATTACTTGTGTATCTATTATAAGAATTTTTTCCCCAAATGTCCTGTTAATGTACGTCACTATTATAATATCGATGTATTAACCGCATCCTAATAACTATTTAAAAAACCAATTAATTTAAGTAAATTTTGCAAGGACATTGGACATAAAGTCTATATTACAGATGTGCTATTAATAATTATAATCAATATCGTTTTATGCGATATATCTGTATATAAAACGAAGATATAACTTCGAATTGTTGTGATTGTTGACATTTTAAAATTTTTGATTAGCGGAACAATGTTATAATTACTTTTTCGTGTATCTTATAATGTATTATACTATGTTCCATGCAATTACATTTCGCCTTCGATTTGCAAATACTATACTGTATTCGTACACATTTTTGTTTTTATAATAATATTACATGATTCGTATTTCGTAATCCATACCTTTACTGGCGTTTCAATCACGTATCGAAATTCTTATCGAATTAAAATATAATAATTTGTAATAAAATATTATTCCTGTCGTCATATCGTCACTTTAAAAACCAAAAAAATAGTGCTCGCGCCTCAGATATATACGAAATTAAATAAATAAATAATACGCGCGTAGGCAGTCTCGAGTGTCGTTACGATATGGTTTGTACTATAGTTTTGGTTAGCCACCTAGTATTTGAAGTTTAATTTGGAGTTATTATTATCATATTACTGTGTACTGGACCAAAACGCCGTTATTTTCGATCTGGCTTGTGCCTCCTTTTTTTTTTTTGCTTATCATTTGCAATATATTTTATACTACAAAATCGCATCCATAACAGACCGGAGCTGAGGTTACAGCACGCACCGCCACGTTGTAGTTGTAATTGCTTATAAATTATAATAGAATTATAATATTATTACATGGTTTAGACGACTTTAATATGCGGACAAAGTGGACGTGTAGTTGATGACTGTATTCTAATATATATGCCATTTAGTAATCCTCGTTTGGCGGTAGTGATGGAGTGGAGGTCTAAGATCGGGGATTGGCAGTGCGGCACGTATTATACTACAGACATATAAATGCATGTATACGTGTATATATATATGTGTGGTGTGTGTGTGTGTGTGTGTGTGTGTGTGACTCGTGCGAGGTCTAGCTTAAAGCAATTACATAGAAACTTCCGGACGACACAATGCAACAACTTTTCAGCGACTCCGCGCCGCCGCCGCCGACGAATTATTATAATGTCATTTCCGGTCAACGTGTTCGTTGCCTGCAGTCTCGTTTGTATATACTCAAACGTGTATATGTGTATACATTTATATATATATATATATATATATACATGTATATATTTATTATATTGTACTGCTTCGAAATAAAATGTAATTAGAGCGGACGAAACGCGGTCCGTTCAAGCAATGAACCCGCACGCCGCCGGCGTAATGGAAACTTCGGGAAGTTTACATAAATTTCGCGCGTTAAATTATTACACGCGTTCCACGAAATTATCGTTGCGTGACGACGCCTGTGTACCGATATAATATATAATGCGTATATGTGTGGGTGTATATTTGGGTAGGTGTAGCGCATACCTCTATTGTATATAGGTACCTATATTATTGCGTATAATGGCAGCTGTGTGAGCTTGGTCGGACGGCGTCCGTTTTAAATTTGTCCGAAGTGTATATATTGATACGCAATATAAAACTGAGTGCGTGGTAAAATTTCGTTAAAAACCAAGTGCATGACGCTAGATCTAAATTGCACTGAATTTAATAAATTATTATTTCGGATGTATTGTGTGATGTACCTTTAATTATATGTTTTAGTACGTGTTTCGATCTTTCGGTGAGTTAAAATGACACCATAAATCACGTGATTCGTTGTGATTTTAAATTATAATATATTATAATAATACGCTGAATGTATTATCCAAGATGATATGTGTCTACTTTCTACAAAGACTTAATTCTTAATTTCTGTTTTTTATTTTTTTTTTTATTTTTACATAATCTACAAAACAAAACAAAATTTTCAAAACAATTATATTTTTTTATTTTTATAATTATTAGCATTTTTTTATGTTTTTGATTTTCTTAAATGATCACATACATTTTTCAAAGTCAAATACTTTTCAAAGAATTTCGATAGATAAAAAAATAGAATTTAAAACGATTAGTTAATTAGCTATAACTTGTTTGTATTTAAAGTTCAAGTAATAGTGAGTGTGTGAAAAACTTTTAAATGAAATTAAATTAAGAAGTAGTTAAAACAATATTTTCTAAAAAATAAAAAAATGTCTAGAATAATGAATTGAAGCACTAAAATAAATGTCCTATTGGATATTATGCACTGCCCGTGCTGAATGAATCCTTATCGATGTTAGAATATTTATCACTGCCGAACATACAATTTATTTTTTTCAATATTTGAATTAAATATATATAATAATTTTATGTGACCAGAGCATTTTCAAAACTATTTTATTAATAATTAAAATACTTTTGACTTAGACGGATAGGGTACTATAGTCATATGGATTCGAGATTATGAATTATATATTGTCATGATTCGACTACGACATATTATTATTTTAATTTATATTTGCATAATATATAATCGTATTGTACGGCGCACGGCGTGCACACTATTCACTGAGTATAATTTATTTTATAGGTTATGGATTTATATTTAATCTAAGCATATAATTCGTATTAATACCGATCGTGATATATGTAAGTACCTATTTAATGTGATCGTTGGGTGTCATCCGAATTATTATATTATATGAACTATCGTAATATATTATATTCTTTAATCTGATTGTGAATATTTTCAGTGATGCGCTGTAAAATCGTTTATGTAATTCAAATTATGATATTCAGATATTTAGATTTTTTTATTTTATTTATAAGAATTGTTATATGACAGTAAAATTTTTTTTTTGAATGAAAACCATTCTGTTATAAGTAGTTTAATTTGAATACGTTGATGCGTCAAAATTTGAACGAGTTATTTCTAAATTATTAAGCTCCATATTTACTTATTTCTTAATTCATTATAAGAGATAATAATATATATCCTTCAATATTTAGTACTTTTTATACTCAAAAAACTGTACTATTCACAAAATGATAATTTATTAATTCGAATTATTATAATTTTCAAATCATCTATACATATATAAATTGTTATATTATAATATTTTTTTAAAATTATCTTAAACTTACGATCAGCCTTAAAATACGTACTTTTGAGAAACCCATCCATTGCAAACCTCGTTCCTTATAAATATTATGTTAATCAAATGGCTTGCGCGCCATGCCGTACATTATACAATACATACAACCGCATAATCCTGAGTTATTGTAATTTTATTATATTTCAGAACGATTAAAATGTCTGCGTTGTGGTCGAGTAAAACCAAACACACTTCGTTATAATGCATATAATACACCCAGTATCGTATAATACTGTCTTGTTTTATCTGAATGTTCACTAGAAAGTATTGAAACACACAATAAATGCGCAAACATCGAATTGAATTTCATATCGCGGGGGGGCCGTAAAGTTTTTTTACGGCCGTCATATATATATATATACTCGTAGAAAACATCCTTCCGAAGTGTATCGGCGCACAAATGGGTTTCCCGAGAGATGCGGTAGTTCTCGTCGTCCAATATAATATATTTATACATCTCCCAATACATTTTATGTCGATAAAAACAATATAACCAATACGCGTATGTACATATATTAAACGTATATGACGTATGTGTATATATGTGGGTGTGTTACAATCGGGGTTATTTAAATGTGGCGAATATTTGTAGTGCGTTTATTTTTCGGCATATTTTATTATTATTATTATATATATATAGTGTAGAAACCACATAAGATAGCAAGTGTTTTCAGTAGATACTCACTCGTGTACCTATCTATATATATACCTGCGGGTACCGATATATAATCAGTCGAGGTAGCCAACCCAACGATTTGAATATATAAATAAATACAACATTTATATGATAATATGTACGTATATATATTATAATATAGTGCGGAAAAATCGCGTTATACTATTGAAACTCAAAAGAAACAATCTTCTCGACAAGTTAATCTTTTTTCGTATGAGTAAAGATTATCCACATGTCATCGTCTTTGCAAACAAACGATCACGTTGATGTTTTTATTGGTTACATAGGTTAAGTTCTCATTTGTATTGGTTATCATCTATATACTATTTATTAAACTGTATTAAACATTTTTTTTTAATATTATTTTTCAATACCGCGAAGTATCATTTTACAGTATATTAAATCGTATGTAAAGTATAATCAATGTTGCCTTATTTAATATATTATATAAAAAAAAAATTGATCGGACACAAGTTTTTAGTTTCTACTTATTTGTATGTAATATGTTTTTTCCCCAAATAGCTGTTTATTTTATTTTATTTACTTGTACGAGTATAAACGGGCATACAAATATTATAAATATAATCATAATTTATACAGTAATAATATTATTGTGAAAATGTTTAACAACGATGGTACAGCGGTCTGCATATGCATTTTAGCAACATCACTGTCTACATTATCAGTATTTCAGTGTGAAATTAGTCAGATTAGACATGTATAATTTCTGTTCGAGCATACCTTTTTAGGTTTAGAAAATATATCATATTTTTCTAATGATTTTTTGTCTAATATGAAATGTATTTATAAGTGTTGACGTTCTACAAATTTATCATTGATTTATAAATAAAATTGTTATCAATGGCAAAGGTGGTACCTCTTTAACCCACCCTCGCCCTTAATACGTCCAGATTATCGTCATAATATATTATTATCTTAAGAGACTAATTTGTATGAAATATTTAATATATTATGTATATATATATATATATATATATATATATATATATATATATATATTTAATTGCAGTGGTTTATGTTGTATTTGAATAGTAACAAATGTTCAGTATATTGTTAAACCAACCGCGGCTGATATCAGTTTGTTCAGAGATATGTTGTATTATTATTTTATGTAAGATAGTGCAGAAAACTTAATATGTGTTATTAAATCTTTGGATCACTGAAGAAATAATATATGTGTTTTTGGTGTGTAAACTACAGTGCAAACGTTCGTGATTGTTATTAATCTCTATGTTTAAACTGTTTAGTTATTAAACAGTTTATTATATGCATACTATATTTGCGCGCACACTTAATAATGTTTATCGAGCGAATCGTATATTATTGAAAATTTAATAACCGTCGAAATACAGTAACAATAGTGTATAATATATTAATATAGAAATATTATATATATATAATACATAATAATTTCTTTATTATATGATAAAATGTAATTAATTGTATATAGAGATAATAATACGCCGACAGTGGTTTACATACATTACCTACTTACCGAATTTGTACGTGTTATATATTCGATTGATATCAATTATGAATGAAATATATTGTTATGAAGATCACATGGTTTTTATTATACGAAATTAATACACATTTACATATCATGGTAATAAACTAAAAATAATTAACAGTATTTAACGCTCTTGGAATTTTTTTTTTAAAGTAAACAGAATACATAATTGAATACTTTTGAAAAAAAGTATTATACTACTCACGTCTAATAATTATATTATTGTATGTATAATTATCATAACCCACCTTAAGACTTAAGTATCAAGTAATAATATGCAGTTGGACTGCATTTACAAACAATGGTTTTATTTACAATACGAATAACAAAAACGGCTAAGTGATAAAAAAAAAAAATCGTTGTATTAAACAACTTTATTGTTATCTGTTTAAATAATGTTAGTATATATTTATTACAATATTATTATTATTAACTCATAAAAACAAATACAATATGTATTTATTTAAAAGGTTTTTCACCAACCACTATTGATATCTCTCTGGATTTAATTAAGTGGATGAAAAAATGAACCTCAACATATTTTAAGAAGTCTCTAGTAGAAGATAAGCACTTGGTAACAGTAGATTTATTATTTTTTCGTCGGTTGTCTCATTTTCAAATTCTTTACAAACGTGATTCTTGACTTAATTTTCTTGTGATGATAATAGTTTTTGGTGCGTAAAACCTAGATACATTTTGAACACATCATATTTCTAACTCTCGCATCTTCATCTTAGTTTTAATTATATTTTTTAAAGTTAAACACATTTAATAAGCGGGCGAATACTCTATACAATGAGCAGCGTTTAATAAATTTAATACTCATAAATCATAACTTATTATTTTATACTACACTTATTGCAACGTTATTGAATTGCGCATAGATCACGTGAATTGAAAAAATTGGTTTTTTATTCTTGAAGCTGTGAAGCTTAAAGAGAGTTATATCAATAATTGAAAAATGAATAAGAATTGGTGTACGAAAAATCAGTTCGATACAAATTGAGATGGTGTATAATATAATTTAAATCAAATATACATAATCTTTAAAACAAATAGTTCTTATCAATTATAGTCTATATTGTGGTATTGTATTCACTGTAAATATTGAATTCAATGCAAATACATAAATATTTGTTTAGACCGTACATTTATACTTAAAAGTTGAATTAAAAAAAGTACAGGAAAGTTTTCATTAAATTGAAATTCTCGTTGTTTTCATAAAAGTATCTTAATTTATTTTCGTTTAGATTAAAAAAGAAACTAAAAAAAAAATACAGAATGCATAAATTTAAGTAAGTAACTTTATTACACAAAGCTAATGAGTATTTCCATAATCTTCAATTTTTAATTTGTCTATATTTGAAAAGATGTATATTTTGTAAGAAAAAATTATACTTAATTTAATTACTTTTTCATTTTAATAAGTAAATCAAACGTTTTCCGTACTAATAAATTTAATTATTGCTAAATCTACAAGAGTTGGAAAAATTAGTCCTTATATTTCTTATCAGATACGCTACATACATATATTTAACAATACGTCTTATAATGATTTAAACAAAATATTCTTCATTATCATAAATATTAATAAACATATTCAAATATCCGTACATTTATCAGACGTCTAAAAATATAATGTTTATTTTTTTAAAACAGTGATACATTAAATTTTGTTAAATCATTCTGTTACTCTTCTGAAAATATTAAAACCTACAAATATTTTGCTCGTTTTTTATTTTATTTTATTTTTTTGTATATCAATTACTTATTTCTATTTAAAACTCATTTTTTCGTTTTCGTCATCAGAGACAAACACAAAAAAATATATAGGTATAGCAATAATAGTTTGTGTTCGACACGTCTGATAATGACAACGCGGCTGTAGTGCAGAAACGTGTATTTTTAAAATACAAAAGTAAATATTTTTACAGTTTTTGTTATTAAAATAAAATGTTTGAGATATATGTATAGTTGTTATTCGACTTGAAATTATGGAATTTATATTGTTTCAACAAAAAAATTATTATTTTAACGTTACGTTTAGAGTAATTTACGTTTGGATCGAATTTTAAACATTTTAATTGTGTTCAAAAACGGATACGGTTTAGCGTAGTATATACGCCTAATAACATGTACTTAGATGTATTGCCATTAGGAGTATTTCAAACGTTTGAAACGTCTAGTTGTTCACAATTCCTATGTTTTTATTTCTTAATGAAATATTTTGTTTCATTTATTCAGTTCAAATATAAACGATGGACGTGCAATATTTAATAAAAACGAATCGTGCTCAAAATACACATCAAGATGTTATTTTTAGTTAGGTTAAAATTAATTTAAATAATTTGAATACTAAAAAGTACACTAAACTGTGAGCGAGTAAAAAAATAAAAAAAAATATCAGTAATAGTTAACAAGTATTTAGATAGTTCCGTGGTTATTTTAATAGCGTTATTTTCCAGTTATATTTTATTTACGTATACTGCATTAATATTACATCATAATATTTTACTTTTAATGACATTTTTTCTTTATTCTGTGCATTTATTGTTGGCATAGGTGTTGTTATCTCGTTTTAATTTTTTAATTAAACGAGGTATCTTTCAATAACATCACTCAGCATTCTTAAAATTATCCACCAGTTTAATTATTTACATATATTATAGCTACTACATTATTGTTCAAATTGGTTTGAAATTCATTGATATTAATAATCTAAACAAAAAGTTTTTTTTAATGGATTTTTATTTGTATAATATTTTGCAAGTGTATGAAGCTATAATGTCTAACATAACAATATACAAATATTCCGTTTAGGTACTATTAATATTTTTCAAAATTAACACAACAAACGTTTTCGTTTTTTTTCTATGCTAAAATTTTCCTTACCTGTCATGTCATCATTATACTTTTCTTCTTATTATTCATTAAATAATTTGAATGATACTGAATAATACTTCACACATTTACATGTTATTATATGCATTGTTAAGCCAGTGTATTTATGTTACACTATTTTTGAAGGGGAGGATTCAAAAGACACTACAATGTTAAACATAACAAATATTAGATAAAATACTCGTCATCCTAAGTTTATACTCATATTATAACCATATTAAGTTTGTAGAATAATATAAAAACATCTCTAACCAGACATGACCAAATTAAAAACAAATGACATCTAAAACTAGACTCTAGGTGTAAATGTCTTTATTACTTGGTTATTATTATTAACTTAAAAAAGAAACTTGTATAATATACTCAATATTGTACCCAACTATAAGCAATATAGGGGAGGAGTTGCCGAACAACCAAATACAAAGAGATTATGAAGATTTGAAGTTCAAAGTTATGTAATATTAAGTTATTAACATTTTAAAGTTATAACAATTATTCAACTATAATAATGTGTATTAGATGAAATATTAAATATATTTAATAATTTTGTATAACAATATCTAAGGATTCCTACACTGAATGTATGTATATAATATACATATTTCAATAACTAATAAGTTACTTTTTTGATTTCTGATTCATATACATCAACATTTTTAAATATATCGTATTGCAGTAAAAAGGTTGGTTCTAATTAAACAAATAAAAAAGATCTTGTCGTTAATATGTCACTTTTTAACTTGTATAAAAATCTTAAATCAAAAATATATTTGAAAAATTGTTCTTAATAAAAAGAAGTTATATTTAAAAATATAAAAAATTATAATTCTGTTATGATTTATAATTTATTCTTAAATTATTATCATTACTAATTAATAATTAAAGAAAAATGAAGTGAAAATGTCTTCTGAATTATCATCTATAAATTGCATATTGAGGCGTGCTATTATACATTTTATTTATACGTCCATCGTATTATTATTATTATTTTTATTCTTTGATATTCAGTACATCATATACATTATATTATTTCGTAATATATACAAATAATTAACCTTAAAAGTTTTGAGCCTTCGCGACGCTCCAGATATATATTTGGTTATACATAGTTTATTTATTATACTTGTGGGCTAAGGACACGGATTTGTATGTTAGAACTTTATGTTTAGCAGTAGCAATTTCGCTGCGATACCGACCAACGATGGAAAATTTGTGAATAATTACGCAAATGAACGGCGTTGTGTAATGCTCTTTCCTGGGTATGTTAGGTGCGCATACTATATGTTAAACATATATATACTTCGCCAACTTTAAATGGAAATTTATCGAAATTGCTAAATATTGATTAGAACCTTAAGACGTCAATAATATATTCCCCCTCACGGTGCTTTTAAACTTTTTGCCAATTAAGTTTTTGTAATTTAAAGTTTTATGTCTGTTCGACCATATACGTAATGAACGATTGAGTGAAGGTGAGCTTAAGATATTGAGATTATTGAGAAAAAAGTGAGAGAGAAAGGTTAAAAACGTCAAATCAATATAATTTTATCCGTATGTAATAATCATAAATTCTGCAAAATACGGCACGAAAGGACTTTTAAAAAAAACTGTATTTCTTAGGACGAACCACAACATCGTAACAAGTGTTGTGTCGTAAGAAGGAATAAAAGTGCTACGTGGGGCGTCCTGTACGACAACTTAGTGAAAAACCGTTACTGCCGAAGGAGAGCAGCTTTACGTTAAACGCTAATCCCATTGTGTAGACCATAGTATAAACTTTAATGCTTTTCTGGTGCTTTCGTATTTATGGATGTCCAGGCCGAGGTCATAAACTTTTTTGAAACTTGGCTTAGTTCCCACTGGGAACCAATTGGAGAAAAAAAATTAACCTCAAGTAGCTCCACATCTGACAAATTGTTTACAAAAGTTTGAGTTTTGATTGGAATTTGTGTGTTCTAGAACACAAATAATAATAAGTTCAGTTTATTCATTTAAAAAACTAGTTGCAGCATTTAATTGTATTTTATAAATTCATTGTTTCGATTTTATTTCTCTTTTTATGGTTACGTAATAGTTTGTATTGTACATATGTCATGCCGTAGACTACGACTTGTAATATTACAATATTTTTCATAACCGTTATTTAATTTAATTTTTTTTTTTTGTACAATACATAATAATATAGTACACTATATTCGTAATAACTTAAAAAGTTTTAATTTCTACAACAAAATGAGTCGAATATATATTATCCTTAAATTGTAAACAATGCTATTGTAGCCTAAATTATAACAAGTAATCAACTGATAGTGTCAAATTTAAATAATGTTATTTTTTTCAATACTAAATATGAAATGTCTGGATTCTTTCACGTTTACTTTTTGCATTAAAACGTTCGCAATATATATATATGTGTGTATGTATATTGTACATCGTTTGATATATCTAACATAAATCAATGTTTTTATTCTCTCTCATTTACATTAGTGGAGTAATAGTGTAATAAATCAGCCTTCAAATACGTTTTATGTTAAATTTTAAATGAAATACTTCCTATTCAAAAATTACTTTTTCGTTTGAATTCGTTATAATATTATGCAATGTGATTTTATCTTTAAATCAATAATTGTAAGATTTTGTGATTTTAGTTAAATTTTTAAAACAATTCAATGTATTTAAATTATATTAGTTCAAATGCGGATAAGTTCATAAAATAAATTAACATAAGTTTTTTATATGTTTTTAATATATCAACAATATGAACATTACTCATCAATTTAACTTTATTTATAAGTTAACCGTTTATATTATATAATACATTTATTATTTAATTTATTAAATATTTTGTTAAAAATTCTAAAAATAACTATCTAATCGATTTAATGACACACTTGTCGGAATTAGTAAATCACACATTATTATCAACTAAATCATTTAATTAAAGGATATTCATGTATAGAAATCATTATATACCACGTTATCATACAAACAATATTTAAACAATTATTTGTATTCACAATTTTATGATATATTAAGAAACATATTTTTAACAAAACATATTATTTTTAAAAATAATTAGATTAAGCTAATCTATTATTGTATTATTAATACTAGACACTTAACTGAAATTATGAAATTAATTAGTTAATTAACTAATATTGAATTGAAAAAGGTTTTAATGAAAAATCATTTTTAATTTTGCTTTAACTTTTATTTAGATACTAATCATAGTTGAATATTGTGGATATTATGTTTATATACCAATTATTAGATTCTTATAGTTTTTATCGTTATCGTGTTTCATATTTTTAAATGTTTTCCATTTTAATGTTTTAATTAAAAATTAACCGTTGGTATCTTTTTATATACATCATAATATAAATATTTATGTTTAAATATGATTAGATAAATGAAAAATTATTTCTCTGAGTATTTTTGCAGCCACTCCACATTTTCTATAATTCTCTGTCTCTATACATCAAAAATATAATTTTCGGTATTTTAACTCTCATATTTTATAAAGTAAAATAATTATAGTTATTCTACAGAATATACGCGTATGTTTTACGTAAAAATACATTTTCTTGCACATTATTTTTATTTTGTGTCATCGTATAATTGCTATATTAATACTGCAGTTATAAACTATAATTTAAAATCTTAAAAGACTGTCGAACTTATAAACTTCATCTACTTTATTATTTCTTAACTGACAACTATTGTTTAAAATACCGCGATGCGTCGACTTTATATTTTAAACGTAATAATCCATTCGTCCATTGTCGTCGTTTTATTTCAGTGTACGTAATTCATTATAATGTTTATTATAAGCATAACTATATATACATATTAATTTAAACAAAAATTAATTATGTTTATTGTATTTTACACTCTAATAATAATAATAATAATAATAATAATAATAATAATAATAATATGATCCTCTGCACCAGCACGCATAGGTAGTGCGAGGAGTGGGACTGTAAGAAATGATTAAAGTAATTAAATACGAGGGTTTGCGGTTTAATCTTGTTTAATATGTGTATATATGCTTGTCGAATAATATATTATTATTATGTACGTCCATTCATGTACGTCCCCAACTTTATACATAGCTACCTCCTTATTTATTTACACCTAAATGTATATAAATATATATACATATATAAATTATATCATATGTAATATGTACCCATGCCGAATGGATGGTTCTAAATGTGGTTCGTGTTCGGGTTGGAGGAGGTGTGAAGAAAAACGATATATGTGTATATAACCATTCGTTTGTTTCTGTACATTTTTGGTAAATTCACCAGTGTTTTATCCTATTACTCCGAGTGCTAGTAAAATATTTATCAACATAACATAGGTACACGAGCAACGATTGAGCACGATACGTAGGTAATCGACCAGAGTGATGGGTGGGACTGTCGATATTATACACAATACATATACATAATATAATGTATTTATGACGTGAGCAATCAATCAAATAAATCGAAACTATGTTATATAATATAAACATAATTAATTTCTCGCTGAGAAATATTTTGATATTAAGCGAAATAGCATGTGATATATGCAGGGAAGGTTCCAGGGAGTCCCTACGAACCGCGCCTAACCCAGGCCCGTGTATTTCTAAACAATTGTACATTGTTAAAAAAAAATTATAAAAAAAATTATATTATACTATCGACTATCATAGACACGTACAAGTATGTAGATAGAGGTATGACGGTAGTACCTGTTATCTATATTATGTATATTACGAAGAACTCATAATAATAAATTAATATGAAATATACTATAATATTATTTTACTATATTTAAAACATTAATTGCGTAGCTCACACATTTATATATGGATTACGGAAATACCTAAAATAATAGCTTAATAATTATTTCGTCACGATTATAATATACCATATACATCCTACATGGTTTATCTATCGGTAAATGTAATTCGGTGCCCAATCACAACTTCGCTCTCAACTAAGGCCTATTATTTATTCGGTTAATGCGGTCCCTTGACGACAACGTTGTTTATTTTTGTGAAATATAATTTACTAGCTCACATCAAGAGTACCAGCCACATACAGACAACGGTGCTTTATGGTCAAAAGGCTTAACCCGTTTTGACTTCGTTGACTCCGCATTTACTCCATCAAATACTTAAGTTTGTACAGGATGATACATAAACATTTAATATTAGTCATCTATGAAAACTATAGCGTTTTACTATCTTAATTGCAAATGATGATATTTTTTCGATCACAGCTATTAAACAGTACTTACATCAAAAATGTACATGTAGGGCGTTACACTCACAATTAATCTTATTAAGTGCTTAAAAATATACAACTTTTAATATTTACAGGTCGATACAGAAAAAAATTTAACTTAAATTGCTAATGATATTAAACTAAGGTTTAAATCATGCAAATTGAAATAAAAAGTTGTTGAAGGTAAATTGTATAATATAAAAAAAACCACCCCGTATTTATATTATATATGTAGCTGGTGTCTCGCAGTTATTTAGGTGGCCAATGTAAAGCTCACGTAAGGAAGACAAATGCTACTCTTGAGAATTACACTCGCCCATTCATGCACACAAACATACACATATACACACACATACGCATTTATAACCTTTCGTAAAAACTGTCATCGGGTATATAGTAAGTATCTAGGGTCTCGGATATCCGGGGGTCCACTTAAACTCTAAGCACCGCCGTCATTGTCGACGGACGATAATGTCCAATCTGGGAATCACTTCAGCCATTATTCATGTCCATATGAACAGCCGACCGGGCACCTTACTTACATACATACATATATATATATATATATATTATATCCTTCGCGATACCACTCCTGATTACCAATTCGAATTCCGTTCGGTTTTCGTTTTTCTGATTTAATTTAGTTCTTCTTACCACCTCATTCGTTGAAAGCTATGAACCGCTAGCGACGTTCGTTCAAATTATATATGTATATATATATACATATACAGTTGAGTCCCAAATAATTTTTCAATAATTTCTCACGGTCGTCTACAACTGTTATATTTCAAATACTGTCCTTAAACCTAGTTTAAAGAAGATTAAACATAAATAGAAAAATACAATCGTACTTCAAAACGATCAATACCGTTTTACCTCAAGGACAAATTTAGCACAAAGATCTAAAAGGAGGGTCATTTATTTAAATGTACGCTACATAAATACTTATCTTGAACATTATTCAATAAATTGAAATCACAAAATAATAAATTTCTATTAATTTTATACATATTTTATAAATTTAAAATACCGAGAGATTCGAGTAATTTATCAAATTATAAAAATATATAGTTTAATAGTTACATTATTTTCAAAGTGATAAATTATTCTACTAGTATTAGTGTAATAGACTTTAATTTATAGTAGGTATAGTTGATTTCTCTATGAACACACAGTAAACATAATTAAGTTAGTCGGTCTTCTTGCACCCCATTGGAATAAAGCCAAGGTTTTACCCGTCTTATAGTAGTATAACTTCTTTCAGTTTCTCTCACAGACATGATCATTTTTAAATGACCTATATAGTTAAATGATTAGATAAAATAATTCTTGAAAACAATTTGGAGTTATGTACGTGTGTGGTTTTTACTCTAGGAACGATGCTTGGTATCTTCAATCGTAGATTCATCCCTGATTTACCATGTATCTACATGTGTTACGTTATACGTTATAATTTTGAGAAAAAAGTATAATTATGTTATTGATGTATCTTTTTAACGTAAATTGTTGGTAATATGGTAGTTGATAAGATGTTTTTTAAATATTCAAAATATGTTGAAGAATTATATTTCTAATTAATCTTAAATCCAAACTTATATTAAATATAATATAACTAAGATTTAATCGTATTTAATTTTTCAAAAAAGTTCAAAATAGTATTTTGTAACTTAAAATGCATATCAATTTATTTTTATTCACCCCCCCCCCCCTCCTGAAATATAATAACTATCAAAACTTCAGTTTAATTGACTGACAGTTTACTTACACCACCGCAATGCTACGCACTATAAAATAAGTGTCAATAATTTTTCCAAATTTTATTATTGTTTATAGATTTGTTTAACACGTTTTTTCCGTCCATCGTCAAAAGATATATCAAAATGTATGCATTTCCGATTATATTATACTAGGCCCTGATGGATATAAAAATTTGCGATTTTTTTTTTTTTTTTTAGTCATTTGCTGTCGTTATACATATTCAACAATAATCTTCGCGAATACTATTGCAACTGCAGTGAACGAATTAGTTTTAAACTTTATTGCGTTTCGGTTTGAGTACGTCAAGTAAACACGTCTAACATAATATTGTATAATAACGATTCCTCCTGCTTTCTTTAAATTATAAAACTTTCCAACGGTGAATATTATTGTCATGGAATTTACTATATTTTAATATATATAACTCGTGATTGCATTATTTATTTCACTGACTATTTTACGTAAAATAAAAACCCATGGTTTGTTAGATATTTTAAGCAATAATTTGTTATACAAAATTATGATACGTGGTCCTGAATCTGTGCAGCAGTATTGCATTGTACTTTATAACTGCTTAAGTGCGTTTTAAATAAATTAACTTTTTTCATATGTAAACGAAATCTGAGGGATTTTTTGAATATTAAATTATATCATATTGTTTATTTAAAATGTATTGCATCAGCGTATTATTTGATTAAGTGTGAATATTTGAAGATATACATATTCCATACACGATGCTCTATAATATGTTATGTAACCGCACTAGAACGTTTTATTTGACATGTGAAAATTTGTTGTTTTTGTTTTTTTTGTAAACTTAGTACATAAAAATGATTTATAAAAAAATTGTTCAACGGCAATCGTGGTAAAATTTCACTGTGCGGTTGTTTTCGGAGTCTTTATTTAGAACGTGACATTTATTTAAAATTGTTTCTTTTTTAACAATCTCCATGTTTCGAATTTTTTAGCTATTATATATATATATCTTATATTTTTTGCAAAGTCTGGTGATATCATAAATTACGCACTTTATATATACGTATATATAAAGTATATATATATACACACAGTACTTCGCGTTATTAATGACACGTATAAAGCATCGTTATATTTGACACGGATACCTACTTTACAGCATTAGTGCTATTTTAAGACGACTTTTCAAGAGAAAAAAAATATCCTTATACGTAAAACAATAAATAATGTAGAGTCGAAAAAAATCTGGACGTATAAAAATATGTTTTATACAATAGTTGTCGATAATACATTATGATGTATAATACGATTAGCATCGACCGCATTGCAATAAAAACACAAACATGTCGTATACGACAAGAAACTGGTAAACTGTAAATAATTGTTATACGAATTTTTAATTATAAAATAAAACATAATGTTAAAGCATTGTTTATCATTATAAAATATAATAGTCTGATAGTATAGCCTTAACCACAACCACGGTAATAACCTAACCATTAACTTTGATCGTGGTCTAAAGTTTATTACCAATATTATATCCGCATAAAGTCGTAACGCACGTTTGAACATTATCGCAGCTTTATGCTCGATCGGACGTGTATAAACCTGATGTACATAGTTTGTTATCCGCGGCCATTGCCAAACTTCTGCATCACTATGTTTTCGTTGAAATCACGTCAAAATTGATTTTGTATTGACGAGGAATTCAGATGATCTTGCATAGTGTACCTAATAATAATAAGTATTACAATTTAATATATATTAAGTGTTGTGATTCATCGAGTATGGTTACCCTCATTCTGTTATTGATAATACATTAACAGTAATTCTAATTTTATATGCATTTTAAGTGTGCTCAAAAACAATATATTACAATCGTTAGAGTTTTTTACACAATTTAAAAAGTGTTCTGTAATGGTCCACATTTATTTTTCAAATGAAAACGACCCTTTTAATACTGTGAAACATTAGTCAGATGATTTTTATTTTATCTGCATAAAGAAGTTTTTGAGTTATTTAACTTTGTGTATTAAGGATAATTAGATAATAAAAATTAAAGTATATTAAATACTAGATTCAAGATTAAACATATTTTTACATTAAATCCATTTCCAAGGGTTATTATATTTGATATATATATAATACAATTTAATTTTAAAAACTCAGAAACAACACGGTCAAATTTTAATTTAGGTTTTTTCAAAATTTTCAAAAAATATTTTTCTCATTAAAAAACAAAATAAATTTGTTTGGCTACAGGGCACTATTAAAACAGTATAAAGATTGTGATGCTTGCAAATATAGTCCCGAAGTACACTTAAAAATTCCTAATACCAGGATTTGAATAAATTCATTATTAAAGAATAAAACGGGAGTGAATAAGTTGGTAATTTATCCCACAATACAATACCTCGTTATACACATATAGTAATTATATTTATTAAACTTTTATACTGATTTTTTTTTTTGTTTTCGTATTTTTCAGACTCTAGTTTACAGAGACGGCATTCTATTATCCGGCCCGTTATCCAGTCTTATTCAGCACTTGGTTCCAACCACTGATTATTACCCAGACCAAGCGTATTTATTCGCGTTCATTCTCAGCTCCCGGCTATTCGTGAAACCTCACGAGCTGCTCGCTAAAGTCGTAGCTGTGTGTCACGCGCAGCAAAGGCTCGGTGATCAAGTGTCGGCCGCTCTAAACCCTCTCCACAAGGTACGTATAATAATTATTAATATTTAATAATTATGTATCATGCAATATATAAGCAAATATCCTAAGGGAATCTGTATGTTAGTTATATTTATTGTTTCGATAGGTTAATAAACTCTATGATTATGAAGTTTATATGGATTAATTCTGTCTATAGTTTTAAATTCATAAACGTCAACATGACATAGACACTCATTAAGTCATTTAACTCTTTTTATAATAATAATAATTTATAATTAATAAAATAGAGCTGAAATATATATGATTTAGTAATTTAATTTTTAATCGTGTACTATATGCTTAATTTTACTAACTATTTTTTTATAGTATAATTTTAATTTTAACATTACATAAATATCATCTAAATCATTTAGTATATTAAACAACTTAATGTTTATATAGTTATTGTAATTTGAGAATTTTAAAATTATAGAGTTTATAATATTTATAAACTTAAGTCTTTGCTTGATTATTATTTTTTGATTAATATTTAATTTTGATGTTGTTTAGTTAGATAACATTTAAATAAATTAGTTCGACAAAACACGTCGTTTTGAACAGTCAATTCAGATACAGGTGGCTGGTTGCAATTTTTCAGTAAATTATTATGTAAAATAATAATAATATTACCTTTTTCATTGTAAGATCTGTTGACCTATTTTAAAAACACGAATGTCTTACTCTAATGCATAGTAATACATTTATTATGTTCTCTAATCTATTGAGTCAAATAATGTTGCGATATTAAACAGTTATTCAATGTAAAATAAGAATAACATTAAAATTTTCAATTTCAAACGAAACGCATTTTCTAAATATTACGAACACTACAATGACACGAATTATTAATAATAATATACCATACAAATATCGAATCATTATTATTTGACAATTCCGCTTGTTCGCGTGTCAGTTTAAAATTATGACATAAATTAATATACAATGGTTCCACAATACGTGCAAAATTAAGTTTCTTCTCTGGTGAATTACAATTCAGTATAGTTTTTGGTTTTATGTTCCTTATTTATGTATAATTACAAAATATAAATTAGAAATAAATATATTCACATGTTATTTTTTATATTTTTGTATATTACCGATTTAAGAATCGTATGCAAGAGAATATCAATATATTACTGTGATGTGATACAAATAAATAAGTAAATTAATTTAACTTCTTTTCTACTTTAGCTTGTATCAATCTATTTAAAATACTATTGATAAATATTTTTTTTAAATTGAAGGAAAAACCAATATTAATAGTTTTATATTGTATATTGCCTGTTATGCGTATACGATTTTGTCGGTTTAGTATAAAAAGAACGTGCAATATATGTTATCTCATTATAAAGACTGGCATTAGTGTATGTTTGAAATATTTACTAATTATAAAATTGTATGTACTCGTATTGTCCGTCCTTATAATAATATTTAAGAAAAGGGATTATCATTTTATTTTTACCGTTCAAATATAAAAGCATTGTCGTCACGCTTCTATGTACAATACTATGATATAATACGAAGCTCGCACTCGAGTAATTTAAATACCACGCTATATTGTGTGCTTAAATAATGTCTTCTCTTCAGCGGGAGCAGCAAAATCTTTTGGAATGCTTTATGCAATAGACCGAGATTCCAGACAAGTCATCGCTGCATCGTTTCATCGCGTATATGTAATACATTATTTCACTAAGAGCATTTTTTTGTAAATTTGTTGATAGCCGTATAAGGTATATATATTTTTAAAGAGGGAGAGAAAGAGAGAGATGTTTCCATATCCGTAAATATCTTCTCACCTTAATATGTAAATATGTATTATACATTTAAATTTAAATATTGAATAACAATTATCAATAAATAAGTACCTATACACATTAAGTGTGCTCAAAACATAATATGATATACATAATGATTATTATCAGATCGAATAGCTGTATATAGATATTAAATTCAAAAAATACAAATATGTGATCAACCTCACACTTCGAAAATTTAATCAATGAATTAGAGCAAATTTATTAAAATTAATCTTTGAACATATAATAGTTGTACAACATTGTTTAATTAAATTTGTTTTCTCTCCTACAGGATCAGCTGTCTCGATTCGTACCCCGGTTGGTGCAATTGTTGGCCGAGTGGACGGACAAGTTTCCATACGACTTCCGTGATGAACGAGTCATGGCGCACGTCCGGGAGATCACACATCAATGCGTGTCTGTCGAACCAGCTGTCCGGCACCAGGTTTCTGCGATGTTGCAGACATTATTACACCGGCTCACAGCTCTCGATAAGTATGAGACTTTCCTGCAGCAGACTGGCACTGATACCACAGTTGGATCTGCTGATGCCCTGTCGCCGGTGAGTGTTGCTCATCAATATAATTTTTTTCATAAATAAGCCATGAATAATTTTATGCAAAAATGTAGCACTACTCTAAACCCCACTCTCGTAAATTGGGAAGACATATTAATAATAACTAAGTCGAATCGATTTTATTTTTTAACACTCGACCGTTACTATAAACGTTTATATTGTCTTGATAATTGATATGGTATATTATCAATTACCATTCATACTCGGAGGGCACTCAGTGGTCGTAATTTCTTTGGACTTTTTTTTCTCCCTTTCTCTCTACGTTGACATCCTATACATTTTATTTTATTTATTCGCAATAAATGACGATTCGATTTAAAATTAAAGTCCAGCATTTTTGAGCGCTTAATATTTAACTTTAACTAGATACAATTCTAAAAAATTTACTAGCTGAATTTGCGTGTAGTAAAAATTGTATTCGATCAATAGATTTTTTGTATTACGAGTATCTTCCATAAAAAGTTTTTGTGCTGCCGACCACTTCTCTATACACTATTATATCCTTACCGACTATAACCACTGAAGTTAAAATAGGTAGTTTAGAGATTCGATGGGTCCCGTATACACACGGCAGTAAACGTCGCATGCTTTGTACTAAGTATTTATGCGTTTCGTAATAAATTAGTCACCACGGGGTGTTACCTATAAGCACTCTATCTCTGACCCTCTGATACCCAACGTGAAACGGCGAACGCCGAGTGTAGGTTAATTTACGTTTATTATAATATTACAAATGATACGATGCTTATTTGTATTATTATATTATCGAGTGCCGCATGCATACGTGTGTGTTATGCTAAAATCACTAGATATTTATCTATACGTTTATATCACTCCCGAGTCGCCGCAAATTACACTCCTCGTTTACCTTGCGGTACTTATAGATCCTCAAACCGATCGCGTAATATTTATCCGTATACATGTCACGCACGTTTATAATTACCTACAATTTGAATGATGTACAGTGCGCTCGCTGTTGAATTCAGGGTTGGTTGTGTATAATGTCACGTGGCTCACGCACACACGTAATTATGTATGCATGTCTGTATGCGCACATATTATACCTGGAGAGATGATCTCTTTTTAACTTTGATACTGTCGTTTAAACTAGATATTTTATGTGTTCTCATAAACCATGTATTTATACATGTATATATTTACAAAAATTTTAGTATTATTAACGTATCTATTATAATATAATAATATCATATTAAGATTTTTGTTATAAAATAATAATAGATTTTAATTCTAATTTAAGTGCCTTCGTTTAAATTTTTTTTTCACAAGAGTATTTTATACTATTTTATATTGTAATGCCTTATCTGTATAGCACTTATCTGGTGTACATTATACAAATACCCAACATACCCCTTTTAGATCAAAATGTAAAAATTAAAAATACTTCTTTCATTATCATTAAATATAATTGATGATTACGATTGTTATTCCCCATTGGAACGTGAATACTATCAATTAAAAGCGATCAGCTCTTTCATGTCCATACTATGCGTTTTAATAAAACTATAAAATATGCACAGTTCAGACTATATAATATCACGTAACTACTATTGACGTTTATAATTTAATATAGTATCAAATATTTATGATATTTACACATCACTATACAATAATAACATATATTTATTTTCAACAACACCATTGGAAATTATTGTATTATTCTACGTCGATCGTTGTATGGTGTTTAATTGCATTTAAATATTTATTTATGTTGACCAGTATACATTAGTTTTGGATATCTACGATTCTACAAATCACTATAAATGCATTAGCGCATGCATTTGATTGCATTCAGTCGAATTCCAAGCTATCTGTAAACATTAACAACAAATAAGTATACACCAATTGTTTTCAAACAATCGAAAAAAATATAATAACAAATCCGATCAAATTGAGTTTCATGTAATTTCGATCAACCGTGCATATATTGTAATATATTGTAATATTGAACCTCTGAAATAAAATTTTAAATAAATTAACGTTTTAAACAAGATGGTTTACTTATTCATTACCCCGCTTTTATTATTTAGTAATGCGTTTA
This sequence comes from Rhopalosiphum nymphaeae, assembly GCA_036289425.1. Lineage (NCBI taxonomy): Eukaryota > Metazoa > Arthropoda > Insecta > Hemiptera > Aphididae > Rhopalosiphum > Rhopalosiphum nymphaeae. Next base: position 8,223,326 of record JAZAQC010000006.1, on the reverse strand, counting down.
TTCAATTTCTGATTCAAGAAATATATGATTATTGATCATATACTCTTAAAACCATAATATTTCTATATGCTTAGACGAGTTTATAATATTTAGGCAATATAAATTTCTTTTTTCAAGTAAGAGCTACCTATTTTTATATGTAAATTATTAATTGGACATTTTTTAAAAAACTTATCATATCTAAATCTAAATTCTAACGATTATTTTCTATATAATTTCAATTTAATAGGATGGTTCGTTTTCGTGAAAAATTGTATTATTGCAGGAATATTATTAAATTATATCAAAATTCTAAGTATTTTATAATATGATTCTCAATAAAAATATTTTCAAAAATCAGAATTTCAATGATTTCATGATAAAAAGGGAAATACGGGAGAGGGGGGCAAGCATGCTTTGTAGATTACACTCTGTATATAGCATATAATGTTATATCGAGTTGATATAATAAGGACGTACCCTAAGTATTTTCGCTGCGTCAGTGATCGAAAATATAAATTGTGCTATAATACACATAACTTGGCAGGAGTTCACAACTATAATCCAAATCTAATACGTACAACAGTGGATTTATATACCTGCTTCGTAGGTACATGTATATGATACGCAATTTCGAGATTTTTTTATGAGTATTTTTCTTCGAATTTCTTGAATTTTTCAAACTATTTACTTTATACGTTTTCTCCACGATTTAATATGTACCCGAATGACCTACGACTGCGAGCTTAAATTAAATATTTTCCGCTCTCCGTTGTCTGATTGAAATATAATACTAAACAACTGTCATATATATTTTAACCGTATAAGGTCTTACAATGCTAATGGTTTAAACTTATATAAACTGTAGTTTTCACAATGTTGGGTATTATTATTATTATTATTATTATTATTATTATTATTATTATTATTAGGTAGTCGATTTTAAACAAATAGGTTTTTGGATTTATATTGATAACTAAATAAAATCTGATTTCTAATTTAATTTATTATTTTCACTAACCATCTACTTACTAACTTAGTTAGAAATTTGTGAAATTTTAAGAAATAACTTGCATTTTAGTTTAATTTTTACGTTAACGTAACTTTACTTGAACTAGTTGATCAAAATGACCAACTTGTCTATATTTTGGTTTTTGAGAGTATAATACTGATGATCCATTATAATAATGATCAATTTATGAAAGCAGTAAGTACTATATTATTATTATTATTATTATTATAATATGTATTTAATATATGCGTGTACCGTTATTATGATAGCGTTTTAAACGATATTCGATTTCGTGGAATTCGAGTTTAACTTTCCATAATTTATACCATCGGCATAAACGCGCATATTATGGTTTGTGTAATTACACAACGATTATCCGAAACTTAATAGGTTTGTCACAATCACGCGTGAGATTATAATTAATTACTCTTAACGATTTATGATAAAATTATTTATGCTTCGTGCGTTGTATTTCAAAGTATCTTGCGCAACTCGTATTCTCAGGTAAGATATATAAGAATCAATATATATATTTAAATTTATATTATTATATTTACTTATGGAGCAGAAAATACAGTGACAGATACTGCTGACGTGGTATTTTGTTTTCAATTTATTTTGATTTAGAGCTGTTTATCTAGCTAGAACGAAGCTACTTATATTTAAAAAAAATAATTTTGTATATTTTTTTTTCCAAGGATAAATTATTTCGATTCTATAAAAATTAAACGCCTTCTCCGTATTTCTATATTATTTTTAGGAATTAAATACTTATTTTCGTTTATTCAATATTAAGTATAACATAAGCATAATATTATGTATCCGTTTATAATATTTTAACAAGATAATTAATGTTCGTACTTCAATCCAGGAATAATGAATTGTATTTAATTTCATGATATTTTTCACTCAGAATTTAATAAAATAATGACTAAAAAAATTGAACGAATTCTAAAAAAATGTTAGTTAATAATTTATAGAGCCAAATCCACCAATGTAATATGAAAGCAATCATAATGCTCATCTATGTATCTTTGTAACTCGTTTGATTATAATTGGCCAAAAAGTATGTAAACCTGCTTGGTTAAACCATATTTCGGTCCATAGGTTATATACGATAAAAGTTAATGTATAAAGTAATTAATTATTTGTATTATAATGATACAATTTTCAAAATAATTATATAAAGTAATATTTAATATAACAGCATATCGGTATATAATGTATATATTAAAATGTGACTTTCTTTGTTAAGCATATAAAAATAAAATATTGAACATTCTGCATCCGAAAAAATGTAAATGTTTATTTTTGTCTGTTTTTAAACTTTTGCATAATTATATGCATAACTGACCTTAGTTACTTTTACATTTTTAACCAAGTGTATGTAATCAATATTTCTTTTTACCGCAGATCGTTTTTATGTGCCTACCGTAGGACCTTTATAAACACAACTTGTACGCATATACATTGCATCGTTATGTTATATTTTATAATTTAATGAAACAATAACACAGTGTATGTTCACCAACGAGACTTATCGGCTTACTGACTATCCGACCTCTCGCCTAACGGTCACAACTCCCAAATGAGTTCACTCTGTATTTTCTATACATCGATAGTCGTTTACATTTTTCATAGTATATATTTTAATAATCTTGGGGCTTGTCTTGAGTATTTAAACAGTAATTCGCTCTTAGATTATTATCGATTAATTTCCATGAAATCAGTCAAGACAGTTGTGTATTATAATATTTTGTATGTATTTCCATTTTTGTACGTTGACATTTTTACTGAAGGGTGCGAGTGAATGGGTTCCTTTTTTCTATTTTCATTGTTTTTCAACGCACATTAATTCATTAATATTTTAATATTTATGTGCTGATGACAACTATGGAACACATCGTCTTATCACCTATTATAAATATTTTTAAATTACCATGTTACTTAGCATTAATTGATAATAATAAAAATATTTAAAAATTTGGTTTGATTATTTTATAGTATTTTATTTTTTTGTATAATATAAGTAAATAAGTTAAAATTATTATTATGCTTTTTGAGAAAAAAAATAATATCCGTCACATAATATACATATTTTTGTAATCAAAAATTCATTTTCAAATCTGTTGAGCCTCTAAAACGAGTTTTAAACTTCTTCATTATTTTACGCGAAAATTTTTCATGGTTATTTGACACCTTGCAGCTTTCAAAAGTTCTTGGTGTAAAAATAAAAATAAAGTTACATCACGTTCGCCAAGAGTGAGTGTTTTCTTAATCGAAAATAAATCAGTGATAGTACTACATACATTACATTGGTAGCAAAGTAGGTTTATAGAAACTGTAAATTTTTAAGAAGAACAATAATATATGCATATTTATTTATTGGTATAAATGAGTCAAAGCATATTTACAAACATTTAGCTAATTTATAATTAAAATAAGTTGTTACCGACAATAATAACAAATAAAATATAAAAAAAAATAATTATAATAACGTAAAAATATAAATCCGATATTAGGAACACTAAAAAGAACAATAGGTACATATTTTAATAACCATCTGCTTCATCTTGGAAATAGGACTATTTATTTTGTAGTAAACTGCTTATTAAAATTATATGTTTATTGTACAATTTGTTAAACGAAACTATAACTTTGATAGTAATCCTCCCATAACTATACATCCTTTTATATCTTACAATTATACTATTTTATTTTGTTATTTTATGTAATATTTTCATTATAATTATTCATTAATTCAATAGTATTATAATTTATTTAACCGTAAACTAATCTCATCGAAATTAATTTAATATACACCATGGATTCTGACAATATAATAAAATAATTTAATTACAATCCTGGAAAAAATTACAATTTTATAACTGCATTTTTTTTTAACAGACACTTATAAAAAAACTACTTTGGACATTTTACATAAATAAAAAACGAAAACTAATAATATACAAAGATTAAAAATCCTATAATTTCTATTAAACCACACATGAGTTTTGCAGATACAATGTTTTTTGCTATTATATACCTCAATAATACTAAAGTCGCTAATAACATTACCAATATGGGCTTTCGTCTCCCCAACGAAAATTACAAATTCCTAAGAATATCACTTGATACTCATTAGTTCATACGGAGTATAGTTATATACAATAACACAGGCTTGCTGTACTTATCAACATGGGTAATAATTAACCATTATAAAAAATTCAAAAATAACATCAATAAAACCGAAAGAGGTATCTAACCCATGCCCACGACCAGACATCTTCCTACAAGACGACTCAAATAACTAATACATAAGATATACTTTTTCTTTGTTTATTCATATTTATTAAAAATTGAGAACTTTTTAAAAAACATTTAGTAAGTTAAAAATAAATTAACTAAATAAAAATATTGGCCTTTTCGCCGTCGATTGTGATACATTATATGAAGATTTATTACAAATATCGATAGTAGTGTATCATATGATATAATTGTATAATATCATTTTCGTTTATTCATGTATTGTATTGATATGGTATTACGAAGAACTTAGCTGTGTCGTAGCTAAACGCACACCATTGCAGTAAAGGTCTACTGAAAAACGCAATTAATAACAAACGGAGAATCGCGATAAAGTGCCAAAGCGCAAAATTGTATTACAAAAAAAAAAAACAAAATTAAAAAAACCCCGTGTGTTTGTGTTTAATTATCATTAAAATATAAGTAACGACAGCGAGACTTATCTCTGGATCGATGGGTGGGCAGGGAGTGCACGCGCCTGTGTTTAATATATATAAGTACTGACGTGCACTACGCCTGCGATATTAATGAACCGGAAACTTGTCTGTAAAAAGGAGGGTTTACACGCATTATTATTATTAACGCCCGTTCGGTATAGCGGTCCGCTGAGAGAGAGATAGACATAAAATAATTGTTATATTATTTTCATCGTTTTTTTCTTTTCTTTTTTTTTTTTCATAATCATTCTGTATACCGACAGTTTTGAGCACGAGTTTCGATAATTATTATTATATTTCAGAGTCTATTATTCTATAAAATATTACATTTTCTGTACAGTGTATAAATTATGAAAACTATATGATAAATAGTCCGTAGGCGACGGTTGTAGAGATGTGGTACGTGCAGGACACGCGATTATTGTTATTGTATTGTATAATATATTTATGTGATGATGTTATCGCTGTAGCGGTCGTGCGGTTGCGACCCAAAAAGGGATGAAAAACGACGGAAAGCAAACAATAACCTAAGCGGAACCGTCACGTAGTATAGGTACCGAATAATTATAATATTATTATTAGCATACTCATCAGATAAATATTTATATATATTATATGTGTGTATGACATTTAGTGTGATTTTTTAAACTCGCGAATAACCGGTAAGATTCTATTTCCTACCTGTACACGAGAAATGAATAGATTATACCATATTATTATAATTACGGCTCGTAACAAAACCTACAACGAAATCCTTACCTTTCTTCCGCCGTAATGAAATATCATACTTATGGTTTTACATTTTTAAATGTCGACCCATTTTTTAAATTTAACATTCAGGAAAATATGTACATAGTTTTTAAAACTTAAAAACCACAATTTGTATAATATTGTACGATAAACAAAAATACATTCTTCGAGATTCCAACCCATTCACTTTAAAATAATCACCGCGCCGTAGTTCTATGATATAATATTGGTGAAGAATATTTAAAAATTAATGAAAATAACTGCGAGCGAATTCTAGAGCAAAAAAAATCGTGAAAAATCCTAAAAGTTATTATGCACCGCGAAAGTTGGTATAAACTGAGACGACAATTTGAGGATGAGTTGAAAGAAGTATAACAGGAAGAGGATTCGAATAGTTAAACTGCAATTTCAATATTTAGTCTACAGCACCGAAATAATATAGTGACAGACAATAAAGTGATAGCAAATCCTCTGCCCACCGCAGACACTTCAGTGTAAAAGTTTTTAATTTTTTTCCATTCTCCGCATACACACACACACACATATAATATATATGTGTATAGAACACCGCCGTAAAACTGTGGTTCGCATGTTAAGTCGAAATAAACGCGTTAATCTTACAAACACAAACACATATACCACGCTCGCACACACACATAAGATATATATTATCTGTTTGCATTTTTCGGAATAGCTTTTATTTTTAAGTTTCCTTGAAAATTATTAGACTAATATATTTTTACAACATTCGCCGCTCGAACGCGGCATCTGTTCAATGGTGTTTTAAATTAATGGCCCACGAACCGCTATTATAGCAACAGTATAATAATATTGTCTAAATCTACACCGACGCACCACAACAACCACTGACATTACCTACACCACCTTCGTATTTGCGAATAATATTAATGTATATGCAATATAATTTCGACGACGATATATTTTTTCGATGTGCAAGAAGAAAAAAATTCTTTCTTCGTGCTATTTAAGAAGACGTATACTACATATCTCTATGACATAGTACCAATACACTCTTGCGAAATAAACACATTTTTAATTTCATATTTTGATATACTCATAAAATTTCTGCAAACACATCTACGTACACCAATCGATATCAAATATTTGACCGATATAATTAATAAGAATTTAAATATGTAACTGCAGCTGATAGATACTGTAAAATGTATTTGTACGATCTATATTCACAGCTTTGTAGGACGAAAATAATTGCGATGACGACGTATTAATAATTACTCGAATAACATAATTAGAAATAAACACTCAAAAGAGTTTGACGAGCGTTCTTGGTTTACGGTTAACAATTTATTCGAAAAAACTATCACTCGGATGCGCTGTTGTCTGCGGTATGATATGATAAAAAATAGCAGTAAGTCACAACATATAGGTATTGTTATATTATCGGACTGAGAGGAGTCGAATACATTATCTAACGAAAAATGCTTGTTCAAGATGTTGAGAAATTCTATACCTAACAAAAACTGTAAACACTTGAAAATAATTAACATTTGCTTTTTTAATTTAATTTTTTGAGAATATCTATGTAATTATACACAATAGTTTGTGATAAATATTGATACACACACTCATATATATATAGTTTTTATAATATATATAGTATCTAGTTTTTTCAGTGTGAATAATATACAACATTTGAATGACCCGATTTACCAAAACATATTCGTCGACTTTAATATTTAAAATTTAAGACTAATCAAGCTTACATTTTTTTTATTTGGCCATAAAACACCACAGGGTCGTTATTGTAGTGAGGCGATGCTACTACAACCAAATAAACAATAGATATTCATATTTACGTAACATATTATTTGGTATTGATGTGCACAATTATACGGGTTGTACAACAGTTAAATTATTTATATTTAGACTTTGATATTGTATATGATGTTAGTTGTAGTTTTCGTATTTTTGATTTTTTTTACGTACCCGAAATAGGTGCCAAAAATAGTAACGTACAAGTCGATTAATCGTGTGAGTTATCTTCACGGTCGTTCACCACTATACATAATACTATTGATATATACTATTAGACTTTTATCCGAAACGCACCGAGGCATAGTTCCGAAAAATATATTTCCTATCGATTTCCCAAATAATATAATAGTATATTAAAAAATTGTTCACATAGTTTATTTATTGGTTTAATATTTTGAATATTATAAGCTGGTCATTTATAATTGAGTGGTCGAAAGATAAAATAATTTATATCCGTTTAAACCTCGGACCAAAAATTGTTAACTCCCTAATTATTTTTAAGGATATTTAATACAACGTTAAAAATAAATACATATTATTTACTATATAGTAATATACACAATTTACTGTTCATTATAATCTAAACACGTCTTAAAAATGAATCGTGTATTTTTCTGTTTAGGTAGGTTATAAACATATTACTACCCATAATAATGAAGATATTTTTAAATTTAGGCACCTATCCCAAAAATACATGTAAATAAATAATAAGATAAGTTCCTTAATATACATTATATTTCTTTGATATTATAATATAATTTTGATACAAAAAGAACGCCTTACGCTCATAGCAATTTTAACTTATCTTAGTATTTATTTTTATTTCATTTTGTGACTTTCAGTATTAAAATTATTAATTTTATATTTTATTTAACGTAAAGAGTTTACTACCTATACATAGCTACAGGAAAATGTTTCTTACTTTAATAAATTTTATAAAGTTAAATATACGAGTTTTAATTTACTTTCCTGTCTTAAACCGATTTTATTTTCATGTTATTTCTATATCAAATAATATTAAAATGTGAAGGCTAATTCAAAGGCTTTTTAAATTAACTCTTATGTTGACTTTTTTACCTACTAAGCTTAAAATTATATTGTAAAATATCACCATTTTGAAATTTTTGGAAAAAAAAAAGTACTAACACTTTAAACCATCAATATAATTTATTTTGCAATTTAATAATTTTTTATCTATAGTTTAATAAAGTTACATTAAAAAAAAGATCTTAACATAGAGTATAACATTAAAATTGTTAAGTGATATTATCAGATGTATTTGTGTATGTTTTTCAAAATATTCAATGTATACTATAAGTGAACTAATAAATAAATAAATATAATTATATTTTTGATATTTTAAAAGTAAATTAATTATCAAAATATGTACATTAATTTATTTTGCGTATAGGAAAATTATATTCGTTTGATCTCACACTTCTTAGAACATTTTCAGTCAACATTCCTTTGTTGTTTTTTTTTTTTATTGAATTACACGAGTTCAGAGGAAAACGTTTTTAAGACTGATAAATCTGTTCACAGAAGTTGTATGACTGGTGTTATGAAAATATCCAAAATTGTAATTGAAAATTCACAAAATACAGAAACTTACTAACGTCTCAAACAATATATGTGCTATATTCAATTAATGATTTTTAAATCTAATTAAATAACTGTTAGTTTATTTTCACAAAATATTTTATTTTTGTTGAACATAATATCCAAAGTTATTGAATAGTTACGATATTATATACAAAAAAAAAAAATAAAAATACGTATTAACGAATAATTAAAAATATGTTTTATTTAAATTTATAACGAATTATATTCTACATTTTTAAATAATTTCATTATACATAATTACTTATTATCCTTTTTTTATGTGCTATATCTCTTATTTTTCTCGATTAATGTATAATACAATCCGACATTATTTTTATTTGCAATATATAAAATACCATAATAGTACTAACTTTGATTTGAGTGTACCTAGTTTTTGACGATGATTGAACGACATTAGAAGTCACGTTGGTTGATTGTTAAGAAACTTGGACTGCTAAGGCTTTGAGTGGAAGTTTGGTGGTAGAATTTCAAATATCAGCCGAGTCTATAGCGTATACACGACATAAAATATTATGTAGTCTAGTGATCAGTCATTTGCTTTGTATTGAAAAAATGAGCTATAATGTAGCTGAATTGCCTATCCAAGGTGCCGTATTATCGTAGTTTTACTATTCGAATATCGCTTAACAAAAAAACTAATAAATATTATAACATATTATGAAAGTACCATTTAACTACATAGTTCCAATAAACGTCTACATATATTGCTAAAAATAAATGTTTGCGCACAAGTTCAATGACTTAAATAATATTATTATTTTTTTTTTAAAATGGAACACCTCGTCAACACGTTTTCCCAAATTGCAATATATTTGCAACATTTCGTGATTCTATAGTTCCGACAATGTCATAAATAGTTAAACATTATAATTGACGCGTTTTTTTTTTAAGTGTTTAACGAACACACACATCATAATATATATATATATATATATATATACATTATACAATACATATTATGAATATATCCGTAACGAAGTATATGAATAATAACTGACTCGTGTTATTTTTATATAGTGAATTCTGATGACCGGGCATAACAGTTCATATGCATCATTTTATATGTTTTCTAATATTGGCCTGTACCTCGGGGAAATGTGTATCTACATGACCTTTTATATCAAACGCGAAATTATTCGTACATATTATACATTACTTTAGGAGCTCTGAAATGATAAAACATATAACATTTACTTGAACTTTTAAGTATACCAACTGTATTCAAAACGTCTCCCGTGACAATTTAGGATATTATTTATCGCTGACGTTTCTCGTATGACTATATTATTATCTTTGCATATATGATAATAATACGTATCGAAATTTTTCTAGAACCGTTCCCTTGTGATGTAAAAAATTATTTTCCACGTGTGCGCGATAAGGATTATCATACACGTGAATCCGACGGACCGATGTGTTTTTTTTTAACAATTAATCGATTGAACACGTGACATCGATATTGTGTTCAGTACATTTGTGCACAGTTCGATTGACAAAAAATATTTCTCATATCGATTTTAAATTATTTCCTTGTATAATTAGTTAATATAATTATTAATTATCACGATAAATTAGTTTTACATTTACTACGTGGATGCGTATATTCAATTTTAACTACTACATAATGACGATCTTCGGGTGTCCTATATAGATAGTAGACGCTTCAGCTATGCGTCTTTATACTTATCTTAGTTTTAAATATGGATTTCGCGTTTAGCTCTCTCAGTGAGTTTGGTCTGGGCTGGTGAAAAAAAAAGTTAGCAAATAAAAAATCGCACTCGCGATCGGTGACGTTAGTGATGGAGAGATGAGTGGGAAGAGGACAGAAATAATATCGTCGGAAATATAAATCTCGACGCGGAGAGCGAGAAAAAAATAGTAAAAGAAAAACGCAATATAAATAGCGCACTCGGCGACCGATTGGGCATTATTCATTTTTCTTTTTTTCGTTTTATTTTCGTCCGCGGTCGTAAACTCGCGTATATGCACGTTGAACGTGTTCATCTATAATAGTGTGTGATGCGTGTCCCGCTATACGCACAAAAGTTTGACGGTGATGTATTATGCGATGTCGCCCGTGAACTAAAAACTCTTCTTCTCTCTTCTTCTTCTTATACCTCTCTGTTTCTCTTTCTCTCTCTCTTTTCTCTCTCTCTCTCTCTCTCTCTCTCTATATATATATATTTCTCTAAATTCTACTCGTTCCATCTTCTTCTCTTTTTTTCTCTTTATCTGCTCCTGTCTGATCGATTCGCAGCCGATCATTGATTGCCGGCGCGGCCAGTGTGAAAAGCGCTTTTTATATAAGCGCCCGAAAATCCGCTATATACAATTGCAGGTGATCATCACACTGTCGGAATTCTCATGTCACGCGCAGAAGCTGCGATGAAAAATTAACGACCCCGACATCCAATTCATGTCTATATAATAATATCGATTTTGGAGCATATCAAACTTACAAAATATAGAACTGAATTACGATAATAATGATAATAATATATAAAAAATACGCTCTGCTGTGCAAATAATACAATCAAAGAATTGTTGTCTTGACGGTTTACTCGCTCTTTTCGAAAATTCTGATTTTGTATCATTCGAATACCCTTTTATTATATTTCCAACCTTAAAACTTTTAAAAACACATTTAACACTATAGTCGACTTGCGCGAAACTTTTGTTTTAGTTATTATTATTATTTTATTTTTTGACTATAAATATTTCATTTTCGAAATGTGATTGCAGACAGACACGATGGAGGTGTGTTCTAGCGCGTCGTTGCTTGGCCAACAACTCACTCTCATCGAGCTCGAAAGGCTTTCGTTCATAGGACCCGAAGAATTCGTGCAGGCGTTCGCTAAGGACAGTCCGCACATCGATTCTTCGTTCAAAGACATGAAAAAGACAAAAAATCTCGAGTCGTATGTCCATTGGTTCAACCGGCTCAGCTACTTAGTAGCATCTGAAATATGCAAGGTAAGCTACATAATTTCTGGTTACTTAATAATTTTATTTTATTTTTAAATCATATATTTTTATTATTCTTGTAACATTCGCGTCACTTTTCTTGTGTTTTAGCATTCGAAAAAAAAGCAACGTGTAAAAACCATTGAGTTCTGGATTGAGACAGCCCGGGAGTGTTTCAACGTGGGAAACTTTAATTCACTTATGGCCATCATCGCAGGGCTAAACATGTCGCCAATAAGCAGGCTCAAAAAGACGGTAATACAAATGATTGATATTACATTATTATCCGTGCGATAACACGAGCTCGCTGCCCGTTAAATTGTAGTAAAATTGTATAAATGGTTTTTGTTTTAACACGTTTAGTGGCACAAGGTGCAACAGTCCGCTAAGTTTACCATACTGGAACAGTACATGGACCCGTCTTCCAATTTCAGCAGCTACCGATCGACGCTCAAAGCGGCTCTGTGGAGGAGCGCCGGCGCCACTGATCAGCGGCAAAGGGTTGTCATACCGTTCTTTTCATTGCTTGTCAAAGACATTTACTTCCTAAACGAAGGATGCCGTAATAGGTGATTATAATTTATATTATAATATGTAGAGCTCTGAATTTGTAAGTAATACTATGTCTTAGCTTGTTGAAAAACATAGCTTTTTCACTACAAAGTTTGAATTAAATATAGCAATAAGTTCAACGATGAAACGTTTATTTTGTATTTGTTTTTCATTTTTAACAATTTTTGCTTCTAGATTATTTTTTCTTTTTACATTAAACAGTATTTAATTGATTTTGAAATATTTAATACTGATTGTGTTATTATATACAGTGAAATTTGTTCAGATTCGGTAAGATAAAATTGTCCAATTTATCTGTTTTTTAATATCTGTTAAATTTTAATTATTCATAGTGTGTTTTAATTTTTAGCGCATTTTATATCGCATTTTTTAAGCTTTTTTCTTTTGGTATTAAATTAAAAATATTTAATTATTAACAATCTCCATAAACCTATAATATATTTATATAATTTATATAATTATTTTAATTAAATGTAAGTATTATTTTATATAATTAAGATATTTTATTTGTTGGTTTATTGGATTTCTTTATTTATGTATGTATACATGAATTTTTCAATATAAATATGAATTAACTTACCCAATATAAAAACTAATACCTACCTATAGTCTAGTTCATTATTTTTTCAACTTAAAGAAACAAAATAGATTATTTACTTTTTATCATTTCATTAATATTTGGAATTTTCGAATTTATATAAATCAACAATATAAGTTGAGAGATAACGAAACTAATTAAAGATTTATGTTTTTTGGAAACTTTAATATTTATACCGTAAATGATAGTAAAAATAGTATTCAGAACTTATGTTATTGGTAAAATATTAAAGGCATATCAAATTTATAATATTTCAATTTATTTTATAATCAATATTAATATCTTCTATAATTTTTTTGTATAATTAATCTACTAGACGTAATGATGTATCGTTTCACTAATTTAACTTTAATACATGGTCAGATGTAGTCTTCAGTGATAAAAAAAAAAATAAAAAATAAATTATCCAAGGTAGCCGTAGATAGGCTATGATAATTGGCTTTTTATAGTATAAATGATTATTTTATCGTTTGCTTAGTATTTAAAATGTTTTAATTATAAGTTATTCCGTTTCGACTACACGCTATGAAAGTGAAGCAAAATAAATACGTCTGTTGTTATTTAAATGACATGATTTTTAATAATAATTATTATATAGAAGTTTATGCTTTCTTGTGTCATGCCGAGGAAACGATTGGCAATATTTACGCCCATACTGATTAAACGTTTTTCCGATTGCTAATACGATATTATATTATTATAATATGCTCAAAACGAATTACGATTTTTTTTCCAGGCTTGACAACGGCCATATAAATTTTGAAAAATTTTGGCAACTGGCCAAGCAGGTGACGGAGTTCATTACGTGGAAACAGGCGGCTTGCCCGTACGAAAAGAACGCCAATCTCGTATTGTTCCTCCTCACCACGCCAGTGCTCAACGAGAAAGGTTAATTTAGTTTGTTTAGTTGCTCGTTTTTTTTAATCATAGCAATTGCTGTTTTTAATTTTGTTCTTATTATTTTTGTTTTTGTTTATTACTTACAGCGCTCACATTATTGTCATTCGAACGCGAACCGCCAGACAACAGCGTAGAAAAAGAACACTACAAAACCCTCAAGTACGTTTGGATTTTTTTTCGCTCTGTCGGATCAAATCATAATTACGTAGAAAATTAAAACGTCCCTCTAATGGTTAAACTCATTTCAAATTAACAATATTATTATGAGTTCTCGTACTGTTTTTGTCTGTCAAAACAATGACATCTGACGATAAGGAAATTAAAAACGATGTATACAATGACACTTTAATTTTAAAATATCTATTCGATGCGATCAGTGAATCTCACATTTCGAACAATTTAATCTATACAATATATTATTAAAATTCACAATATTTTAATACATATAGGTTTGCTACATTGTCTGTTTGTACTGACTTCGTACACAAAACATAAATATAGTATCGTAATTTAGATAACTATTATATTATTTTAGTATTGTGTACATAAATCTAAGGTAACGCGAGTCAATATTAAATCATTTGAAAATACATATCTCTACTATCATCGAAGAAACACTAAAGAAACTCTTATTTGTGTGAAAAATTATAAAGAATTTTTCGTTCTATACATATTATACTATATAAACTTAAAAACTATTTTCAAATGCATAATATTTTACTACAGTAGTTTAGTAAAGTTTTTAAACAAACACGGTGAAATAGAAAGCTATATGAATTGAATGAATTATTAATATGTTTTTTTTTTTCAGGACTGCATCGTAATGTGCTGTATTCTCAATTTTTGTATACACTTCTGGACTTTTATTTTCCATTTCTTCTAAAGTCTGTTTTAATTTATTTTTATTTTTTTCAAAGCACAAAAATGTGTAAATGTTTTTTTTTTTTTAATGTTCCAACCTAGCATTAATTTTTATGATGATTATTATTATTGCACTAAAGGCTTCCATATTAGTGTCGCATTTCGAAATAATGTAAATTATGTATTTTTACGAAAATTAAAATATTAAGAAAAAAGAATAATTGTGTAAAATTGAATAGGTTGTATTTTTATATGTACTTAAACCGATTATATTTTATCGAACGTATGATTTCCACTTCATATTAAGTTGTTCAAATATCGTCAGTATTATTTTTAAAGAGACTAACATGTTCCTCCTAATCAATTTGATATAATTTAATTTATCTATAATTATTATTGTATTGTATTGTATTGTATTTATTTATTTTTTTGTATAGTACAAACGTTTTATGAATTTGTATAAATCATGAATAAAAATAAAAAAAATCCCTAATTAAAAGTAAATCAACACCTGTGCAGACTTTTTGTTATCCAACCTATCTCCTTTGTCAGGTTCCGTCGTATATCTTTGGAATTAAAACTACAATATACATTATTTGTATAAACAAAAGATATACCAAACAGCATTGTGTTTCACATCAAACGAGTGCTATTATTATATGTAGGTACAAAAAAAGCTTGGTAAATTTTACAGTATATGTTTTTTTACCGACAAACATTATTGTTTATTACCTCAATGTACTAAATACTATAGTTACAAAATTTACTCATCAAATGTAGAAATATAATAATTAAAATAATACTTACATTTAATGAATTTTACAAACAAAGCTTATTTTAGCAATTTAGAATTATATCATCACCAAATATCAAGTAGGCATTATAATTATTATTATTATTATTATTATTATTATTCATAATATAATATTCAGTTATATAATATTATAAAATATTTAAATAAAAAACCAATAATTTTTCAAGATATTTTTCTTTTAAATTTACAATTTTATCAAAATGTACATAATATGACATGCTTTTTACCAGTTATTATTTGAAAATATTATCGTTTACATGCTGTTATAACTTTGGGTAAATAGTTTACTTTTGAACTGTTTTCTTAATAAAACACAACCATTGGGTCAAGCGTCGAGAGAGAAAACAAAAACTTTGGTGTACTGATATATATATATATTTAATGATACCGTCAGTATTGTATGGTTTGCACTAAAATATTATTTGAAACAGGAGACACTTTTGTTGGTCCACTGGAACGAATTGGCCAATGGTTAGAACTTGTAACATATTTATGTTTTTTAGGCTGAATAAAAAAATAAAACATTTTTTTTTCTAACCGTTACAGTTACCACCAAACAATAACAAATATGTGATTAATGTAATTTCTAGAAATGCTATAATTTAACGTTAAAGTATGTAGGTTTCCTTTAGCAACCGTTGCACAATATAATTACGTTACCGGACCGATTTTGCGTTACAATACCTAAGTTGCCCCTAGCAACCAATGAATTTTATAAAATGTTACTATACTAACCTCGTTTATGGTTTTTTATTTTTTAAATCGTTTAAAAAAAATGTATATTATGATATTATAATAAAATGAAAAAAAAATAATAATAATTTTTATTTTTAAATTTTAATTTTTCCGTGCACCGCCGCAAACATTAAGTAGCAGATCTCGTTTTCTTTCACTCTTATTGTTTTCCATAACATGCCTAGATTATAAATTAAATTAATATATCGATGTAGTTTTTCATAATTTTTGTGGCCGAATGACAACGATTTTTGAAAAGACCCGGAGAGCATTATAAGGTTTTAAGATGCAGATTCTATAGGATATTGACATTATTTAATCCAACTTGAACAATTAATTTGTTAATTGCAAACTGTTTAATATACTTAAAAATAACTTTTCTGCATATTTAAAGAGTCGTTTTAAGTTTATTTTGTATTTAATTGATTATCGACTGGTCGACGAGTTTTCAAGACACATAGGTAAGTGTTTAATCTTAAGTTATACTGCAAATCGTTATTAATAATATTTTAGTAATGTTTCTGGCGTTAATATATTTATATGAAATGGTTTAGTTTTGTTGGTTATTGTCATTAATTCCGATCATGGTTCATGGAAATATTCCCATTTACGAGTTGTCGAACACGACTGAACACAGTTTGATGCCAAATCATTAAACTCAACAAATATCAGTGCCATTAGTTACATTATTCATAAGAAAACGTAAAAATTATTTCGTAAAACCTGTCATGGGGGGTAAAAAAAATTAAAAAAGCGAAGACCGACACCTGTCGTATCTGTACGACTATAATAATAATAATAATTATGTAGACTTTATGCACGTTGAGAGTAGTCGTTTTCGAGTGGCGTTTGTCGGTGTGGGTCAAAATGGCGGCGTTCACTCGTTGAGATCTAAACATGGAACGATGAAATATACAATATTACGAACGCAAAATTACTAAATCATCATTATAATATTATTATCATACTGTAGATACTACGGATCGAGTGAATCGTGTGACCAACTTGTTGTACAGAATTATTATATAGTAGTCTTAACCTATACCACAACATAAGCTTATTTATGTTTAATAGCCGCCGAGTTTTTAGGATTGCGTAAGAAACAATAATGCCGTACTTGAGGTACCAGATGTGGTGTACTCCACATACACGCACAGATTCACGAACACACGACTGTTGTTTATGCGTTTTTAATGGTCTGTCAGTGTCGGACGCGGGTGATTGTCGTGTACGTTTCATGTATTATACAAAGTTCAGTATGACGTGTTCAAAAGCATGCTCATCCTATTTTTTTTACATTGTAGATAAATTTATTAAAATTCCAATTTTCGGAATTTTTACGTGAATATACTCAAGATATACTTGTTCTATGATAATTACATTTATTTTAAATTGTTTAAGGAATACAAACTTATGGTAATACGAGTACAAACTTCTTTTTTTTTTCCTACTGTAAATTGTTAAGGATACGATATTTTTGTGAAATGTTTATGTGTCCAAACTAACGAGTAGTTTCTTCCTTGTCGGGAATAACGTATACCTACGTAATGACTGTTTTTTAAAAATATCAAATGCATGGAAAATTGAATCTATTATTGAATTACAGCAGTATTTATTATTATACTAAACATGTATGTTTTGTAAACATTTTACAAAATATAAAATTACGATGAGTTGTTCGATATTTTTAAATCATCATAACTTCCAAAACTAGTATCTGCTGCTCTATTAGATTTTTCTAAACAATGAAAATGTACAAATTATTTGGTAGTTAAAAATCTTTAAAATATTTAATATTCATAGTAATTTCATACTTAAGGTTTGAATATTTTATATACGTTTCTATTTAAATTTTGCTCTTAAGTGAATTTCAGTTTTTATTGTAATTAAAAAAAAATTTAACCATAATAACTTGAACTCCTTGAAACTTTCCACAGTTATGTTAATATTTTCTTTATTCAATTATTTTTTTTTTATTAATTTGTTTTATATTACCGTTTAAATTAATTTATAAAATTAAAAACTAAATCAGAAATATTAATAAATTTCTTATAACGACCATGACAATACTTGAAATAATAATAGAATACATTATTGGTCATGAAATCATCATGTTTACAACAAGTTTGCGGTAGGTACTTTCGAATATATGGCTTATACTTGCGTGAGAATTGTATAATCGTACACAGTGTCCAGGACCAGGATATTTTCGTATTCCGATAAATCTATTACCGTTTTATACGTAATTATTACCTTTAATATCATTACTATGGTAATTTTTTCATATCGATTTATTGTTTCGGTACCTCAGGTGTGTAAGACACTTGTAAGTTATAACCTGTTTATCGGAAAATACGAAAATCACATCACCTGATAAATACTTTCGTGAAATGAAAAACTGCAGGTGGCGCTTGCATGTGCGTGAAAACCGGAAACCATCACAATATATTTAATGCGATTAAAAATAAAAACTCAACTCGAACGTAAAACGTTATTTAACCGACATCGCATCCACTTATTAGTTTATATTGACCCATCGTATTATAATCTAATAATAATATCATAGTAATACGACGTATTACGTTGAATTTATAAAATAAACAACACCGCAACTGCCGTTGTCAAACACGTGAAATCGGCAATTTGATTATAAGAATTGGCAATTTCACGGAATCGACAAAATGTTAATAATACTGGTATGATATTATAGATAACAATGTTTCAAATTGAGTATATTTTTATGGATAAAACTAATTATAAACAACCATCTCCTTGTTCGAAATTGGATTTTTATGTAAGTATTGCAATTCATAGGCACATATTATTATTCGGAATATAGAAATATTATTGACTGTTGACATTCAGGAAATTACAAAAATATGTTAAAGACATTTATTCTATACTCTTTGAGAAAATGTTGGTTTACATACATTCATTAAATGAATCACTTTGTATAATATTCTTATTAAAATGATCACTGTGACCAACCGTATTACTTTTCGTAGTCAACACGCTAATACAAGAAAAAAAAAATTAAACGTTTTTCTTCTGCTCAGTATATTTATATAAATCTAACACTTTACACATAAAAACGGTTACCCGTGAAAGTGTATTTAGATACACAACATCAATATACCCAAAACCAAATAGATATTAAAATATGAGTATAATAATAATATATTATATATTATAATATTATACATATTTACGAGGGTAAAGCTGACTGTTTCATTTTGTTGTTCTAACTGTTATTCGTTCTATCATATTTTTATATATCATGTATTCATTTTGTTTATTTCGGGTTCGTACTATTCAACTTTCAAACTGTTTTTTTCTTTTGTCTCTTGTTCATCATTTAGATGTATAAATATATATACTGTATGAATGCGATTTCAGTCATTGGTTGCACGTGTCGAACAGAAAGGTAAGAAAAACAAAAACGATTCGTGGAAAAAGTGTCCTTTATCCAGTACCGTCCTACCTACGATCAATTTTCAAGCAAGTCGCTTCGGTTTTATTTTTGACATCCAACCTGTTGACTGTTGACTGTCATATAACGATTTGTCTTCTATAAAGATGAAATCAATTCACTTATAATATAGTATGTTCCAACATGATATGAATTATAATTCAATTGATTGTTCGCCAATCAAAACACAGAATATTTGAATGAATTTCAATAAGGTACCTACTTAGTATTTAAAGGTATTGTTATGATAATAATTTATATTTCGACATTAATATTATTATTACTCCAAAATAATATTAAACTAAAAAAAACACTCGTATATTTAATTACATTATATTTACGTGTCATTTAATTAATGCCGACATTATGTTGTATCACAGTATAAAAGTTTAAGTATAATTAATATAAAAATGACTGCTTACATATTTAGCAAAGGACCTTTTAATGTATAAAATTATTCTTCCGAGTATTACGAATTATAATATAAATGATTCACAATACTTCAGTTAGGCATTATAGTATGGTAGGTATTTACTGACTGAATTTTCCTTAACTGCTGTAATGTGTATCTACTTTTATAGATAATATATGTATAGGTATCAATGACAAACAATTTGTGTAATTTTTTTAAATTATAAATAGAGATCGTACAAATAAATCTTCGTCATTATTACCATGACCGTTTTCAAAATGTAATTATTATTTTTTTTTGCATTTGCATATAACAGGTGTCAAGTACAAACCGTCCATATAATATATAGAGCAATTCATTATAAATATGCCCATTCCTATGTATTTTTAATTTTGAATATCCTCGAATTCTGTTTGATATTTAAGTATACCTACTTTTACATTTTAAAATACTTATTTTTTTGTGTCCTGTAATTCTGTTTTGCTATTTTGTTTTTCAAATTAGAAATAACATACATTACTTCAAGATATTAATACATGTAATTTACGAGTTTATATTATGGATAATAATTCTAAAAAATAGTTTTTAAAAAAATGTAAAATATATTTAATATTTTAAATAGTAAGTACTTACATATTTTAATCTAACAATCCATACACATTTTTAAAATTATCATAGTCCCCATGATATTTTATTAATTTAACTCATAATTGTACAGTAGGTACACTAAGTTAAATATTAAAACATAATTGTTACAATTTCGATTTATAAATATAAAAATGTTCAAAACATACATTAGAATAATGTTGATTATCATTTGAAAAAATATCATAAAATATGGAATAAAAACAAGTATTTTAAAATATGAATAATATGTATGCGTGTAACAAAATCTTGAGGGTAGGCACGTAAGATCATATTCAGTATTATAGAACCTGATGTTTGGAGAATCATACTATACTTGGCTGATTGTATACAATTTTCAACTCAATCTATTATAGCTGCGTGGATTTTTTTCGTACCTAAATCATGTTACTTTATTAATAATCATATTATACAATTACAAAACCTACGAATATTTTGTTAATTTGCATCAAATTCGTGTATATATATATACGCATTATTTAATTATATATCAATTAATCTATACAATGTATGTATAATTATATTAAGTTGAGTAGCAATAATCCTGAAGTAATAAATATTATATGTAACGACAACGAATGATACATTTTAAATTTATATTATAATATTGTTATAATTTCTGCGAAGAAAGCTATCCGTTACAGTTATATAGTGAAATTTCTCTTTTTACAGCGAAATGCAATTACGCTTCTTGTTGTGAATTTCGTATTAACTTTAGTCGACGATCCACCGCATAAATAGTGAATGACTGAAGCATTTCTCGTCGGTTTTGTCTTATTATAGTTTAGATTATTAATAATTAATATACGAATATAAATTGTACGGTTGACTGTTTTTGTATATTATGTTTTAAATATTATGACAACAAGATAAACAGAATAATTCATTATTTACGACTAGCGAGCTTCCTCAAATCGCTATAATATATTTAAATTAAGTTTATGTTTAAATGAAATCGTTTATATATCATAATATATTGTTGAAGTTTTTAACCTAATTTAATTGAAAATTTAACTAAAAGTTTAATTGTTGTATAATCGTATATTTGTGTACCCAGTACAATTGTACAAATGTATACCTTGTAAAAATGTGAATATAATTTAAATATCTCAAAAATAAATGACGGAGTATAATAAAATATTATGTATCATACTAACAATTTATATATTATGGAAAGTATAGTTATTAGTAATAATATTTGATTATTTTTAATTGCGTACATATATAAAAACAAAATAATTTATTAAAATTTATTTGCAAAAGTTAAAAACGAAATTATCTATTCCGATAAATAATAAATATAATGTGCAAGACTTTTTTCACTCAAAAATGACCTTTCGCTTTTTACCCAAAAATATTACAGCACTTTTTGACACCGTTTTTATAATACAGTATTTTGGGAATCATTTTATTATTTATTTATGTATGTTAGTTTTATAAAGTCATTTAACATTACCCAGAGAGTACCACGAGGAGGCGGCTTTTATTGCTCTCGAAAAATATATTGTGTATTTGTACATTTATTAGTTTATTACAATATAGTGTTAAGAATAAAAAAGAATATAGATTTGTGTAATAATATTAAAAATTAAAAAAAAAAAATAATATTAACAAATATAAAAATGTGTTCAAACAGTGCTATAATTTTCTTTGGCGAAAAGGCAAAATAGTTTTAAAATATTTGAGCGAAAAGAAACGTGGGCGAACAGTCTTGCCTAGATATAATATGTAAATAGGAAAAAATAATAATAAATACTAAAGTATATGCGTGTTTACATCTATTAGACAGTATACATTGTGTAAGATATCACAGTTTTCTTATATTACTTAATACATATAGGTTCTATACGTGTTGCATATAAACAACTTGATGATATTAAAAAAATATATTACTATGAACAATATTATTTTGTTTTGTAAATCAAGAAAATAATTATATGATAACTATAACATATTCATCTAAATGTTAAATTGTAATGTATTTTTAAAAATGGGAAGGAAAATCTATTAGATATAAGGTTATCCATATAAATATAGGCCAAATAATATAATGTAACATTACCTAAACGATGTATTAGACATTAAGTATGCCGTTTGCATGAAAATTTAAAATTTGCCAAATTATATATATACACATTTCCTAAACAGGATTACAGTTTTGGGTCATTCGCCCAAATTAAAACCATTCCACGCCATGTTACGACGAATAAAAACTATTATATACATTTTAAAATAACACTAACGATATAATACACATCGTGTACGCCAAGTATAATGTATTACGGAAAATGCCATCACTTTTATAATTAATTTTCAAGAGCCGCGCTTAAGCCAAAGAAAACCCCTTTTGATAAGTCGTTACAGTTCAAAGCCGTTGACAAAATCAGACAAAGATATTATTATTGGCCCACTGTTGTTATACAAACGTTTGAATGAAAAACTTCATAAGTCGTACAATTTGAATAATAAAGCTTGAAAACGTTTGTGTTGTATAATAATATGTATGCGTGAATATAATGTGTATATAAAATGCGTGTATATTATTGTTTCAAGTTATTTAACTTCGAACTTTTGGGTTTGCCCCTCCTCTTCCTTGCTTTCTAACACATAACCATACCTAATAATATACTGATTTGTGCTGAGTTATCATTATAAATACAGCGATGTTTATAGCAGCATGTGATTAGTGATTTATCCATTAAACTACCTATATATTGTTGTTACCCGCTGATTTTTGCTATTTTGAACAAATAAATATCTTTTCAGTATTACTGGTCTGGAACACAAAGCACGAAAAAAACACTGTAAATAAGCTACAATCGTTTGCTCCTTTTACCGCGTCAATGGTTATTCATGTGTCCTAAACCAATAATTTGAATTGAAATAAATATTCTCAAGCAAGATAATATTTGTATGAAATTGTCGGTACCAATGATAATATCCATTGCGATATCATTTTTATTGTAATAACGAACATAATCATTGTTTTCCAGACAGCAATTTAAAGTTTAGACGAATAAAAATATCTTCGCAATAATAATAATAATAATAATAGGGAGAATACCGACAACTATAGAAAATAATATAAAAAGCATTTTTTTTTTTAGCTAAACATAATAATACAACCATCCTATCGATGGACATATTATATTTATTCGTTTGGATCACGGGCAAAAGAAAACAATCGGATGATTGATCGAGAATCCGACGAAGAGTTCCGTATAATGTATGTTACGACGTGCGCGTAAGACGTATTGAGATTCAAACGTTCTGCGATCAGTGAGTAGAAGGTGTAGAGCTTTAAAAACGTCAAAAACTGAATTGTGTAGGCGGTTGTTTCTGGGACAGGAAAGGGTGTACTACTTTAAATACAAAAACACACGTATTATGCATACGACGTATATCCACTGAGCATTATAATAAATACATATATCTTATACGTTGTTATAATAATATGTTTATGTCTCAGATAATAATAATATTATCATTTTTATTGCAATGATAAATGTGCAATGTGCATTACAGCAAAAACGGAGAACCTGTGTAATTAAAAAAAAAATTAAGTACAAATCTAAACATTTCTCTAACAAGCAAAATATATATATACTATTATTATATAAAGAGAAGTCGTTTTTTGGCGTTGTTAGGGGTAATCTGTGGATCTACTTTTGAACCGATTTTGAAAATTATTTTACCAATAGAAAGCCACATTCTTTGTGAATATTATAGGAATAAATATAGTCCGATAAAATTAATTATTAATTACAAAATTAATAATTAAAATTAACGTGTAAATTGTATACATGTATACGGCACGACGACCAGTAGGTTTCAAGCTACCTGTAACTTGACCTTTTTTCTTTTGTGTTTTATCGACGTGTATATATGTTGTATATAAGAACATTATGGTATTCAATAAAAATAGATACCTACTAATTACAAGTTTATAGTTGTATTATAAATATTTTTAAAATAATTTTATTGTAAATAAGTAGAAATATTTTATATTTCCCTTATTTAAAAATTATAACTCATTTGTTATTTTTAATTTATTATATTAAATA
Source organism: Rhopalosiphum nymphaeae (assembly GCA_036289425.1). NCBI lineage: Eukaryota > Metazoa > Arthropoda > Insecta > Hemiptera > Aphididae > Rhopalosiphum > Rhopalosiphum nymphaeae. The sequence goes on along the minus strand of JAZAQC010000006.1, from coordinate 8,198,387 downwards.
TATGATATTATTTAAATATTTAAATGTTAGAGTGAATGAATTACTAAAAAGTACAATAAATACCTAACTAATATATCTCTACATAAAAATTTGGTGTACGACATTGGTGTTCTTAATGCATTCCGATACTACTCAACTGATTTTGACGAAATTATGATCAATGTGCTAAATTTTGTCTTCGTCATAAAATAGGATATTTTTTATCCCGATTAATGACCTCAATATATTGCCTCTTTATTTTGTTTAGGGTTGTGCGATTATTTAATCGATTATTTGAATAACAGATTATTTTTAACGAATGATACATCGATTAATCCATTAAAAAATGCAACGCTGGACGGGACAGTTATGATATGTCGGAAATATCATCTATACGCAAAATCATAAAACCAAAAATAGTTTTTATCCTCATGCTAAATGTTATCATTAGGCAATCAAACTTAACACGGATGCATTTTGTACGCGCAACGAAGTGAACGGAGACAGCTAGTAAAACAGTATATTGATAATTATTGCTAAGGATTTATTAGTAATTAAGGCTAAACAAAAGCTTATATTTTCAAACACATTTTTTTAGATCGTTTCTGAATTGTTTTGCAATTGTTCTAAACTACTTAAAATAATATATAAGAAATGTTTTATTTATTTAATACATATATTTTACCTAAATACGATAGATTGTTTCCTCATAAAATTATATAATATTCAAGGATATCCAACAGTTCATAACTACACAAAATATTAGAATAACTCAGAAAATATTTGTTTGTACTTCGATATTATTATCTATTATATAAATATCTCGTTTGAAAAAATGAAAAGAAAATGTTGGTTTTCGTTCAAAAACTAATTTTTGTCCATATAATGTTCGTATATTTTCAAAAGAAAAAATAAAAATTTAATAATATTTAAAAATCCATATTATAAACATGCGAAAAGCTTGTTTAAAATTCACCCTGTATCGTACAAGAACACGTATATGTATATTGTTTTTTTATCGTATATTTTTTTTCATCATCCGGCATGAAAACCACATAGTTGACCGCATTCTGTGATGTACAATAATTACAATTATGCATACAACAAGAATGGATTTTAAATTTAATTATAAATGTAAATAATATATATTTATGTATCACGTAATTAGAGATAAAAAGAATCTAAAAGCAAAAATATTACCATAGCATGAGTTTACTATCAATCTGAAGCCACAAAAACAATATGTTATTAATGCTTTTCCTCTCTACTTAGGTATCGATAAACTTAACTTGTTTTAGTTATGAAACACTTATAAGTATACAATTATAAAATCTCAAAACAATAATATTATACTAGTTTAGTTCAAATAGCTATAATTTACACTATTTGCCCAAATTTTAAGACAAAATAGTAAAGCCCAAATTTAGTTGTTTCTAATTTTAACATTTGTGCCAGAACGATAGTAAAATATTATGGAACCAGACACCCAGTAATTTCCACGTTAAGTCATACATTTAGATATTTTGGTGAGTGATAGAAGATGTGTACAAGTATTTTATGTAATAGTTATTATGATTACGATTATTATTGTATTTATCATTCTTGATCGATTGTAACTCACTTTATTATATAACACGTTTACATACTTCCCGGAGATCCAGAATTTCTCATCTAGCAGGTGACTGCATATTTTTACCCGTATAATATTACGGGTATGCTTCTACATACATTCTTTCATGTATGTGACAGAGAGAATGAGAAAAATGAAAATTATTTCTATTATTAGTTCGATCGTCAAAATTTAAAAATAAAAACATTTTTAATTGCACTACTACCAAGTAGAGCATTTCAAAGTAAAACAGAAAAAAACTAATATTTTCAATGTTTATAAAGAGAATCTAAGCTCATGTGCCATCGTAAATGGTGTTATAACTGAAGAGACTATAAAATTTTATTCTGAGAGATATCGTCAACGGTTATTATAAGCGACGAAACACGTACACCGAATTCCGTGTGCCACTATATTACATAGAACTTATATAAAAATATTTTATTATTAAAATTTTCTTTTACACATTTACACAAAAATAGTTTATACAGTACATGAATGCAAGAAATTAGCAATAATATTTAGGTATCGTGTCTATTCACTGTGTCCGCAAACGACGACAAAATTATAAAGGTTTTTTTAAAACAAAAAAAAAATACTTATTGTTCATTTTAAAGTATAGCTAATGATCTTAAACATATTTTTTTAACATATTAATTGAAGTGATTATAAATTTTGGAAGGTTTTTACCGTTTTTTTCGTTACATTATATTCGTATTGTCACAAAATTAACTAGCCAAGAGGATCAGTGGCAATTTTGTATTTTACTTAGACCCCTACATCTATTCTATGATAATTCATGATAGTTTTTATGCGTAGTATCTCGTTGTGCGTATTTCCTAAATTCTTTAATAATATTTTTAGACACCTACTAAAAATAAGTGAAGCAATAAATAAATGAAAATTAATATTATGTATGTATTACGTATTTAAAGTTATTGACTTTATAAAGGCATATAACAAAATCCCGAGGGTAGGCACGTAAGGTCATATTCAGTATTATAGAACCTATAAATAATAATAATAATAATACAACCGAGGGAAAACCACCTCCACTATTATTAATCGATTTATTCACAAAACAAAAGTACTGTTATAGTTAGAGTGTTAGACACGATACGATAGAAAATTTGATTTCTTCCAATGATGTGACGTTTTTGTTAATTTAATTTTTATTATTTTGGCTACCTCTTTTTATATGACAATAGGCCAGAATATTGATGAGCTTTCAACGCAAAAATCTGATGTCAAAGGTCCTACCATGTTGAATATTCGTTATCATATTATACGAATTATAATAATAATATGTAGAAGTTGATTTCTTTGTTACTGAGGTAAAAATTATTTTACACCGCGAGTGACATCGAATACAAAACAATACTATGTAATTTTTTAATTTTATTCATTCCATACCAATTATATCCCGAAATAAAAATGTTTACAGTAAGTAGGTCCACTGTATTATTTACCAACTTTGTTTAAATGTATTTGATAATACTTTTAAAAATAGAAATTTTTGAAATTACATTATTGTTTAATTTATCAATTAAGTTATTATAGGAAAATCAATTTTTATAGTTAACCTAAAATTGTTGTTAATATAATATATTTTATAGTTATTAATATACTAATAACTGTTATTAATAATATCGAACTGCATTAATTTTAACACATTCAAAAACTTATAAAAATGAGGTTGAATATATGAAAAATTCGAATTAAATTTAGTGTGGAATAGTTCACACGCTTCAATAAACCTTTGTGTACGGGATGTCATTGCATCGCACATTAATGCATTAGTTATGATCACTATTATGCAAACGAAATTTACTCTTGACTATGTGGAACTGATGATATTGAATAAGATAGTAAACTAATGTTTTAACTCATTATCAGTAATCGACAAGATTATTGCATTCAACAAATTAATCTGTCTATGAAATACTGTATGTCTTAAAAAAATATTTTTGATAACAACGGAAATCGATATAATAAATAAATAGTACACGTACTATTGATAAATTAATTCATAATATCTAGGTATACCACGAGAGTTTGCAATTCAAATGTCACCCAATCAGAGACACCCATCCGAGCTAAGACCGTATGGCGTTTTAAAACCCGAATTGTCACATTCTCTATCCCTCTCATTTTTTTTCGCCTAGTTTTATGTAAGAACCGCACGGATGAACGAAAAAAAGTCGCGTTGACGACGATTACCCAAAAGTCACATCGCGTACGTTTCGGAGCGTGATGATAACTATATATAGTTTAATGATTGTGATACACGCACAGATAAATCATCGCGTAAATTCGGTGACTGAAACTGTAAATCGCGCGCACCCTTTATATTGTGTGTTATGTACGCATCGTATTATTGTCATATACGCAACGGCATAAAACATTACACGGCCAAGTCGTTGTTGTTCCGTCGCCGCTTGACGGCGATAATTTTAAAATTTACATAATTTATGTCGCGAGACGTGATGTTAAATGTAATATATTACTTTATTGTATATAGTGCATATTATACAGACACCGTTGGTGTTATAATTGATATTTCGCACCAACGATAGGTATAACAATCGTACTACTATAAACATTAAAAAAAAGCGTGCATTAAATTAAAAATAATAATAACATACAAAATTACAAAAAGGTCGCGATAATTAATATTAATTATTCTTATATTAAAAATTAATTATTTCAAATACACTACACGAATTTTTTTTAAAAAAAATGTATTTTATTATTATTAAAAAATTGACCGCTGAGATGGTATTGTGTTCGCCGTGCGCCAGTTCTATAGAAAATATTACATTCCGAAATCGGTTTCATAAATCTAACGTTATTCTGTTCTTATCTCGTCGTCTCGATTGACTTATAGACTTCCGTAGTGACACCAACTTACACAATATAATGTACTTTGTTTAGTTACTATTCGCGATACGATACGATAAGTGAATATTTTAAAATATTAACGATTTTCTATTATTATTCAATAGGTTATGTTTTATGCATTGAAAATGAATAACGTTCTACATCAACTGATGTGATAGTGGCATATTTTAACTAAAAAATATCACTACTAGATATGTCATCGAGAAAACCATTTAATTCTTCGATGTGTTAATACTTATTTTTGACATTTTCTTCAAAAGATCAGAATTTTTTTCTACAGCTCGATTTGGTTTAGACTGTATTTACTATTTGGTTACTACAATATCCAGTATATCACAGATAGTTATATCCATAAATATTAATTACATTGCGATTGGTAGGTGCCACATGGAGTCGGTATAGCGAACCTACTATCTACTTACTGTATATATATATATATATATGTACATTTTTACATTTTACTTTTGTTAAATAGGAACATAAAGTAATGCTTGCCATTCATAATTGTACACAATATATATTACTACATAATTTTATTTCAGAATAAATAAGCTATAAATAGCAGAAAATACACAAAAATATGCATTAAAGACTTTTAGAGTTGCATTCCTTTCGGTATGAAACAAATTTTAAGCTTATTTTGCTATCTTTGAATATGCAAATATTTATTAGAAGTCTCGAGGTCTGGTCATTACAAATAAATTATATAAAAATAATACACCATTATTTCGGGTCAGTGGTTTGCTCAAATATTTTATTTTTCATTAAGTTTAAAAATAAGAATAAATTATTGTGATAGTATAAATTCATTAAATTAACGTATCAACTTTGCCTTAATGTTATTGATAATATTAAAAACAAGGAAATTAATTTCAGATACAACTCGCCTATATTTAATTATAATAGATGCTCAAAGTTGTGATTAAATTTCTAAGATGTAAGTTCTCTGGTCTTAAACTTAGGGTACAAGTTGTAACGTAATGAGTAATATTATATAATATATAATATATACTATCTAATTGATATGATAAATATTATTTGTAGTTGTATTTCAAACTGTTTTCAATATTATTACTAAGTGTTGTACGGCGAAATATGTAGGTAATATAGTTACATCACTGCAATTCTAATCAACGTATACCTTATAAGGTTACAGAATAGCTATTTTTGTTTTTGTTTTTTTAAATCTCCAGATAATACGTTATATTAGTGTAATATAAAGTATTAGATATAATGTATCTTATTATATATTTGTTTGACTGTGATAAATAATTATTTCTTTCAATATGTAATATTTAAATTAAGATTATTAAGCAGAACATAATGGTTAAACAATATGACATCAACATATATTTACAAATAACCAATACCGATAAATACAACGATATTATAACAAAAACCATAAACTGCACAGAGATAATCATATTATATAAAATAAAAATAATTATGAAGGGTCAACTAAATTTTGTAGTGTTGTGAGAAAAAAATAGTTTTAATACAATGTGTATGAATACAGAAACAAAATAAGTTAATTATGTTTCGATATTTAAATAATATTAGAGACTATTTAAATTGATAGGAGACGTATGCGCATATAATGAATTACAATGGGTGGTTATTATTGCGCAGTACAAATCATCTAAGTGAAAATTGTTTTTAATTATTGTAGGAATGTAAAATATTATCTTTCAAACGTATAATTCATAGCGACGAGTGATAGTAATGATTCTGCTTTACGTGTCTACAGATCCAATAATATTATTTTGGATCTTGAGTGGATTTTTTTACGAAATTGACTAAATTACAGCTATTTTTGCGTGCAGTACCTATAATTTTAAATTTTAACGAATCCGATTTGTTGGTAGATTTTATTAAATTAATGAAAAAAAAAAAAAAAAATAAGTCTCAGTGGTAATTTATTAGAAAAAACGCTTCAAATCATGCACATCAGAAACATATAATGTCCCAAAATCCAAAAAACCAGCAATAATTTCTTCGTGTGATGTAGTCGACTAGAGATTTTGGATTACTACGCGTAATTGGTAAATAGCCTTCGGCCAGTGCTAAGTGTGAAAATCGAATTCGTTCTCCCGTAGATTTAATGTAATGGCAAATGCCATTTTTCGTTCGATTTCACCAAGTGGTCGTTTTGTACACAACTGATCATCTTGAACGGTAAAATTACACGTTGAAATGTCTTGATAATGTCTAACGCAATGTCCGATACACTGGTCTGGAAATACAGAACATATTATATTGTTGTTCTCAGTTATTCGTGTTGTTTGAAGCTGTTAACCGAGAAAAAAAAAGTATGCGTTAGGAAAAAACAACCACCCTGTAGTTGATCGGTGTTCGAATAAATGATTTATTGTAAATCTGTAAAATGCACCGACACGCAACCATTGAAATATTGTTTTAAAAGCTCGTGGATAATTAATTATGTTAACTAATTAACGCAAGTGATTATTCCGTTCAACGTTTTTCTTATCGAAAAAAAAACGTATTTTTTTAATTAACTAAGGTTTAGATGGAAAGCTAACCGAAAATATATTTATAGGATTATCAGAAAAAAAGTTAAGAATATTTAACTACAATATTGGTTAAAACGTGGTAACTATTATAAATTGAAAGTTAGTAATTCTGATTGTAATATTATAAGACTTTCAAAAATATTAAATATCAAATATTTGTTGATTCTTTTCTTATTTATTTTAAATCATTTGGAAATATATATAAATATATATTTAATGTTACGAAACAATTAATTTAATGATTTATTATTATAAGCAGTTTAGGGAAATAATTCTCAAGAATCTGTAGTAAGTAGGTACCTTCCTATTATAATTTAAAGCTGATTATAATTTTTAAATGGATATTCTTAAACTTTATAAACATTATTTTCTCATATTATAATATTTGAAGTCAGTATTCATTTTCATAAATATAATATGAAGTAACTAAAGTTATTTAAAAAATAATAGGTAATTGTACTTTGTAGTGATGTATTAAAAAAACAATAAATACATTGTTTATTAGAAAACAAGAGACATGAATATTTTATTCGACATAATTTTAATTAATAATAATACATATATATAAAACAAATAACATAAACGCAAAATATACTAACACTTCAGTTCATTTTCTAAGTAAACAATTATAAAGGTTAATTATAAAGTTTAATTTCATAAAATATATACATGATTGCTTGGTTTTAAATTTAAATTATTCCACAAAATAATTTTGAGATTCAGATACTATTTAATTTAAAAACGATCTTAGTTAAATAATATAATATTATAATTTAATTTTAAATTATATAAAATACGAGACAAATAATTGCAAAAAAATAAATTTAATCAAATTGCGATTTAATTATGGTGTATAAAATATTAACTTCTTATAATAATAATAATAATAAAACTTTTAATTGTTAATAAAATATGTTACAAAGAAAATCGACAATAATAATATTATCAACGACGAAAATTAATATATTTTACATTATAGAAATTAATAAATTCTATTCATCTTTCTAATAATTAGGTAAATAAATACAATTATAAAATGTATCAGGTGGCTATTGATTACAATTTCACGTTTTGGAACAAATCATGAAAATACGAATTATCTCAACAATAATACCAGTATTATTATGTACCTATAAATATCTTTTGATATTTTATAAATTAAAAAATCAACTTAATTAAAAATTGTATATATCATGCCTAAATCTATATAAATCAGGAGTCGGTCGTCGGGAACTTGGAAATCTCTTCTTTAGAATTTTCATCAATATCGAGACCATAAAATTTGATTATATTGTAATGAAATGTTATTTCTTGATGAAATTATTTAATGAAACATATTAGTCATATTTTGTATTACGGTATGTTTTTTTTTTTATCTTATCCAACGCGGCCCTTTGAAAATTATGATTTTGCAATTATTTGGATAAGTGACTCATTCAAGATATCAAAGTATTTACCTACGTCGATACATATATACTATATCATAATCGTCAAGGTTGAAGGAATTGGTTATTAATATTCGTATATCAATACCAGCATATTGGTATCAGTCGGTTTATCAATATTTCGATATTTTATATATATATTTTTTGTTTTCTCAATACTTCTGATATCTGATATTTATCGAGATCTTAGATTATTATGCTAATTATAATATAACAATATGTCAATATCCAATACATTATATTATTCACGTATTTAATTTTTTAATTTTACTTTTGAGTCCCGTGTAATATCAAAGTTTAAAATAATACCCATTTAAAACACCTGATACAAAAATATATTTTGGTTTAACTTGTTAGTTTTATTTTTTCAATCATTCTGTACTTCAATTTTTAATTATTTGTAGGTACAATATTTTTAATACTACGAAATTTTGATATTTTTTTTTGAAGCATATGAAGTACGACTAACTGTTATTTAAAATATACCGAAAATACCACCAGCTTCGTTCCACAACTTGCTATAATATATACTGGTGGGTGTCTATCAAATATTATAAGTGCCCAATATACACGTGTTTTTATTTTTTTAAACTTATTTTTAGTTTTTTTTTTATAAATTTTATAAAAAATTAATATTCATGAATTATAAAATATATTTAAATGTACGAAATATAACTTTGAGTTAGTAAATGTTCAACATGGAAATGTTTGAAAATGTATTTAAGAATATGACAATTCATAGCACTCCATAAATTTTCATCTCGTAAAATAATTATACGTTGCTAGGGAAATCAAAAATGTATTGTATTTTTTTTTTACCTCAGACATAAGCCATATTATTGTCGATATTAAAAATACATAAGATCAGTTTTTTATGCATTTTAAGTTAAAAATTTATTAAAATCACGAACATTTACAAACTTTGAGTTTTTTATTACATGTTTACATTAATAAAATCTTTCATATTTTAGCTAAGAATTAAATATTTAAGACAATATTCCTTATAAGAAGTTCATAATGGAACTAAAAAATCTAAAAATTAGAGGTACAAACACAATTTTTTTTTTCTTAGATTTGAGTCAATTGAATAATATACGCGTAATTATTAACAACCGGAATGTATATTATTTGTAATAATATTAATCGTCCCGGTATATTATAATAATTAACCGTGTGTATTATTATTATTTCTTACTTAATTTTGACCATTATTTTGAGTTGGCCATACTTGAGTGTTAGGTAGTTATTTATTTACCATTATCATATTTAACGGTTATAATTATTATTAATCGCTGCTCTCGTGCACAGTCATGTGTTTTTATTATCAGCTATTATAATAATTAAATTAAATATTTTCATAATTGACAATGTTTCAAACTTTTTACGTTAGTTTTTTTTTCGATTATTATAATTAGTTTAGAAGTTATATTATATGCTGTATTTATAAAATATAAAAATGAATATTTAACTACCTACTTTCCGCAATGACCTACACAATGTTTGCACGTTTATGGTGGTCAATCATAATAATATCATAGGGTCTGCGGCGAATAGTCCAGCGGAAAAACGGCCGCGGTGAAATATCCGGGTTCGAGTGTTATAACCGATTTATTATTTCATATTGTGCGAAACAATAAGTATTATCTAAATTTAAAATACTTATATAAATTAATAATTAATAGATTATTGAATGAATATTCGATATTATACTACACCGAAAACATTCTGCTTCTGATTATTAATTTACAAGCACGGGTTAATTGTCATTTAAACATTTTTTGAACATACTACAACGATACGTGATAGAATAGGATAGAATATATATTTTACAAACAAACAGATAATACAATACTTTAAATACATAACATTATTTTGTAATTAATATTGGTTTTAAAAATGTATAAGCTATAACAATAATAATATTAATAATAATAATAATAATAATAACAATAATAATAAAAATAATATTCAAAAACATAAGCAACTTATACTTTTTACTATGGATACGTCGATAACAATTATTCTGTACAATTTATGTTTTAAATATTTATTTTTCAAACATATTTACAGTCATATTTAAACAATGGTAAATAATAGTAATAGATAATAATAATAATAGTATCTCGTTACTGACGTACTTACTCTATCGTGCGTGTAATAATATCACCTGTATTTTTTCTTACCACTATTATATCGGTTTACTACATTTTAACAAAACATATTTTTAAAAGAACTAACAAAGTACCAGTAATTTATGCAACATATGAACGAATACTAAAATATAAAAATCGGTTCTAGATACTTTTTAACTGGGACCGTATTTAGAGAGTGGTTCGGGTGGACAATTTTCGGGCGTGTAACTTTTTAGGAGCGCCGAAAAAATGGTTAAAAAATGTATTATTGTTATTATTTTTTTTTTCATATCGTGTAGTGATTTCCAAATTATATGTCATTCCTTCTATACTTTATTATGATGTATTTATTATTTTACATTTAAAATTATAAATAAAACATAATAAAATATTATATCGATAACAATATATGTTGGTTGCTAGAATGAGTTGACTGTCGATTATGTTATTTTAATATTTATGAATAATACGTTGCCTCAGTAATACTAGCAGGTGGCCAAAAATAATATTTTTGGAAAAATAATATACTATCACAGAAAACAATCTTCTCTTATTTACGAAAACGACGAGTTACTGTCAATAATATATATTCGTGTTTTAAAAAACTTATTTTATTTAAAAATATTATTACGAACGCTGCCTTGTTATATTAAATTTTAAGTCACAGCTTAAACTAGGTGTTACCATTTTATCCATTAGGAAATGTTTTGACACCTACAAATGTGCTGTTGTATTATAATGTATAAGAATTTAAATAATTGATTTTCCTCTTGTAGCTCACTGCTAGCTAGTTTTTGTTTTTCGAGTTGTGTATTCGTTTTTATACATGGCTTGGTAGAAATGAGCCACAGAAGCAAAACACGTAGTGGCGTTGCTAATAAAAAACGTTCATTAGATGTCAAAAAGAGACATAATAAAGTTATTAAACAAACTATAAAAAATTAATGTCACGTTTAAAAGTAAGTTTGTAGCTCTATTTAAATATACTACACCACTAATTAAATATAATAATATAATATTATATAATATGTGTTTATTAGTACTTTAAATAATTAGAAGCTAAATGAAAACTAAAATTATAGGTTTTTTTAGTTGTAGTGGGATAAAATTATTTTTTCATGTGAATTTCAGTGTAGATAATGATAAATATAAAAATAATAGAGTTCATTTCTAGTGCAATTAGTGTGAATAAAATTAAGTTAGGCAGGGAATGTCGCTAAAATAGTTGTAGCCGGAGTGCGCCAAAACACTAAATATATAATTCTGTAATTACCTATTAAAATCTAAAATTTTAATTTCTTATAAAAAAACACGTTGTAATACAAATAGATAGATGTTAAAAATTAACTATGAGAACATAAATAAATATATTTCTACTAATTACTCACCATTGTAACTTGTAAGTATTGATAAAGCGTTAGGATTTATTTGAAAATCATTTATATCAACGTTTTAACGTTAGAAGTGTTTATAAAAAATAGAAATAACCTTGTAAAACGAATATATTTGTAAGTGCAAAACAACAGACGTGTGTAATCTTCAATTTCGGCTACTGTCAAGTGTAGGTACAATATATTTGTTCATTGAACATGACCCGTTTCATATAATATAAAACGCCCACCACTGAGCTTCAAGATGTTCAATTTTTGAATACTTTGCCGTAATCATTTTACTGAGGGTGGTAGCGTAGTGACCTCGATAATAAATTTAAATGTTCTTTATATTTATTATAAATAGTTATTAGTTATTGTAAAGTATACTTTAAATAAACATAAACGAGTAATAGTATAATGTGTATTTAATACTCAATACAAAATTATTACTATTATACGGAAAATTTACGTAAATGGTACCTTTAATTTATTTTGATAACCAATCTAAACTATTTTCTTCATAAAATACTACTACAAAATAATTTTTGTCATTTATTATCAGCTGTTATTAATGGAAATGTTTAACATTATACAATGTACATATTAGAACCAAGTAGGTATTATATTAATGCCTATAATATATATTCTATGTACTTTCTTCCAATTATATATGGTTATATATAGTGTATAGTATACATGATTTTTTTTAAATTTAAATTTCAGTAAAGAAACAAAAATAGTTGAAAAAATATAAAAAGAAAACAAGCTCCAAGTATAGCATAGCCTTAGAAGCACATTTATATTTAATCTTGAATTATTTCCAAATACAAATTATTTGTCAAAACTATTGGTTAGTTTTTCAGTTTTAGTTTCAACACCTAAAAGAAGATTTTTCTTAGATTGTAATGAGTAAAAAGTTATTTATTGAAATTTAATGAGAAATTTAGATTGTTAGAATTAGTGCTAATAAGATGTAGACATAAACAAATTAACATTATTCTGAAAAAAATAATTTTCAAGATTGCAAAGAAAAACACAAAACAATGGAATATTTTATTTTTTATTTAGGTTTTTTTCTCTTCTAAATTGTTTATGCTTATTTAAATGATTAATTTATGTGAAAATCGCAATTGTATTATTTTATTTATATTAATATTTTATTCTTGTTACTAAAATGATATATTAAGAAAAATTGTCATTCGTAGATATTATAAGAATTATTTAGTAAAAAAAAAAATTACCATTCAGCAATATTATTGGAAGAATGAGATTTTATCATATCCTATATGTTATAGATAAATAAAAATTAAAGCTATCTCCAATCGTGATCAGCTAAGATCTTGTAGGATTCAATCGTATAGAATTATTGGACATGCTTAATATATTTTATCACTCTGGATTGGTTATGATTTATTATAATATTTTCATTTGGCAACAATATATTAATAACGATAATTATAATAGCAATAACAGTTTTCCAGCTTATTATCGTAGAGAATAACGTATTGCTTACAGTTGTGTTTGTCGTCATTGACCATATTTCATACCTATTCCTATTCTTTAGAACTTTTTATAATTCCCAGGCGTTTTCATCGGCTTTTGTGACTACAAACAAATATAATAAAATACACAACGAACAACTCGTGATCAAAAGGGAATTTTCGTCTATAATATACACTGTTGAACGGCAGCGACTATAGGTTAGATTCTATATTCGATATTTTTCGCTTTGTTACGCATATAGAATAGTATAAAACTATAAACACAACATTATACTGTTCTAAAATACGTAGATATAGCACTGTTGAATTATTTATGCATGGTTATTAAAAAAATATTGTAATGTATTTCTCAGTGTGTTGTGCACTCATGTGAATATGACAGTAGAGTGATACTTCATATTAAAATATACACCGTGAAAACTATACATAATAATATCATCACCATCATTACTACGCCTGTTTAATGTCGACATATCGATGCGCCCAGTGGTGGATCCAGAGGGGGGGAATCAGAGCGATCGCCCCCCTCGTTTTCTCACAAAAAATAGTTTGAAGTCTCTGATTTTAGTTTTTTTTTGCAATTATGAATATCACTATTATTAATATTACTATAAAAAGATTTGTTTTTCTGTACGAGACTGTGGAAAGTAACATATATACGTACCTAAATATATACTTTATCAAAATGAATGTGTGCCCTTTAACCCCCCCCCCCGGTTATCTTTGTCTGGATCCGCCCCTGGATACGCCAATGCATTGACTGAGATTCCGATATATCTATTTTTTTGCGAAACGCATAATATCACAGAAGAGTCGAATCGGTCGTTAATATTTTGTTTAATCATTTTAGTAGTTGTAATATATGAATTGTGCAGCTATATAATTACGTTCCGTTATGTGAGAAGATACGTTTTGTGGGATTAGTCACATTAGGTAGTGTTTAATAATATAGTATCGGTACCTACACATAACGTAAAAATATTGTTCCTTTTTAACAAATTTACTGATGGGCATTCGCAATTAAAAACATACAACGAAGTCACATTTGGTGTGGCTCCACCTACGCAACACGGCTCAAATAGATTGATAAGCAGATATATAAATAAGTTCAAATGAGATGGGGTATGTTATCTATTTGAAAAAAAAAATATGTGTTTGGAAACGTTGTAAAAATAAATAAATTCTATATGTATTTATTTTAAGACTATTTAAATTTCGATTTTATAATAAAAATATTATTTTGTTCAAAGTGTATGGAATATACACTCGATGTTTAATATACTTGATATTATACGTATCTCGTGGGTGATCCATATTACATATACACGAATATTTATATCTTGACTTTATATTTTATTAGAGTGGACGCAAATTTTGAGATTTCCGATTTACAGTATTATAGTTTCCTAACTGCAATTGTAATAAATCAATATGATGCGAACGCGGTTTTCAGCGGTCTGTCAAACACTGCTTAACTTTCCCTGCTACGATGGTATTTTATAGGTAGTCAGTAAATCGGATCGATTAGCGACGATTGTCATTCAATAAGTGAATGGAAAATGCATTTACATGCGACGCATACAAGACATATGATGTACATTATTGAAACGGTTGTAAAGATTAAATATTGACAGCTATAAAAATATTAAAAATCGTCTAAACTTCTACATTTCATTGATTGCAAGTACCTACTTAGGGTATTATAACTTAAATAAGTATTATACAAATACTTACTGTTAATTGTAAATACTTACCATCGTTAATATTGTGAGCTTTATTTGCCAAGCAAAATGGTTTTTAGCATTTTTCTCGAACATATTATGTCTGTCAAACAATTACTACAAATTCGTTTTAGAATTAAATGTTTTAATTTCTTTTTTTTTTTTAATGTGAATCGTATAATCTATTTGCATGTACACAACCATTTTTGTGTGAGAGAATTGCTCTGAAAGTCGCTCATCAATATATATTGCAAACCGAACACTGAATATGAAATTTTAAGGTAGGTAGGTCCCTTGTGTAGAGTTAACATTATAATATATGATAAGTAAAGAAAACTTTCGGAAAACCTTGCATAAAATCTTATTTGGGTATGTTGGAATTTATTAGAGAAGTAATTTTCAAAATTTATAGTCCAGTACTTTTAGTTTTCCTCAAAATGATTATGAAAAGAACCGTTAAGTTTACGCCAAGTCCAATATCTAAAATATTTAGTTGTTCTTTGTTCAGAACTTAATAGTCTTTTACATAGTATATAATACGCTATTATACCGACAGTTTATTTTTATATCGTAAATAATATCATATTATGATGTCAGTTTCTAACGAAATTTTAATCGTTTTAGCGTTTAATTTATAAATTCAAAATATCTTATTTTTCATATTTAATTTTATTGATATTTCAGTTTCTTTTATATTTCTAAACCAGAAAGATTAAAAAGACGTCAACTAAGAAAGGGTCTTTCCAATATATATATATATATATATATTTTTTTAACGCAACGTTTCCTTTTGTAAGACGAAATTGCTCATGTTAATATTTCATAGTTTATGATTATATTATTTGATTGTGATAATCTTTTTTTGCCACTTCTTATGATGACTAAAAAATATGAGTTTGGAAGCTGTTTTTAAACAAGATTAATTTTTACAAAATTTAAATGGTATTTAAATGCAATATCAAATCTTAGAGTATAATAAAAAGTATAACACGATATTATATTATAATGTCATCATACTGTGCTCGGTGTTTTTGAAATTCAATTAAAAATTACTATGGTTATGGCAGATATATAATATGACATCGTTTCCACGTCCTATGCATTACAGTCATCTTCGCACTTACCAGTATAGTGTTATATAATATACATAATTATAATAATTATTATTTTGCAGTAAACTCAATAGGTGCATTAAGTTACAAATACGACGTACTTCACTAGATTGTTTTGCAGAACGCTTATGAATATTGTGCATGTGTTGAAGCACGTGTGTTTCTGAAATCGTCATCGGTGTCGTCGAAATTACAGAAATTAAATCGGAGAACTCGATAAATGAAAATTTGAATAATCAATTTCAATCTTGTTGCATTTGTTTAACCACAATGTTCTATTATAATATATCATTTAGTGCGTAATTTCATTCATTTTTGCTCATACTTACGACTTACTGTGTTAATTACGTGCATTAAGCAGTGGTTGGCGATAAAATAAAAACAAGTGAAATGAAAAACTCACAAATTTGTTCTAACAAGCTAAAAATAAAATGTACTGACTTATTTATTTGCATTATATATTTTTATACTTTTTCAAATTTATTTGTTCAGAGATAAAATATTAAAAAAAACTTTTGTTTTATATATTTAGATTTTCATTAATAAATAGTGTAGTATTTTTGGATGTTTTTGGATAATCTGCTAAAGATTTAGAACTGCGGTGAGTCTCGTGCAGTATTTTTCTATTCTTTTCAAAGATCTAAAGTATTTACAATAAAGTAAAAAAAAAATTTTTCTTTGTTATAGATATTATAGACCTCATTAGTCATTCCAATCAAAAAATATAATCGCAAATAAAATAAGCGAGTTTTGCATTTGATTGTAACTTATATTGTTTTTAGATATATAAAAAAATATACGTACTTCCTACCAATTATAATAATATTATAATACAATTATCCTAGTGTAAAAATTAATGTATTACGTAAAAATACTTTTTTTAATTATAAATAAATTCTTGTTTATCTAAAGAACTATAAAACATATTTTACATTTTTAGAAATTTAAATAGCACATTTTAGAATATTCAATAGGATTATTGTATGTTCTATGCAAATATACGCGCAATTGCACACATATAATTATTTTTAATTATGTTCTTAATGCATTAAACTCACAGCTCTGATTCTACATTACATATTTATAAATATGTATAATAATTGAGTTATACTGCAAAAAAATATTTTTGTTATGTAATAATACATGAATACAATTAAATTATTAACTGAAATATTAATTCATACAACTTTTTATATACAACCATACTATATTAAATACTAAAGGACATATTTTTATTATGATAATAATATTTATGTTTAAACAAGCGCAATAGTATTAATACATTTTGCTATAGTAAACACAATTAAAAAGAATATAATATGTAATAATACTATACTGATATATTTCCGGTGTCATATGAGAATTATTTTCGTGAAGAGAAAAGTGACCGGATTCAATAGATATATACTGCAGTGGAATAATACCTATAGGCTATAATGAGCGAACATTTATATAAATACGTGTTTTTGGTTATACCAAAATACTGGTACGTAATAAGTACATTGCTACGAGTTTAGAACTTATCTATTGTCCAATATTTAGCATTATCATGTTAACTGTATTATTATATAATATTATAATATATGTAGTGTGTATACATGCAATATACACTATCATTCGTACATTGTTATATATACATGCAATGTTCGTACTCAATTATATATTGTTTGAATAAATATTCCTGGAAATAATGAATTTTACTCTCACATTTTTTTTATACGTCTTGATTTCTTGTCGCATGATTTCACATTATTAATTTTGAAATGCGATGGCCGAAACACAAATATTTTCATATTTTGTTGTACAGTATAATATTGTAGGTATCCATAATATTATATATATAACTACTAACCTAACCGTTATCATATTATAAAATATCATGCTATAATTTTAATTCAATTTTTAGTTTTAGTTTTTTTTTTTTTTTTAGTAATAATATAGGTGAGTAATGCATATGTCCACAAGATTAAAAAATTATAACGAACTACAAAAACAATTTATATGATAAATGTGTCATAAAATAATGGAAAAGTGAGGCAACAAATAACAGAAAAATTCAATGAAAAAAAAATTAAAAAACATAAATTATATTTCAAAATATTTTGATTTTAATCTGCGAATTATATACTTATATGTATTAGAATTATAGAATAGGTAATATATTACTATTAATGATAGATATTATTAATAAATAATAAATAATGTAATAATATGGAAACATCAAATCGACATGCTCTTCACCGATACGGAATTATCCAAAGGAACATATCTTATTAACATTTTTTATTCATTAATTAAAGTTCATACATTCATAAAATATCATGTATACTAAATTGATTTTTATTTATTTTTTTCAATTATTATTTTGTGATCCGAGTGAAAAAAGCTCTCGGAGACGATTATAATTCAAATATTGATGTTGTAAGTACATTTAGGAAAAAATATTTATTTTTTCAACGTCATTATATTTTCAAATTTTGCAGTATAATAATTTTATTTGAATTCAGAAAAATATTAAAACACAAAGAGAATATATATTTGGTCAAAAATAGATTCGTCATAAATTGCTCGGTGTATACCTATATTTTGTATTTACTGTCATTTTCTAGGAATTCAGATATTATGTATTGCACTACACCTACTTAATAAAATCGTAATTTCCAATTTGTTTCAAAAAAGTAAATAACAGTATGAAATTTTAATCGTGACGAACTTTTCAAAAATATTAATTCAAAAGAACACATGAAAGAACTCTGTTACTTAGAATACATAAATTAATTATGATTATATTATTCCTAATATTTTTTCTAAATTTATTTTTCTTTTTCTGTTGTTATAATAATAAATATCACGACTGTCAAGACATTATTAATTTACAAAATAAATATAATTTACACCAATGTTTCAATAAAAAATGTAATTCATATTATGTAAAACAAGAACAAAAATATAATAAATGTAAATAAAAATCATAAATATATATATATATATAAGCAGTGAAAATATATAACTTTTAACAGTGTATATTTCATATTCATTTTATTGTAATTTTTTTTTTAAAGAAACAAATTCCGATGAAAAACAAATATTATTTTAATAATGAAATTCAAATAACGCTCATTTTTTGTAATATTTTTTAATTTCAATTCGGTACGTTTTTGTAAGTTTTTTTTTTAGATACGCTAAACAAGAGTTTTTTTTTTTTCATACTGAATTTAAAAGTAAATAATGAGAATTTAAACTCGATTCTACATAGATTATTTTTGTTAAAAAAAATTGATAATTCACGAACTATTATTATATTAGCCTCGTATAAAAATCATGTTTTAAAATATATATACAAATAGTTGAAATTTAATTAAAAATATAAATATTTTCCAAAATATTTTTAAAAGAGTTTTTATCTACGAGTTATTTCTAAAAAATATTTAAAAATTTAAAATGAATATTTAACAAATTATAATATACTGCAGGATTTACAATTTAAAAATATAAAAAATATTATTAGGAAATATATTATTCTTAACAATATTTAAAACGAAAATGAAAACCATTGAAATTATACATTTCCCAGTTATCTAAGTAAATTTACGATTATTTAACTGTTGGTAAATAAAAGTTAGACATTCGATTAATTTATATTGAAGCCAGGAATTGGGAAGACAGTGAAAAAACATTTACAGCCTCACAGGTGAATCTTACCAAATTATATATATATATATATATAGAAGTATATATATTACACAGTTTGCAATAATATACAGATTTCATGTGGCAAGAACCTAACTTTAGGAATACTTTGTTCGATTTAAGAAATGTACTCGGCAGTTAACTTGTTCGCAGGGGCGTTGCTCACTACATACAGTAGGCTTACAAAATATAGTCGACTTAATTGGGTTGATAAATGGGTGTTGTGTGATCTCTGACCGAAGAAAGCTAGTCATTGTCGAGTAGGTTACTTAAAATCTATATATTGCAAACTGTATAGTATATATAAATGTATATACTTCTATTTATTTTTCTATTTCTATCCATTATATTAAAAAAAAAATTGTAACATTTTATTTATTCATTTACTCGATATTTAAATTTTAGGCTTTGGAATTTGTATAAGTCTTTGTATAACGATTATCAAGTACAAATATCATCAAGATTTTTTGTATTTCAATAGCCAACTGTTGAATTCATTAAGAATATCATTGATTTAATAGTAAGTAAATGAAAGTAATTTGGATTTTTTGTACTGCTTTCTTTCGAAAAATAATTATGATTTCAAAACGCCATTGCCTATGATGTAAATTAAAAGACTAAAGACAATAAAGCAATTGCAAAATTTGTTATAACCTTAAGACGACAAAAAAAAAATTAAAAATATGGTTTACAAGTCGCTTAAATACGTGTAACAGAGTCGTAAAAACAAAACTTGAACCAGATCGTTTAATAATCATTTTATCGCGAAAATCGGAATCGCAAGAACAACGCAGCAAGAGTCCAAACAGTTCGTTCACGAGTTGCTCAATCTCTATAAACAGCTAATGTTGATTTAGAGCTTTGTGTACTCCAGTATGGTTTGAATTACGATTAAAGTCTGCATCCAAATATAGTTATCGACACAACTAATAAGGTATGTATAGACACTGTTAAATTAAATATTTTAAATCCGCCACGTAAGTCAGTGTTTTCTGGAAACTCATTAAATTCAAAACACTTTTCACAAAACATTCGTAAATATAATTTTAAATTACTAATAAAATCTTTTGGAGCAGAAAAATTCGTCCGCGATCATTACTTAACAACTTTCCAAATTCAAGTACAAATTTATCATCGCGTAATCATCACTTTTACCGGTTCTCGACGCTGGATACAATTTTTTACAAATCTTCTTTATGTGAGACGAAGATGAGCAAATAGATTAACGATGTGATGCAATTCCAGCCATCAAATGCCATAATATATAGAGTTTGAAAAATTTTTTAAACCAGCATAACACCTTGATAAAATTGTTTAAAATCTCTATTGACAACTACTTACGGATAATACTACGGAATACAAAATATGAGCCAATAAAACATCATGCAGGACGCTATACGACGATCGCCTATACCATTAATACAGTTATCAACCAATCACTTCTAGTATAAGGGTAAAATGTAGAAAATCTACGCTTTTCGTGTGGTCATTTATATTTATTTATTTATTACTTAATTATTATTTATAATATGTTGCATGTTTATGAAGTAAGAATCCGTAAAAAATATTTGTTTTTGCTAAAGACGAAAAACCAAAATATATTATATTTCCTAAAGTACTCGAATAACATAAATTTATTAACGTTTATAGTTTTCATTAACCAAATTGGTTTAAAAATATAATCTTTTTTTTTTTTGTTCTTTGTTTTTTGTAATATTATTTCTGTTGTTAATTTTTATTTACCTTTATTAATATCTTGTAATTTTAATTGTCGAAACTAATTGTTAACAAAGTTTCCTTAATAAAAAAAAAAAAAACGTTTAGAGTTAATAATATTAATGAATTAAAGGAAAAGGGACGCATATAGCAACCTACGCAATGTACAAATATTTAAAATAAAATATTTAAAATGTTTATAATTTAAATAAACTCTTCTTAGCCCGGACAACGCCGGATAATTCAACATAATATATATATATATATATATAGTGAAATCTAGCAATAGCAAAGTATTGTTTGGTCAGCTATAGTGTTTTATAAAAACAATTAAAATATATTCAAACTTTAATTTAATTTATTTAAAAGACATCGAGGCTGCAGGAAGCCATTTATACAAATTTATCACATAATTGAATACGTACGTGTTTAAACGTATTTTTATTAACAATACAGAGAATACCGACGAATTAACGAAACCGTTATATGAGTAAACAAATTCAATACATTATCATAATAAAATATTATTTTTAATAAATCAATAAAACTAAAATACCTCATATATAATAAGAATTATTTTTATAATATTTGACGTTTATAATATGTAATTCGAATTTTATGCACCTACAATTTACATAAATGGCTTTACAAGATTAAGGTCTTCTTTATTTTTGTACATTAACTGATGTTTTAAATAATTTAAATATTAAATCATAATTCCTCATTGAAGTCCAGCTTGAATCACAAAAATGAAATGTTTTAGTGAAAAAATAAATTCTAAAAGCAAAACAATATGATTAAAAACATTTTTTTTTAAATAATAAATGAAACTACTAAACGTTTGATTATAGAAATAAATAATAAATAATAAAAATAAAACTATATCGAAAACAATTTGAAAATTTATGTAAATACTGGATGATTTTTTTTTCTATCAAACAACATTTATTATTTCAAAATCTATTAACGTTTTAAAAATAAATTGTTTACGTAATTTATTAATCAACATTAAAAAAAAAAAAAATTATATTTATTAATATTTTTTTATCTTTATAATTTTTAAGTTTTTTTAGTTTCACTATTGCAGAATGGCAATATATATTTTTGATTTCATATTTTGAAGCAAATTATTTTTCTGAGTATTTTAGCACATAAAATCGAGTTATAAGTATTTAAAGTTATTTAGTTATGGTAATTGGAGTAATAGATCAATATTATCCGGCGACACTTCTTTATTCCGATCAACAAAACTTTAAATCTAGTTACTTGTTCTAAATTAAAAACGTATGTAATCATACAAAAAAATGAAAACTTAAAAAAATTATAACGATACAAAATAATAAAAATAATATTTTTTTAATGTTGTTTTATTTCGACTGGAAATTAAGTGAAAAATATTTTTTAAAAAAATGAATAGATTTTGAAATAATGAGTGTTTTTTTTTATAAAATAATCACACTGTAAATACTATATTCAAATAATTTATAAGTTATTGTGAGGAAATAGTTTATTTTTTGCTGCCTATATATTTTACTAATGAAAATAATTGTTACATCGGAGAATTTACTAATAAATTATTAGTTCTAATGATACAAGAATTAAATTAAAATATTTCAAAAACATCAAAACTTGGTTTTTACATACGTATTTAGAAAAACACTCAAATCCATAATATAATTTTAAATATTTTTTATTAACATTTTTTTTTTTTGTCGATTTGTTGTACTATTGTAAACGTAATCAGTCTTACAATTTATAGTTCTGTGTGAACGAGACTAGAATGATAATCTAGATTATAGGTAGGTATTTCTTTTTTTTCCATTTTAAAAGTTGACGTGAAGAATTTACATGAATAGTTACAATTTACTACTTAGAATATTACTAACATATTTATTTATTATTTAATTGAGTGTAGTATTTTTTTTTATTCGATATAATATATATATATATATTTATATACATATCATAGGATGTGTTAGTCAAATAATCATTCGTTTCTATTTATAGTGGATCATTCGAAAAACCAAGAAATATTATTAATATAACTCGAGAACTATTCAGTTGGATTATCCTGATCACCCAAATTTAATACTTCTCTCATTATAAGGAAATACAATGATGAGAAACGTGTAAATTAAAAATTTTCTGCAAGTTATCAAAACCCTGTTATTATATTCTAGAACCATTTTGTGAGTGTAAAAATATTTAAAAAAAAAAAAATTAAAAAAAATATATTTTATTTAAATGTATAATTTAGAGTTTACAATAATTAATTAAATATCTCCTCAACGATTCTACAACAAATTCTTTATTACCATTTTTTTTATTTATTTAAAAATGTCACATGTACCAAAGTGCATTTTAAATATACCTGCGCAGAAATGTTAACTTCCAGATAAAATTGTTACGAATAGAAAAGTATAATACCGATTATAGTATAAAACTATGTACGTAAATTATGTGGTCAACAATTGTATGAAGTGCAAATTATATTACGTGAATACAATGAGTGTTGTACGCGCAAGTTTGTGTAATAATACTATATTGGTTGAATAATAATTTGATACTTTTTAAAAATACATAGATTACGATATACATTTATGTGAATTATATGTAAAAAATTACAAGACAATCTTATAATAAATTCAATTCAATAAAACCATATTATTATAAATCTACATTATGATTAAAATAATATCATATAATATTTATTAATAATGATAATTAATATTATTATAAGTTTTTCACATTTAAGAATTTGAGTAACTGAGGTTTTAAATTATTATTTATATTATTTTTTTAAGTAAAGCAATAAATCAATTATCTTTAAAAAAATATGCTGATATTACAGTGCTAAAGTGGGAAAATATAAAATGCATAAAATAATCATTCATCGAAACTTAAATTATTAGATTAATACTGATTATTATTCTTATACTAAACGTAATATCTATTTAGCTACAAAATAAAAATGTTTAATTATCATCGTTAGAAATTCAAATAATATTAATATTGATGTCCAATAGAAATATTGAAGAAAATTTAAAATTCTCATAAAAGCCTATTCTTTTATAGTTTTATATTAATATTGTTTGGATTAAAAATTATTATAGTAATTAAATTGAACATTTTCAGAAACATTATATAGCTTGTGTATTTCACAACGGTAAAATCGCGAAAAAAAAGTAATTTTGTACAACACAATAATCATATTCTTTGACAGTTTTATTTTTTTTTTTTTTAGAACTATTATATAAAGTGTTTTATAAATTGGTAATTAAAATTCAGAAATACCTGTTTTATACTTGTACAGTTTAATTACTACACTTTAGAAAAATACAATGTTCGCTCTTGTTTTGTTGCAGCTGTTTTATGCCATGTTCCCATCAAAGTAAAATTATTATTACAAAGTGAAAATATTCTCAAGTAAGTAACCACTATAAGCATACGACACTACACTTTTATATTTGCACAACAATATTGCATTTCGAAAAAAATGTACAGGTAATATCAAATTTATCTGAAGGATATAATAAAAAATTATTTTGAATATTGTTATTTGAATCGCTAAAGAATACGACTTCAAATATTACGACACTATAGCTGAGTATGGTGCAAATCCAAATTGAAAATCGCGAATGACACAATATTAGTGAAAATCACAAAGGTGCAAAATGTGCTTAACACTCCAAATTGTAATGCAAGTACTTAAAATTCCTTGATTATCTTAAATACTGATAAAAAAAAATCTTGTACACGTAACACTATGGGTCATTATGAATTTATAAACTATCGAACTTGGAAAGAATTATCCACATCGAAAAATATAGTATGTATATAATATAATCTCCAATAATAAAATTGTTTTAATTAAATACATTTACGATTTGCTGAAAATAATTTTATCTATATTGTAACTAAATATCTAGTGTAATTATAACTTATAAATAAATAAAAGGGTTTTTTTTTTACAAAAAATATTACAATAATTTATTTTATTTTATTAATAAAAAAAAAAGATATAACAGAGATGTTATGCTATTGATGAGGAGTGCGAAGGGAAACTCCTCACTAGTTTGTTTCCTCTAACAGTCTAACATATATTAGGTGCTTAATCGCCTCTAATATTGTTGGGTGATTTATACTTGTGGTGACGACAAACAAACTAATAAATATGTACGTTATTAAAAAAAAGGAGTAAATGAGCACGACATAATATAAAAATAAAAAAATCACTCTGTGTTCTATGAAAAATTATCATGATTATTATATTCATGTACACACAGTATAGAGAATATTGTGTATATTAATAGAAGGCATTCGCTAATTTAAAGAATTTGAAAATATTGGTTTTACGTAATCTGTAGTCATCATAATTTTAAAAAAATTTAATTTTTCATTATTTTTTATTGTAATTATTATTTTTTAAATTTTACCTTTTTTTCAATTTCAACCATACACATTTATAAAACAATTACAATATAATTCCATATTCCCGAGAAAAATGTATTACATTTGTTATTGTTATTTGATTTATTAAAAGTATTGAAAGTCATTATGAATACTAATATACTATGGACTATGGAGTATCACAAAGGTTCTTCTCAAAATATTTGTATTCTATTCTACTTTTCTAAAATTTAAATACTTATAACTAATTTACCACACTTACTTTTATCCATAAAAAATAATTGATAAATATTATTTTTCAAAATATGAAATTATAAATGTATCTTGTCATTCAAAAACGTAAAATTTCTTAAAAACCCGATAGTAATAAAAAATATATTATAAAATTAATTTTGTTTTTTTAACGAGTTTCAATTATTATGATATAAACGAGTCAATATTTGAAGTCAGTACATTCAACGACAGCCGGAGGACACTGAATTCTCAGTTAATTATAATAATATAAATAGGGAAAAATATTGACTTTAGTGGTTATAGTATAACATTAAAGCAATATATACATGATGCTGAACAAACATGAAACAGTCTATATGAAAGAACATATTATTATAAGACACATTATTATTATTCTGCAGATTTTTTATACGAGTGCCACGTTTTTTAAAATTCTTTTAGGCTATACGATATCTTAAATACATAGTGAGTCAGTAGCATACTCGAATTGTGTAAGAGCGATTTAAATAATTTCTATTCATAACGAACTGGGAAGCAATATTATTATCACTTTTTAATTTTCATAGTAAGGTATTATAATCATAAACTATTTGAGGCATTGCGTATAATACATTTTAAGACACAATATTCAAATAAATAACAATACAACTGTACAAGCTTAATACTTATCATGACATTTAAAATTAAAATATCTAAAATCTTAATTACGCCATTTAAGTAGAGAACTTGTTACACACTTGGAACAATTAACCAATAATTACTCATGTTTAGTATTATTATGTACTTCAAAAAATCATAACATTAATAAAGAAAATTCAAAAAATATAAAATAAATAAATTAAGGTCACTTTTTTTTTTTTTGAATCTCAGCACAAGTTCATCGAGACTCATCGTAGTTTTACTGTAAATATCGGAATTTTATCATAATTTGTCTATACTATTTTTACCGTCTCTGTGAAAATAACTGTGAAAATCGACAAATTACCTCTTTAACAGCTGCAGCAACGAGATCGAATTTCCGATCAAAAATGTCTATGACGAGTGAACCTCACAGAGTACTCTTCTTTTTTTTATTGGGATAGGGTTGCCCACGCGTTTTCGTCTATCATATTCACTATATACATGCCTCTTTCTGTTCAGAGTGTTGTTATCGAAAAATCAACAGGTAAATATTCTCGAATATAAGAACGGAAAATAATGGATTCTCATTTTAACGGAATAATATATGACGTGTTGGTATATGCGTAGGCATATTGTAGAGTTATAATATTAAACTTTGAAAATCCAAAGGTAGGGAAATTATGGAAATTCTATAAACCTATTTCTATTATATTACAGTCCAATTCAAAAGATAAAATACTTCCTATTGCTATACCACAATGTGTCCCAAAAGATGTACTGTATCAATTCAATTACATATATCCAATATCCATGGTGAATAATTACATCAAAATAAATATGAATGTAGTTTTTTTTCCAACAATAATTTTCTTAATGATTACTGTTTTAAAAAAAACTGCTTTTATATGTATCGTCAAATACCACACAGTTTTACAGAGACTTTTAAGATGATACGAGATTTTCGGGATACGACAAATGACAATAATGAGACTGGTCTTACAATTTACATATATAGGCTGCTGTAACCCACAGAAAAATTACAGATTATATTTTATCTTCCAAATTGAATTCCTAGTAATAGCATTAAAAGCCCATTGGTTCGTATGAAATAAAAGCTTCACTACGACACGGGATTACCATACCTATAAAAACATTGATAACATATCCATTAAAAAAATCTTCAATGACAGACTAAATAAGCCCGAAAGAGCTGTCCACTTCAAAATCCGTGAAAAAAACATCAAGCTATAGATTAATACAACATTTACCTTCCACCGCCTATCTTCCTAGAGAGCAACTAATAAATAATGTATTTATTTTGTAATTATAATATTTATTATCAGTAATATTTGTAAAACACAAAAAAAAAAAAATATTTTTTTGACATGATTAATTGAATAATACAAAACAAAGGTCATATTATTTAATAATTAATTTAAATACTGAATTATCAAAAAATGTAAATTAATATTATTCGATCGAGTTTACTTTTAAAATATTTTAGCAAACAAATAGGTACAAAAACTTTTTGTTTTTAATTTAATGATATCTAAACTAAATATTATATTTTATAAATACTAATCGTTTTAGGTTTCGGTAATAATTTTTCTAAAATCGTACTTCCGTCATTTTTATTAGAAAAAAAAACGCGTTGGCCACAAGGGTAAACACAACGTGACGTCTTACGTTTATGTAATGTATTGTAATATATGGCCAATAACGTGAAAACTGATTCAGTGGCATGCTTTATTAAACTTCACAAAAGTAATTCACAGCTCTCCCGTACAATATTATCGTGTCAGAACTTACGGACGCGCTGTTGTGGTATAGTGTATACAATGTACATATTATGATAAATCGCTCGATAGCTGTCGAGCAAACATTAATATAATTTAATAGTTGTATACTGGCTGGAGGATGACTTTTATTTTGTCAACGGTTAAGTTTTTATTTTTCAACGAGTTAATGTATTAGTATAATGATATTATACCCACGTAAAGTTATTTCGGTTTTTTTCCTGTAGGATATATAGTCGTTATATTAATAAAACTTGCATTTCTAACATGTTTTATGAACCTACTCGTATTATTATATTTCGGTATTATTTATATAACGTGAATTTATTGTGTCAGATCACATTTTAATCTATCTCACGTACTTTTCAAATAGCTTTCAAATATCATGATAGAATTTAAAATTAAAATATAAATTGTCATTGCATAGTAACTTTTTTTAACGCACCAAAATATCGTTTTTTTCAGCGCATATTATTAATAATTAACCCAATTTTTACAGAATTTTTCAACCCAATTTCCAAGTGTGTGAAACGGTAATTTATATGTACTAATGCAGCGTCCTTCAATAATCAAATATCTACAAATACGGCTTATGTATTTTAACGTGTTAAATTATCAGATTAAAAAAATTATTTTGTATTCAACCTGTAAGTTCCCATAATTAAAAATACTTATATAAAAAAATATTAAAAAAATTAACTAATAAATAAAGTGCATTACGTTAGGTAAATTACACACTAAATACCAACGTATTAAATTTTATTAAAAATTATTTTATAACATTTGTTGCCCTTCATCTTTTATGTAATAAGTCTTAAACTTTCCTTGTTAGGTTTGTCACAATTTTATAGTATATAGGTACATCAATCCTCCCCCTCCCCCAACGGACACATCCCAAAAGCATATTTTTTTAGAAACGGAGACATTTTCTTTACTTTTCAATGGAATACTGTTTGTAATGACACAATATAATATAACTTTACTACTTTTATATTATGATTTAATAAGGTATTATTATTAATATAAATATTATTGTTGTTATTTTATCAGTCTGTATATGATACATACTACATTATCTGTTTATATATTTAATATTTAGGTTCTACTTGAAAATGGGTTTTCATTATTTTTATTTTTGTGCGCAAACGGGTATTTTAAAAATTTATAAAAATTAGCATTATTTTTGAAAATGAGTATTCACCCTTTTATCTATACAAGTTGGTAATACCTACTAAATAACGGTTACATAGAAAGAAGATTATATTAATATTATTTTTATATTCAATTTTCATAAAATTTACTCGAAAATAAAAATATTTTTTTTGTTTTATGGTGTGAGGCACGATGAAGGCATTATTAATTTAATATATTTTGATCTGGCCTCATAAAAATGTTTAGTTTCACATATAACTTGAATTATTCCAACTACATTATAACCCATAGTTTAGTAGTAAATATATATTCTAATTAAGGATGTATAATATGAAATTTTAGGAACCTGCTTATAGTTTCGGAATCATGGTCGTCTTATACATTTGTTTCCTACCCGTGGTCCAAGCAAACTGAACAGTAAATGGGGTTTACTGGTTATTACAACTTGTATTTATATGATCGATAAACAAATACAGTTCACCTTACACTTTGATGTTGATATCGGCTGCTTTTTACAACTAATTTCAGCAAAAGTTAAATAAACGTAACGCACATAATAATATACATTAATATGTTAAATGACAAATGATAATTTA
Organism: Rhopalosiphum nymphaeae; assembly: GCA_036289425.1. Lineage (NCBI taxonomy): Eukaryota > Metazoa > Arthropoda > Insecta > Hemiptera > Aphididae > Rhopalosiphum > Rhopalosiphum nymphaeae. The sequence continues at coordinate 8,167,867 of JAZAQC010000006.1, read as the reverse complement.
CTTGTTTTTTATATAATATCAAAATGCAAGAATTAGGCTAAATGAATATTGGATATATATACGATTTAAAGTGTATTATTATAGGATGGCAAGTAATGTTAAAGTGAAGATTATAATATATTTATGTTTTTGTTATAAACATAAATAGACGTAAATCGAAAATTCTGTGCTTGATAAAATGTATGTACTCTCTGAAAAAATAAATTCACCTTAGTAAATTATTTTTTAAGCCAATTTAAGGTAAACCACCCAATATTCGCTAATTATTCTATATTTCGTACATATATGTATGTATAAATATATAATTTGGAGTTTATTAAATAAAGCGGGTGGCCCAAATTTATAGATATACTTCAATAACGCCTAAAATGCTTTAATAATTTATTGTATTGTTAATATAACAATAAGCAACGTGGAACATTTGTTTTCAGACATTAAGCTTTACACAAGTTTATTAATATAATTAAATTGAGTATTTAAATTTACGTTAAACGGGTACATATATTTTATATCATCACTCCTCTATAATATAGGTCACCATTAATATAATGAACCTAAAAATAATATTTAATTTAGAATACACCAGACGAACTAGTGGAGATCACTTCTACATCACTTTAATTTTTAACTTTAAGTATTACTGTTATGATTCATATCTATTTTAACAGTGTTCTTAATAAAACCGACCCAACACGATCAGTAATAATGTACATTATATGCATTGTATTATATATCTAGATTCTATACCGTAAAAAAATAAGTAATTATAAACAATAGGAATAATTTACTGTTTTAGTGTCAGCTTATTAATTTAAAAAAATTTCAAGATATACAATACCGAGATAGTCAATTTTTGTATAATAATTTATTACATCAGCATATACGCATAATTTATAAATAAACAATAATATTTCATTTACATTTATATTTTTTGTATTAAAGAGTTTATAAAAAGCGTTTGATCTTAATATTAGTATTCATTAAATTTAATAGAGACTTCATTTAAATTATACTACTATACACTTTTATTTGAACATTTATAAACAGAATTACTTCGTGATTTTTAATCGATGGGTCGGCCTCCAAAATCTGTAATTGATTTTTAAGAAGTTTAACCTATATAATAACTGTAATTAAATGTAATTATAGTAAGTGAATAAAAGTATACGTAAGAATATCATTATACACAACAATTTAAAATTTAAAATTTAAGAATGAAATATTATTAATATTTATATAATATAATATGTACATCATGAATCAACCGATTTTGATTTGAAATATTCAGCATTTTCACAGACTGATTCTTTGTCAAATCCTATTAACTAAAAATCCTTCTAGACAATGTGTTCAATTTAAAAACTAATATAAAAAGTTGAATATTTTAATATATATTAATATTACAAGACGTCAATGGCGTTACCAGGGGGGTTCCCTGGGTCCGAACCCCCCTTAAACCGTGTCGTATCTTTCTAAAATAATAAAAACGTTTGACAAAATTGATTCAATTTAGTACAGCTTCTGGAATATTGTGATAATAAATATCCAAGTCCATTAAACATACATTGTAGTGCCCACAATCTCAATCTGTCCGTATATATGTTTGCAATATTCAAGGAATAAGAAACATTATGGGTACTGTAGAAGCATGCTATAACTTTTTAAATACTCCGAAACGACAACATTTTTTTAGTATGCATTTAATCTACCATTTTTTGTACAACAATTAAATGATCGATTTACAAAACATCGCTTGGATTTAATTTTATAAACTCTAAAAGTACTTACGGTAATTGTATTGTTGTTACAGCAGTATATACATTGTACATACCTTTATTTTTTACATTTAATTATCATTCAATTTTACATTATAATTACAATATTTAAATTAATCAACAATAAAATAATTATTAAATTTGCTTGCTACTATAAAATAATTATATTTTTGGACCCCACCCTCCCATAAAAAAAACCTGGTTGCGCCACTGCAAAACGTGGTTTATACATATTAACAACATAGCAGCTTTTGTTAGTTCAGTCAACCAATGTTTTATCACCACAAAAAAATGACTTAATGCTTCTTGTGAAGTATTATTTTTCAACCTTCGTAATATGTTTATTTTAAAATCAAAATAAGTAAAATAACTTAACCTCAAAATCTTGATTATATATAAGTATACATCTAATGGTGTAGAGATGAAATGAAAAAGGATTTAAAATAATTACAGTTTAAAGATAGGCTCAAATAAAAATTTTGGTTAAGCTCATGGAAATCGACATTTTTTTTGTTTGCAATATTGTTGTTGATAGTTACAGAAAATAAATTAATTATAGATCTGTATTTTATATTTGGTCAAAATAATGAAAATATTTGTGTTACAAATCTATACAGTTTATATTTAATGAAGTTGAAGAAAAAAAAAATTCTCTGACATCATTTAATTTGTTACGTTCTTTATTCTTAACTACCTAAAGATTTTTTAAAACGCTTATATTGTTTACACATTGATAGTCATAGTTTGTCATAAATCTTTAATTCAGTAATATACCTGATAATATTATAACGTTTTATTAATTGAATTTATACATAGTAATAATATGATACTTGATTTATAATAATCGCGAGAAGAGTATAATTTAAAATTTATAAATTCAAAGTTTTCAATTAGTTATGGCTAAATGAACAGGTCTATATATTTTTATGTAATGTGAAAATAAAATTAATGTAGATTTATAACAGAACGATATGTAGGACGTTGGCAGATACAGTGTCGTTGACTGAATATCTTATTTCAAGATTCTTGTTGTTTTTCATAAAATATGTGGGATAATTATTGAAAGATAAGACTATAATGACAAATTCAAATCAGTTTTTAGAAATCATAGAAATATATCAATTGTTACGACTGGTATATATAGGTACTTACTTTGAGCGAAAATAAGAACGTTCTTATGTATGGCGTGTGTGTTAGTTATAGTTTGTATGAGTACATGGGTGCTGAAGTTACACGTTTTTTATTATTTTTGTTGGCTGTCACACACACACACACACACACACACACACACATATGTATATATATATATATATATATTACAAAAACAAATCTCGTCATCTGAGAATAAATATATTTTGGAAATGTGACGATGTGTTTGTTGAATCCCATTCGAATGATTCGATAGTATTATTGTTATATAAAAAAAATATTTTATAATATTGCCATAACATTTGATACTTCAATATTCCTTTTTTGCACGTTTTTCTAAATACTCAGTCATAGGATGTTTTTCAAAATTAAAATAACCAGAATATAAATCAAGGGATTGATTATCAGATATTCGTGTCATACGTATTATACACTGTCGATCAATTAATATACAAATATATTTCTAAAGATTTAATTAGTATTAATAATTGAATGTAACCATTTAGTAATAATATTTTTTCATATCAGTAGTTTTTACATAAATCGGTTAATTTAAATACATAGTAGAATATGTAATAATAAATTACTTATTAATCTAATGCCAGATTGCATTAGAAATTGATTAATTTTATAGTTTTTTTGTATTTTATGAGCCAATTGTGGGCCACTAAACAAATTTATAGGAACATAAATTACATTACCCATGGGCCATCACTATTTATTCATTTTATATTTAGATATTACTCAGCATAACTTAAATACGTGAGTAAGAACATCAAAATCATAAACCTTAAACCATAATAAAACTAAAAGTAGTATAATAAATTAAATTTAAATACTCGACGTATTTTTAAACACGACATAAATAGCTTACCTATGGAATTATTGAAATTGTATGATTTAAAGCTACAATAAAAAATAAACAAGAAGTAAAAGATTTATGAAATATTTTAACATTCAACAATATTACAAATTATGATAAGAAATCAAGAATTTAAATTTAAATTAACGTTCCGGAGATAAATATAATTCACTGATTTTCAAAATCTATTGCTAATCATAAACGTGTATTGAGTTACCAATCTGAATCTTAATAAACTATTGTTGTTGTTGAATTGTATTTATTATGTCTTATCCGACACTTGAAGAAATGTTGCTACAACAGTATCAACTATCAACCCGAGTCGCGAGATATATTCAAAAATTTTTAGCATGACATTAATATAATCATGTTCAAGTTACATAGAATCCTAAAGTATTTTATATTGTATACATGCTTTTATTATACATTTGTAATGTATTATTGATAGGACTAATAATGTGTCAGTGTGCGTATGACGACTACATTGTAATATACAGAGCGATACACTATGCATGTCAAATCCCTATTTTTTTATATGACTTATTTATTCAAAATTTGATTTATATAATTGAAATCTTTAAATTGTTTATGTAATTTAAGGCGTACCTGTGTTGATACATGTAATTGATTTTTTTTAAATTGTTGATGTTTTTAAAAAGAAATCCAAATGAGTAGATTTGAGGTTATTAGACTTTACATACTAAGGATAATATTAGGTTTAGAAGATATTTTGGCATAATATTAAAGAGGCTATGATGATTTGAAAATTACTGTACCTAATTAGTAATATTTATTTATTATTAAAATTCTATAATTCGTGAAAATTGTCTGAGTATAATAAATACTAGATTAATATAGTTCGTATATTCTATGCGAGCACAGTATTAAGTATTTTCTTTCTTTATATAATAATTTATAATAATATTACTTAATATTTTTTGCACTGTACGGAAAAACATTGAATCATTCATATATTTTTAATATTATGATTAAAATATATTTATCAATGAAGTTACTACAATAACGTAAATATATTATTCACTACAAAAAAAAAAAATAAAAATAGTTACGCTAAGGGCAGTCTACAGGTATGAAAAATTCTAACGTTATAGTATCGGCTTAATACATTATGCTATTGTCTGGTTTCCGTGGCAACTATAACGGTCATATAATAAAAATGTTGTATTTAACTCAAAAGCATATAAAAATTAAAAGAATTGGCCTAATGGAAAAAATATGATTGTACGCGATTCCCTCTTAAGTGGCATACAAAATCAATGTATTTAAAATTCTAAAATTATAACAATTTGAACGTGCACGTTAAATTATTATGTATTCACGAGACGTGACGTGTGAAGTCAACGGACACCTAACAGATAACGATTGCTCAATTATTTTTAAGGCCTAGTTCTCATACTCACACATAATAATACACAATACACACCAACGAGTACATCAAAAGAAAACAGAAATAAGATACGAGCAAATATGCTACTTTAATATTGTATAGTCTTAAATCTATTTTTTTTTATTTAACATAATGTTAGTACTTTTTATGGAAGTGGTTGGGGGGGGGGGTTAATTTTGGAGTCATATTGTATATTTTTTTCATTAAAATGTGTTATTAAAGTTGTATTCTATATAAAAAAAAAAATACAATCACTAACTAGTTGTCAGTATAAGTTTTTTTACTCAAAATTGCTTTTAAAATATAAACTTTGTTCAAAAACATTTAATGTTATTTCAACTTTATATAGAACTATTAAATTGGCTGTATAGTTAAATAAAGCCCTCACAACACTCAGTTAGAATAAATGTATGAATTTCCGCATTGAGATAATATAATACGTTAATATTACATATCATTGCTAGTAACATCATGATTATACATGTAGATAAAAAATACTACAAGAATTAGATGCAGTTTTACTATAATAAAAATTACAAAATATACTATAATAATAATATTAAATTTACGTACTTAACATAAAGTCGTGTATCGATTAAATATATATGTATGTATAATATAAGCTATGTATAAACGCGCTTTGTATAGGTTATATATATATATATCCTTGTCCGTTTAAAATTGTATATAAATTATACGTAAGTATATCATAAAAAAACCAACTAGTGCTTTGTATTGGTTATTTACAAAAACTGACATTATTCTTACTATGTATTATAATCTATATTAATACGTATACTTAAAGGAACCGTTGGAAGATATTGAAGATTTAGGTACGGTCGAAAATCCAAAAATTCTTACTGAGATTATTGAAATTATTTTTGATGAATATTATTAATACCAGATGCCTTGAATATAATATGACACTTTCATAATAGCTATTATAAAAATAGGTAAAAAGTTATTTAATTTTTTGGTTGAAAATAAAAACTGTTGATAACTGTTATAATTATGATTAATAGTCTCTGAAATATACTTAATATTTTCATCTATATTTTCTAAACTATTTCAAATAAATATTTTACAAAAAAATTTTATAATTATATTTAAATGGATCTCATAAATAAATTATTATAATTTATTTATTAGTATAATTTTTTTATATAATATGTATTTACTCGTGCAAACGGCTATATCGCGATAAAAAGCAAACGTGAAAATCTCACTTTAAGAGTAGAATAACAGAATAATATCTTATAATACGTTGTTAAGTATATTATTAATTTAGTTTACGAAATCGCATTATATCGTATGAAGCTTCTGCATCAAATCCCCCATCCCATAGTACGAGAGATTAACCTACTTGTACTAGTTTCGACTCGCATACAATCATCGACATGACGATGGGTGCGCGCACACATAAACTACTTGATTATAATAATAGGTGTATATACATACACACACACATATATATATTATAACCAACGCGAATTCCTCTAAAGAAGATGAAACAAACATCGCGTCGATAGTTAAAATTATTCGATTCGAATAATCGTAGTCTCAAAACGGCATATCATAAATCGTTATCTTATGTATTAAGTCCATAATATGTATTTTAATATACCTCGGCCACGAAATTAATGACGATTATTATAATATTATTTTAAAAATGTCTCAATAGTCCTAAAATGGACAATTATAGTTACCTATAATATAAATATATAATTTATAAGTACTGTATAATTATTGTGATGATTGCTGTAAAAATGCTTTTTCGGGAATGTATTTAAATATTGTATTCAAATACTTTTAAAAATGTACGAGTATTTGAGACACATTTTTTAAATACGTTTTTTTTTTTTTTTTATCAAATAATAAACTATTTTAATTCGGATATGTCTTTCTATATCTTGCATTTATTAATTTTAAATATCAGTAAATCTTTGTTTAAGGGTTTTGTCAACCAAGTTTAAAACATTAAATTTGGAAGACAGAAAAGTTGTTAGAATTAATTATTAATACCTTTATGGAAACGTGTGTTTGTTGTTATATCTACATTATTATGTATTAATAAATAATGTTGAATATTTATTAACTAACTATTAAGTATTATATTTCAGTTTAAATAAAATAAAAATAGTTTTATAATTTAGTATAAATTTAAATTATTACGTATTAAAATAAACGTTGGTAAAATTTCAGTAACATTGTTCCAAATAATTGTATCAGTCATAATATTAGTAACAATAAATTATGTAACAACTTTAGATTTTGTTGGTAAACATTTAATTTTACAAAAATTTAAAATATTTTTAATTGAAAGTCAGAAAAAAATTATTCATTGGAAAATATTCAATCTAAAAAAATAGCATTTAAAATTTGAGTTTAAAATATGGAAAAAATATTTAAATATTAATTTTGATAATTTGATATAACATTTTACAACGCTTGTTATTATAATATACCTTTGATTATAACGTTACTATAGTATATTATTTCATAATAATGTTTTACTGGCAAGTACGTTGTAAATTCATTACTCATTCTTTGATGACAGATTTTTTTTTCTAGTTTCTATATATCTTATTTTTATATTTTACAATAATATATAGGTATAAACATGTTTCAAAAACATATAAAAAATACTAGGTTAAAGGTACCTTTGTGACAACTACAAGAGTAGGACAATATTTCTACATAAAAGTTATTTTTTCACCTCCATGTTTACTTTCGTCAATTTTGATAATGCACTATCTCGGGCTAATATTTTATACTTACATACCACGGCTGATACTTAAAGTATATAAAAAATATAATATACATATAATTGCGCCCTACGTATTTCAATTTTCTCATGTTATTTTCCACATGGTGTCAAACTGTAACCTTTTACTATTACACCTTTTATACGTACAATATTATTATGATAAGTCGTATCTTATGCAAAAAAAAAGTGTTCAATGGAGCCTTCTTAAATATTTAATAATGATGATAATGCTGATCGTTCTTTGTGTATCGTAGAAAAAATGTAATAAATATTTACTACTAATGTGCAAAAATGTTGAAATATTGAATAAACTTTCCGACGTCTTATGTGATACTTTTGATTAAATGATTTGAAAAATAACGTCCGGTCTAGCAACTCGCGGTGCAGAAAAATCGCAAGAATTACCTAATACTGAATACTGATACTATATTATTATAGTTTTCAGATATCGTCATAATTCAAAATGTAATTATATATTCATTATTTATTTATCTATCTTTACGCTACAGGGTTTTAAAATGTTAAAATATAGTGTTCGTGAAATATTTTATTTATGTGAAAAATAAAAATAAACATTGAATAAAATAAAAGTATTATTATCAATATAGTGTTCTAGTTTTATGCTTAGAGCGAGAAAATATTTTTATTTAATGAATTCTTTGAAACAACGATAAGCCCTTAACATACAGATACAATGTAGAAGTTGATTTATACTTCTATATAAAACAATTTAAACTAAACTATAATATAATATTATTAATTAAAATCAAACTCATAAGTTACAAACCCAAAACCATAGCAACATAGCATATTTTAAAAACAAAATAAAACTTTTTTATATTTTATAAATATTATGTATTTAATCTAGTTTATATAAAATTATAGTAAAACATTATTGATATTAATATAGGTAGTTACTAATAAATAGACAATTTTCAAGTAGATATCTACTCGATATTGCAATACGTTAATACTCAAAATTCATTCTAACGAAAAATCAAAAAGGTATATATGACAATTAATTATTATTGTATCATTTATATCTGTGCAAAATAGAGACACAGTTAACAAGTGATAGCTGATAACTGATAATGTTATATTTCACCTATAGCCATTACAACAAGTTAATTCTTGAACCACGGCTAACGTTGATAAATCATTTTTTACGAACGTTTACAATATTTAATCACTAATCAATAATCGTAATTCTTTTAATCGTCTAAATTGTGATAAATAATATTTATTCAATTTTTTTTTTTAATTTCATTCAAATATTTTAAAAATAATGTAATTTCAATTTAAATATATTTTCAAATACAAAATTTGATTTCAAAATATGAAAATCAATGATGTTCCTACAACCGACCGTTCGATCACATAATAAGAACGAATGTCCATAGCGATTTGCTTCAAGCTGTTACAAACGGATCAATCAACACAAATTATTTCCGTATACAAATAGTTATTTTATACGTCATATGTATACCGTAAACGAGCATTTCCTCAACCAGTACAGTAGAGTTTCAAACGCATTTCCACGAGTACTCGTTTCTATATACTTACTTATACACACATTTTTTCTACACGTAAAATATAATACGTTTACACAAGCGTATTATTTATTTGGTAAATTAACTATTTATATTAAAACATAGGACTTGTGGTCGTAGTTGGTTAAATCTGTACTTAAAAAACAATGAATAAATTAACAATATTATCCTACTGATGTTATATTAGGTTTGTTGAATTTATAAATTTTATAACTATTAATTAACTCCATTAAAGATGTAACATATTAAAAACTATATTTTCCATAAATATTATAATCTAAATAATATAACCTTTACGTAATCAAAATTATACAATATGTTTTTTTCTCTTATATTTAAATTATAATAACGTAGAATCGTTTTAAATTATTAAAGTTTTACATTAATAATAAATAAATAGTTTTAAAATAAAATGTATTGTTTATTAAAACATTATTGCAAAACATTAAATAACATCAAGGTTACACTGATTACATGTGACAAAAATAATAATCACACAACATTTTATATTAAAGAATATTTCATTGAATCCATTTTCAACTGTTTTTCAAGGTTTATTGTTAAAAATAAAAAATGAATTGAATATCATTTATATAATTATTAAAAACAATTTTACAGTAATAATTCTATCTCTTACACATAAATAGTATAATACACTATGTAATATTACGATTATCTGTATAGTATATAGCGATTAATAAAATTAAAATATTATAACATCAACGGTTTAAAACAATACAAAAATATGGTAAAACACGATAAACGTTATGTTGTAATAATTTTATATTGTCGATGTACAACCTGATTTTCCTGATTTCCCGATTTATAATCCATCAGGTATTCGACCTTCCTACACCATTAATGTATCTAAAACACAATGTTAAAAATATAAATTATTCATTGCTATACAATAGCATTATTGAACTGATTATATGATTTCTTTTCATTAAAAATAAACCACCAATCTATTCATTATTGTATCGCTATTATACACATTTCGGACGAATTCGTATACTTCAATAATTATTAGCTTAATGTCTGTATTGCTTTGTACATTTTTTGCGTTTCGTCATTTAAAATATATTATGCACTCATTATATAATGCATGATTCATTTCGATAAAATATGCGTAGACAATTTTACGTTTGACACATCACAATTTCAACCGTTGACCATCGAAGCAGCTTTTGTGTAACTATGTAGGTACTCAGCTGAGTATAAATAACACCATAATTATTTGTCGACAGCACTTCGCAGTTCGCATTGTTGTCGGTTAAAAACTAAATCGACATAATCACGATTCTTGGATCGAGTTCAGAATAACCGCATTGTCTGTGTGTATAGCCATGTACGATTATAATTGCGGTCGAAAATGTTTGAATGCATTAAACATTAGATTCCGTGTCCTATATTATAATATATATAAATTATTATCGTGTGTACATCACTAACGTATATGTTGGGCGTTAAACTGAACTGTCTTATATAATTAATAGCTGTAATCGTCACATCATACTGCACCATTGGCATCTATAAAGACAAGGGCTGTTAACAAAGAGAGATGGTGTTCGAAGACCAATAAGGACCAACAATGATAAAAAATACAGTATGCAGTTCAAGCCATCTATACACCCATTAATATTGAACGAGAGAGAAACAAAAATAAAAATATGTTAAGAAAAACACATCTACATTTACGTTCCCATCATATGCATTGGTATTAACTATCTCTTTCTAATGATTGTTGCTCTTTACAACCTATAGGAGGAAATGGGGAACTCACAGTCCCTTTATTAATATTTATATGCACTGCACACGAGTAGGTGCATTATATTTTATAGTACCTACCTATTTGTAGTATCTCCGATAAAAACAATATTGCTCGTTTGTAAAACGATTGAACACGTTTATTTAACACGATAATTAATTAATATTTATATGAAATTAACATATCTGTCCCTTTGTGTCTTAAAAATTATAATGGGAAAATAAAAGTTTTAAAGCTCAATTAATAAACAATTGAAATTCATTTTTTGGAATTTGTAAAATCATCGATGTTGCAGAAATAATCAAAATTAACTGAGAAGAAGACACACCTCCTAATTTACACACTACCTCTGCACCAACGTTACAAACAAATTATAAGTTCCGAATTCTTAAAATCAAATTAAACTATTCTACAATATACGATTTTTTCTGTAAAATTTGGAAAAAATGAAGGATTAACAATAGGGTTAGCATAAAATCTTCACATATGTGGCAGTTATACTGTATGGTGCATCATATTTTATAGGTAGCAAAAATTACGATATTATAAATATTTCATTTTTGGATATTGTAAATCACATATTATATCTTCTATAAATTATTGAGTCTTCAATATACGCGACGAAGTCTACAAAACAAAGTTATAAAATGATACGATTTGGTAATATGTATCTTTTATGTATATAATATATCATCATCGGGAAATATCGTTTAGTTATATTTTCGATAATAAATTGAAAATATGTACAAGTTACTCATATATACCAGCGTATCGACTTTGTACAGTACATTATACTAAATCTTTTGAAACCTATCAGAAAATATTATATAATATAAATGTACCTGTTCCGTGTTAAGCTTTGGCTTTAGATTTTGAAGTACATAAAATTAAAAAATAAAGACTTTAGTATCTAAGCAATAATATAAAAATGTACAGACTTTTATGCAAAAACATGATAATTTAATAAAGTTATATATCTGTTATAAACACGTAGGTATTTTAAATACATATTTAGAGTGTAATAACCGTATTTAACATATTTTAACATTTAACCATTATCTTCTTCTTGTATGACTGAATAATAATATTATTGTAATAGGTGTTCCCGGCTAATGGTTTGGTCTCAATTTCTGAAAAATATATTCACAACGTTATAGGTACTAAAAACGATAACAATTTTAATATTTCGTAAAATTTCGTAATTGATTTTACTCAGCATTATTGATATGGCTAAATAATAAAATAAAACAATGACCTCGTTAATTTATGTATAATTCGATGGAAACTAACTGAGAAATTGATACGATTCATATTTACATTGTACCACTTAATCCAAATGCATTATTTAACATAACTGACGGACATTGTGATATTAGAATGTTCATCGATCGCAATGAGCATAATATTACCATACGCTTTCCTTTTGGCTATTATTACACACATTGACAAATTATTTAACCACGTATTGGCATTTATTATCGATCCATATTTTATCGTTTTTAATAAAACACCAAAGTCTGCGTCATCCGTTTTATAAAATATATTTCGTAATCATTTAGAACATTAAATAACTATGTTCTATTATACTCTTGTATAGAACTATATAAGTAACGTAATTCGAGGGATAATCAAATTATTCGATTAGTTGTAACTGATTACAAGTTGAAGTTTCAATAACTAAGTTGCATTTAAAGTTACAAGTTATTTTGTGTATATTTTTATACTTACGTTTATTTCTATAAGAAAATAATGTCACTGCTAACAATTTATTGTTCGTTTGAAGGGTTCACGAGAAAATATATAATATTAGCTATAACTTACATTATTTAAAATTATTGTCATACTATAAAAAGTTATGACTGAAGATACAAACAAGTACCTAGTTCAAAGTATTAAATATGTCTTTTTGACTTACGATCAAATTTCTCTGTTCAAACACTTCAAACTTAAAGTAAAATTGTTTTTTTTTTTTTTTTTTTAAAACTATTTTAATATCGATGTTTATTTCATTATATAAATAATTATAATATTCAAAATTTATATTATAAACGATATTGATATCGTTCAATTATTGTTTAAGCTTAACTTTAGATATATGCGTATTTTTTTGTTTGAAGTTCCACTAAAAATTGTCTCAAGATACATTTTTTAGTTCCCAAAAATTGCAATGAATGATAAAATATATTTGATCAAAAAAAAAATTAAAAAATAACACTCATTTATACCAACAATAATATTATTATTAATACTGTTCGAATACTAATAAATAAAAATACGCATATTATATTATGTTTTGAACGCACGATCATTATTGCTAATGTTGGCATATACTTATTATAGTGATTTTGAATCTATATTTATTCCGATTTTTAAAAATTTGATAAGTTAATGTTAAAAATTATCAACCAATTTCTTGATTTGTGCACATTGACAAATTATTAGAAAAATTTGATCTTTGACTTTGACACTTTGGATTAATTAAACCAATCGATAATAATATATCAGACAACAGGAAATATGGTTTAGTATACAAATCAACTATATCTTACAAGTTATCAGTGCAACAATTTATATTTTATTTAAATTAGCTTCTAGCGCATAAAATAGTATAGCTTAATACTAGTAATAGTATATAGACAAAAGGTTAAAACCACTTAAAAGTTGAAGATGCTGTGATAAAGGTATGACGGTTGAATACAAGAGAAAATACAAAAACATGATATAAATATTAATGATAGCCTGTAATATAATAATTAACATTACTCTAACTTCTGAACATAAATTAGCTGATATTACTTTTATTTATAAATTAATTAATGGTAATATTGATGCTCTCTACTTAGTTATAAATGGTATCCCTTTTAACATTTCTGCTTAAAATAGTTACTCTACTTCTTTGTTCGACATCAAAACTTCTAATGCAAAGACTTTATGCATATAAAAAACTTTTACAACTGTGAATTGTTTCTTTTCATCTTTAGGAGTGATTATTAACTCGCACCTAAGTAATGAATACGGTATGTAATACTGTATATACAAAATTATTATATTATATATACATCACATAATATATTAGTATAAGTATTTTTATCAATATTTTATTTTTTTATATTTCCAAATATTGTTTTAATTTATACGTATCGTATTTATACTATTGGACACTTTTGCCTGTATTATTCACTTGGAATAAATCATCATTATTATTATTAATATGTCGAAAAGGTGAAATATTCGGCCATCATAATCAACCCCAACACGCGATATCATCTACCAAAGTGTCTGTTGTTCGTATAGGCATGTTATGCATTAATAATAATAATAATAATAATTGTTCGTGGAGTGCAGAAAACGTCAGTATAGGATTATTGCAATATATTATCTAAACAATATAGTAGCGTCTACAGCCTTACATAGAATAGAAGTATATAATACTCGCCTGTACAAATTTGCACTCGACCTGAATACTAATAATATATTTTGTGATTTGCATCGATATTATTATAGACTTGCAACGATGAGACGTAGGTACCCGTAAAGTAGTGGCTGTTATAACTTTAGCCAAGCAAAATATTATAGGCGTAGGTATATCATATATTTTATGCGGGTACGTCGATTTTTGTACGTACCACTCGATTATACGAACACTTTACAAGTTTCGCTTCGTATAATAAGTACATATTCTACACGATTATTACAATAGATATGCACATTTGTAGAGCGACAATATAAATCCAGTACTAAATCTGACATACGCATTATTTTTATAACAAACGCAGGTGTATTTTTTAGGTCAGTTATTGTCGAACCACAAAATAAATGAAATTGCTTGTGAGGTACCTATCTACTTTTTTTTTTTTTTTTTTTATAATTATAATCATTTTATTTTTTCCTTGATCAAACCATATACGCTTCAATACATATATATATATATATATATATATATTAGTTTTATAATTCATTCACCAGTTAGAATATCCACTCGACGTCCAACGATCTCGCACACTTAAAAAAATCGCATGTATTATATAATGACGGTAATGATGTAATTATTATATATATTTCAGTTAAAAACCAAACGGGTATGGTCGATGGTATTATTTTATTTCGATCAGCCACTGATTTTAGACAATATAGACACGTTGGAAATATTGCGAATATAAAATATAATAATATAATATATTACGATATCATCATCATTGTGATATCCACATTTCACATATTATACTACGACGCTTATTTGTAATGAAGTTATGGATAGAAGAAAATCGTACATGTCAATACACGTAAATTTATACTAATTTATAATTATCTATGCTGTGTGTATATAAGTTATACATTTTTAAGATCAACATTTCATGAAAAAATTCGTTTTTTGATACGACGATTGCAAACATTAAGTTATAGATGGGTAGAGTATTGTTGTTTTCAAGAGCAGGTGATTGAACCATTCAAATTTTATGATATTATATTTACATATGAACATATGATTAAAAAAAATATAAAAATAATAAAAAAAATATTGCTATGAACTATTCTGAATAGTACTAAATAGTATATGTATTTTTTCAAAATCACATAAATTGCCTTATGAAATTAGAATGTTATAAAAAAATTATGCCAAAACATAATAAAACTCTCGTGACTATCAACTTTTATAGCCATGTCTAAATATAAAACCCTTAAATTAAATTTTAACTGTTCTAGAATGATAAGATATTGAGAGAAAAATCGTTATATCATTATTATGGTTTTTTCTATTTATGATACACAACAGCTACAAGATCTATAAGGCCTCGCATTTCAGTCCATATGATGATACAATATGAATACATAATTTTGAAAATAAACACTATATTCGTAGTTTCCAGTGGATGGCTTTAATAATAATAGTAAAAAAATACATCTATAATAAGGTAAATTACGTGTACGCAAGTACACTGTACACGGCTTAATGACGCCACTGTCTTGTGCATGGAACAACATCATGGCGAGAAGGGCACTAAAATTACCTTTTTAAATATACATTTTTTATCGGGCTTTACTAAAATACTATCAAAGTGTAAATATTTAACAAATATATATAATATATTAACATAATACTCTTTAAATATATTTTAATAAGTAGGCATAGTTGGTGTTTAATGTTGCAAATATACATGTTATGTTATTATATTACGTTATCAAGGTTAAGCGTATATATATATATATTTTGTAACAAGACAATTTTAGCTACCGAACATACGCAAAACATATTTCATTACGAGTACAAAAAATAATCACTGTATATTATAATAATACATAGAATTGTTCCAATTAGAGGTGAATATAATTATTAACTAGCTGATATAGGGAATCACATGATCAGACTGTACTATAGCGAGATATCGGCAGGGATATTTTAGTACGTATTATTTTCATATTTTTTTTTGCTTGAATCAGTTTTTTGTAATTTTAATATTTTTAAAACAAAACATAAATCTATTGTAATATTAATTAATAAAAATGTGTTTATTTGTGCATATTATTTGTATGTGTATTAAAAAAAAAATTAAATAGTTAATTACAAGGCTACAAACAAAACTAATTAAAAATATTACATTTAAATCATTATAAAATATGAGCTATATACAAATTTCGTCGCGAAATTCCACATGAATATCGTCACAACTAATTACTAAAATTGTTATAGTCTTGTCAACAAAATAATCCTCAAATCCATCAGATTTAAAAAAATGGGAAAAACCAACAAAAATATCTTAAGAAATTATTTATTTCTGATTTTTTTCATATTCTTTATTTATACCTAGCGTTTGCATTTTCTTCAGCCAACTTTAAGCTTAATTGAATCTGCATCTTTTCATTCAAACTGTTGGCCACACAAAGATTATTATTATAATTTTAAAGTTACCATACTGAAATACATAACTAAAGTATATATTTATAAAAATATAATTTACAGTACAGACGCCATTCGTGTAACTGTTTAGTTAAGCTCTTTATTTTGAGAAGCAATTCTTGTGAAACCAATAAAATAATAAAATAATAAAGAAAATACTATTCAAAGCAAGTGGGCATTTGTTTACAGTCACTATACATTTACTCATCAATTGATGTTAATTATTCTCTTTGTGGTAACATGGTCATTGACATACTTTCAAATATTCAAATATATTTTGAATAATTAATAATATGATTTTGCTTAACTCATTATACATATATACATAAAACTTTTGAAAATCAGAAATTGAAAATGTGCGTTATTTAAATATAAAAAATTATGGTGCACTAACTATGCTTGGAAAATTACCTTATGGCCTGCATTATACCTAATAGTATTCAACAATATTATTATTTTAAATATAGAATATTTATATAAGTCTGTAACAATAAATTGCTTTTCGACGCATTTCGTGAAAAGTTCCTTTAGCGGCAAGGGTGCACTTCTGTAGACTTTGTCGGGCGCGCCGTCGATCGAACCTTATTAACTTTCACCGAGCGATGCCAAATGGTCAAAATCCAAGACGTGCCTGTTTGGATTCCGTCCCGATAGATACATAAATTAGTCCGCGAGATCGTGCATTAACTACGTCCACAATATTATCCGTTCCCGGCGTCTGCCGAGACTGTATATAACCTTTCATTATAATCGCCTAATTTAAAACAACCCTCTACTTTATAAGTGCCTATATATATATATATATATATATATATATATATATTTAATATAGTAGAGCACAATATATATACGTGTATACTCCTAACCGAACCCAACCCAAATAATCGGTCGGCCGGTCTACGAACTGAGTATGGCAGAGTTACCTTTTATAATCTCTCTGTTGGTAATTATTTGCGCATTACTCGGACCCAACTGATATCGTTTAACAGATATAATTATCGTACATTACTCTGCGCCATCGTTCTTATAATCCTATGTCACAATAATTACGTTGCATTTCAACAGTTTTAATACCAACATCGGATGGATATATTTAATACAATATATACCTAATATATTATATTATACGGGTTTGGCTATATATACCACGTGTCGATTTTTTTAAAAATTTTGTTATGATTAAATTATAATTCGTATTAATTTGAATACCAATTATTGCGTTTTAAGTACATTTTAAGGTCATACTTTACAAACATACCAATTTAAACTATTGACAGAATTTAAGGAATGTCTTGCTGTGATACACAGTTATTTTCTTCCAAACATGACGTACTTAATATAACCTTTTATTATGCGAATTGTTGAAAAGGTAATATTGGAGTCAACTTACCAATTGCATTTAAAATCACTTTTTTATATACCAATTGCGATTTACGCATTTTACGATACCTAAGATAAACTTATTAGACTATTAGTTAATTATAATTACATAATGAATGAATACATTAAACGATATTTTTAAGAGTATTAATAGATAATGTAACATAAATAAATATTTTTTTTTCTTTACATTTGAATGGCTACTTTATACTTACGTGATCAAATGTGCGTAATAATAATGTTTCTTAAAATTCCCGATATTGCTATAAAATGTAGTGTAAACAGTATAATATGTGTTATATAAAATATAAATAAACCGGATAGATCGGTAATGTAAGGAAATTCCTCGACGAGGAACGCGTATTATTATGATATAGATATATAATCAATTATTTAATCGGAATAAACCGAAAAAATCTGCTCAGCCTTTACACGGTCAACGCGTTATTAGGCGTAAAGGACGATTATTAATGATATGTGTGTGTGTGTGTGTGTGTGTGTGTGTGTGTGTGTGTGTGTGTGTGTGTGTGTGTGTGTGTGTGTGTGTATGTACGAAAATTGTGCGATGTTATTAAAACGAGTTGTTAAGTTGTTATACGTATAAAAAATATTAGAAGCACTACACGTGGAGTATGTTACACCACATTCTTAGATGGAAATCAAAATATATAAGTCAAAAGGGAACAGTCGTTTAAAAAATAATTTATATACTAAAGAAAATAATTTATGCAATTTAAAAAAAAAATAAAATATCTCGTCGAAATATGGCAGCTTGGTAAAATTTTCACTATAATTGTCATTATAAAATATGTGAAAAAAAATCAAGTGCAAACAAAATATATCACAAAAATAGTAAGAGGTGGTTATTTTAAAGATAAAAACATATTTTATCTAAAAGTTTTAAATGGTTTTAGAAATATTTGTTTCAAACTATATGGAGCTATTACAAAATAGCTTTTTTTGAAAAAAAAAATTATCTTACATTTTGAATGACAGTATACATTAATTTTTAATTAGGTACTCCATCAAATTATGATTTTATGTATTGAAATAATGATGAGAAACGTTTTCTGCTTTAGGATACGATGTGTAAATTGTATACTGTATTTTTATAAAGAAAGTAAAGATTTAATAACACAAAATAATATAATAAATAATAAAGATAATAAAAAATGTTGTCTTGTAATGACTTCGAAATACTTATAAAATAGACAATTTCCAACAAACTATTACTATGATTATTATTATGATTGTCTATTGAATACAATATAAGTCAATATGATTAATAATAATAATAAAACTATTCTTTAAAAATAACAGTGAGAAAAGAGTAAGTGATACATACTTCGTGTTATTATATTTTATTAAAATAAGCTCTTATACGAAATATAATATATTATACTTAACTGTAGGGATACGTTTGTATTTATCTGAGGTTTTCGAACGATTTTTGGCCAAAGAGGAAAAGACCAAAATTACTGCCATAGTAGTTTTGAAATTAATTTATTAATATTTTAAACAGTTTTATTTATAGTCACTAGGTCAGGAATTGATAAATGATAATTAAATTCTATGACGTTCAGTTAATTAAAAAAAAAAGTGTTGAGAATCAGAAAAAACCTAAATATTATAGTTAAGAATTGTTGGGTTATCGCGATTATTATCGTAAACAGCGATAAACGATAAACGCCATCATAATCTCCAAATGCATCATAAAAATAGAAAAAATATCTAGTATGTGCGGAAAACCGGCAGTAAAAAAAATATATTTTGTGGTCCAGTTATTTCCGCTCGACGGGACGGATTTGGCCCGCGGGCCATCTATTGCCGACCTCTGCATTAGTGGTAAGTTGACTGAACCATAATAAACACAAGAAGTACGCGAAAAACATAGTTTGGGAACCTCTGATTTATACGATTATTGTGCACACAGTACTTAAAGTTTTGTATCCATTGTTTTTTATTGTGGAAAATGTTATTACACTTCGTTTGGGCGTAACATGACTCTGGTGGACGGTGACCAAAGACGATCGCTCTTTTACAAATAACAATAACAATAATCATTTGCTGTCTGCGCGTTGCTGACTTTGCACAACGACTGTATAATAATATTATACGTTAAATATTATATGTTATTATACGCATAAACCGTCCGGAATTAGGAAAACGACGTCTGTATATACAAGCCGTTTCATATCGAATTGATGCAAAAATACTAAAATACTTACTTGTATATATTGAATTGAGCCGCTTGCGTTTTAAAATGTAAAATAACAATATATGTATATAGTCTTAAAAACTTTATTTATGAATAATGTTTATAATTATATCTACAATTTAAAATACATAAATTTTAATAAACGTTGTATTGTAATATATCTGCAGTGATCATAAAATAATATAACATTATCTTTGTATTAGGTACTCTTTAAGCTAAGACCTTCATTGATATTTTTGTTTTTAATGATTACCACTAGTTTTTAAAGATTTTTTTTACAGTTGTATTTGTGTTATTTTATTATTGATGATGAAACAAATAAAATAAATAAAATATTATTATGTAAAAAAAAAAAAATTTCAATAAAATCAATGTTTAGTTTTGTTGAGTTTATTTTTAAACTATTACTATTTTATTAGAAATAAGAAACTTCAACAAAAATGGTGTCGTATAATTTAATAGGATGCTAGTACTTTTAAATAAATGAATAAATAAATAAATAAATAAATAATTGATATATATATATATGTGTGTGTGTGTGTGTGTGTGTGTGTGTGTGTGTGTGTGTGTGTGTGTGTGTGTGTGTGTGTGTGTGTGTGTGTGTGTGTGTGTGTGTGTGTATGTGTTTTTATATATGTATACAAATATATATATAGTTAACTTATCATATACAACGTTGATGTGAATATTATACTGTGTATCTACTTAAACTGCTGGACAACTTAGTGATTTTTTTTTTACTTTTTTAAATCAACAGTAGTTAAAACTAATGGAGATTTTAAATAGACCAATTATAGCTGTAAGTTTGAAATTAGCTTAACAATAAAACATGAATTTAACTCAAACGATTTGATTTTTAAATGGAATAGTCTTCCCTGCTTCCTTGCACGCTCTGTACGACCAATTTCCTAGAAAAGTTTCGCAGTTAAAAACGAATAAAATATCTCATTTTGTATGTACAACGTATATATATATATAATTTAACAACTCAATCGTCTCGCTTGTTTTATACGTATGGCGCACTCAAGTATAAAAAAGTAGGATAAAAATATGCAATGCACTTCTAAATCGCGGTCCCGTTTATGTAAATCATTTTGACTCGATTATTTATTTATTGTTGCGGGTCGATCGCAGAATGTACTGACGAATGCAGTTCAACAAAGCGATCCACGTGGACTTCTATATGGAAAATATTATGGTAAACGCATTAATCAAATCACACGCGTAGTGTGTTCTCTAGGAGGCAGATATCGTACAACCACTTCCGAGTATACGAATTGTAATAATTGTATTATTTAATTATTATTATTTTCAACGATGGCGAATTACGAGATAACGATACGGTTTTATATTATTATATAGTTAATAGTATAGTATGAAAGTAACTATATTATTATTTTCAAATTTAACTTGTGTATAATACCTATTTGATTTTCAGTAAACAACGTAAATGAACCCAATGGCATTGTAAGTATATGGTAGCTGTTTCTATGCTGCCTACTGCAGTTGCTCAGACGACGGAAAAGCCGCAAAATATTTTTATTACTATACATTGCCATCATAAATATAAATTTATACATTGTTCATTAAAATCCATACAAAACTTGTTGACCTTAAAATTCCTTTTATCTTACAATTTTAACTTTCGGTTGTTATGGTAAACTTAACTACACATAAACATTATGGATAACATGTTACATGTTAATGTCTCTGCATAATGGATACATATTAATGCTTCTTCGGTTCTCATAATATTATTTCAATCGTATTATACAGTTGTAGCCTGTAGGCACTTATAAAAAACTGAACAAATCAACGTACATAAAATGAATTCAAATTTGTTTAGAAATAGATAGAACACATTATAATATAATATTGAGCATTCTTTTTGAAATCTCAAAAATACTCAAAAATACATATCGGACATAAAGATTGAATTCGTTATACCCGAAGGATAAAAAAGCTCGTATCGTAGCTTGCACATGCCTCGATATCATAGTCTATCAATGTATTAAATATGTAGCATTTGTGATTTTCTATGTTGATTAAACGTGAAACTTGCCTAGTGGGTGGTGGTAACTTTTTAATTCAAAATTGATTAAATAATGTATTTAAGTATATTATAGAAATGCATAATATTACACATGTATGACCTTGGATTTGTTGGGTATTTTGATTGAAATAAGTTTTTTTCTTTGTATCGTTATCATTCATGATAGTAGTCCTGGACAACGTAAAATGTATAAAAAGTGTATATATTATGAAAGTATGCGTTGAATGATAATTACACGAGAAGAAAGAAATCACTTACTAGCGATCCTTTCAATAACGAATGGGGGAGAAGTGTGTAATCAAACAATTTTATAAAATATCAAATTGCTTGTATTTTTTGTATAGAATGATTGATATTTTAATTATCACATACGCGCACTTAAAGTTTAAATATTTCTGTTAAGGAAAAACTGTTTTGTACAAATATATCCTAATATGTGTAATTTTTTTAGTCAAATACGAACTCCTGAATTGTAATTTATTTTCTAAATTATTGACAGAATTGGTGCGATCTACCAATAATTCATTTGATAAGAAAAAATCTTGTTCAAATAAAGTTATTGCATTCCAAAAACATTTTAAACACATTTTACTAAAAGATTAATTAACATTTAATTAAATTTAAAGTACTTATACTTTCTTAAAATAAATCTTTTTTACGCTGTTTTTAGTGATTTTTTCTAAAAATTAAACTGTGTTATATTTTTAATATTATTGTTATTTTTGCTTCATAAAATATTTTAAATACTTTACATCTCAGAAATTAAATTTTATTTTTGAAAAATTAAATCAAATGTTGCTAATAAAAATATATTATAAGCGATAATTTTAATCGTCTTAATTTGACATACAGCGTTTGTGGTGAGACTATACGAATTAGTATATTTTCGATCAAATTGCTCTAATCCGTATATTTTACTTTTTTATTTAACTAAAATAAATTGTTTTATTTTTACAAAATATACATAAATCTAGTAAATATTCCGTAACATACAAGTTATAAGTGGAAATCAAAGTTTGCTATAATGCTATATGACTCATTGCATTTATTCAATAAGTATTCTCTAATTCTAAGAAATGATACCGAAATTATAGAATTTTCAATCGTGTCAAGCTAACAACGACGGAATTGAATCTGAACAATTTATTACATAATTAAAACTTGTGTTTTTTGTGAAACTACATATTATACAAAAACTATATCGTGGTTTAATTATCATAAAATTGATACACGGTTTTATTTTTATTTATTCTTCAAGAAGATAATGGGCTCCACTGAACATGTTTGTGTAGAGTCCATGAGTTCACAATTTGAAATATAAATTCATTAATTACTTAATATAAAATTAAAAGATTACAATTTACAATAAATGTTTCTCAAATAATTAAAATATCAATATAAATAAATATATTTTTTTCTATTTATATAATATAGTATTATAATGTAGTATGAAGTAAAAAATCGTCTAGTTAAATAATACTAAATGTATCAATAATTACTAAAATAATCTAACTAATATAAGTAAATAATACAATAATCAAATGTATTTATTATGAGGCTATCTATATTTTGATCTTGTAGTAGCCAAATGGTAATTTTTTTTTAAAAAATCTTAAAATATTTGCTGTCTAATTTTTAACCGTTATATATTGTAAATTTTTGGCTCTTTATTAGTATGTGGATTGTGTTAATTTTGTGTACATAATTGGTACTTTGATACTAGATATTTTTCGAGTAATGCTATGTTCGTGTTCAGTTTTAAAAGTTAGGTTATTTTTAATTATTAAATTACTGAAGCTTTATAAAATAATTTTTGTACTGGTAGTACATTCCTATAATTGTATAAGCGTTTTATTTGGTATCTCGAGTGTTTTTTTAGAAAAATTATTAGTATTTTATATTGTATTTTTTTTTTTTTTAATAGATCAATAGTTGTTTCACATGTACCTCCCCATATGGAAATACCGTAATTATTTGTGGTTTCTATTAATATTATACCACACACATCAGGTTGATTTAATTTGTAAATGTCTTATCCTTCAAAGTTCAAATCGTGTCCTTGTACAGTGAATATTGAACATATACATTTTGTCTTTTAAATATATAGGATTGGTTAGATGCAGAATTATTCAATTATGCATTACATACTTATATTTAAAATTGTAGAATTACTAATTAGTATATAAATTATTAAATTGTGTAGTAAATAAACGGCGTTAATTCGTTAGTATGCACTATGGATAGGTAGGTAGATAGTCCGTATAAGACATAAGTAGATAATATGAAGTTGTTTTGGTATACGATGAGGATAATAACTATTATAATGAGAATTACAAAATTCTAAGTATACATAAATCGTATTATGTTATGATTAATAATGATTAATACCACGTGACCTTAATAATTTTAAGATTTAATTTTAAATGCAAAATAAGTGAAATGAACAATTTAATTATTTACATGATAGCTCCATTCTAAATACGAAATTTTATTATACGTATTTTACATTAATACATATTGAATGTAAATGGACAAAACTGGGTGCAATGATTTTTTTTTTTAATAATTTGGGGAAAATAATGTATTTCTAGGAATCCTCTCACATTTTTTTTTGGATAAGTATGGCTTTTGATTAGATGTCCATATGAAATTTTAACTATACTTTTTTTTGTTACCTACATAATATGTTACTGACATTTTTACATCATTAGTTTATAGATACAATATATTATAAAGAGGTTAAAACAATTTTTTTTTCAAATAATTTATAGAAGTATTAAGTTAGATTATATATTTTTTTATTATATACATTTGTTTAAATATATTGTATAATATATATTATTTACGTCAGATTAAACATTAAACATAATAAAATAACTAATTTATTAAATTTAATAATTTTGCCAATTTTGACATTTTTAATCTGTATTTTCTTAGCTACTTTTAAGTGAATAAGTATGTATTTCTTATGGTTTTTAGTGCATTTAAGTTATTTGAAGTTATTATAAAAATGAACAATTTCATATGACGTAAATTAATGACAATCGTCTACTGTATTATATTCAACACCTCGTCTCAAATAAATATGAAAATTAAAATTAAAATAGATATTAGGTTGTAAAAGTCAATTTTGTTAACTGTTTTGTTAAAAATAAAATTAGTCCTTTAAACAAATGTTTTGAATTGGTGAAAGAAAAAACTGCATAAACAAAAATGAGTAAAACCTGAAAAACAATTTTGACATTATCATAATTGTAATTACAGTTATATGTACATCTTAACACGTTTACAGTAAATCAAATTCACGTAATTCAAATAAAACCACGTTTAATTTAGGTTAAACTAATAACACAACCACTCAATCTCTCGCCATCCTAACTTGGAGTTCAAATAGTCTCACGATTCACTAGTTGAATAAGCCAGCCTACCCACACCGAAATATTTTCAATGCCTATTCATACATCCACAATCGTCAATTAACCCAACATTTATCGTGTAAGTGATGATACTCTTTCTATCTACTGTTTTGTAAGTTGTTTGTTTTGAAAATAGCAATGGGTGATTCTTAAGTCGTTCTAGGGACCACAAGGGCTCATAGTTTTTTTTTTTTGAACTAGAAGAACTGAACAAGAAATGAAGTGCGTAATGGATTATCTCGTACAGCAATGCAGTATAATATATTTAGTACTATGTCGAATTATTTGTAAAAAATTGATTTTAATTTGAGGTATACACATCAAATATAACTATTTAAAAGTGCGAGCAGTAGTGGATCTAGGATTTCTTTTTTTTTTTGGAGGGGGTAAATATTTCATATTATTATATATCATATCGTATAATTTTGTAAGCACAATATTTAGGATTTGATGTTAGGCCTTACAAATTTAATATAATATAACTGTAATCCGCCACTGAATGTGATTGTATAAACAAAATAGATGTTCTTAAAGGTTTCTTAATGTTGCATCCGAGAGGATTGGATTTCGATCGAGTTTGAGGACGTTCAAAACAACAACCGCAATAATAATATTATTATGCATTTTGAGAGAGCGCCGCAGCATACCGTCATCTAAAATATATAACGTTAGCGCCCACTCGAGAGATTGAATTATACTACGATTAAAACACGGTGGGAAATTTCAAAATAATAATAATAATACAATGCCAGCCACGAGTGCTAAAATAATACTTTTCCGTAGCAATACAGTCTCACAGTTCGTCCAATTAAACTCGCGAGAATAATAATAATTATTATTATCATTATCGCCATTGCCATCATCGTAGTGGCCATCGTTATCCACTATTATTAAGTTTAATCTGCCAACAACATTATTTCATTTCAAACTATATTATAACATTTTATACGAATAGATTATTAGAACTAATAACTAAGTACCCATGGAAAAATATTTTTCAACTCACTCAAAAATATAATATAGAATAGATGAAGAATCATTAATGTTGGGTATTTTACTGAATATTTTACTTAGAGAAACAATATGTTTACAAGTAATACACTACGCACATATCATAATAATAATAAATAAATAAGAAAAATAATATAAAACACGAACAAACGGAGTAGTAATTATATTATGTATAGATATTATTCGTTAGTGCATTTTTATGTACACGCAACAAAGCTGGTATATAAGACGGTAAAATATAGAATAATAATAACAATAATACCATCCCCGTATTTGACAGAAGAGGATTGAAATTTCCAAAATGACAGGAGTAGATTTTTTTGTTTTTCGTCCCTGGGGATTAATGGAAAATATAACGACTGCGTGATCGAACGAGCGCATTTGTTTTAAAGTATACGCGTACGATGACGGATAATAATGGGACTCTACGGTATATAAATTCGAATATACATTGCTTGCTTTCACGTACACGCGTGTATTACGTGTGTGTACTTGCGTGGTATATAATCCGTTATATTCACATAATTTGTGTGGCATTATCATACCTCCCCTCCGTCGGTATTGGAATTTGCTGCGGCGGCAAATACTGAAAATCGAAACCACCCTAAGTGCTCTGGATTTTGGGCCGAAATAAAACAAACAATAAAAAAATGCTCGCTGCACGCAGCTGCGTACGTATTGCGTCACAACGCGCCAACGGTAGTCGTTGTCGTGTCGAATGCCATTTTGGACAATATAATAATATTATTTACATATTGTACACCACTCGATTATTATTTTGGCGCTTCGCGTTCGTAACGGTACCGTTAGAGTACAAAGTTTTGGTATTCAAAGTCATTTTATTCTGCGGCTTCAAAATGATTATAAATTTGAAGTTGTCAGGTGTTGTTAATAGATAATTGATACTGTGAATAATAAAATGAAATTCAAATTCAGTTTAGAATACTTTAATGTTCTGTATGACTTATTTTGATTACACGAACAATATTAATTAACAGATAGTCAAATGTTATTCAATCCAGTATATTCGTCGTAATTGACACCGTTGATTGTTCAGCTCTTCTGTGATTGATGGTAATAACACCAATAACAGTATGTATAGGTATATAGCATCTTTAATACACATATATTTCTATAGTTCCTATTCATTAATATTCCTCGAAATAAGTCGGGTGCACGGAGTAAGATCAAATGATCTATAGGAGGCCAGATGCCAAGCGATAGATGAATCATTTTGAATGATCATGCACTATTATTATTTTAATTGCTGTATTCGGTTTCGTATTGTTATGAAAATAATATATAATTAGATATAAATTAAAAATCTCGTTACACTCGATTGTTGTACACTCTTATATTATTATTTTTGTGCAAGTGTACATAGACGTAAATAATGTCATCAAACGCTTAAGTCTTATAAGCCTAAAAGGTTTCAAGAATCAAAAAAAGTGGGAGATTCGTCTTTCACCCAATTTATGCCTACAATTTTATCTATTTTATATTTCAATTATCATAATATTATATTTATGTTTAGACGACACGGTAATATTGTACCCACACATATGCGTTCGCTACTAGTCATTGTATAATATGTATGATATTCAGACGACGATGCATTTCATACAAACCTAATGACACAGGCTAGGTACGGCAGGTCGTTTTTATAAATACTACTAATCGCATAAGTTATACCAGACCATTGACTGTTAATAAAATGTTATTAAAACAAAAATCAATGAAAATCACCTACCAACATATTATAGTATTATTCTATTTGTAGCTATTACCATTGGTTCTAAAATATTGATTATAAATTATGTAATTTATTATAATAGAGAATATCTATAGATAAATTAAAATATTCTTAAAATCAATACATGAACTGGACACAAGTACGAATACGGGCTAAAAAAATGTAACATCATTAAACAAAATTTATTATTCCAAAATATCATCAACAACCACCGAAAAATTACAAACCCTTTGTTTCTAACTTGACCATTTATAAAAATCTTTGTATTCAGTGGGTTGAGAAAAATGTTGCAATATTTTATTATTTTTTTTTTTTTTTTTTAGATTATAAAACCACCACAATCCACTCATAAATGATTTACATACTCATTATCTTTTTGTAAATCCTTGTATCAGACCCAAAAAAAGGAGTGTCACGAACATTCAATTTAAATTAATTTATATCTTCTTTCTTTTTTTAGTTATATGCACATATATAATACCTTCAGCTATAAACGTCAATAATGGTTGTCTTCATAATGACGTAATTCTAATTAAAATTTTTCTACCCTCTTTATTATTTTTACCTACTTTATTATGCATAAAACTGCTTAAATTATAAATAATTTTCTTGTTAAAATTAAAACAAATATACAATAATATAATATAAACAATACATATACATAATCACAAGGCTAACCTATACACACCAACAATCGTATACTTAACGTATAACACATTCGTTTATACACACTTTTGGCTTATTTAATGATATATACCATTTGAATATGTATACGATCATAGGTAGTCTTGTAAAGTATTCGAATACAAGTATTTAGATATTAGTATACATTTTAAAGTATTTTTATGGTATTCCAAGTACAATTTTTTTAAATAGTTTTTAAGTATTCTGAATACATTTTAGAAGTATTTTTAATAAAATTTAAATACTTGTATTTAAATATTATGAAGAAATCAGTTTTATCAATTTCTTATAAAAATAACTAGTAAAATTTTAAATATTAAAAAAATGTCAGATAAAAGTTTTGAAAAAAATTGATTTTATAAAAGAACATATTTTAATTGTTTCCGTACAACATGTAATTATCTCTAAAAATTTTCAGAGAATTGATTGTAAAATTTTTTAAATTTACAGTTTAAGGACAGTTTAGGAATGCAGATTTTTAAAAATTAATAAAAATTACTTATATTTATATTCAAATACTTTATGACTATTCGTAAAATACATTATTTATTTTATAAGTATTTTAAAAGTATTTTTAATACTTTTTCATGCGAATACTAGTATTAGTATTTTAATACTTTTTTAGAAGTATTTTTTACAAGACTGGTCATAGGATTGCTGTACGCGTTTTGGCAACAGTCATAGAATTTTAATTATTTATTAATTTTTTTATGATTGCAATTATAGCATTTCCTCATCTTTAATGAGCAATTTGAAATTTAGCCCAAGAATAATTAAATCTAAGCCATAAACTCCTCTATACATTTGTTTTTCTTGTGTTCATAAAATTTAAAATTTAAATTATTGTAATTATTTAAATAAAAATGCAAAATTATATTATTTTTAATTTCCATCGCTACTCCATAGTTTTACAATTAATATTTTTAACTAAATAATAATAATAAAAAAAATAATGAATTGGAACGAAGTACACACTATATACAAACTAAAGTAAAGTATATTACTCAACGAACATATTATAACATAATAATAAATTCAAACAATTTGATTAAGCAATTCAGATTCTCTCTTGGGTATTATTGTTTTTTTGCTGTCGACGCCATAATAACCTATTTACGTTTGACATTATGTAAATATGTGTATGATATTGATTAGATGCATTCCTAATTAACTCATCAATAATCGTATAAACCATACAATCAAGTGTATAATACAATTATTTTAAAAAATAATTCAATACCTCATACATATAACACATAATATATATTATACAATAATTTAAAACATGCAAATCATTATGAAACTATAAAAAGTATAGATATTTTTTTTCTATAGACGAAATTAAATTTTATTTCAAATAAATCTGATTAAATTAAATTTGTCCTCTGTGATAAACATTTGAAACGTATTGTTTTTTTTTTTTTTTTATGATTGGAAAGTCGTATTTCTCACACTTGATATTTAATTTTAAAAAAAGTTATTAATATGTATGTACACGTTGGTTTAAAAAAAAAATACTTAGAATTATCAAAAATAAATGTTAACAACAAATACAACATGTAATAGCATTTAGCGTTTTATGTTTGAATTATTGCCAAACAGAATATTTTTACAAATTAATTAAAATGACATAAGTATTTTTTATTATTATTATTAAAATACATAAAATTTAGTGCAAAAACTTGATATTGTAAATT
Organism: Rhopalosiphum nymphaeae; assembly: GCA_036289425.1. Lineage (NCBI taxonomy): Eukaryota > Metazoa > Arthropoda > Insecta > Hemiptera > Aphididae > Rhopalosiphum > Rhopalosiphum nymphaeae. The sequence continues at coordinate 8,136,480 of JAZAQC010000006.1, read as the reverse complement.
ATAAAATAAGTCTTGCTTAAATATAATTAAACATTTTAGTTAACCATAACTACATTTATATGAAGGTTTAATATATAAAACTATATCGATTGTTTTAAATTGATGACGATTTTATTCAGTTTATATTATTCGTATTTTATCTTATATTTTCATAACTAAATGTAAAGTAAATCTTTTATTAGAGTGTGAAGCAATTTGTTTCTATAGTTTAAAATTATTGGCGTTTAAACATGAAATTGGAATACAAGGTTATTAATTATTTATATATTGGTATCTTTATCATAATAATATCATATAACATATTTTATTACGGGTTATTACTACCATTATATTGCGATTAGTATTAAACTTTCAAAATCTTTGATTATAATTCATCATCGTTTTCTGTAATTTTTCAATAATAATAATAATAATAATATAGAATATTATATTGGGTATATCATCGTCCTTCGGAGAGCCGATTGAACACCATACCTTTACACGTACTCATATTGTTGGGTCCTAATCAAATCTTTATTGTCAAACCACAACCAATAAAAATCTTTTTTATGCGTCTCATTTTTTATGTTCATCTACCACTGTGTATGCACAAGACGATGGAAAAAATTTACAAATCGTTCTTCTCGTGAGATACACTCGGTCCATGCGTCTTGAGTAAATTATAGAACTAATAATATGACGAAAAGGCTTTACATGGCTATTCAATATTTTATGAGAATCATACTATCATACTATAAATACATTTTTTCACTATGAACGTTTGGTATTAAAACACCAACAATAGATATTTCTCAACTATCAATAATAGTCATATAATATTATATCAAAATGTTGAACTTATAATTTTATATAAATAATTTTTGTTATATTTTATAAATTTGCGTTGAAATTCATTCTTTATTATAATATATAACATTAAAAATAGATATTCAATACATGTATGACGGATACTATGCTAAACTTTGCACGAAATCAATTTAACGATAACGTCTTCTGTTTGAATGCATTAGACTTACTAATCGTCAGGTGAATAATTTATCTAATAAGTTGTCTATTAATTTCTGGTAGAAATTTGTATTTATTGTGAGTCGATGAATAGAGCTTAAATACAATTGCTATACATATTAATTTTTATGCCCATTTTAAAAATAATACAATGAGTTTTTTAAAATTTTAAAAACAACAATACCCTGGTTGATGGTTGTGGTTTTCGCTTTCGATAGTGTAGGATATAAATTGCATTCATCGTGTTATAATAGAAAAATAATATTATATGAAGTATGCAATAGAAAATACCAAAAAAGTAAAAATAAATTATGGTCAACGATATAGTTCCAAGTATCGATACTGTTGCTTATATATTTCAAATATCATATGAAAAAAATGAAAAAAAAAATAATAATAAATGTAAGCTTAAAAAATAATTTTATAAAATTCTGTTTAGTATGCTTAATGAAAACTAAATCAATTTTTGATTTTATTTATTTTATCGCAGTAAATGTCATATTTTTTTCAGTATAAACTTGGATAACCGTTTTAATTCATATGGAACGTTTATATCATCCTATATATTATACACGACCGCTTTTCGGTAAAACTATAATACAATTGAACTATGTTCGATACATGAAATAAATTTCTAAAACGATATAGAAAATATGAATGTTGTGTCACGATATTTTAATACATTGATCATTACTACAGTACACAATTTGGCCATGTTCCTAGAGAATTTTACTATCTTAAACAAGAAAAAACCAATGAAATTGAATTTTAATTATATGCCATTGAATTTTTTAGATACCTCTTAGGTCAGGTTAGATTAGGTTCATTTGTATTTCCCAAAAAACAATATTATATTTATTTCATTTTTTACCATTATATTATAGTATTATAACTATTATATTGTTTACAGCATTACAGCGAATGTCGTATAATTGTATTCTGTGATTGGTGACTTTTGTAAAACGCTTTGCGTGTTTTCTTCTAATACATGACAAATATTAAACAAGAAACGTTTCTATTGCATTGAAGTTATACATATTATATATTATAATATACTATTAAATTTTAATACGTAATTATATTGTTGTTGTGCAAAGTCGTAAATCTATAAAGACGGCGAGAAAAGACGTCTGGCTGATTTCCGAGAATATTGCACTTTAATCCGTTTGTCAATGAAAACAACTATTCAGATGTGAACATAATCTATTATTTACGTATTAAAATTATAATTGCCTACATGAGTTCAGCAACAGATTTTGAAACTAGAAATGGTAATCGAAATACGTTTTGTATTAAACTATTATAATATAAAAGGTAATTTACCAAACATGCTCACTCAAACTTACCCACATCCATCATGGCCTCACACACTTCCTAAAAAAAAAAAAAAATAATAATAACACAGCTAAAATTGCTTTTTTAAAAAAAAAGTAGTAAACCTACTTAAAGGTATTATTTTGAGTTAAATATATTTTTTTAATATTATTTTTAGTGTGTAATATTGTTACATTAACTTATTTTTTTAAATGAAGAACTGCCCTATTTTATTATTAAATGTTAAACACATATTGTTTATTAAAAATGTTGATGATTATAAATTTAAATTTAAACGAGTAGTATAAGTATTTTTAAGTTATTGAAATAATATAATATACTAATAGGACAATAATTATAACTAGGACTAATTTATCTTTTGTACCCACATAAATACATAATAGTTCAGAAACTATTCGTTTGAATTTTTATTTATATATACATACAGTTTCAATGGCGTAGAATTATAGGTATTTTAAAATATGATTTTAACTCATGAGTAAATATAATATTTTAAAACAAATAAAAGATTAAAAAAAATCGGAGTGAGCTTGACTGGTAAATCATCATGCTATAGGTATTTACAGTTGCTAATAGTATACTGGCATGCAATTCAACTGCCTACCGTATTCAATACGTAAACGTTGTGATCCGTCTACATGCAATCACTCTTACTCTGAGCATAGTCTTCATGGTTACATCTTGTGATTTAAATATTTAGATAAATTATAACTTATAAGCTATGCTATTTCTGTTAAAAAAAATAGGTAGATTTCGTACGAATAATTATTTCGAAAATTTTAGCTCTAATCCAATTTTAAAACGCATATTTTATTTATGTATACAACGTTTGGAGTTATTATACACATATGCTCTAAGTTGTAATATTGTGTAAAAACGTGATCAGATACATGTCATAATTTTATGCATAAAAAGTGTATTTCTTGATTTCGTTGTATATAAAACTCATCGTTTAAGATATTGTAATAATATTGATCTACAAAACAAATTTCTGACACGCCGCGATATATAACAACTGCGCGTGTGGTCTATAGGTCCTTGATATTATAAGGTGAAAAAATAGAAAACTTCTAGACAAAAATATATTAAAGAATTTTATAGACAACATATTACGTTGAAGAAAAACAGTAATTATATTTTTGCAAACACGTTTCAGATGTAAATTATACGGCGTAGTCGCTTACATCGCAATTATATTTAACCTAACCTAACAGAATAATAATATTATTATTATATACTTAAACACAATTAAAAAATAATTGCATCGATCCGTGTTGGACTACGATCTCGAGTGCATGATCATCAGGATAGTTTTTTACTACGATATAACATCTAATAGTCCTTGAATAATATAGATAGTTCGTTGTACTTATCTACGGGTGATAACTTATTTATATCCAATAAAATGTAATAATGAATATCGAACTAATGTATACACGTAGTCATAGTTACGATGCGCGAACACAAATTTCACAAGTTTTAGTTGAATATCACAAGAATATTATTACGAATCAATAATTAGTATAATTACACATTTTAAACTCAATAAACTTTATATCTAATTATTTATCCAAATTTCCAATCACGCCATGACAGTAGAATATATTTATATTATAATATTTTATAGTATTTACCGCTATTTTTTCTCTTTTCGAATACTTATACTTATTGGAATTTAACTTTTCGAGTAGTTTGTACATGACCAGTTCCAAAATTACACTAAAACATAAATGTACTTACATGAACAAAATTGTTTGCACGCAATTCATGTATTATGTATAATAATTGTGTGTAATCGTTTTTAAATATTTATTTAAAAATATCCTAAGCATGAATTATATAGGTACGTTTGTTTGTTTTAATGGAAAATATTTATATGGACCGACTCGAAAGAGTGTACATTATCTTCAAATTGGATGATTAGAATAAAAGGTGAATTGATTGTGTGCCAAAAAGTAAGTTAATTCCAATTTAGAATGAAACATTTAACAACCATATATCGAAGGGTGGTATAGAGAAGTTCGCTTTAAAAAATCCGAGAATGTTATTTGCAGGAGAGATAATGTAGGTAATAGGCGTTAAGTTGGCGTCTAGCAAAACTGTAATCGAATGAATTTTTTTTTCTTGTAGTCGCAATAATCTAAAAGCAGATACATTTTAAATGAGTTCAATTTTTTTTTAAACCATCAACACATATATATTATAGTGCAGAATATATCCTCACAACTCATACAAGCGTCACTAATCTTGTAATACCTTTATGGCTGTATTATTTTGTTGCAGTATTCTCGAGATTGTATAAGTTATATTTTTTTTAACTCGTAGTTAATTTTAAAGTTAAAGTAAATTTCATTTAATTTTGTGCTTTTAGTTAAAAGTTAAATAGATCAAAAAATAACAACTTAAATAAAAATAAGTTAAATTTATTTAAACTGAATATATATATATATACATATGAATCTATGTTGGAGCACACCAATAATATAATACACTTAAATGTAATGTTAAAAAAATAATTAATAGAAAGAAATGCTAATTTAAGTTCCAATTTTTGAAGAGATCATAATACCAATATCTGTTTAAGAAACAGAATAGAGTTATCTGGTATAGTGTTATTTTCTAGAGATTAGAAATCGATGTGTTCAGCGAAACTGTTTTTTTTTGGCAATGTATACTAACTTGTATTTATATAAATCACTTTGGTCCCTATTGAAATCAAAAAAAAAAAAAAAATGATCTGTAAAAAGATTATTTATTAAAAAAAATTTTAAGTGAGTATATTTAATTTTCGTAACGTTTTGCCAGAATATCAACAGTTTTTTTTTATTTGTAAAAAAAAAAGTATTAATCTAAAATATAACGTTTATACGAAAAGTCAGAAAATTGTAAATTCTCAAGCTGGTGAAATTAGAATAAAAAAGCGTATCCAACACTAAAACAGTCAACAATTTAATATTTACAATACATAGAACTACATAATTATTCCCTATAAATAATATTTCCGATGATTAATACATGTATATAATATGTATAATAATATATGTAATATGTATGTGTAATACTATATTATATTTTTAATCTTAAAAATACAGTTTATATTAGGAAAATAAATTAATTTAACGTGGCTATGCATTTAAAGGAGATAGGTAACTATTGTTTAAAATGTATTTACAATTTAAATGAACGTTTAAAAAAAAAACTGCACACCGGAACAATATGTATAAAAACATTTTGTAATTTTAAATCACAACGATCCGCTTAGAAATTAACAGTGTGGTAGGTCAAACTAATCACCTTGCGTGTATAATATTATAATATAATATAAATATTAATAATACTATTATGATTATACAGTCGTATAATTTACGTAAATAAACAACGCACATGTGCTGTGATAGGCGTACATTCGATTTTGGCTCCGGGCGTTAAACTGCAAATTTAGGTATTATAATTATACCGTACAAATGTATATAATATTATAAACGAGCGCGGGAAGAAGTAATTATACGCGTGCAGTAAGAAGACTAGTATTTAATCCCGATCCTATGTAAGTCATGTATTATTGTGCCCGTTCGCAGCACTTCCGGATGTTTATGTGTAGAATATATTTTATCGTATAGTTATAGATACCTATACGCGTGGCTTATAATGATGCAACATTATACAATAATGTAACACGTATAGTTTAACTTAAAAGTCGGCGCCACTAGTTTGAGCACGGGTTTCGTTTTTTAATAAGTTTTTATTTAAGCTTATGGTATAACAAGGTAATTCACCAAACATGCTCACCCATACCCCTCACACGTCTGCTATCATTTAACAGTGCAGCGATATTTGCTTATTTTTAGAACTGTTTAGTATACTCTTATACAAACTGTATAGTATATTTTCAGAGAAATAGATTTTATTTCATACCATTTATAAAATTTGTCATACCATGGTAATACAGACTTTTTTTAATGAAGAACTGTTTACTTTGATTGTAAATCTTTAAACACGTTTCGTTTCTTGAAAATGTTGATGCTTATAAATTTAAATTAGAATGAGTAATAGTTGCTGAGTTATTGAAATATTATATACTGATAAGTAAAAATATAATAATTATAACTTAGGATTAATTATCCCGCTTTTCTCAAAGGATAATAATTCAGAAACTATTCGTTGGAATTTTGATCTATATACATCAACCCTTATTAGTATGAAATTTAAAATATTTTAAAATACGTTTTTAATCATTGAGCTCGCTTAAAGCTTTTAATAATATATAGGGATTTAGAAAAAAAATCAAAAAAACATGAGCTTTAATTTGTCTTTAAAGATTCAATATTTTTACCGATATAGTTGTACACCTCATAAATTAAACACTTTTTTCTCGTGGTTACAAACATTACTTTTTTTATACTTCCATTATGAATTTAATAATTGATTAGTGACAAAATATGAAGCTTTAATGAAAGTTAATGTGTCTAAAATAAACTCAAACATAATATAAGCATGTGTATAATATAATATTGTTAAATATAAATAATATAATAAAACTATAAACCACAAACATATTTGAAATTAAATATATCAACTAATTCGGACTTTTATAATTGCACTAATCTTAGTCGAGAAGTTTATAGGTATCTATTCGAATAAAATAACCATCTGAGACATTCTGTACTGAAATTAGTTATTGGAATCGCGCCTCACGTAGATTACGATTTTATTTAAACACAAACAAATGTCCAATTTCCAAATAATAAAATTAAAGTAAGTTGATAGTGCGTGTGATTATTATTATTACTGTGATATACGATCACGTATAATTGCTTTTAAAAATTAATTATCGTGAACAAATCGAAAGTCGAAGGTCTGAAAACTCATTATAATATTCAGTTCGTGTATTGTTATTATCATTATTACAACATTATAGGTAGATTTAGAACTTTAATAATACATACTATTATACTTTTATTATTCAATTTTTATCTTTAAAATATCATTTTTGGAAAGATAAAGTTTGGACAATTTAAAAGTTAATTTGTTTTTAACTTAAATAATATTTAACATATTATTACATTGGTACCAATTTATTGCAATAACTTTTTCAGTCAGTTTGAAAAAAAATACTTCAAGTTTAATTAATTTTTAATTAATAACGCTATATTGAATGACTTTAAATTAAAAATAAACAAATAAAATATATTTTTTGATTTAATTATTGAATTAGCACAAATGTTTAATTTTCAAAACTTCTATAGTAGGTATAGTTATAGTATGTAATGATTTGGAATAATACTGGGTACCTATACATTTTTTTACAAACTATTTAGTTACCTATTATTATTTAATAATATAAAAATTACATAATCGATAAAACGTATTCATTATTAATAGTTTTCTCCATGTTCTAACTTTAGTCGTGTATAGTTAAAAACCTATATTTTCGTCATATTATAACGTGACCAACACGAGTCGATCGTTTTTTTCATTACCTCACGCTGTACTTGTAAAATATAAGTAATACTTTTCCCACGGATATAATATAGTGGTCGACTTTCCACTGACTCTGATTTAGCGTTTACAGTCGTGTTTTACATATTACACAAATAATCAACGAACAATACCGTTGCGTTGAAAATGTATGTACATTATTAAGTATCCGCGACATGGAGGTGATGTGATGTTTATTTTGTCGCCGGTGGCAAGCGTTAATTTCGCTACTGCTGCAGTGCAGCTGTCATGTCGAAGGCAGCTGCAGTGTTTCCCAAACTTTAAGCGACGACCCACGATCGTTTTATTTAATTTAATTTTGCAACTCTCCCTCTACGCCCCCATAGAAAAAGAATGCGTTTTTATCAGTACCCACATAATTAAAAAAAAACCTGACAAAATGTTGTGGTAGAAGTTGTCCTAACCAAGAATATAAATTTATAAAAGCCATTTAGACCATTTTTTTTTAAATTCCTTTCCTCAGTATTTTCGTCTGTTAAAATACGTAGATACCTGTCTTCAAAATGGTCAGACCTACGATACGAGAGCAACTTATTTTTTTAAATGTGTGGTGGTAAGATAAAATCCAGTTTTTAAAATCGAGTACTCGAACGGGAATGTATATAGATACGTTTTTCAACAGTCATCAAAGTCATTGACCAGACATGACTTTTTTTTGCAATTCGATCCTGTATATACACCAGGCAGTTAGACAGGGTCACTCGCTCGTTATTCTACGCTCGACCCTGGGACATTTTAAAATTAAAATGTGTAATATATTATGTCCGCAGACTTTACGTCAAACCGTTCCACTCAGAATGTACGTATAAATTACATCATAAAGGCTGGTAAGTTGTGTCCGGTTTCGGTTTATTTTGTGTGCTCGAATCTATTAAGTCTGCCGATCACCCTAAATTGTGGGCCGTGACTTGGTTAAATAATCGATACGAACGGGTTATCGCGGGTGAAATTTACTTTGTATAATCCTATTACACGAATATCATATTAAATAATAAAATATAATATAATATTGTTATTTTTTTTTATTATTATTATATTAAGTAATTATAGTGAAAATGAACGATTTATTATTTTAACATTGTGTCGTCTTGGTAAATTAGATTCACCCCGATCAAATATACATATTATTTAAAGAAATATAGTTAAACTGTTCGATCTAAAATTATAAAGTACTTGAGTAAAATACGTATTTTCTTCCTCACAACTATATACTACTGAAATTTAAACTTTAACTACTTTAACTTTAACTTTACTCCAAATGTGTCTCTATAACTTATTAATTTGATTATAACAATGTTTTAACTCACAGATTATGTTATATATTATAACGTATAATGTATACTGTATATTTTAATTGATCTCTAATCTATATTTATTCAAGGCACTTATTTTATTATTATATCAATTTTATTATGCTTCACTTATATTGTATTTACAGTGTATTATTAATTAGCTTTACTCTTAAGATATAATTATTGAATTATAATAATAACTACTTGATGAAGCTAAAAATAAATACTTACTCGAATAATTTTTAAGTACCTAACCTCGAAGAATCTGTATTCAAAACACAAATACTACTTTTCAAATTATTTTATTTTTAATTCTAAATATTAAAGCCATATATTTTATTGCTATTTTTAATTGAATCTCGTTAAAAACAAATTAGAAATGGATATTTGCATATTAGTAATTATTATTTTTAATCAGTAATTAATACAGTTGGAAATACTTTTATAGAAATAATCCTTTCTAATGTACTCGCAATTGTATTTACCGTAATTGCAACAATTTTTTAGAAATTACATTACCCATCGATATTAGATTATTTCGGATTGCCGATGATTCTTAGTAGGTACCTAAATCGTTTAAGCTCGCGTACTACGGGATTGGATGGCAACATCTGGCCGTGGAATGAAAAACAATTTTACGACAATTGTAGACCACGTGCGTAAAAACAGAGTTTGCACATGAAATTTTACATCGACCACATGCTTACATCTATTTTACTATACTCTACTACATTAAACCACAAATCACGTTGGAGTTTGAAAACGTTGAATTTCAAACTGCAAGCTGACGTCGTATCAAAATTTACGACAGTTTTGCGACTATATCCGATTTTGAATAATATATATTATACATTCGTATTGTCAACTAATTTATAAGTATATTAAATTCACTTAAATATAATGATATATGATATTTGAATAATATATTGAAGGCATATTTTATTTGAGCGTTATTTTTTCTCCAATTGACCTAAATAATTTTATTTTGTTACTCTATCACAGTAATGGAATTTGATTATACAATATTATATGTATATGATACGCTTATTTTATAAGCGTCTATTCATTATATGACATATTTTATGATAATTTTCACATATCGATTTTCTAATTTAACCCATATTCTGTTTTTAGACACTTGCGGTATATGTTATATAATTAAATTTGCTCTTTTTACATTATTACACGATCGATAAAATAATTTTGTGAAATGTAATATATTTTTATAGTCAAAAAACGTTTCCCGTATAGAAGCAATTTTTTTATGAGATCAAATGATGTTTTCAAAAATTATATCAACTATAAACAATATAAAATACAAACCGTGTTAAAGTTTCAGTAAAATTGTATATAACGCTTTCGCTAACATTAAAAGTGTTTACTGACAAAAAAAAAAATAGACGGCATTATAAAACCATTACATTCTCATCTTCGATAAGAATCTAAAAACGAAGGGAAGCAATTGTAGATGAAATCGCCTACGGATTCAAAACGTAAAAATCAGTAGTATTGTGACCGAATCAACCGAGTAATCGATTATAGGTACCTATTAAAAAATATACTATATCCTTACATTCTTCGACAGCACAAATAGTCTAAAAATCCCAACGTATAATAGGTACTTATATGAAATATTTAGTTGATTTTATTTTATTTACAAAAAACTTTTTTTTCTTTTTGTGATAAGTTCTAGATATAGAATAATAAAATATAATTCTATATTTAGCCCACAAAAAAATATATATATTAATAACATAATTGTATTTGATTATTCATAGGAAAACTCAATGGACTTATATAAAAAAAATAGTTAAGTCTAATAAATAGATTTTTTTAATTTTTTGAAAATCTATCTTCTTTAAATATAGTTCTAGTTCTGTATTATTAATCATAGCTGTTTAACATGTTTTGTGTTATTTGCTAAAAAAAAAAAATTTTCTCTCAAAAACCAACTAACAATTTTACTATAGGAGTGTATAACAATATATTGTATACGATCTAACTACTCTAACCTAGTATCATGATATTAAACGCCTTATATTTATTTGTCCTTAGCAAAGTAAACGATTGATTCCTTCTGAACTGCTTTATTAGCTGACTACAAACATATTTTCGTATCCATTTACTATTAAATTTAAATGCAATTCTAAGACTTTAAGCTTCAATAATGAATAAAGATTATACAATCTACAAGACCATAACCGAATACTGAAGTAGTCGATTACAATAAAATTCAACAACAATCACACTTATAATTTCAGTTTTAAACCAAACAATAATTAATTATTTAATATTCAATACAATTTAATCGATATTTTAACAAATATCTGTAAGGATTAACGACTATTCAAATGTAAGTAATTTGTTGAAATTTAAGTATCCCCAAACAGTATCACATATATTCAACTAAAATGTAACAATAGAAACATATTATTATATATTACTTCTGATATTAATAATTATTCGTAATATAACATTATAGTATATACACGTAAATAAATTAAAATTTTAAAAATGTTGTATGCTTGCAGTATCACTCACAAGACTTCACGGCACCAATTTTGATAAACAGTGGTTATACGAAGGTCGTAATTAATTTCATTAATCTTGATGTCTTAGAGCAAAAAGTACAGTTAACTGAGTAAACTATATTGAATTCGTTACTCCCCGTAATTAAAATGAATCTTCACAGCCTTAGAAAACTTATTAGCCTGTGAAAAATAATTAATTAAGTATATTCTATCTATTGACCATCTTTATTATTTAATATTAATGCCGATAGTAGTTTAATGCTATTAAAAAAACATTTTTTTTATAGATTTAATAATTAAATCTTCGTTTAATGACTATGAAAACATACATTTTGAATACAAATTAATTAATTTGTGAAATCAAATAAAATTTTTGTTTTACTTATATATCCAAAGATTAGGTTAAGAACACATTATAACAATATAGATTCTTAGATTTTTGCAGATGGTTTGCTAAATATTTAAAATTACAATTATATATATATATGTACCTATAAATTAACCATAATTATGATTAATTAATAATTATTTTTTTGTTTTAATCACTTTGTAGATATAAGTTAAATGATTTTAAATAGAATTAATAAACAAATAAATATTCTTTAATTTAATTATTCTGTTTACATAAATATATAGTTTGCAACAAAAAGAAATAGTATTAGATTCATTCTTAATAAAATGGTTAATTGTTACTTAAAATTAATTGAAAGTTGCACAATATCAATATAGGATATACCTATGTGGCTATGTCCTATTTACTGTGTAACCCAGATTGTATAATTGGCTTATTTTTAATTGGATTAAGTTAATAATTGTCTACATAGTTAATAACTTAAAACTTAATCATGAAAGAATACAACTATTATTTTTTATGAATTATTAAAAACGATCGAAGCGTAGGTATGTAATATTATATTATCATATTACGCATAATACATATATTTGCTTTTACGCAGGGGTGAAAACATAAATTTACTGAAATATTAAGAGGAAAAAAACCACTAAACCGTGCGTTGGCAGTAGGTTTGGTTTCGATTACGAAAATCGTGTCGAAACCATTTTATGGTACGGTGAGAGGTGTGATTTCCGGTTGTGGTAATATTATACTTTAGTCACCTAAATATATTACTTTAAAGTTTAGTGTATCGTGTTTGTAACAGCTATAAATTATAAGAATATAATATACAATATAATAACTAGGGGGTAGATTTAAATGCAAATTGCATTTTTTCTGAATGTTTTAAAACACTGCTTTTTAAGCACAAAATTCGTTTCATACATCAAAGAATTTAAAAAAAAAAAAATAAAACTTTAAGTTTGCATTTGTTGGCAATTTTAGAACATTTTAGCCATTTTTCGTATATTTTATAATATATTCATAAAAACAGATTATAGAAATTTACAAAAATAAATTCATAACTATATTTGAAACAGCTAGATTATTGTTGACCAATGGAATTGCGTAAGTATTAAATTAAATAAGAGCTAATAATAATTGGTCTCAGAAAATTCATTAAATAAAATATGAGATTTAAAATAGTGACAAGTATTTCAAGTATTTTAGAAGGAATAAAAACTTCTTGTGGTAATAAAATACCTAAAAAACTAACTACTGATGACATGGCCCATATGAAGTTCATTACTATGACATCAGTTGATGTGGAACAAACTTTCTCAAAATACAAAACTACACTTGCCGATAACTGTCATAAGTTTTTATTTTAAATTTTTATCTAACAGAATCTGATTACCCAGTGCTATTGTGAAACACAAGGTCAAAATATAACGAATTTATCTATCTAAATTGTACATTACATTATTTATATTAATTTTATTTCTTTTTTTTTTAATCGGTGATTTTTATTCAGGTAGTTTTATTAAATTTTGTAATATTATTAGCGGAGTTTATTGTATTTTTCGTATCATTTAGAGTATTTAAATCCGCACCCTAATAATAACAGCCGATGTTTAATGCAATTTGCTGTAGTTTGCAACCGCTTGTTTTTTACCGTCAATCGTGTGCAATAATAACCGGCGATTATCATTGAAAATGTAAATATGTGCACGGGGCTATAAATCGTTTTATTATTATTGTATTTTTTATCGAATACGCTATAATAATAATAATATATTGATAATTATGTTTACTTCCTCTGGTGCTCGTGACCGACGATACACGATAATACGTGTGGAGTCGATAATTAGGTAGTGGTAATAGAAAAATAAAAATAAAACAGTAACCAAACACCGAAAACATGGCTATATTTCCGATTGTCGTAGATTCGTTATATTATACGCGGTGATTTTTGAAACATACTTATTCTTCACAATTGTTTTTGTTTGAATCAAATACATTTATTATTGATTTAATTATTGGAACTTTTATAACCGTATTTTCAAATATTTAAGTTATTTTTTACAGCATTTAAAAACTTTATTGTGACGATACAAAGTTTGATCTTAAGCCAAAGTTTGAGATAGTTTTTAAGTAATTATTGCCCATTTTTAGTATAGATCTATAATGAATATAATCAAGTCTATTATTGAATATCATATTGTAATATGATTATTGAACTTATGATCTAACATTAAACATAATTAAATAGTCACTCGATCACACATTATTTACAAGTATTTACATTTTAAGGAAAAATAACTTTAAAATAACAGCCTTTGAATGTTGCAAAAATCGAATCATATAAAAAAAATTATTTTAATTTTATTATTATAAAATGCTATTATAAATATTTTATTTTCCAGGAGTTTCTAATGTGAAACTCATCCTTTTCACTGTCTTTTTTCCATAGGCTCATTATATGCATTCTTCACATTTACTTATTGTACCATTTATTGTATAGACTGTAAATTTTCATAAAATAAACGATATAAATAAAAAATATTTTATTTCGAGTCTCAACGGTTATTCTTATTTGAATAAATTAATAGGTTTTTATGAAAACTAATATTACGTAGGTATTTTCGTTAAATTTTTCAATTTTTCGCGCCTGTTGATTTACCAACTATACACATTAACTTTATACTATAACCTACATACTGTGTTGTTGGCTATTATAGATATACCTATACTTAATACTATCGATATATGAGTATCGGTCACAGGAGTCAGTCAGCCTAATGATTATTGGCTGAAATACTAAGAGGGTGACACGTCGGAAGATGTATACATACAAGCTACAACTCTTCCACCGGTTACACGTGTAAATAATGACTGTATATATTGTTACAATAATTGGCAGCACTATTCGGCCCATCCTCCGGTTGTACTGTTTTACAACGTGTACAAGATTTTTCAATTGAATACGTATTTCTTGATTGCGCATGAAATGCATATCAGTGGTAATGATAATAATATTTTGATGCTTGTTCGCACGCAACAAAATCGAAAGTTTTTTCGAGCTAAACAACACGGATATATTAAGTTACTGCTACAAAACTGTGTAAATATTACCAATTAAATAAGGGATGAGCTGTCTAATAACCAATAGATAGATGAATCACAGAAGCATGGTGTCCATACCAACGCACCGGCGCTCAATAACAACGGCTAGACAATGGAGTGTGGCCATGAGTGGCGACTGTTAGCGATAGCAGACGATAACAGGCGACAGCTGGTGACGTCACGCGTAAAGACCAATAACAAAATATGATGATCCAAAAGTACTTAAAATAATATGGGTAGGGGTATTATAAGTATAGATAGTAGTTATACTACGAGATGACTATTTTGTACGAAAAGTGTTAATTTTTCAGGAAATATTTCCTAACATAGTTTGAATTCATTATAAAATTATTATATAAAACAATAATTCCAAAAAAATATAATAATAATATTATTATTTTTATTATTATTTATGTAATATATTTTTTATAACTTTTTGTTAATACGAGTCTGTACATTAAAAAAAATCACCTTGTATACGTTTTGTATATATCTCTCTAATTTAATTAAAAATTGATAATTATATAGCGTACGTACCTGACTAGATCGAGTAAATTGTTTATTTTCATTTTTAAGCGTAAAACGCGTGACATAATAATAATTTATTATTTCAATCGATTTTTGGTAACTCACAATAGCTACTCAAACATTTTTGTCAACATTCTGAAAATTTGAAAAAATATTTTTCCAGCGATAATTTTTTAATTACCTTTATATAATGGTTAATATTTATTAATATAGATATTCAATACAAATATATAGTATTAATATGCGCATAAGTAACATTATAGCATTATATGCATAGATAATATATTATTATGATTGATGGAGTGAATACGAGGTCGGGGGTTTTGTACGAATATTTGTTCCATCATACTCCATTTGTCCGTAAAGTATTAAAAAATAATAATAAACTTTATTGATCTAATAATACATCCGGGCAGATTTTTTAGCGGAAAATTAAACGAAAACTATAAATCTTGTGTAAGAAAACTATAAAAATACCTGCAGAGGTAAAAAATTGACTTCCTTCTCCAAAATATCAATGCAATCTTGTTCATTGATTTCTGGTACAAAAAAAATTCAATAACTAAATGGGACATATTTTATTTAGTATTATAATATTATAATAATACTTTCTTCAAATTTGCCACCAAAAATATTAACAATAAAATGGCTTTGAAGTTGATGTGTACGTCGGTTGTGTTTTTGCGAACATCTTTTCTCAATCGGCTAGACTTTTTATTTTACATCATTCGATATTGTATACGGTCTTATAGCCGAGACAACACCTTTTGATGTTAAACCTTTGATGACGAAAATCACGCCGGTGAGTACAATACAGCTAATGGAAGTTAAATTAGTTTATTAGACACATACGCGCACGAAAGTAATATAATATATTATTACTGTGATGTTCAGTCAAACGTCACTGGTGACAAAGATGACGAAAATAATGATGATTATGACGACAATGATGATAAGAATGACAAGAATGACAGTCAAAATTCGGATACGACGTGTCACGTTACCATTTATACGTATAACATGTACTGTAAGCTACAGAGTGACGAAATTAAAGTAATGTTTTTGAAAATGTATCATTGCATTGCGGGGTTATTTACCTAAACTCGTAATAAACAATTATGAGGTTTTGGAAGTTATTTAAAAATATGATTAAATAAAAAATACGTTCTTACAGAGTTATAATAAAGGAAAATATTTTTAAATTCAAAACTTCTTGATTTATATGATGGATAAGTTCAGAGATATTCAATAAGCATACTGTTCCTCCTATTTTCTCTTTGATAATTTATTTATTTAAGTTATAATACTAGACATTTTTAAAGAACTCACACCATAAGACCATATTTTCAGATAAGTTCCGTATTAAATCTGTATTCCATTTAAAAACTTTTTTTTAAATGAGAACCACATTTTTTACTCTTATTGTTTAGCTGGAATTTTTTTTTAATTGAATTGAATTGATGGAAGTTTATAAATTGAAATTTGATATACATAGTAGAATCTGAGTTATTAAACTTTATACAGACCAAGGCTATTAATAAAAGGTTAATACATAATATGAAGACTATTATAATAATTTAAATTTTAAAGTGATTAATATTGACAAAATATGAGAAAATAAAAAATATAATAATATAATATAATATATAATAATATTGATACAATTCTAATAAATTTTCAATATGTAAAATGTATTTGAGTATGATAATTTTAGGATTAAATACTATACTTATGAATTATTTTATATTTAAATAAAAATATTGTTATTGATCCTATCGTTTCGGTACATAAAATTATAAACAGAAACTACCGTCGTTCAAATTTGAGTTATTCATAACAGCATTTTCAAAAAAAAATTGTCTGCTTAAAAATGTAATGATTACTCTAATTTATAAAAAAAGATAAAACAAGATGTACATATCATAAGACAATTTTAATACCTGAAAATATATGGTCTTTAATTATTGATAAAAGTTGATGTTATATTTTTTATAGACTTTGAAAAATCCTTCAATAGAGTTGATCATAACATTCTATTTCAAGTACTCAGTAAGTTTGAGTTAGATATTGACTTTGGAGCTAATGACTTTATTCGATTTCGGATAGGCGTCAATTGGTGAAAATTAATTGGTGTAAATCTGATATCTCTTCTATTTTAATGTGCCTTGCTAACGTGCACCCTTCATTTTTACACTACTCTAGATATCTGGTTCCGTTTTACTTCCGACGATTTGCCTTGTATGTATAATTTACTTACTTATTACTTTATTTTGGGCTAACACCATGTTAATAAAATAAAATAAAATTCAAAATTTTAAACATTTTAATTTTAATAAATAATCATTATCACAAAATAAAAAAAGAGGTGATCATGCTAGGCGAATCGCCCTGTATATACTTTATATATATTATGCGTTATGCACTTTAGCAACATGATGTTGCAAGAATACATAATATAATAATATATTCGTTGGTTGGTTATTCGATATAATATCATATTATTAATAACGATTATGGCACAGGGTGTAGTATAATATTATATCGTACGTAGACCGGATTTAGACTCATGTGTTTTGTATACGATTTACAAATTTAAATAGTAAATTATAATAACATACACAGATTTATATATATTATATTATGACGTGTTAAGAACACAACATTATTATTGCCTATGTTGACATATACTTACGTATTATAAAGTAATTGTGGACAAATTATTGTTACTAAACAGTCGATGGGTTTTATATTTATCTCCTAAAAAGTATGTAGGTACTCGCATGATTCATACTAATATAATTTGTTTTGTTTTATAATGGTTAAATTAGTTTTTGGATTTCAACATACAATTTATAATAATATAGTAAAAAACTATTTATATTTTGCTAAAAAATGTCAGCCATCTTCCGATTTCAAAGACAAATGATTCAGAATGTATCATCACCATGCCGACAATTCTATGTTAGCCGTGCTATTCATACTATTGAATAATTAGACAGGATAATCCGCGTTACACCGATCGATGTATGTGATTTTGAAGAAGAAAAAATAATGATAATAAATAATACTAATCTCTGTAAAAAAATCTAACGATTCTTTTTATTTTTCATTTATAATAATGTTTGATGTTTAAACATGAAGAATGAAATTTTTCATGTACAAACTATAAATTATTTTAAATAAATTACATAAATTATATACTAAGTATTTTTAGAAATGTTTCTTTTTTCAGAATATAGAGTCTAAGACATGAGTTTCCGTTAGATAAAATAAATATCAACAGATGGTGAATCACTTCATAAATTAAATAAAGGTATTATAAATTATTAAAAACTATATAAATTTGTTTATTTCTCAAAAAAAAATAATTGTTTTTATTACATTTAGTTATAACTTTTAAATATTTTAAACTTTTTATTTTGTGTTGCAGGTCAAATAGAATACTCTGAACAAATTAAGCAAACTATTTTAATCTATGAGACAATTGACTCATATGTAACTTTATACACTATAACAATATAAAGTATCAAAAAATAAAATTTTTGAATAATGTATACGTGATAAATGTATGAAAAAATATAATGACCAAATAATTATATGATACATATGGATAGTATTTGAAATGTTATTCTATATGGAATAAAATAAATTTACAACGATTTTTTTAATTAAAATTTAATGTATCGCGATTGGCATGTTAAGTATGGACAGTGTTGCATTTAAAACACAAACACCAAAAACCAATTAGGGTACACCGTGCTTAATAATCTAAGCATTATTCTCTACATTACGAGTTTATATTTTTTTTTTGGTTTTATACGCATTTTATAACATTCAAACAAATAAATAAAACCATAAATATTTAAATATTAAAATTTCCCAACTATATTTACAATAATACTATAACTTATAATCTATAAGTAGGTATGTTAGATATTTAATATTTAAATATCGAGGGTAGGCAGGTGATATAATTTATATATTTTAGTTTAAAGCTTTTAAAATGTTAAAAGGATTAAAAACATAATTCGTTTGAGTCCGTGTAAATTTTATGTTAAAGTTGAAAACATTTTCAAACATTTTAGACCCGAAGTATAATGTAATAGCTTAAAAACAATATATTTCTAAAACAATTAACATAGTTTTAAAGTTAATAAAACGTCACAATATTACACACACGTGAGCAGTTGTAGACTCAGTCTTGCAAACTGTACGGACAACAAACTGTTAGCAAATTTGCGATCAGAAGAGCTAATTTCGTGTATTTAACTTTAAATATTAAAGTGGAATTTCCATATTATTAAGCTTAAAGGTAATAATATAGAGCATTATTTCGAAGAATTTTATTAAAATTTTAATTTTAAAATGAGTTACAACAATGTAAATCATTATACATTTTAAATGCTCAAAATTCATTTCAAAATCAAAGTATTAATAATAACCTACAAAGTACCCTAGATACTCATTCTTACCTCAAAATTTTATAATAAGTCAACTTACTCTAATATTAAAGCAATTTTAGGAACAAAACCAAATAAATTAGTTAAACTGAATGCAGATCCTCTACATTGTACCCAGAGACAGCATTGTTATATTATCATTAAGATATAAATAAACAATTAAAAAATAAATAAAAGAATGTCATCATAATTTTAAAAATAACTTAATAACAATATATACAACATCCAAGTGCAATAAATGCATTAATATAGATTTTTTTTGATATTTTTTTTTTTAAATTAAATTTTTTTTCTACTCACCCATATTATTAAATTATTATCAAAACAAATTTAGAATTTTATGTGTAGGTATGTGAGCTTCTCCCGAATCCGTCCCTGGTATTAAGATACCACACGCATTTGTAAGACGGTGACAAGTGGGTGTGATGTCCTCTTAATTATTATATTATGCGTAAACTCTAAACACGTACTTATAAATAACTATATTGTGCACGGAAGTTTAAACGCAAAACAAAACAATAATAATAAAATGAATTCGCACGTTAAACAGTAACAAATAAGCATATTATTATATACCTACACATCGTGTACGTGATCTACATAGATCAATCGCGTGTATTATTTATACTTGTATATTAGTTGTATTATGCATGTATATTATTATATTAGTATGCATCGTCGTGTGGAATGGTATGGTTCACGGAAACAATATTACCTATAATATAATATTATTATATTATACAAGACAAGCATATCGCAGTGCATTTTAGATTCGAAATGGAACAATAACGGAGACGCGGAGTAGGGATTTTCGACGATATGTGTTATATATTTTTCTCTAACGGAGTAGGGTAACCCATAACAAACGTGCTCCAAATGTTTCATGTAGTGAACACAATTGATTGTATATGTAAATGATATACTGTTGCAACGGATGTGTCGAAATCGTGAAATTGATAATTAGTTTTCGAGCAGAAAATCGCCAAACCAAAATTTAAAAATAATTTCTATGCAAATCCTATTTAAGTAATTAGAAACGTGTCCAGTATTGAAAGTAAGACATTTTTAAAGGGTATTTTTTATATTTAAATGGACACATAATAAATTTCAATAGACATGCAGTAGAATACAATTTTGATAACTTAGTGTCCACTAGAATAAATACCTAGTAAATTATAGTAATTCTAATATATTATTTTTTAGATTCTTCATAAAAATAAATGTACACCTACTTATCACTCTAATAAATGATAAAAGAAATTAATAATTTTATTAATACTTTTTATCATAAATATTGTTTGAATGTTGGGCTTTTAATTCCGTCAATATCAAACATGATTTAAGAAATCTATAGCCGTAATATCAATCCAAAATGATACTAACTAAAATCGTGATTGTATATTTACATTTTTTAGGAAAAATAATGACCTCACCTGTTAAAAATTCAAAAATCAGACTTGAGAATATCATTATTTATTGTAAATTTTTTTTAAGAAGAAATTGTTATTAAAATTAAATATTTATTATTTTATAATTTAAACATGCAATTTATACATAAGAAATTAAAATGTAATTAAGTTTCGTTTTTATAATGCAAGTTATTAAATTTATGAAATCTGTTGTTTACTATAAAACAAACCTAACTATTTAATTTAAAGAAAATGATTTTGGTTTATACCTACTCTAAATAATTAGATACATTTTGTTTTTTTTTAATTTTTCTATAAATGTATGGTTATTTTTGAAAAAATGTAATATTTAAAAACCCATTTAAGTGCCAATATGTCATCAATAATCTGATCACTGCACCAGTTTTTCATGAACTTTAATAATCTAGATTATCCCAATCTATCGTACTTACATCGAAAAACAGGTTTGGAATAAATTTTTTTTAGCCCAGCAAATATAAAAAAAGAACTATTATGTATAATATATATACAAGAATATCTTTGAAAAACCTTGTTTGGCAAAATGCAATTTTTGGAATGAAGACAGAAAATAAGTCTCACCAAAGGATATTCAAATCATAGATATTATTCAAGGCGTTCCGAAAAAAAATCTAGAAAATCGTTTATCATTGATTTTTTTGTTTTAAAAAGTATATAAAGTTTTAACCACTAAATGTGATTTATTAAACAGCTAATGAGCTATACTCGTAATCATTTTTTTAAAGCACCATGATTAATCGTTTTTGGATTTAAGCGACAACACACACTTCAGACACACTCTCTCAATTATAGCCGACTCAGCGCGCCAATAAGTAATGTTTTTCACCTAGCTAATATTGGCTATTATATTTTATGCATTACAATAACTCATAATAAGTAGTAAAATACAATATTATCCATAATGTAATTACGACAATATTACTTGTCATTGCGGGTGGGTGAGATTATTGTATTGTACCATCCTTACTCCTTAGTTATAACAACTTCTAATGATATTTTAGTAATTGAGTATCTACGTGCGTAAGAATAAGTAGTAATATTATCAACGGATGTTTTCAATCATTTTTTTTTTCATTTTTACGCCATTTTAATGTTTTTTGATTTTACAGATTACGCCAACAATGTATCGGGTTACAACCAAAATATATATATAAACAACTGACCTAATTTAGGTTGGACAACGATCGTTGTGCGGGTTGACTAACTAAACCAATTATATATGTATACCAAAATACAACGCAATTTAAAGTCAAGTGCACGCGTGCAATAACGATTATCAATCATATAATATTATATTATACCGGTCAAATGGAATAAACATATCGTAACGCAATACATCTAATATATATATATATATATGGTAAGTTTATATTATTCATAAATTTGTGGGAAAATCAATTTATCACTCACATTTC
Organism: Rhopalosiphum nymphaeae; assembly: GCA_036289425.1. NCBI lineage: Eukaryota > Metazoa > Arthropoda > Insecta > Hemiptera > Aphididae > Rhopalosiphum > Rhopalosiphum nymphaeae. The sequence goes on along the minus strand of JAZAQC010000006.1, from coordinate 8,113,507 downwards.
ACATATTGTGCATCCGCACACAAGCAGAAAATCATAGTTTAATATAGGTGTCGGTTGATTCACCAAACATGATGCTACACCCCATTTTGTCATTTAATAATACATTTATTTGATTTTTTGTTTTTCTTAAATTGTTCAGTATACTTAAAGAATCATATTTTGAAAAACATATACTTTTTAAACCATTTAAGGAATGTCCTGTGACGATATCAACTTTTTTTCCAAATAAGAACTACTCTTTTTCCCTCTAAGTCTAAATTGTTATAAACAGATAACTTTTTTAAAAACTTTGATATATCTAAATCAAAATTCAAACAAAGTTAGTACCTATTGTTACAGTACACTCTTTAAATTATATAAAAATATAGTTCATCATAAGAAATATTTAAAAATTACAAAAATTTAAATTAATTAATGATGAAAAGAAAAAATAGTGAGCATTCTTGGCGAATTGCCCTGTACTTATGAATGTGCCAAATCCATCGTACTACCGTCGACACGATCATATTCTGTGATAAATTATGATGCGTCTAATATAATATTGTTTAAACTTAAACCACAAATTACAATGTATGAACGTATAAAATATACCTCAAACGTAATATCTATATAATTCGTGTAATTATTACATAAAACGGGTGAACATTTTGACAGTAAATTAAAATTTGTATCAGAAATCAATAAACAAGACATTTTTCAACAAGAAAAAATTTAGAATTTTTCATAGTTTTTTTAAACAATATTTATAATTTTCGTTTTATTTTGTTTGTCGTGACGTATCAAGGATAACCTTCGCCCCACCTTTATGATTAAATTATACGTGTATTCATATTCTGATTTTTGAAATTTTTATTTGCAGTTAAAACGATATTTTCAAATACTAACTTAGATGTTTCACAACATTTAAGGAGTATCGTGTGGTAAACCAACTTTTCCAAATAAAAATTTACATGTTTTATTGCAAATGATGAATTAGATGATTTTTCTAAAAATGTTAGCATATTATAATCGATATTTGGACGAATATTTTCTGAGTTATTCTACTTTAAATAAAAAGGATAATAATTTTATAATATAATTTTTTAATTAATATTAAATTATAATTGAAAATGCAATAAAAAATATTTGTTAATAATTACTAGTTGATTAAAATATACTCACAACATTTTTGTAATTCAATTGATGTCAAAAATATCGTCAAAATTATAACTTGAAAATTTTAAAAATCTGAATTTGAATGTGATATATATAGTTTAAATACAAAAATTAGATGGGTAAATTTTAAAAATTATCCTGTATACATTTATAATATTATTGTTATCGTCGTTATTAAATAAATGAGGGATCGACACCCGCAGTTGTCATCGCCATAGCCTAGCATATACGCGAACGCACATCAGTGGTCCGGTGTGATAAACACAATAATAATAATGAAAATATTTTATAATGCGTTATCATTGCGTATGGTCACAGAAAATCGACAGTCCGGAATTCTGTACCTACTTGAATTGAGTTATTGTATAAGACCCACGGTCTCGACTTGCAAGTCACAGGAATGAAATACCTATTATAATTTAGTCGTATTGTGATCATCCTGAAGTAATACGATTATCGTGCAGCATAATAATATGTGCACATAGCATATTATACAGGTTATTACGGTGGTGGTAAACGTATGTGTACATAATATATAACGTATTATGCTATCATAATACTGGGATAATCTTCAGCTGAAGCCGTTCGCGGGAAAGCGCTGCTCCTCGGCCGAGCGTTCCTCGACGCGTGTATTATATTATACTATTGTAGGCATTATAGTATATTATAGTATATTATACATTAAACACATTGCGGATGAAAACACTACACTTACACACGTCGTATTGTATTTAGATCATCGCGAGTGCGTGCGTGCGTCTCACGTCCGATCGATCGGCTCGGGCCAACAGCTATAATTGTTTTATACTATTACATTCAAATCGTATAGAACGCCACCTCCGCCGTTTTACAGACTGTTCTACACACTTTTTCTCGTTAACTCACAACACAGGGTCATTTCGCTGTATGGAGAGGTTCTGAATTACGTTTCACCTCGATAAGCGTATAAATAACGTAAACGCCAACATGCAGTAGCTGACGCAGGAATACTCCGTACGAGTACCTATACATTATTTATTTGTGCGGACCACAAAGAATGATATAAATATTTATCTGTCCGTAGGTCGTGATAGTTGACAGGGGAGAATTCACGTGCGCCTATTTCGGTACCGTACCCACAGACCCGAATTCAGTTTATTTTTCTTGAAATGTGACCGACTAAAACTATTAATACCAATACTTAAATAATTTATTACACGAATCACAACATATGATATGATATAGGCATGAACGGTCCGAGTATTATTATATGGTTTTGAAAATTCGTCGACCGCAAGTGTAAGGTAAAAGATATATTATTACACCTATCGAAAATCCACATTAATCAAACTATATATTATAGATAATATGCTTATAGACAGTGTGACACATATGAGAATTGAGAGGGACAATGGATTAGGATTATCCCCATACTTTGGATTTTTTTTAATGGTGCTGTTTTTATAAATAATTAGGAACCTTTAAACGTAAGTATTCATATAAATAATTGTTATTATCAACGATTTAAAAAAAAAAGTGGTGATAAGGATATTAGGCCATTATTATGTAAGCTAATTAGAAAAATATTTACATAATATGGATATATTGAACAGAACTCTAAGTAATCATAAATTGATTTGTAAATTAAAAAAATATCTGTATTATGTGTGTGTATATGTGTGCGTGCGTGCGTGTGTGTGTGTGTGTGAGAGAGAGAGAGTTTGTAATCAAATATAGTATAGAAAATAGTTGTCAATAAGTTTACATATTGTACTACATATGTACTACAGCGAAATTATTATTGCGATTTGCAAACAGCCGTCAAAAATCTACCCATAAATATTATCATGGGTATCATTTTTAAATACCCGTAAGTATTAATAATAACATGCAATTATTTGCGAAAACAAATTTCTAACTGATTGTTGGGCGTATGTACTAGACAGCATAGCAGTCGAACGGTTATCATCAACGAATTTCCATACACACCGCCCGGCAGTCATCGTGATCGTCCAGTAATTCACGCTTGTACATATATAGCGCAACAATTGCCATCAACAATGACCAGACAAAATTTGAATCTCCAATTTTTTGTTTCCACAATATTTCCATGATTTATTATTTCGGTCTTAAAATCGTTATAATAATTTGAGCTTCAGATACTAAAAAAAATGTTGCTAGAAAACCAATTTTGTTATTTAGTATATACGACTGTCCCTATTTTTGATATATAGGTATAATTAAAACAAAGTACCTATTCCATGATTACTTCTTCTCGTTAAAAAAAAAACCCCATCATTACATTTAATTATTTAATCATATTATAATTTTACAGAATTCTTCAGTGCGACGTGTTTTATTAATTAATTTATTTAGGGGTATTATTCGACACCAAACTGTGCTTCACTGAAAGCGGTGAAAGTATTAAATGGAAATAAAAAACAAGACCTATTTAATACTATTTCTAAGATTCCACAAACGTTATGGATATTGCACGAATACCTTAGTATAGTGAATAGAGACATCTCCAAAGTTTAATCCCAACTAGAATAATATAATAATAATATAAGTACTCATAATATAATGAAGTGATACGTACAACTCTAAATCACAGTCCTGAATCGGCTGAATCTATCCCAAATGCATTCAATAAGCTTTGAAATAATGCATTGTAATATTCAATTTTAAAATATTGTATTGGTATTTCTGTTTTAAAATATATATGTACCATAGTAATATTGTGTAGTTAATAAATTAGCAATAACACGAGGCTAACAACCAAAGTGTATGGGTGACCAATCGATTTCTATAGCACATTATATTATATTTATATATAAGTAAATCAATCTAGATAATAGATTATTGTACAGTAAAACTAAGACCTGTCGAGACATACGATTGTAACTATTACTGCAATGTGCCATATTGAAATGAACACTTATTTCAATATGTGCATTTATAGAATTGTGACTGAAATTCACTTGAATTAATCCATTATTTATTTTTAATTGTTTGTATATATTATTTTACATGTGATTTATGACAATCATTGAATTTTCAACCAAAAATGAATATTTTATACCCTTCTATTCTTCAGAATATTTATTGGCATTTGATGTACGATAATTTGGTGCGGATAAAACAAACAGTGCGCAAACGATAATCGGCCGCTGATGCGCAAACAATGTACGATATTTTGGCGCAGGTAAACTGACTATGCGCAAATGATATACGGCCATTATAAGCAATACATTGTTAGTTGTTACCGACTATAATGACCTATAGACCTAAATTGTAGCTATTTAAAGCACTTATTGTTGTCTTTAATTAGCCGTTAATATACACACTATCGATTTCATAGTACTTTAAGAGCCGTATGGAAGGTATTATACGGAAATATATAAGTCATAAAGGAACGAAATAATACACAAGCATCAGTGATTATGATTCTAGACGTTCCCTGAGTACATGAATCGTGTGAGACCGACTTTAGATTAAAAATGTTTTTGTCGAATACTTGAGTCCTTAGAGAATTTATTTATTCGTGAAACCTAACCTGTAGGTCTAACCGTTTAGGCAATATTGAAATACCTTAACTAGGAAAAATGAATTTTAAAAAAAAACCATTAACAATTAATGCACGTAATAAGGATAAGCTTTTAATCTTAAAAAATAATATGAATAATTATTCATTATTATATCTCGCAATAATTCTTATAATTCATGTAAGTCGGTAATATTCTGTTGATGTAGATATGTTTTTTTTTAATAAAAATTGTATAAAATCTATCTGTAATTAATATGATGATGCAATTATTATTTTATAATGGTATGTTATGATGTGAATAAATGAATAATTTTTATGATTTATTATTTTCTCAATACAAAACAGCTTATTAATTTATAAATATATATACAATTTATAATATCATAGTAAATTAATATTAATTTTGTTTTTCGCACTTACAATGTATGTATTATATTAACTGTTATAATCATTTTACTTGTAATTATATATAAATGGAATTTTTTCCGTAAAAATAATTGATTATATATACGCCGTATATGAACGAAATGTCTTCAGATGTGACGTGTGACTTATAGGGCAGGAAAATGTACGTTTGACTTAGACATTCCTAGATTTAAATATTACACGTAAATAATAATAATTTTATAATTTAACTATGGATAGCAATAGGTTACATATTATTATACGATAAAGAAGGCGAATACTATCAACACGATTGTAAATTTATTTCGTTTCCATATTATTATGTACGCCCAAAACAGGCCCCTCAATCGTCGCTCATAAGTTCTACGCCGCAATAACTTATTACGATTCAAGCCTAGACCGTGTGTCGTATAGAGTTGAATAAATTAAACTTGAGTCTAACTGGCAATTTGTTACCTACGTATTAATTATTGTACAGAATGCGATACGAAACGGTGTAGTGAAAACCCGGTTTTATATAGATTTTGGTCGACATGTAGAAGGTTAAGTAGCTGAACGTAGGGGAAAATTTAAACTCCTCTAAAAACATGTGGTTTCAAGAAAAATTCTACCAAGAAATAACGTTATATATGTTTACACATTTTAACCCCTTTAGGTGATGAAGTTTGTATAATCTTTTTTAGTGAATCAAAAAACGAAACTGCTGATCAAAAATTCCAACTTATTGCTTTAGTAGTTTTGGCTAAACGACGATGAACAAGTGAGTCAAAACATGTTATTTTATATAATATATAAATGTATAGTTGTCTTTATATACACACTCATTTTTACAAATTGTGAAATCTTAATAGATTCATATAAATTACCATTATTTTTAAATTATTAAATCCTTCAGGGTTGGCATCAGTGTTATAAATAATTTAAGTATTTAAAAATGTTATAGGCCTTAAAATGTATTTACTTAAAAATTCCAAAGATCATAATTTGAATAAATGCAATATAAAATTGAGATTGCAAGGAGATGTGATCATGCCTCGTGTACCTATGATTACTATGATAACAAATATTATTATTTAGTATCTACGTTTGTCGGAGAAGACGATTTAAGATTATCATTACAATGAAACATTTTGCTGAATTTGAACGTCTTGGACAAGAATATTTGTCAGCGCTTAATGTCACGAGACAGTTTGTAACGAGATAAAACCAAAGTTATTTTTAAGCATTGTTTAGTTTGACTGTACCACGAATATACAGAAATGACGTATTCACGTTTAAAAATGGTATCGTCGACAATCATACGTTTTGCCTTCACAAGAGAAAAAAAAATAACTTATATCAAAATTTAAAATATTTAATTGCCAACGCTTCTATAAAATATTGTTTTTCTGGAATAGGTTTTAACCTAACAACCAATTAAAAAAAATTAAAAATCAATAAAGATTTATTTTGAAATTAAAATTTGTTTATTTTTTTGTGTTACATCATAATATGTATGCTTAGCATTAAAGAAATACATTTACATTTATACGTATATATTCAAATATATGCAACAAATTTACTTATTTAACATTTTGAATTCTAGTTATAACCATGTTTTCAATTTCCACACTTCCAATTATTAGATGTTAATATATTATCTAATAATAAGAGCGTTGCCAATTTATAATATTATATTAGTAGGTATATTGTATAATAGGAATACAAAAATTAACTTTTAACATTCGATTTGGAAAAAATGTAGTTGCTACAGAATAAAACTTTTAATTTTACGTGATTATGCTAATAGTTATTATAATCGATGACTGTCCGGATGATAATATCTGTGAGCGATAATGATTTTATTATTGATGACAAATTTATAAATGTAATGTTATAACGAACGCGATAAAATGTTTGATACCTGTGCAGGACTGACACGCTACGGTGAACTTCAACTAAACAAAAATATTATAGTTATTATTAATGCTTATAATGGTGGTCAGTAATTAATACAACGTAAAAAGCATTGAATGTACTTATTTATGATTTCTTCAGGGATAATACATACTATATTATACTCGCGCTGCATCCATCACACTACGTCATCTGTGTGACATCCGTCGTTCGTAGTTGTATATATATAATACACATTTAACATTAAACAATATTCAGATGGTTTAGGTACAGTATGCGCACTATGCACAGGCGCATAAGCCTGCACAACATATCTATATAGTTCATATTACATCAGAATAATATTTTGAGATTATATTTACTGCAGTGGTGTCCATTTTACCCGAAACATGTAACTTTTTCTTTACAAGAGATACAGTGTTATGGTTTTTCACTAAAGTCTGCGGCAACCTAATTGTGTGTGGTCATATGTATAATTGTATAATTACTATAAATCATTGCATCATATGATATATACTTAATAACTTGCAGCGATAACGTCAAGTGTATAATAATAATATTAAACATCATATAAGATGACGATTCTTCGAGCACTTAAATCGTATAGAAATTAATAACAATTATGAATTAAGAATATGCATTTAAAACATATAAATAAAATAAAACCATCTGAGATTACGAGTGTTCAGTCTCGCAAGAAATATTCTATATATTGTGTGTATATAATATATTTAACCTGCTCCTGTATAATCCGACTTTTTCCAGGAAAAAGTGGACAAACATAAAATACGGCATTATATCAATGTACCTTGGCTTTAGTGTTGTAGTTACCTCAGTTCACCGGCAAATCGGCATCAGTGTACTTAGTTTTGTGAACTAATTTGACCCAAAATTGGTAATCCAGCTGTGCGGATTAGATATAGTGCTTGGTATATTTTTCAGGACTTAAATTAAAAAAAAATATATCGTTTTTCAGTTTTCGGTTATTTTAACGTTATAAAATTAATTGTGTAAGGTTATGTTATGTTATATTATGTTTTTACACGTTATTTTAAATTTTTGTTTTTTTTCTACGTTATTTAACGTTATAACTTGCAATTACATTATCATTTTTTTTTCTAAATTGTTTTGTAATTTGTGTTATAATTAATCACACCGTAATGTAAGAACTACAAAACTTATAGAATTTGTTGGCCAAGTTATTAAATTAATTCCTAAAAAACATTCGATTAACGTTATTAAATTGTTTACGTTACAAATATGTTTTTTTTTATTATTGGATGTTTAATTATGGTTAAAAAATAATATGATTAATGGTATTTATTTATTTTTTCGTTTTTCATTTACTGATTTTGTTTATTATTTTTATTTATTTTTCGTTATAACGTTATAAATAACGTTTTGAAACCCTGATATTTTTGAACTAACTGTTTAATATCTTTGCAATTTTCATCAATATCTATCAAGTCAGTGAGCTATAAACATAAGGACATTGCCTTTTATATTTGAATAACAAATATCAACCCTGAAACCCTGTATACGTATGAACAAAAAAAATTTTATCAGCCACTATGATGAGGATTAAAAAAAAGCTATAAATACACCATTAAATTCTAAATAAATCTATTCGTATAATTTTCATTGCAAAAATCAGTTCAGTAGTTTTTGAGATTAGCCGTTGGTATACAATTTATAATATAATATACAGATAGATATGGTTAAAAAATAATTTGATATAAGTACACTATACTATTATACAGTGTATATTATAATTGATATTATTACGCATGCACAGCTAGTGCACACGTATAATACTCACACGCCCATACTGTTATAAGAGCATACATAAATACACGTCCAATAAATAAACCGATTCTGCAGGGTTCTATAACTGAGTTCATACAGATACGTTAACTTCGGTTTATAAGTATATGATAATATAATGATGATTGATGGTACATACGAAATGATCCGTTTAACGTAAGACACTTATCATTTCAAAAAACACAAATACTAGACGTACGAGTAATAACGAATGTCTCACATTAAATGGATAATCCGGTATGTGTTTTTACATAAATAGATGATAGTACGGAACTAGCCATCGTCATGTGTCTATTAAATATTCGTATATAGTGACTGAAAATAATTTCTATTTATTTCTATATACAATAACAACGGTATAATATTATGTCTTACGTGTTTACGCGGTTAACATAATTTCACAGAGCACGTAAGGTTTATAAACATTCAAGTCACGGGCGAAATGTTTTTTTTCGGCCAGATTCGGTAAACTCATAAAACATGTTATTCCATTAGTGAAATATAAATATAAATTAATGTATTATGGTTCATACGAATACTAAATAGGAATTAGTAACAAATTGAATTTATCGTAAGAAATACTCATGAGGATATAACAATTGATCTTTAGCCAAAATATACATATTGTCGAGTATGTGCATAGTATGTATATACAATTTTATATTATCATAACTTTTTTTAACAATAAAGGTATTACGATATTAATAAAAAGATGAGATCGATATATAATCATTTTTACCATTGCAACGAAAAAAAATATATATATTGATTCCTTATTAAAATTACTATTTTGACATTTCATATATATATATATATATATATACATTTTACAGTATACTAGCTATAATTGACTATACGTAATATTGTCAGTTATCATAAATAATTAATAAATGTTTCCTACGATTGGACATAGAAAACCATTCGATAAATTGGTTATTTTTCTATAGGTATAGATATTAAATTACACGATCTTTATAATGTCAATTACAATAAAATAATTGTTGAACTCTTGTACGATAAAACATCAAAAAATTAATTTTACAAAATTTCACCCATGTTATAAGAGGAACATCGGATACAGTCAAAAATGAATACAAATCCTTGTAGACATGACCAAAATAGTACTAATTTATAAATCATTAAATAATATAAATACCTAATGTAAGAACACAATTCATATGCAATCACCTCATAAATACATGTAAGGATCAGATTGCCCAGATCGCATGTACTTAATTTTCGTGGTATTTTAATATGTGTTTTGATGTTAACTAAAACAACTAACAAGTACAATTAATAAAAACTTTACGCACTATATAGTATATACGCTTATATTATGAATAACTATATTTTATATGAAACTTTACTATGAATTATTATTACATTGTAACATAATAACTCGTTATATTATGTTAATAAGTAAAACAAATATATAATTTAAAATATTGTAACTATAACAGCTAATTTAATTATGTTTTATTGATTTAGAAACGATTCAAATTAGCTAAAATTTAATCATTGACATCTTTGATTCAATATCGCGTTTAGTCTCGCATTCCTTTATATTATGTAATATTAACTTTTTAAGGTGCAATGTACAATGTTTATTACTCAAAAACATAACTTTGATAGATTAGTCACCCTGACTTAAAACTTTTAAAAAGATTTCATACGTTTTCTAATAATAAAAAAAATACATTGAAACAATTTTCTTTATTTTTCTATATCCACATGAGAACTATTTAAAGATCAACAATTTATAAAGTACAGAAATTGAACGTTAAAAACGGCACTCGCAATATACATTATATAATGATATAGCATATGCTGTGTAAAATGCTCATGGCTAGAGCCCTATTGGTCTTAATAAATATTTGATAGCATAAATTGGCTATAAAATATTGGGGATTTGTCCCCACGCCTTAATTAAATTTACCAATACAAACAATTTTAACAGAAACAATATGCCTATAATTACCTGGTAATTTATTATAAATAAAATAAAACATTTATTAAGTTAAGTAATAGTCAAAATACGATTATAATTATAATATTTTATAACTACCTAATACTTTTAGATAATTGTTTATATTATTAATAATTCGTGATTTCGACAAATTACTTAATATTGGCGTAATTACATCTTATTCGAGTTATTCGAAATAGGTCTAAAACGAATAATGAGAAATAAATCGAAGAAGAGATAAGAACGTTTGTTAATCCGAAACAGAATGCGGAACCGGAACTGCACATGACGGATCTATTCATCTTGACTAATATTAATGTATTATAATATTATAAAATATGTTTGTAAATTTGTAATCGTCGTCTTCGTCGTCATCGGTCCACAAACGTTCGTGTCATCGCAACAACCACCTGTACTCGATTTTACATTTAGCGAAAACGCAGTACCGAATGCTGGTTACATTACTAACTAAATGTGTTATTAAAAACACCGAGATTATACGATCACGCGCACTAATTTACAAGTAACAAGTCATAACCTCATCAACATTTCCGGAAAACAACGGCGTGCAGCAAGTTGCAATAGTAAAACCTTGAATCGAATACAACCGCAACGCTACCGCGGAATCATCAATAGGTATCTCCGTATATGGGAATTTTGTTTTTTTCTTTTTAATAATATAATAAGATTTAAATCTAATCTATAATATTATGCGCGTGTGTAAGCAATGAGCACTATAGCTGCTGGCTCTAAGTATACAGTAGGGAATATTATATCGTGCAATTAACATACATTAAAATGTAATAATAAATATCAATACGAGTGATATATTTTGTGTGTGTGAGTAAGCGCGCGATCAACGCAAAAATTAGTGAAAATAATATTAAATTGAATATTACGTTCAGTCAACTATAGAATGAATGTGGCTACATTTGTGTATTTATTATTGTTTTGTATCGATGAAAAATAAATAATATAATTTAATAAGATGAAATCGTAGTATATTATTTCTTTACAAATCTACCCCTAAATTATACCTGAATTATATTTTTATTGAGAGTGTATACATGACGGTAGTTTTCATGGACTATGAAATTTAAAAAATACCATATTCACGTATTACCATGATAATATTAAATTGTAAGAATTTCATTGAGTCTGATATTATTAATTTGATTTTCTCATAAATTATAATAAAACAGAAATTAAAATCAAGTCTAGGTAATATGCTTTTACGATGGCAAATTTTAGGGTTTCCCCAATAGTTACAAGTACGGTTATAACGAGCTCCACTCAAAATTGTTAATTTCCCACGACGATTTGTTGACTTAGAAACATATTCTCGGTACGGAGTTAGAATCATTTTTATATAATCAAAAATTAAACGATGGCCAAAAAATTTAAATTCTAACCGTGATTTTTGTAACGATAACCTAAATTAACATAACTTAGTACTTGGTAGTTAAGCAACGTGTCCTTTAAAATCGACCTTTGATCTAATCTACATTTTAATATCCTTTCGAGTGTTTTTAAATACGAACAAAAAACTCATACATGCAATCATCGTTGTATCTGAGCCATCCGATAATATTATGCGGCGTATCATCGTTTTACATCTAAAGATAGCAATTTTATAGCAACTATTTAATGACTGTTGCAACGATTCTGACCCAAACTCGGATTATTTGTTATAATATTATGGTTATCAAAAATAAAATATATTTAAAACACAAATCGCTCTTATAAATGATTTACAGGAGTTTTAACTATATAGTATTGATCTTTCAAATGTTTATCAAATATAACAATATTATAAAGTGCGTACTTAATGTTTATGAATAAATAATACTAATACGTATTAAAATCTCTGATCTTATATCTATATACGAAATACTCAAAACTACAAACCGTATTAATTAAAATGTAAATACATAACATACATAATGCACTAAATACCCATAAACAATAAATAATAAATGGCCAGTTTCGCACCATATTATTGTTATCGTAAATTATTTTGTTAAACATAATGCCCAATTAATTTTTTAAAAATAAAGTTATTTATACATAGATGATTCACGTGATGCATATGCACTACATGCAATTGTATTACATACAATTATTATTATTATTATTATTATTATTATTATTATTATAAGGTTTATTATCCTAATTGGTATGGTCAATAACAGAAACGACTTTTTAGAATTAAATTTAAATTATCTGCTTAAAATCTAAAAAAAAATAAGTATATATCGACTTAAAGTACGAAAACATATAATTTATCTGAAAATGTGGAGATAAAATATAACTTCAAAATTCCAAGTAATATCAGAAATCAAATAATTGCATTATAAAAGATAGGTAATGGGTAAGGAAATAAGTATAACGCTTGACGAGTCACCCTGTATGCATAACGTGTTTATCACTCCACTCATAATCTAAAAAATACAAAAATACACTATGTTATTTCTCAATATTTACGATGTTACAAACGTCGTTTTTATAAAATAAAAATTCACACATCTAGTTTCAATCTATTTTAAGTATTGCACAACTCACTATACCATATGCAATCGTAACAATGAGATTTGTTGAATAATAGTATCGTTCAAGATCGTCTGACAATAATAATAACAATATGTTATTATTAGGACTCGAGACTATACGTTTTAATGTTGTTTGTTCACTAATGCACATGTTTGAAATTTTACAAGGAAACAGATAAATTAATTTCAAAACGTCTATACAAATTTTAAATTTTAAATTTTATCTTGTGTACTTTAACATATTTATTATATTCTGTGATCTTTTTCCTTTAAAAGCGTATAAAAATGTTTTTATTGTTATGAAATTGTTTAGTGCATGTGGTTTTAAAACAAAACTAAACATGAAGTATTTATATTGTGAGAGTAAAAATACCTTTAAACAAAAATTATTTTTACCCCACACAGGTATCTCTAATCTTTATAATATAGGTAGTGAATAACTTCCGGTCTATTATAATCATCCTGGCGAAAATGTCTTATATGTATGCTAAATATTATACATTTCGATATACGAACATATCTTCAATATCAGTCTTACGAATACGAATACAATTCGATTATTATCTTTGTATGGTCCTAATAATGTGAACACATTTTACGTATTTTATTTCGAACGTGTCGGTTCATATTTTTGTTTCTATTAGAAGTTTACAAATAAATTTATAATTTCTTTTTTAATCTATTGATTTCAGTCTATTTAACTTTTTTAAATTTAATTATACACATAAGTAAATATATTTTATAAATGTGTTTACAGTTATAAATTCTGAACATTATTATACAGGGTTATATCTTATGGCAACAAAAATGTTTTTAGTAAATAATAATATTTTAAGGTATATTTTACAAAATCTGTCACTTACGTATTACGCTATATAATTTTTATAACGGAGTTAAATTTTTTTTATTTCCACTGCGTCCGTATCTTTATATTTACACCAGCCATTTTATTATGAACTTTTTACAATTTGTTATGCTGTATAATAATTTATAAAACATGTCGCACATGTTCGATTCAAACAAGTTTCATCGTAACAAATTAATAGCGATTTATGACGTAAAAATTTAAAATGCGTATTGACGTTAAAGTATATGATGATAAAAATAAAATACAAGTTTAAATACGTCTTACAAAGGTTCATAAAAAATAAGACCGAAAAACAAAATTACATTATAAAACAATAAAATATAATGTACATACAGTAGGTACGTCACGATATTAATTATATGATTATTAGCATTATTATGTATATATTATATTATTACAGCGTAAAGTGGCTTATCCAGGAATATGTTGACACTAGATATGGGTTTTTTCTTAAACCGTATTGATCACATTATTATAATGCAGATAGTATTTTTAAAGTTTTCAAACAAATTTTGTTTTTGATAGACATCAAAAATACCTGTATTTGTATTTAAATCAAGATTATTAATAAGATGCTAGAAAATAACTTAAATATTGAACTAATGATCTTGAAATTTAAAAAGGTAGTTAATTGAGTACTCTTCTGTCTCTTCTGTACGAAAGGTGTCGAGTGGGTTTCTGTGATGGATGTATTGAATTTGAATTCAATGATATATTATATTTTTATACGAAAAACATTTCTGAGCGGAGACAGTTTATTAGCCTATATATATTTTGATATTGCTATTAGATAAAATAATTTACAGCTAGTAGGTTAGTTAATTTTTATAGTCAACATTAACGACCATTTAAATAGTTATTTATTAGTAAAAAATAAATAAGTTCTGAGTCAATGAAATATTACACTTTCAGGATATCGCAGCACAGCACAGCCCCAAATTTATTTTAAAATCTGATAACCTGACAAAAAAGCCAATCATGGAATGAATTGAAAGAGTTGAAAAATATAGTGGAATTTTAAAATTATTTTTAACTTGTTCTGGCAATGCGTATTTACTATGATTTAAATACGCTTGACAGTGAAAGGGTTTTTTATAAAAATAAAAGTATTTTATTTTTTATTCGAAAAGTAATAACTGTTTTTTAACATTCAAATATCTTGATGTGACAGTAAAATTTTCTTTTTCAAATAAAAACGACCTTTTTTACTGTAAATTGTTAAGTTTATGATTTTTTTTTTTTTGAAAATGTTAATAGGTACGTCTAAATCAAAATTTGGACAAGTAATTTAACTTTGACACTTTTTTACTAAAGATAATATTTTTACTTTATACCCCATTTAGATATTTCATAGCTTTTATTAAGTTTCCTCATAATTTTACTTAGTTAAAAGATTCACAGCAAATACATTTCTCAAGAGGTTGTTACTTGCTAGGGTTGTTAGTCCGACGCTTAACCACCAACTCAGATGACCGGTTTGAACCAATTAAAATTAAATTCAGTTCGGGATTAGAACCATGGGTTTACCATACCCATAACGACCATAAAACTGCAGTGTTTTCCCTGGGGAAAAGTACTGAGGATAATATTAAGTAATTCATTATTATAGGTTTAAAAAATATAGAGACTTCCCATAATGATTTGAAAATTATATTAATTAATATTATATAAGTTAACTAAAATATTGATTTTTAAAATTTGTCTTAATATTATGGTATTTATATCACACATCATATTTTGTATTTTATGCAAAAGTATAAAATTATTATTTAGGACTAATATTCTTAGTACCTACATATTAATTAATAACTCCATCGAATTTTAATTAGATGCATCAACATTTTCAAAAAAATCACCTGCTTAATAATTTACAGAAACGGTAAACGACTTGAAAATAATATTGTAAATAATTAATTAATGTATATATTGTATATTGAACTGTACTACAACAGAATAGTTTTTAAATAGTAAACAAATCTAAATAATCGAACATTTTTTCCTTATCTATACATAAAAATTCTATAAATCAGAGTTTTAATTTTCTAAAGAAATAATGGGGTTGAGTATAATAACTAGTGAATCGTCCAGTATATTATTTTATGTGTAAGCGATGTCAGTATAATATTTAGGTATATGCGCTCGTGCTGGTAATTCAGCAAAATGTTTTTGGCACCAAACATAGATTACAATTTTATTCGGATTAAATGATAACGTGGGTTGGCGCGTGGAATCTCAAATTTCAGCCATGTACTATGTCTATAGAACTCCGAGTCCAGGTCGCTAATATTTCACTTACGCATAAACAATTATGATTATATTATTGGTGAGTTCCCTGCGAATTCACCGATTTAATTATAATATATATACATATATATTATACTGAGCTGTGTAATTTTTTTCATAATATTTCAGAATTCCAAAACGATCGGAGTGCGTTTTTGTTGAATTCACTGAGTATTTAGCTGAATTCCGGCCAGAACCGGTAGTACTAACTCAATAACGATATCTCCGTATACTTACACACGCGATTCTCAACTCACAATAACGACGATAACCGACCCTGAACTCAGCTAGGTAATCATAATTTCATACTTAATTACCGCTTCGTACCTTTATTTCAGTGAACACAGATACCAGATGGTAATGCGTATTTATATATACAATTCGAATATACCAAGTATTCGCATTAGCCATTCCACTGCGTAGAAACCAAACAATAAACATAAACTTGCAATATTATAATTATTGTCGAATAGTCACCGCGACCAGTGTCGAAGTCAGATAAGTGAATAATTTTTACAAGTCACCAACCTCCTAGTGGACTACAAAATGTAATTAACTGAAAAAAGTCTAAAAATACTGCTAACAACTATCTAAATATATAATATAATTTATCACAACTCTATCAATTAAACGTAGTTTCAGTGATTCAAAAATTGTTCACCACCTAAAACTGAATCCATAATATTATAATTTATTATCTGCGACATATTTACAATTATAAATTATACATTAATTGGACACTATCAATTCTCAATGCTCAACACGTCAATATAAATTAAATTTGTCAAAAAAAAAAAAAAACACTTTTAATATTAAGTTAGATTGAGACTGCGTCGTTTTATTTATATGAACATATTATTCTACATTTTTTTTTATATAATAAAGTTTATAAATTAATAACCATTGTTGAATCATTTTAAACAAGTACACATATGTCGAACTTTTAATACTAAGTGATTCGAATTTTTAGGGACATATATTGGTACAATTTTGCAGCATAAATGGTATAACAATCGTCAATCGACATACGCAGTATTATAAAATCGAACACGTGGTCTGTAATACTAGTAATATTTTTACAACATATAGGCACATATAATAAATATAAAATAAAAACATTAAAAACAAAAATTAATTCTTAATCAAAATTTGACATTGTTTTTTTACTAAGTTTCCAGCGATTTATACGTACCTACATATTATAGGTCAATTATATATCGTAGTCCACTTACTGCGCAACTGTGCAGGTTTTCAATAACACGTATAATTATTATTATCAGAATCTATTAAAATATTATTACTTCCTATCTATTGGTTCGGTAGTTTCAAATCGCCCATACGAATTCGTAAAAAAATATTTACCTATTTATATCCTACACATTTGACCTTTGGCGCATCATGGTCAAATCAAATACGACCGACAATTAATCGATTATTGACGGCATATCCGTTTCCCAATAAACAAATTCCACAACAATAATTATAATCAATTCGCGTGCGATTTTTTTAATATCTGCCGTTCCTCACTCGTTTATGTTTCTAAGAATAACAAGCAATGCATTGGATTTACAATAATTATGACAATTATGTGTTTTATTGGTTTGTGTGTATGTGATTTTCTCTGTATTTTTTGTAGTAACATAATAATATGTTAATTCCATCTCAACAATATTGGTAGTTTCAAGAAATTTAAGTAGGTAATTTTATGAATAGTTGGTAGATGGTAATTGTGGTAATTTTCAACACTTTTCTTAATAATCTGGAAAAACTAATAAAAACCTCGATTAAACCCGGAATATTTAGGAACACCAATTTTCGACTATATTAACTTTGTTTTATTATTATTATTATTATTATTATTATTATTAGGTTATATGTATATACGTTGTATTACAATTAAATCAATTTTATATCAATATTTTTAGAAGAGTTTTAATCTATTTATATCACCAAGTACTACTTACAAGTACCAACTTAATTACACTATTCAACGGTAGGTACAATTGACTTGTATAATAGTTATAAGTTATAGTTTTGTGCGATGCTTTAAGAAAAATTACTAAAATCATACTGAATTGAGAAAATACTATAACAATTATACAAATATATGTAACATAAAAATAACATAAGCTATCCTTAAACTAGAGGCTGACTTACCGTATACATTCAAAATCATTATTGATACAATGTACAAAGATTCGCCATTGAATTCAAATTTAATACATCCGTTACAATGACCTATTACTTTATAACGACACATACTTGAAACTCTATACTACAGAATTTATACGTCAAAAGGTATTATATAATACGCCAATTATATAAATGTTCAAAAGTCAAAAATCTTTATATTTGAGCAAAACGTGGTGTTTAATAATTATAGATGTTTCATATGTATACATAAAAAACTAAAAATTAAATTTAAAAAAAAAAATGTATATTTTTAATATAAAATGAGAATCGCATTAAACACGCTTAAAATATCATTTCATAACTGTCAATAGATAATAAACAATAAACTTATGATTTCAATAATGACAAGTGGAAACCGTGGGAACTAATAATGTCCGTATGAGCGAGCATAGTATAATAGGAGTTACCTAATATAACACAGCGCAAATCCTAAGTGAATAAATTATGACAATTTAAATGGATTACATTGAGAAACTCGAATTCACAATCAAATTATTGTACCGTGCAATAAACTTTTTCGTGGTTTGTCTCGTAACCGATTTGACGATATTCTCGCACATAATTATGTACCAGCAAATTTAATCCAAATACATAGCTGAAATTGCAATATGACAATTAATAATAAACAAAGTATCGTCGACCAAAACGTTGAATAGTCGAATAAGATAATAATATGCATTTGAATAGAGTTTCGTATACAATGCTAACAAAACTGAGTGCGCGCACTGATGACGAACACGACGAAGGAAACAATATTATAATTTGTAAGACGTACAGTATTATGTAAAATTCTAATGACTTTTCTAAAAGTTACAAACTTAGAACTCGTTGACGAAAAGTTTACTTTAAAGTATACAATATAATAAGTTTTTTGTTATTCTTCCCTAACCCTAAAATACATATTATAATAATATAATGTATGATGTAGGTCATATCAAAGTATTCAATCCAAATAAACCCAAAGCAACGCATTATATTATAAAGATATGTTTAATAGTCGCGTCACTCATTTCAACGTTGCTACGTTAAATACACGCTTTAACTTTAAAACGGTTTCGGCACCGTGCATTTCTTAGCTACCTACTTGCGTTTTTGTTGGTATATATAAAGCGTATATTAGATGAATAAAGTAAAACATACAGCTTTCGTGTAACGTGAATCTAAAAGTGTTTTTATTAACGTCGTATTATTATTATTGCTGCAATCGCGAGTATAATATAATGTGTACAAACAAGGTAAAGTGTGAGTATACAGTCGCCGTTTGTCTGTCGGTATAAAAGGACTGTGGAATAAAATTTTAATGTGTTGTACGACATTTCATAAAAAAAAAATTATATAATTCATAAAAATATAACCGTGTACTCGTGATAATAATATAGTCATAACTTTTGTACTAAAAATATTTCACACTTATCTACGCTGTCGCGCGACACCAAGTGGGAATAAAAAAACTTTACGGACTCGTGCGTTATTATAAAGTTTTTATGACAGCTTTCGATTGTGTCATTGAATACTATAAAATAAATATGATGAGAGCTCTGGTGGCTGTATAGTTGATATCTGTTATAACTTTTAACACATCGAAGAACCAAAAATAGAGATGACGTCAGGGGCATTTCCAGGGTCCAAGGCTGAGGGATCTGTTGTCCATTCCGAAATTTCGAATAAATTTAGAAACGCTTTAGTGTTTTATGAACATATTACCAAAGATGTGACTACAAACCATGTATTAAAATGGTAATTTGCAAATAGATGGTTGCTGCAAAAATCTAGAATATTATATACCCCTGACATCAATCAACATACCAAAGTCAAAACTTATAATGGATCCTACCTAAACCGGCTAAACCTCCACTAGATAACAAGTAATCATCCTCCTCGAAAAAAAAATTATGAGAAACCTTGACTATACCACTAAAATATGTAAAAGATATAGCAGAAAATTGATATCAGATTATACATATATACTATATTGTATATACAGTATGTAGTATATTATGCACAACTTCAAAGAATGTGGAGTTATCATTTTTAATCAATTATTAACTTTTCAGCGTTTTTTTTCTTTTATCCTTTTAAAACAACTTTGCCTTTACGCACAACAAACTATTTATTATACAATATATAACAATGTACTATACAGTAGTTGCTATATTCATTGAACATGATCGCTGTAAGCAATAAAAAAAAAAATAATCAAATTTATAAAATTTTAAATATTAAAAACGGAAAAATACGAAAAATATTACTCACGAAGATTTAATTTATTTGGTATTCGGAAATTCTATAAATACTTGTATCTACAAAATGTAGTATAAGTATGGATAATAATTGTATAATAATTATTTTTCTTAAATAATTAATAACTTAAAAATTTTAGTATTCACGTTTTAATATTATCAATAGTTCTCATAAATTGTAATTCTTACATTATTTTTTTTTTTTTACCTTAATCCAGACGTGAAAATAAAGAAATTATTGTGAACCATCAAATATTAAAAATAAATAAATAAATACTTGAAATACTTTTTAAGTATATTTGTTTTTATATTTTAATTATTGCATTATATTTCATTCAAATATTTCAATACCGATTTTAAACACTTAATAATTAGTATTTATATTCATTTAGTATTCATTTTCACCGATAACAAATAACGGAATAAGTATACGAGAGTATGACATTGGACATATTATAATATTACAATATTCACGTTTAGAGTACAAAAATTAAAACTGACAATACTATTTTAAAACAAACACAATTTTTCAATTAAATTTTGATTAAAAATATTGAATTTATATTTATATTTTAAATAGATTCTGCTATAGTCGTATAGATAGTTACTAGTTGGGTACCAATTAATTTGATGAAATTCCTTATTTATCATTTGCCGTTTGTAATAAAATTAAAAATTGCAACATATTTTAGTAACCACTGAGTAGCTACCCAACTATTATAAATAATAGTTTATTTTTATCAACAGATTAATGTCCTATAATTCTAAAACTTGAAACTCTCATAACTAAGAGAGGTAATAGATTTATATACGTACACGTACCTATGTATTTTATTGTGTTCATTAATTCTTGCGGCCACGCATTGTATACAACCGAAATGTACGCATTGTATTATTATATTATATCTTTGTTGGAAAGTACTACCTACGTCATAATTCACGAATGAGCAAAAAAAAAAATTGTTGTGTTTTGAAAGAGAAAAAGTAATAATTAAGTATATACCTACTCAGGATTACCATACAATTTGCTGAGCAAACGAGACATTGATACGCAAGCAACAACGGACACGGTCGTGTAGAAGAAATTAATTTCATTAGGTATGCAAACAAATTTTAAACTTAAATACAGCTCATAGGTCATTTGGTTAATAGCTGGTACTATTATAATTTCAATTCATTTGGTTGGGTGACAGTTTTATTATGCGCACCGATAACTAAAACATTTCAGACAAGCACGGAAATGAAGAAGAAATAAGAATAAGAGAGGGAGAGAAAAACGATTGTTTTTTATTATGCCACATTACCATAATAAATTATAGTACCGAAATTAGTGTTTATTATGTTTTCTTCCCCGAAATAGTTTATATACATATAACGTACTCGTGGAATTAGTATTTTATACGTTCGACTAACTTTAGCAAACGAGAAAAATACAGCTAGAATTTTAACGAAATGTTTTGAAAATAAAATCAATTATTGTAAATTATTGGACGGAAATAGAACGAAACATAGGTATACTTATTAGTAAGAATCAATGTCAAAAGTGCTAATATAATAGACAAAATATGCACAAAAAATCTAAAATTATTAATAAATATGTTAAAGTATATTCGAATGCGATGAATTTTTTAAAAAATTAAAAAAAATGTATAATTAATGTATTAGACATATTCCTATTAAATAAATGAAAAATTAAAGAAAAAACCTAATATATAAGAAAAACTGATTACTGATTAATGATGTTAAATATTTAACTGAACAAATATAATGAGTAAATAATATTATAAAAATGTAATTTTGTAATATTTGCTAATTAGTATTGCTTCTAAGGAAATGTTATTATTGATGACGAAAAAATATATATCCACGGTAAATAATAAAATAAAAATACTAAATTTATAAAATAAAAACACCAATTTTTTTAGAATACAAAATATGAACTTTTTCACACAAATGAAGAAATACCTATGCGTAATATGTATTTTAAATTTTTATTTTTAAACTCATCATCGTAACATGTAGAAAAATGTGTAACTCCTACAACTTCAAAGCCCATGCAAACCTATCTAAAATAATTATAAATAGCTTAATTTTAATCTACATTTAAACAACAAAAATATTTATAAATTAACTTGAAACACTAAAGAGGGAAATGTGTAGGGAAAAATGGTGTTAGTTAGACCCTAGCAGACGCCTTTACATGTATAATACAAACACAAATACATAGGTAAAATAAAAAAATAAATTCTTGTTGCCGACAATACAGACGTTTCATTTTTTATAAAAGAAGATTTCATGATAACAATGGTCAATGAAAGAACGAACTGTATATCGCATAGTGGTAGGAAGCAATATTTTTATAAAAATAATATTATGTAATAATAATTATATTTTAATGTTACATTATATAATAGAGTCCTCGGGGTATTATATAAAAGCCGGATGTATACATATTATATTATAATGTTGTTGTAAACACGCGCGAGAAAAAAGAATATGAAAAAAATAAGTAACACGTGAAGCAGATATAAAAAAAATATATTTTACTACTAAAATAAGATGGAAAAAGAAGTAAAAATGTTATGGGAATACGTAGAAGGTAAATTCATCGAATGATTGAAAAAGGGTATATTATGCTATTTATTCTGTAGCAACAGTAAAATGTGCATTGTGTATACAGCATACATGTATCGATTTTTATAATAAATGGTTAGTTTCCGTATATTATTTATTTTCGTTATAATTTATATTATATATTACGGTCAAAGGCAATAATTGGTAAAGGACGTAGTAGCCCAAAAATAAGTAATTATATAATGTCAAATATAATAAAAAAATAAATAAAGTTGTACTGTATTTAGAATTTTTTAATCTTTTGCTGGCCAATGACGTAAATTCCATGTATTGGTGTAATGGTCAAAGCTGACAAAAATATTATATTTTACTCGGAGCACGATTTGAATAAAAATATTAAGGGTGCTAAGACTCCTATATTTTCAGTTTGTCTTATGATTATGGGCAACACGCAATGAATTTGAATAAATCAACTTCGCCAACCCTACCACCATCGAATTGTATTGTTATGATGACTGATGACATTATACGGTATATACCTATAGTAATTTATTAATATAAAATAAAAACTAACTAACCATATAAATGGTATAAACTATTAATTATGAAGATACTGACTTAAAAACTTGGGGTGCTAAGTACGTCCAAATCTAACACCACTTCAAATTACGCCTATGCTACTTGTATTTTCATGTTTATTGACTAGACTAATGACTAACGAGATAAAGTATAACAAGGACTATCGTTCATTACTGAAATCAATTTAATTATCTAAAACAAACAAAGTGAAATGAAACATTGCTGTTATAATCTTATTTTTATGTCATTGACAATATCATAACCATTAATTAAATATGAATTATCAACAAATGACAGTACAACTGAATGAACATACATATACGGATATTCCAACGGTATCTCGACTCTTGGTTAATGGTTCTACAATCGGCTTTGATGGATCTATGTAACTATCAATAAAAAATTAAACTGGAAAATTAACAAACATGGATACAGTTTTAATGTTTATTTTTTCAAAATTAGTATTTTGACCCCAACTGTTCTGATTTTGTAATAACTGTGCAATCGACTCATAGTCGTTTGCTCGAAAAATAATAGTCATATTTTCTGCATCATAATTTCTTGTCTATATAAATTCGTATAACATGTAGTATTAAAGTATTATCAATAGCATTCAGTGTCTTCCTTATTATTGAACGACTATATCTTAACTACATTCTAGTATTTATAATAAACTGAAAATTAAATCACCGAAAAAAAAAACATATTTCACGTTGTTATTTATTCTCAATATAATGTAGCAGTGGATATTAATATATATATATATATGTGTGTGTGTGTGTGACTATTGTAGTGGCATCCTTCGGACATCCACTATTGCTTGGAAGTCACATACTCATACTTAAGTTAAACGAAAACGGACGTTTCTATTGTGTATTTGATTTTCGATTTTCAAAAACTCAGGAATACCGAATATACCATGATTGTACGTACTATATAACTATCTTCAGCGCAATTCGACAACAATAATATCTTATAATGTGTAATGGCAGTCGCATTATACGTTATGATAGAACAAATATTGTTATACGCAATATTATATTATTATTATTTATTTCCGTTTACATAATTATTTGAGTCATGATATGATGAAGTATAACTAGTATAAGAAGCTCACGAGTGGATGAAGATTAAAAAAAACGGACAATATTGAATATTAAAATAATATAATATGCAAAATACAAAATACATTTAACATTTTAATAAAATCATGTATATTATGTAGATTTCAAGGCGACTAACTTCTATTATCGATAAGTTATATTATTTTCTTTCATTATTACACACGCATATACAAATATCAACATAGTGGAATTGATTTTGTTTTAACTCATTAAAAAAACACAATTTTAATATTGTGTTTGACAATTGTAACCTAACCCAATAATGATTTGGTACATATAATAAATCAAAATATTCATATTTTATATATTTTTTGTTTGAAAACTTGTCTTCTTCAAAATTATAAAATGTATTACATCTAGATTTTTTTTTTTTTTTTTACTTTCTTGATTTCTAATCAAGTAAGCACCTATGGTAATTGAAATAAAAAAAATCTACATTTTTAAAACTTCAAGAATTTGTGTTAAATAGGAAAATGATAAAAATGTAACTCAGTTATTATGAATAGGTGAATAACTAAGCTAGATTTAACATAAAATATTAATAATGAGAGAGATCTGATATTACACCCAATAAGCGGTACATATAACGATTTGAATTCACAAAACATCGGCATGAATAGTCCCAAAATTTCTATTTTTAACTTTTTTCCAAAACTATTATAGCTAAAAAGTTGGTTGGTAGCTCATTAAAAAGGGATTATCAAATAGATACGAAATGTCCGATCAAAACTTTTCAAAAAAAAATATTTAATTTTTCATAGTTAAAATAATAGTTATTTTTTGCTAGATTTTCATTTAATGTGGTATATTACCAAAACTAGAAAACTGATTTTGTTATTTAGGATCTTGTTAAATTCACATTGGCTAGGAGAATTGCAGTGAAGATTTTCAGAACTTTATCTTCAATTGTTAACTCACTACAAAGCTATAAATCTGAAAAACACATAAAAACAACGTCCAATAAAATGTGTTTTAATTTTTTTTTGAAGCTCTATAGTGAATTAACTATAAAAGATAAAGTTCTGAAAATCTTCACTGTACTTCTCCTAGCCAATGTGAATCTAATAAGACCCCAAACAACAAAATCCACTCTCCGGTTTCGGAAATATATCTCACTAAATGAAAATGATTATAAAATACATTATATATATACATATTGCATACAATTAATAAATTTCTAAAAATTGAAAATCAAGAAAGTTTACATGCCTATTTCTGACTTGGCTAGCGTTTTTTAATAAATTTTAATTTCATCGTAGACAAAATTAATGTTCAATGCACAACAACTAAAATGTTCAAGTACAACAATAATTATTAACAGTACAATGGAATTAATTAACATAAAATAATGACCAAAAAAAATATATTATACGAGTATGACCTAAAATTGTTTAAAAAATGAACTAATAAAAATGTAAAAGCTTTAAAAATACCGAGATCAATAATTTATAATTAGTTTTAATGTATTTAATTTTATAATATAGGTAACAGGTATACTATACATTAATAATAAAATACAGTAAAATTAATAATATAATCTGCAATTTTACTTTCATGAAAATTGTATGAATATATTATTATATTTGTTAATTTAAAAATACTAATATCTTATCAAATAAAGATGTAATGAAATATAATTAAAAGTCGACATGAGTCACTAACAAAAAATGTCGTTTTATTCTTAAAATTAATAGAAGTGTATTAATAATGATCTGAAATTCCAAAAAATGTAAAATAAAAATTAGCTATTTAGTTTCAAATGTTATTGAACAAAATTTTACCTATAAAAAAACATCGTCTGAAATGTTAAAAATAATACATAAATAAAAAGTCATCAACTTCCAATCCATAATTATTATTTGTTACAATACTTAATAATAATTAAATAGTTAATGTTACAGAATAATAATTTTTATAGTTAAAAGTATAATAGATACGTAGTTATATTATACTGACTATGGTTTATTTCATAAACACTGTCGTTTATACTGGTTATTGATCAGAATAAATTACATCATACATAAAAATAATTTCACTATAAGTAGGTTAATAATATCAATTTAAACTAAATAAACTTAAATAATTGATTTTCATAAATGGAGTAACTATACCTAAATTTTTGTTAACGTTATACGTTGACCAAACTCTTAAATGTAAGTTTTTTTATTGTATATCTGTATAATATAACAGACATATTTCAAGCTCATGTAACATTTTATAATCGTGTAATATCTAATTATTATTAACTGTAGTACCTACTAGTACCTACATATATATGTAGCCTGCAGGCTATAAAATATATAATATTTTTTAGTGTAAAATGTATACGAGACAATTCATATAAAACGGTTTACATTTATACGAGTACATAAATTAATTTATAATTTTTCTTTGATATAATTTTGTTGAATCAAAAATCGAATACCTAGTGATTAATAAACAATTATTTTATAAGCAAAAGACATGCATAGTACCTATCCTCGAAAATCGTAAGGTATTTATTTTTATACTTTATATAAACACGTTTTACTAAAAATGTAATAATTTTTATTAATCAATTTTTATTTATCAAATAAAATATTTCATACAGGTATTGTAAAAATTACAAATCATAAAAGATTTGTAGTAATATTTAATCACATCATATTATTATATTGGGACAATGTAAACAGAACAATAATAATTTTGGATTTCATGTTATTTTTTATTTTTTTTTTATTTTACCTCTAGTACGGCGGTAAATTCTTTGTATAAGACAACGATACATTTTTACCTATAAGAATTCTATTAACACTAAATATTTATAGCAGCTGTCAGCAGTTTCGCAATAGTGCGAACAATTATACGATTATCGCATTTGACTCTGAATCTGATATTTCAACAGGTTTACAGCTAATGGAAATTTATTCGGCTTTTACATTTGCGTTTGACGACAGAGTTTTGTTAGCCGTAAGCTACGCAAAACGTTTTTTTAAAGTACTACATGTAAAACTAACCTCGTTAACGCAGATCGGGAACTTACTATTGAATTTCAATGAGGGTCAATGGGTATAATAAAAAATTAAATTATAAAGAAAAAAATTGCTGTGGGAAAAACGGCAACATACCTAATCTTAACTATCCAGTAACGTTCGGATCGGTTTGCATTATATATATTTGTATATATCTATACATAAATATTATGGAAAACTATAAAAAATTAAATGCCATTTTTCGTGTTTATTGCAACTATATTATAGTAACGTGTTCGTAATATAATGATATGATATTAAAAAGTGCTTATTCCGACCAATACCGTTTTAGCAATGTCAATGCGAACACGCGCAGTATATTGATTGAGCAACGCGCGTGACATCGATTATTGGTCACGGGTTCGACTTAACGCACTCGCAAAAATCGAGAACCTAATGGCGATGTCCGCGTATATTTTCTATTATAAACTAAATAGTTTGTTTCCGTACTCGACATGGGCGACGTGTTTATATTATGTTTTTATTTAAAAGAAAATACGTACATTTGTTTTACGTTGCGTACACATCAGACACACAAACGTATTATATAAGGTACATACGCATGAGTCGTTGCACACGTTCATAATAATAAACTATGAGAAAAAAAACTATTAATATTATTATTAATTGGATATTGTAATATTTCAAAAAGTAATAAGAGCGCATTATATGTGATTTAAATATTACGTTACATTATTATACCTACATAAATTTGTACATAGTATAATAGTCATATACACTATACAATTTAATAAATACATTACAAATATATATATATATAAGTGTGTGTGTGTATAACTACGATATTAGCAACTTTAATAATTATTATAATTGTTATTATTGCACATAAGACATTGTGTAGTCAGTTTAAATTACGGTGCAGGGAAAAAAAATTAAAACATTATTAAATCGCATTACCTGATGTCTGTTGGCATGTACAGTATAAATCACTAGATGGTAGTATTATACATACATAAACTTACAATGTCCATAGCGGCTAATAAGGAATGAGATGAACGTATAAATGACAAGTGGATAACAGACGAATGAAATTTTGCGGCAATTAACACACAAATTATAAAAACGTTCTTAGAAGATAAAAACAAAATCGTGACAATTTCGATTTTCGAGTGGATTCGATTACGCATTTTTTGATTTATGTATACGGAGTGATTCACCATGCTTAATAGCTTGTCCCTATTTTTTTCTTTATTAATGAATTAATTATTACAATTATAATATTTAGAATCTATAAATTAACTTCCAACAAACCCTTAGATTTATTACACCATTTAATAAGTATTCCGTAGCGATAACAGTTTTTTTTCAAATGAGGATCACCTCTTTTTACTTTCAATAGTAATTGTCAAACAACTGATATTTTTGAAATGTTCAATATATTAAATTAAAATTTGAACTAGTATTTTTTGAGTTTTTAACTTTATAAAAAATCAATATAGTTATAAATAATTGAAAATATAGTCCTTAAGTATATTAGAATCTTTTGAAAACCAAACCTTAAATAAATAAATAACTATTTAAGTGAAAAATGAATACGAAAATGCCAGATGAGTTACTCCGCGTAAATTAGGTATATACATAATATAATCATTGAAATGGATATACTGCAACTATTGTTTAAACAATATCACCGATGATATTGGCAACATCAAAGATAATACACACATAGTTTACTACTCTCCAGTTACAATTTAACGATACTATAGATTATAATATTATAATATACGTTTAATAAGATTATAATTATACGTATAATGTATAATATGTATAGCTATATAATATAATTTTGTAGGTACGCGCCGTAACACTATACGCGTGACCGATTTCGATATTAAGTATAAACATATTGCATTATTATTTATTTAGGTTTACAATTATTTTTAACTCTCACGTAAAATTTCAAAATTGAACTTGAAGATTTCAATATATTTTTGATAAAATATGTTTAAAAGGTGTTTATAATTAAAGGTGGTACTTATTACTCAAAAATAATAACTAGAAACCGATAACAGGTTTCTGTAAAAAAAAACTGTCCACCGATACCAGTGTGTTCCTATAATACTAATTCCTATATTTTTCCTAAGGCAAAACATTGGTTGTAGAACTTCATGTTTGCATGTGCATAACTATAATGGTTGCACAGAGCACACACTATTTACATATATTGTGACACACACAAAATGTAATCTCATTATGTCTTTATATATGTATGTTTATAATATAAATAATAATATTATCGTGAGATTCATTCTCGTTCTATCAATCTCCGACTTTTATAATTTGGTTTTTTTTTACACAGTATAAAATTAGATAATCAATCTGCCCTATAAAAATCTCATGATCATTCTGTAAAGGTACGATGAGCCAAAAAATTAAAAGTAATTACAAATCGAATAGTGAAAGTACTTTATTATGCCACTAAATGGCTTTCAGACGATTATAATAGATATTTAATTATTACTTAGTATTAAATTAGTCCCTATAATGTGACCATAGAATCGATCATATATATTTTATACAAAACGTTACACATCTAAAACGCGTGTCAATTATTGTTTTTGAACCCCTTAAAAATATGTGCAAACTCGCATATGAATAATTAAAAAATATGAAGTATTATTTAAGATAACAATATACGAAATCCGTTAAAGAATTTTAATAAAAATAAAAATAATAAAAAGTAATAGAAAATTTAACAGTTTAAACAAACTGTTACCGTGATCAAATATTTTTAAAAATTGGAGCACCGCAGAAAACGTTATTCTCGGTCAAAATTTGGAAATTATTAACACCTTTGGTTAGAACGTACAGCGTGTACAATACACTAAAGTATTTGTGGAAGGGGGTTGTATGTCTCCCAGTTTTTCACTGTTAAATAAATTACGAATTAAATTCCGCTATGATTTATAAAAATATGTACCTACCTATCTAAGAAGTTCTTAATTTGTAATAACGCTTCTGCCAAGATTTCAAAAGATTAGCTTTTGTACCTAATCATAATAAAATTTATACATTTAAAAACAAATGATATACATAATGGATAGGATATAAATGACATAGTAATGAATATCACACGCTCGAAAAACACTAGTTACTAAAAAATAGTAATTGTGTGGTTACTGTTTAAGTATTATTTTCATATAATAATAGGTTATAATTCTTATAAATGATATTTAATTAATAATTTCTTTTTTATATCTATGTATTATACGATACTAGCGCTTGTTGTAACCGCTACACTTATAACCAAAACTATTACGGTTATTCTTGGGCTTTTCGGGTACTTACGATATCCTATAACTTATAAGATTACCAACATTATACGTTCAATTATTAAATTTAATGTATTTTCTTCTAAGTATATGCATGAATACAACACAATAGGAGGGATTGTGTTCATCGTCATGGGGCTAACTAATGGGTGTATAACAAATTGTATAGGATACAATAAATAATAATTTTAATTTAAATAACAACAATAACATACAAATGAATTGATTTATTGTGTTAATCAAATGAAAAATGGAAAAACATACGGCAGAACGCCCAATTTAAATAATATAACGAATAATAGATGTTAATACTTTGTATGAACTAAACAATTTTATAAACTGAATTATACCTTATAAGTTATAACACAAGGAATATAAATAATAATTTCGTAAGAAAAAGTATACCGCTTGTAAACAGAACAGTATTATATTATTATACGTAGTCACGTATAATAATATAATATAATATAACAAGTCTGTGGGTAGAAAAAATTAACTTTGAAAATTGTAATTATTACATGTTACAATATACACATAGGTATGACATTGTAACCAATGTTCAACATACTTAAATCAAATAAACTAAATACCACTAGGAAGTAAGACCGTTGATACTTTTCCGTTATTTTTCTATGAATGCTTTTTAAATTAAACATATTCTATTGTATCAACGTTATTAATATTCAGGAAATATAGTTTCCTTTACTAAATTGAAACGACCTAATGAATGTATAAAGGCATCGGACCGTAATAAAGGTATTTTTTACACTTTTCTGTGACAAGAACAACGGAATCGTAACGAGCACGTCACATAAAAGTCATAAACCCGCGGCCGACGCACCGATAAGACAATTTGTATCAGATTTTGCTAAATGCCTTCTTATCCGGATCTTGAAACGGACTGAAAAACATGTAAATGTCGTAGGTATCTATAATGTTGGAAAACAGCCAGAATCTAAGAGAAAAAAATCACGTCTTTAACTTTCCCGAATCAAAACGAAAAACCGAACTGTATCTTGAACAATCATAGTCACAGCAAAGAATGGCCGTAACTACCAACAGTGACTAACCCAAAAATATAAAATTTGTACTTTTGAGTTTAAAACAATAATTTTACTAACGTTAGTTACGTTGAACGTACGACAAATACGGTTTTTCGTTCCAAAAATATTGTTTTGTATACATAGGAATTTACCTACTATACTCGTCTTATCTGTTAAAATTTATAAATAAATAAGTTTCGATAAAATATAATGAACACGATGGCACCAATAATATGATATCAGCATTTTCAAACATCAGTTTGTATCCCGTAGTATTTATAAGATATACTATACATTTATTATGGTTATATGCTGTGTATAATTTGTATAGTATTTCAAATACTACCAATCTATGTAAGTGTATAGTTAATAATGGATCCAATAAATGCATTTTTGTTTGAAATAATAACTAAGTACTATACTTATATTGGAGAGTTGGACTTTCAAATGCCTTTACTGAAAATTTTGTAAAATGTCACTTTCTACATTTTTGCATTAAACTATTATATTCGAAACTTTGAGAGCAATGATAAATCAAAAGCCACTGTGAGGCTCCGGAATTTGGATCATCCTAAAATGGTTAACATTTAATTAAAGCCGATCGATTATATTTAATATAGTTCAGAGGACGCCACATCCGCAGTGTTTTCTCCATCTTACAGATATACAACATAGACATCTTTACGTTCACAATAATCCATTTTAGTATGTCGTTTTAAAATTAGAATGAATATGAATTGAACTGTTTTAAAATTTATTGGTCAGATTGTTATCTAAGGAATCTCGAAAGTTTTTATTGATATTTTGATTGCTTAAATTTAACGTTTTAAAATGCTCATAACTTACTTCGTAGTTAAAATATCAATAAAAGCTCCAGATATTCACAAGACAACAATTTATTGCCTTTAAATTATAAAATAGGTCAATTCGCACTAATTTTAAAAACATTACAGTAAATAGATTATTGCGAACGTACAACGATTTGTTATTTTGTACGCCTGTAAGGAGACAATACACGCTAACGTGGTTTCCCCTTAAGCTAGCTTACATGAAATGTCTCTGGCATTATGTTTAATTGCCCTACAAACCATGTACCTCGGTTTTCTCCAAAAACTTCTGTCAAACCCAAAATATTACCAAAATTTCCCATGCATATAACATTATATACAGTACTTTTCACTGCAGCGTTAAATCGTTCGATTTTTTCCCCTCTTTCTTTTTGCCGCATCGAAAAACATTTTACACGTATACTAATCAAACGCAATCATTAAATCGATGTAAATAATTTCGCGATCCACTCGCATGGACTCTAAAAGAAAGGGAATATAATAATATGTACTATAGCGACAATCTACGCAAGCACCTGCACCCCACTCGAAAACCACTGAACGCGCAATCCTTCCACTCGGCAACATTACTGCTGCAGTGAAGAACCATTTATTTTACCCGTACACACATCACGTTCTGCAGCCATCACCGTAGTCACCACAAGCGCGAACCGTGATTCGTGACCTAATTACCACAGACAACCTTCTCCGACCGTGAAATGTTTACGTTAAAACAAATACGAGTTGGTTATAAGTACGTTTTATGTTGTATAATATTATTTTATTTTAATATTTTTTATTTTATTTTATTCAGTTATTGCGTGCGTGTTTAGTATCTACCTTAACAACTAGGCAAGTTTTAATTTGATATTCCAAATAGAAACTGTCAATATTTCGTCAAAAGCCGGTCCGCTCTTCGCGTCAGTTACACGCGTTATATGGTTGACAGGGTCGTGTTCTAGGATGGGCACGTTCTCAGAGTCGTTTAAATAATTATTTAAAATCAACCCAAGAAACGCGTTCCCTTTCGTGGTTAAGATTTTAATAAGATACAAATATCGAAGATTCGTACATTATTTTTTGGGCACCTTAATTGGAAACATTTCATAACGGTTTTGGTAATTTTCTTCCGCTGTAACGAGAATAAAAGTAAAAATTTACATTTAAAAAAAACTATCTGCAAATCCGAATTTTATATAGTTTTTATTTATGAATATTTATGACTTTTCAAAAAAATATTCACCTTAAAAATATTTGTGTGGAAAGTGTTTAAATACAAACACGAATACTTTAAAATAGTTTAAGTTATTAATTAATATTATATAAGGTATAAAATTAGACAAAATTACATAAGCATTTATCGTGTATTAAACAAATGTGACATTTTATACAAAAGGTATAGGTATTTATAATTTATATTGATGTAACATTATATAAATTAATTTAAACTAATAAATGAAAATATATATAAATATATAGGTAATTAAATGTAATATAATATGTTAATACATACAAATTATTTTTAATGTTATTTTTTGCATTTTTTATCTACATCGTGCATTTAAAACACTTTTCTTTTTTTACTATAAGTTCATAATATATGAAATAATCTTGTGTACCTAATTACATGTAACTATAAGTGACATTCAACAGCCGATGTATGTGATCCGCCTATAATAATATAATAGAAAACGAAGTATTTTATATTCAAAAAGAAATACTTTAAATAGTTTTTACTGTACTACCTTCAAAAGCCAAATACTATTTTTAAAAGTACTTAAATGATTTTCATCAAATACTTTACAACTCTGCAGGTGTTGTCCGACCATTTTAAATTCCTAAATTGTATAATATAATGTTATTCTTATAACCTACGTCACATTACGACGTATCATCAAGTGTACGGTTGCTGTAAAAATTATATAATTATAACAATATAATATTATGATCATACAAGCAATAATAATATTTTCACGTAAATTATCAAAGAAAAAATATTATTTTGAGTGTGACTACGATATTTAATATCGATACACTGATTAAAGTGGATAGTAATGATAATACACGCGTACGGTTGAAATAAATTTTATTAAGTCTACACAGTACGCGGAACACGCGAATATAAATGTACAGAAGTATGCGGAAATGCCTAAATAATAATAATAATAATATAGAGCGAAGGAAATTGTATTTAAAATCTAACTCAGTAGGTGAACATACGCATAATATTATTATATAATTACAAGCGCTACGTACTATTAATAACTTGAATTAGCGACGAAGTCAGAATATTTTTTTCGTTGTAGGAATAGGGGTTCAAAATTATGTTATTTTCAATTAAGATTTATGAATTATAAACATATAATAATGAGTATAAATCCATGGTTACTCGGTATAACTTTTGGCATTATAGTCTTAAAAGAAAATGCATTGACTGCTGTTTTATAATTTGAAATTAATAACATGAGAAATTGAGAAATGTAATTAGCTGATTTCTATAGATTTTCAACAGTAGAATACATCGCATTTAGTATACTCGTAATATAAGCCCTACGCTTTCACCGCGTCTAAGCCTCTTGATCCATATTATGAGGACAAAGAGACAAGTGACAAAAAGCAGTATATCTCGATATTTATGTTTATTTAATATTTTGACGATTGATTTGACATTTATGGTAGGAGGACTTCACTACACATAGCTACAGGTTCATCCCATAAACCAAATCATGCGTCAATGACGCGTATTCATCCCATCATCCGGATAGAAATCACGTTTCTCCGAAATGTCAATATTAAAATAATAATAAGCTCATAAGTATGTTCATATAATGTAATATACGTATTATGTAGTACAGTATGAGAGTTCTGCTAGACGCGTCAATATGTGAACAATATTTCACATGCGGCGTGTAAATGATAATTTTAAATAAAACGTTCGTTCGTTCGTTCTACGGTATACTACATACCTATCTGTAATATTAGGACGTATTTATTATGCGTTTAATATATTTTAGGCTCGTAGACACATTTTTCGATAGCTAGTCACAGTCACGTCGCACCTAGTATAAGGCAGATACGTATTATATATATTATTACGTTATTGGGGGAGTTTATTAATTGCGCTCAAACCATTCGAGGTCAATAGAACAAATACTGCGTTTAAATCAGACCAATTGGCTAAATAGCAGCTATTGGTAATTTAAATATAAATACAATAAGAAAAACGTATTGTTAACATGTTATTTCGTCTATCGCTCAAATGCATACTTGTGTGCGTAAACGTGCATAATAATAATAACGTTTAATAAAATTCCCGATTTTG
The DNA here is from genome assembly GCA_036289425.1 of Rhopalosiphum nymphaeae. Lineage (NCBI taxonomy): Eukaryota > Metazoa > Arthropoda > Insecta > Hemiptera > Aphididae > Rhopalosiphum > Rhopalosiphum nymphaeae. Next base: position 8,076,829 of record JAZAQC010000006.1, on the reverse strand, counting down.
TGATGAAATATTTAACCAATAATCAGTTGATTAATAAATAAGTTTTTAATTTTCAAACGTTTTAGTATACAAATCATTTATTCATAATTCGATGTCGATTGAATTAGGTTTAATGACAATATTGTTATAAACTTATAACTTTCAGATATATAAATTCAAATCGCAAATTCAATTTGCAATTTGAATACAAGCGTAATTGGTACCAATTGGTAAAACTGACCCTAAACTAAAATTTTGTATTGGGTGCAATTGGTCAATGCCCCGTTATTGACTGTTGAAACCGGTGCAACACGATTACGCCCTTTTTACCTAAATAAAACACTACAACACTACACGATTGCGCACCTTTTACCTTTTTACTTTGAGTAAACACAAATATTTAAATAAATATAAATTCAAAAAAATTACCAACATTAATAATAACGTAATACGTAGTCAAAAAAATAAAAATAATACTTACATCACAGTAATTTATTATTACGCGTCAAAAAAAAAAATATATTATTTTTTTAATACGTTTTTCCTAGTATTTATTATAAATGCAATAATTTCTTCTTGCTCTTTACGAGGTTTTTTAATATGTTGTTGTTTTATATTATATATTTTTAAACAAGATTCGCTTTGAATATCCAATAAAATATGTATAACTTGGTGGATGAGATATATAAAATTGAGCGTTATAGTGGTTATGGAAAAATTCTGGCCCATTGGTCATTCTTGCTTTTGTTGAAGGTTCAGTTGCCTATAAAATCGGTAGACGATATTATATAATTTTAATCTAACCTAGGACTACATTTTTGTGCTAAAAAGTTAGGAGAACTTGTTTTTGTTATATATATATATATTTTTTTTTTTTGATTATACCTATACGTAGTACGTTATTAATTATTATTGTCGTCGTTTTGTGTATATCTTAACTTTTTATTTTTATTGAAAAATGTCGACATATTATTCCTTTTTTTTTTGAGGCATAATTACTGTGATGTATTATAATATTTTTTTTACTATATACATAATACATTATTAATAATGTTGGTGAATTTTTGGAATTTATATTTATTTAAATATTTGAGTTTATTCAAAGAAAAAAGGTAAAAGATGCACAATGGTGTTGTATTTTCTCAAATATAAAAAGTTAAAAAGTGTGCAATCGTGTTACGCCCGTTAAAACACAGTAGTTAGTCTTAAATTATTTTCTGCATTAAGAATTTGTGATAAATTATACGAAATACTATTTACGAACTAACACACACACACACACACATTAAATCTAATGGTTTCTAATTAATATAAATAATGTACCTACGCAAGAATTTGAAAAGGATTCATGCAATTTTTAATCAATCTGAAATTATCTTTATTTCGTCAAAATCAAATAGGTAATAGTTGAATAATTATAAAATGATGAATTTTTAACTATATAGATTCTCTCGTTTTCTGATTCGATAACCGAATTTTTAATCATTTATTTTTATTATAAAATAATATAACACATAAATGAATAATAAATTAATAAAATATGTTTTAAAAATTAAATATATTAATTTTAATTTATTATTGACTAGAAATGATTAAAATTTAAATTGATTTGAATACCCTCTAGTTATAGCATTTAATATTAAATAATTTATAACTTTTGGTTTTTAGGTATTTCTGATTAGCTGTATAACTTATCTAGTAACACAGATATTCGCTATATATTGCTAATAATGTTGTCTGCTGACGCTTGTTAAATTAGAGCATATATTAATTATATGTCCACGACTTAAAGGGGTCTACCTAACTAATTGAACACTCGAACATAGATATTACAATCGCATTAAAACTTGGAAAATGATGACAAGGGGATGGAACTACACTACGTAGTAATATACTCACGATGCCACTGTAACAGATTCACAACGTCCATTATATTTATATAGGTACACTTACGCGACGTCTCATAAAATATTATTTTTATAAACCTCGAACCACTTTTTTGATCCAACCCGACTGCAAATACGCGCATAACTCGCATCGCGATCGACAGGCGGAATGACGGTCGTAGATTTCAATGTAACGTGACAGCGCCCAAAGTGGTGCGATATTTTTAGGTTGGCTGACGTTAAAACTAAATAACCAATCGGTAAATATGAGAAAAAAGAAGAAATACGTGCCACAAAAGCCTTTGCGACACTTAATGCCAAACTGCCATGTTGGGTAAAAGGTGAAACCGTAATCGTTAAATTATAATAATGATGTACGGCTATATTCCATGATCTAACGCATAATATCTAATGAATACAAAAAGCGTAACTTTCGGGATTCAAGGATGTGCCTTTGCATTCTATGACGAAAATATTTATATTTTACAAATATGTTATTAAAACTGATGGATGATTTTTTTTTTAACGCAAATAATAACATTTTAACATATTTAATAGTTATAGATATTTTTAATGATAAAAGTTATTATTTTTAAAACATAAATTCACCTTTTGCCATAGATACATTTATTCAACGTTATTCAACTTTGATAGTATTTATCTTAAATTATATCTTCTGGATTTATTGTCGAAATATTATAATATACTTGTTAAAATCTCATTAAACAATAATGAAAAATAAATCTTTTGAATTTTTTTTTAATTTAACCTTTTTTAATCGAAAACAATATTAATATTTAGTATTATTGGATGATGTAAATTATTTCGTCCCTTCTTGGAACTTTCGACATTTCCATTATTTTTGCATTCTTAGTTGTTTTCCACGTTATTTGAAAATTAATTATTTGTATACCTACAAAATGATGAAACTAGCCGACAAGGACCCTTCATTCTTTATTTGATTTATTATTATTATTACTGTTATCAATTATGTTACTATAATTTAAATTATTTTATCTTTTATTATTATAATAAAACCTCTACATAATTAAAGGTAGTCGTAATTTTGTCTGCTATGGGAGGAGGGATTAAATAAAAAAAATGAATAATATCAAAATATATTAAAAACATGATAGGTATATATTATATATGTATATTTATATTATTTGTATATAGGAATATACCTATATGTATTATTATTTAAAACAAAATCAGTGACATAAGCGTGTTCATAATACTTCGATAACATTTTAACAAATACCTATACTGAATGAGACAGCAATTATTTACGACGGATAAGATTAATTATAATAGTACAATAATGCATAAAATGTACATAGTAATAAAATATACTTAGATAAAAATTATCAAAATATAGCTATAAAAATGTTCGTTTTTTTAGTGTACCATATTTAGAGGTTTTCCTATAAATAAATGGTGAAAATGTTACAGTTCTAAAAAAATGTCCGTTATTTGGATTAAAAGGGAGGTTTCACTGTATTTACTTAAATTTTTAATTGTTTGTCATTAGTTTTAACATATTTGAATTGAATTTAACCATCATTTATATTTCAATAAAATAAAATATTTGTCTTATATTATGTATAATGACGCATAAACTAAATTAAACTTTTAATAAACCTTAATTATTTTGGCAAAATCTTCAAATATTTCGTCATAAGTCATAACTTAATTATGTTATCAACTGTACTGAGTAAATATCGGACAAAGCAATTATGATTTATCATTATCTTACACAAATCTAGCACTGATTGTATCTTTTATCGATACAATTTTTGGTACCCAAGCCTTTAAAATAAACATAGAAATGAACACATCCATTCATAAAATATGTATCAGAATTGGCATTTTTAGTCTATTGTTTTTATTTAACTCAATTCGTTGTGTCCCGTTTAAACTAAAACTTCTATAGGTACCTGATCGTTCTATTGAAAGTTCACTATTATTCACTATATACCCGCGTTATAATTTTATCATATTGATCATTCTATAAAACATGTAATATAATAACAATATTTCTTATCACATCGCCCACTAAAATTGTTTTTCCAAAAAAAATGTACAGAAAAATTTCCCCGCATTTCATTCTTTTAAATATGCAATATGATTAGAAATAAAGTATCTGATATGAGTTCGGCTGTTCCGTAGTTGTTTCACATTATTACGATATTTGAAACATATTGGTAACATCTATATATAAATATATATATTTATATATATGTTGTACAGTAAGTATAACTACTATACATTTAGTAAACTGTACAAAATATGTACAGCAATAATTTATAATAATGTATAATTAGATATTGTACTTTTTTACGGTAAAAGTTATAATGTATAAGTATATGATTCAACTGACTCATAGCATTTGCTTTTTATTCAACGAATGCCGAGAATTCGATAGTTTAGAATCAGATTCAAACAAATAGTATTTAATTCTCGTCCAAATAGGCCAATATCTTTTCGGTGCGTGTTGCGTGATACAAACAAACGAAATATTAATTACCTAATAAGTATTATAATGGATGATTAAAAAAATTTAACAAAACTAATATTGTCACTAAAAGTTAGTATCTCTAGTTCCTATTTACTAATATCAATGATGTTTATAAAATATTGTAGGTACTACAATATTTTTATCTATCAATTTATGAATGTGTACAATACCACCCATGTGGAGAAAGCGGAGAGGGGTTCTCGCGAGTTATTTCCCTGATTTAACACATGTGCCTCTGGTTAGACGTTACATTTAATTTAAAAAAGAATAAAAACGAAATACCAATAAGGTTGTAAATTAATTAACATATTATTTATTTAACGTTTAATTTTTTCATCAAGAGCCGCATAATATCATAATCATAGTAATTAAATGGTTTTATTTTTTGCAAATCAGTCGAATTCTCAACTTCTGTAGAAGATACGTCTCGTTTTACCGTCGTCAAAAAATCTTGAACTATTCAATCTCGGGTGGTGGATTGCTGACTATTTATGCTATTTATAATTTGGTACGATATGCCAGCCTGTACGTCATATATTTTATTATAACACACACGCGACCAGGTATTTTATAGGCCACGGAGCGTTATAACGTAGAATACAAATATTCACTTTTAAAATTCCTTATACACAAACTACTCCCAAGTATTATTTAATATATTTTTAGTGAATTATATATTATTCAACTCAAATAGACCAATTATTAACTCAACTGAATTATACGATATTCTGCAGTAACGTGTAAAAAATTGTAATGAAATAATACGAGTACTATAATTATTATTTTTATTTTTTTAATATTATACTTTTTATTGATTTTCCTGTCGCTCACCTTTTAATCGTCGTAATTGAATTATTATAAATTTAAAATTTAAATCTTCGCCAAGACAATTATTAAACCTATGAATATCTCATCCAAAGCTCTCCATCAAGTCATGTACAGAACACAAGGGAAAATGAGCTAAAATATAATTAGTGTTTGAAAATATCATAAAATATAAATTTGAGAAATATTTCAATAACGTGTGAAATTTTTCAATATTTAAATTTTAATAGTTTGTTTTTATTTTTATATAAGTTTATTTTTACGAAAATTTGTCATTAATGATTGTTTTCTATTATAATAAAAATATTTAAAATTTTTATATTGACAAATAAATATTGAACTTTCACACACTGTAATAGGAAGTATTATACAAAAAATAAAAAGACTAAGTTAGTATAATTTTTTGTTATTATAATAAAATTACAAAAATCAAATATGTTTGACATATATTATTTTTCGTCCATAACGATGTTATTGTCATATATATATTCATAATAATAACTATAGTTATTAATACAATAGTTCCACAGTTGCATGGTCGTCGGTCTAAGCCTTAATAGTCGAGACCCGCAAGAATCAAATTCAACCGCATTTACATTCAAGGTGTTAAAAATAAATATTTGTGTTTAAAACAAAAACAAACTTAATGTTTTAAGTGTTTGTAAAATATTTTAGACTTTAGACACTAGAAGTATTTTATTTAATATTGTACTACTGCAGTTGTAATCGCACACATTTTTCCACCTCACTCAAATAGTAACGACGAACGTCCCAGGTCATAATATCGTATTGTACGCTGACTGTTTTGATTTTCAGCCTAACTTCTTATACCTATGAATATAGCCCGTTACAAAGTTGATCATGACATCAATAATATCTGCAGTGGTAATAAACGATCATACATTTTAATCTATTATTAAATTAGCGGGTTAACACACTCAACACGGCTAACCACTATACATTTTGTACGTCGTGTGTGTTTTGACGGATTTATGCTGTTAGAGACGAACAATTTACTGAAATAGTAGTACGGTGCAGTCGGCACGTAGGGCAAAAAAAAACACAGTTATATTTCCTCTTAAAAACAAAAACTGTTCGTGAGGTTTCGAATCCGCTAAGAAAACTTTAAGTTTTTGTCGCGGGCAAATATATAGTTATAACATTGTCATCGTCATAATATAATAATAGTGTGTGATTTAAAAGAAACATTTACACATATCCTACAGCATTACATCCTAGCTGTACATATATATATATATATATATATATTACTGCTTGTTCCATGGCGCCCATAAACAGAGGTTTATGAATTATAAAAATCTCGTCAGATCGAAAAATGTATCGTAATACTCCAAACTTCTTACTCGTATTATGCAATTGCGAAAATGGAAGAATCAAGAATCAATCCCTTATCTAACATACACATCAATGTAAAGAGAATATTTCAGTGCGAAAATCATATAAAAAAAATCCATATAATTAAACTTTAATACTTGTAGGTATAATATAGGACCTACACTGTAATAATATAGGACGATCAATTTATTTAATGAAAAAACCGGGATAAACACGATTGACGAATCACTCTGTACAAATTAATTATACATACTAGTGATTGAAAATCTATAGTTAAATTATTATTGAACACGTACCACTCGGGTACCTATTTCATGTATTTCGAACTTGTATTATAGAATTAATATAATATGGTTTGAATAGTATTTACTAATAAATAATAATTACATTTCGTTAACGGATTATTTGAACCATTATTCTATACATTTCCAAGGTTGTAAAGGAAATGTGCTAGGTATTATAACCACGACCTCAATGAAAAAGATTTTTGCCACTATCGTGATGCATAGTATTGTATTATCATCAATGTTGCATGTTAAAAATGGAAATCAATAGGTTCAACCGAGAACCTCTCTTGACCAGCGTTGTGTCTTACTTTGTACCTAAACGTAATTTATATAATAAATTAACACGTTTTACATAATAATATTTATTTCATCAAATAATACTTAACACTAAATAAAATCATAAAATAAGCGTACATGATACCACTCCAATAATAAGTGTAACATAGTCGTGATGTTTAACCATATTGAAGTTCGGTTTTAGTCCGAACGTGCACATGCCACTGTTAGAGTTCTGAAGAGCTCGCTGATCAGTGATCGTATAGTATACTATATTTGATCAATTATTGTACAATATACTTACGTGACCATATAGTTATGCGTTGTATACACTTAATATTATTATTTTCATTAAAAGTAAAATTATTTATGCTAAGTGTACGAGTTCATGTGTATTTATATACAGGTTCTAAGATATGTATGTGAACTGTACACATTTGGACGTCTTCTCCGTGAGTATTAGCAAACCGCGCCATCTTTCTACCATTTACAGCCGATTGACTGTTTGAAACATAATGAAATTATCCAAAATCATCGTCCAACACATATAATATCATAATAGGTTACTTTCTAAAAATTCTGTAACACCATATAGGTACGCGCCGCATGGGCATGAGACGACAATTGATAAAACAATCTTGAAATCTTAAATAGATATCGATCGGAGTGTCACAGCATATAGCATACTAAATGCATAATATGAATATAAGTTTACCAAATTGAAGTATGTTATACTTATACAATCATGCAGATTAAAGTATTAGTGAAATACTGCGACGTAAGGCACAATGTTACAACACACACTAACCCCCACACACACACTGCGTACTTAAAATAATTTATAGATTTAAAATACGCAGACTGTATAGGTATAAACCGTATATTTCATTAATATTACTTAAAATCTTAATAACTTTTTTTAATTAGTACTTTATGAATATTGGACCATTTTGTTCGACCAATTTTCAAAACGAAAAATAACAATGCAGACCTAAGTTTATAGTATATAAAAACTTTTGCATATTGGTATCAATAAAATACGTGTCACTCGATTTGAATTCGCATCTGTGAGTACAGATATTGTGATCTTATTAAAAAGAAACAAAACAAAATCTAAATTAAAATTTCTGATTTTTAAATTATTATAATAGTTGTCATATAAAAATATAACTATAATTGTAAGCTTACAAAAATTTACAATAATAATAGTATAATGATGTCTATCATTTATTTACTTCAAATTATAACTGATGATAAAAAATTTCTTCTCAAGACATGGAAATAGTGTCAATAACTGCAGTCGTGTCACGCATTATAAAAAACAATCATCTCACACATATTTTAATACATTAAGTACATTAGGAAAATTGGCAGTGAACACGGGACCTATTTGAATAAAATAAAAAATGAATAATCTAATAAAATGAAAAACGGCACGTGCGATTTAGAACCAATTGAGCACAAGGGAAATTTCGTTTTTGGGAGAAAAATATTCCGTTTTATTACAACACATACATTATGTAACTTGACAAGATTATTTTTTATTAAAAATTTTCACATGATAAATGTTTTTGTATGTATATTTTATGGTTAAATAGTTTAGATTAATAACAGGTGGTCAATATGAATGGCATACCATCCCCAAACTATATTATACACGTATATTATATACATATACATTTTGATTAAATTTATTAATTATTATAATATTTTGGAGAAATTGCATTTTTTATAATAAGAAATATTTACAAGAAAAATAGTTTAATAATTACAAAATAATAAAAAATGTTGAGAAATTTAATTTTAAAATCTTAGTTATAAATAATTTAAAAGGAGATCAGGAAGACATTTTGCGTATTAAAAGTTAAAACAACATTCTAAAAAAAAATGTACTATACATTGAACAAAATATATCCAAATATATATATATATATATATTAACTCGAATAACTAAGGCAGTCACAAGCGCCTCTCAAATGTGTGTTTGAATTTTCCACTGTGCTGTTTTTAAACCCAACATTCAAATAATCAATATGGGCACATTGGCCACCATAGTTCGTAAGTATTTAAGAACAAAATCTGACGATTCATACATTAATTGACCGAAGTCTTTCGATACGCACGATTGGTGCGTTTAAAATTTAAATTTAAACATAATAAGCCGGACCCTTCGCCTTCGGAAATTCCTATAGTCGCAACGAGTCTATAATATGCGCACGTGTCGGATTTTTTTTTCACTGAAAATATATTTACATAACATAAGTATTAGGTACGTATCGTATACGTTCGTCTCAACATAATATATATACAAAACGGGAATACCGTCATTCAGTAGCAATCCGATTACAGAGTGTTAAAATTATGCGCGTACAATAATAACTAACAAAATAAAAAAATAATAATACTATTAATTATAAGAGGTACTACACTACTCGCTACGTATGCAAAAGTATGGAACACGATGCATGTGTTTGGCGACGCCGGTCCGCGACGTGCGAAATCCAACAATAATATTACGTTAGTTTTTGTAGCTTACTATATTTCATTAGGAGGTATAAGCAGGTATGTAGGCAGGTACTAGGTATAGTTTTGCGGATAAACGCGCGTGACGGCGACGGTGACCTTCGTCGAGGAAAATATCACGTTCGGGACAGTAAGTATATATTTATAAACGTTTTCATTAATACGCGAAATATCATATCATAAAACGTTATAATTTTTGTAACAAATATGTGTTACTAAAAAAACGGGACATCGTCGATAGATCAATTATTTAAATATAACGTCTAAAAAAAGATTTTCTACGAGTACAATAAAAGACATTATTGTTCAAAAACAAAAACGAATGGTACAAATAGGAGAGCCTTGTGGAGGTAATCCCGAACTAAAAAAAAAAAATTCTAAAAGATCTCTCATAACATATAAATTTAAGAGCATAGATATTTAATAAATAAAAATTGTGAAAAAAAAATGACTATGTTTATTTAAAAAAAACTGAAAGTTGAACAATCACTAATGTATGACTAGGGTGGTAATTAAAAAATATAATTTAAATTGTTTGAATGGATTTAGGTTAATATATTTTCTCCTGTCTAACTTTAAACTTTTAATGTTATGTATTGTATAATATATAGTATTGAATAACTAATAACTTACGACTGTGTTCTAAACGTTAAGAACACTTAATTAACTCGATTCGATTATTTTCATAAAGCTTTTTGTCTACTCTACGGTGTACAGTTACGATAATAGTCGTTTTCGGAAAGTAATCTTAAGAATACGGAGTAACTATGTATACTTTTCGAGCGTGTACACCAAATAGCCAACGTATACAACCAAACTCAACTGATTAAAAATAAGAAAAACGGTTATCTATTTTAAAATTTTATAATTTGCTCTGTGTATAGTAGAATAATAGAGATATAAATACATCGATGCCTATTATGCGTCTATACTATTTTATTACACAACATCAAATTGTAATTATTGAACAGATAATATAACTATGATTAATTCGTTAGATAAAGTCGATTTTGGCTTCAATATGATAATTCGGTGTAGATCTTATCTCTACTATCTACTATAGTTAAGTTTACAGTACAGCCAGTTAGCGGTGATGGGTTATGAGTGTTAAGTATTAACTGTCGTGCGTGGTTATTGTGTAAAATGTATATTCGTATGTGCAATCATACAAATCCGTGAATATTGTATTAATGTGAAATTCTCATGAATTTAATTTCGGAAAATTCTTTGGAGTATTTCCAAACCCAAGAATGTATAGGGGAAATTACAATTTGCATTCATACGTATCAATAATTAAATTAACTTATTGTTCAAATGATAAATATTGTATGTGTAAAAATATTAAAGGAGAATAAGACTATTTGGTTCAAAAATGTATATAAAAATACAATTCTAATTTAATCTAAATACTCAAAATAATTTGGCATCCTTCTATATGTAAAGATTTGATTTTAATTTAATGTGAAATAAAATACCACTTTAACGGAAGGTACTATGGTATTCGTATAAATTAAATTTTTTTATTTAAAGAATGTTCTAAAGAAGTAGGTAGTGGAATATTTCCTTGTTCTCGGGAAAATTCCTATTGACAATATTGACATATCATAATAACACGCGTATCTGAAAGTTTCCTATGCAAAATTGATATTTTTGATCGAGACAATACATTTTTAATTTACTACACTCGTTTTTGAGATAAATACTACAAGTCTTATTATCCGTTTGCAAATGAGTTATAAAATTATAAATAGTGCATCTTTAATAATAGTATAATAGTATAATATTTTGATGATTTTCGAAACGTACGGAGTACCTAAGTATTATAACCATTACCTATATAAGTATTTTACATAGCGAGTAACCTTGAGTTAAAATGTCTATAGTCTTAATGATTAAAATTACATGTTTATCAAATTTAATATTAAAAAAAAATATCATATACGTAAATAACATGTTATATCACTATTATGTAGGTAGCTGTAATTCATGAAAATATTAACTATTTCCTAAATCAAATAAATTTTTAGACGATAATTATAATAAAAAATATAAATATTTATTCCAACTTGTTATATAAATACCTACAACAACGATGTATGTTACTTCCGTTTTATATAAGTGGAATATATTATAAAAATTAAAACCCAAGTTCACGTGAAGTTGTGATTAACAAACCATTAAAAAGTGGTTTTACAACTTTTCAACGCTTATTAATATAATTTATTGCAAAAGTATTCAATGTGTTTTTCTTTTTAAAATATACACGTTAACGTTATAACTATAGTATTTTACTACCTATTCTCAGGGAAATTCGGTTGACAAAAAGTATTAATTTAAAATTTTTAAAAAATTAACAATACTATGTAGTGTACTATTTAGACACTTATAATATAAAAATACCAAGTAACGCTTTTAAAAATATTTTTAACTTTAATTTATTAGTATCGTTTTATATTTATAAATTATAAGAATCATTATGGTTGTAAAAACACCTACGACAAATATAAATTATTGAACTTGTTTTTTATTACGATTATAAAATAAAAAGTTAATGGAGCGCCTCCGTAATTCAAATAGTTACAATATGTATATAACGTAGATCATCTCATGATGTAAAAGCTCAAGAGGACATTATCTCTCATTTATTGTCTCCGTCTTACAAATGCAGAACATACATTTACAGTCAGATTGATCCATTGAATTTTTTTATTTTTGATATTAAAGTAAATGAATTGGTATATTATAAACTTTAAATACCAACAAAAACTTACATGAGGCTCTAGATAATATTATATTTTCACCTTTAAATTCAATCATACGTTGATTCGCTCTTGTATTAAAAATAATAAATTATGCATTAGTAAGACAGAATAAGACATTATAAGTACGTAAGGGTATAATGCGTCCTATTAATTACAAGTGATTTATAATTTGGTTATATTTATTAATATATTATATTGTAATAAGTACGTTGTATTTATCTGAAAACTTCTGATAGGTACATACTGCCTATACATATACCTAACTCCTAAATTATATCATAAATACGCAGAATATTTAACAAACATACATATTTTTGGTTTTTTAATGTTTAGAACTCACGCGGGCAAATCACCAGCAAAACATCACTACGATTCCATATCTCTGACGTACCAATAATACGTATAGGTACCTAATAATATCATTATCGTTTACCGTATAAGTATGACTACGTCATTAAACTGCGATACACACACACAGCGTGTAACGTACATGTATATAATGGTTTTCGCGGTCAATCGGCTGTAAAAACGCATTATCGACTACACTAGACATCGTTCGAAAAGTACATGTATAATATATTTATACACATTACAAACATTATATTACAACTAATACACATTATTTTACAGGTACCTCGTACAGATTTTGCAGCGCTAATGAAGTATAATTTGTTATGTAAATCATAAAATGTATGTATCACCGACGCTAATGAGAAAATTTAAAAAATTTATGGCGCGAATCGCAAAAAACGGAACCAACGTCTTTTTCACGCGATCAGTTGACCACGGCCACCCACACAAGTGCTACGTTGTAAACATGAATGTGTGTGTGTAGTATGTGAACATAAGATTTCCTCGCAATAATTATAGAATTAATAATATGATTATAATCGTCGACCAAGTGGATCTTTTTTTGTTTACGACTCTTCGGGATGGTGACGTCACAGTACGCATAAATTATACATATATACAGAATGATTTACCTGCAAGGACACCCAACCCTCTTTTTTCTTTAGTTTCTTAGTGAAGTTATTCAAAATTTTATTTATTTAAAATTTTTAAATACGCTTAAAGATCATATTGTTTAATACTTGGGATTCTTTGTACCACTTAATAAGGATGATCCTGTGGCAGTACAAACTTATTTTTCTTAAATGGGGAACTGCTATTTTTATGTTGGTACAAACATTTTTTTTTTTTTAATTTCGATATATCTAAATCAAAATTCAAATTAGTGATTTTAGTTATTAAACATAAAATATAAAAGATAATATCTAATGTCTGTATCTATAGCCTACAGGGCACTAACAATCAGTATACTGCTAATATTTACAAAATAGGTTAAAAATAAGAAATTCTACAACTGGACGCCCGGGGATTTGAAAATTTTAGTAATTAATATTAATCTATAAATATTTATAATTAACAAAAATGGCCAAAGTATAATAAATTCTAGATCCAATATTATGTCTAATTTATGTTTTTGTGACACCATATTTCAAAAAAATTATCTACTTAAAAGTTTATAGAAAAAGAGAGGTTTCCATTTAAAAAACAGAATATTGTACTATCACAGGATGATTTTTAAATGGTACAAAAAATTTTAAATATTCGAAAATATGGTCTATAAGTGTATTTAAAAATTTAAAAAAATAGATTTTAAACAACTCCATTATTAAAAGAAAAAGGGATAGGCGTCCTAAATAACTTGTAAATATAAATAGATACATTACAACACAAAGGACTTAAAGCAAAGAAAATTAATATATTAATAATAATAATAATAATTTTAGGTTAGGTTAGATTGTAGATTTGACCGGAACTATGGCGATCACGGACATATAGGAAAGACTACGATCGCAAAAATAAATAATAATCATATGCCGACTGGAATGACGTAGGTAAACACCACGCACAAGGTAAATGTGCGAAAAACCACAACTGCAAACAACAACAACCTGCACAATCCTGACCCGGACGCGAAAACTGGAAACAGAATTCATCTCCACTCCCCATCACCCAGAACAACAACTTCGTATCGCATGGACCGGGGTCATCAAACTTCATCAGTTTGTTATCTGGCTCACAGACGAGAAATTTATATTTTAAATTATTATTTTTATAGTGAATTAAATTACTTTTTCATTGTTAATCTTTCTTCACGAAAACTTCCTGCATTCTTACCGTAAATTATAGGTTTTTACGAATCACAATGGTCAAGGACTTGGACGAACCGTATTGATCGTAGTAAATAAAAACATAGATAAATACAAATGTGCACATTTGACTATCGTTTACGTGAAAATCTACCTCAAATTTAATTGGGTACCAATTTAGCTTATCTATGAAAAATCCGATTTCCAACAGGTATCAATTTGACTGAATGATAGTGATATTAAATTGATGCATATTGTGTAAGTTCTATAGAATTATATACTTTTATTCACTTTTAGACTTGTATTGCTAAAGGATGTATATCCCCTTTCACATATCCATTGACCGTGTTTATACACTTTACGATGTAACTTTTGTTACTAAATGTAACAAACTAAACATTATTGAAAATAAAATATTATCAACTAACAGATATTGGCTAATCATAAATCATTGTATAGTCCGCATTATAAAGCATATTGTATTACCTTTGTAAAAATAATTTGAAAATTTAAGGTGATGAGAATATTTTTATAAATTATAATGGGGAGGGGTAAAACCTCCATTTTTCTTTTATCATCAATTAAAAACACGGGCTACGCTACTGCAGTGACCCGATAAACAATCGTTCACAATAATAGAAATACTATTAATGTATTATTTACTATGCAGTGGTTATCGTTATACTAATAAACGATAAAAAATTAATCAGTACACTTGCAAAATTATGCGAGGGGTAACGTTGATGAGACACTTACAATATTAAACTACATATAGGTACGTGAACGACTTTTTAAGTCTCCTCCAAGTCCACGCCGACAATCCGATTTTAAGTCTCTCGCATAACACTTATACTTTTGCATAATATCTATATTATTTTGACTGCAGGCGATAATCTTCCACTCGAACTAGGATATAGATACGCGCACGCTGACGCACGTTTTTAACCATGCTTTCTGTATGCACTTTGCTTGTGCAAATTTAAATACAGTCCCAGTTGGATGACCTGTACAAATTGTAACGATAATACACATCTTAAATCTGATTCAAATCGACTTTCAATCAATATCGATAATTTCAAGCTCGTAGCAGATACATGTACGATAAATCTCGGTAACCAAATATTATAATATATCCGACGACTGCACAGTATGGGAAAACATCGTCGCGGAACGATCGCGCGCGCTTGGCGAGTAATAGGTAGGTACCTAACCTATACCAAATCGCGATCCGCGAATTCATTTCCGGAAGTTAATTAGGCGACGGAAATATTCAAGGACAAGTCGATCGTTATGTATAGTAGCCATCAATGCAGTACACGCGGCCACACTGATATCACACTAAATATTATAGGTACCTATATATATATATATATATATATATATATATATAATATGTATAATGTATATATACATACATATATACATATATGACCTAACTGCAGCTACGCTTATGTCACAATATATACGTTATGTGCATGTAATTAAATATTGGTATCGTATACCCGCAATGGCATGTGCGAGGCGATTCGCCTTGGCTCGGCGGCCGCGTGCGGATTGTGAAAAAAAACCGATTCGAAATCCACAAACGTACAGTGTTTTACGCACATTGTTCATTTTTATTTATCTATCGCACAATACATATCGACATTCCGCATGACTACACAGCACAACAGTATGTAATCGTAATCGTAATGATAATAGTAATAACAACGATAATAATAATCGTAATCGTAATGGCATAACAATAATCATAATATAACAACGATAATAATATTATTTGTATAATTGTATAACCTATATGGGTACGGTAGGTAGATAGGCAAATACGTATTATAGGTAAGTATGTATTAAAAAAATAATAAATAATCACGCGAATTTGGTAATCTTACACACGAAATTATATGTTACTGTACTTAATTATCCACGTATTATTATCATAACCACGACACACATACCTAATCTGTTTATAATTTACATATTATAGGCACATAATGAAATATTTTCGTGCCATGATGATAACGCCTGAATGGATAGTAGTTAACTCTTGTTTCGAACGCGCAGATAATTACGAGGCAGTGGTTCCCAAACTTTTATTTAATATTCAAGTATCCTTAAAAATAGAAAATTTCTCACACCCTATCTTCCGCTCATCTGTGAATAATAAAAGTTTAAATAACCCTAAAACGCCTGTACATATAATCTGCGTTGTAATTTTTATATTAAAATTTTTACGACAGAAAAAAATGATGACTCGTTTGATTGCGTACAAAACACGTACCTATACCTATTTTACAAAATTATGTAAAATGTACTCTAAAAAATGTGTTCATTAAATAACTCGTTGATGGTTAAAAATCTAAACCTGACCATAAACATTGTCCAAAAAAAAAAAACAATGAATGCTAAGACGATTTGAGAACCGTTGTGATTTACTATAAGGTAGGTATAACGGAAAATTTTGCGTATTAAAAGAAAAAAACAGCGTACTACCGAAACGGATATATCATGAAAAAATGTCGCAAGTAAACGGAAATTATAATAATTAATGAATAATAAATATTGATGGAACATTAATATTTCATTCTCAACATTGTGAACACACTCCATAAAAAACATACGACTGACGAAAGAAGAAGCAACAGCGGGAGGGAGAAAGAGTGAGAGACAGAAATTAAAAAAAAAAAGTAGGTATTCAAATAATGCAAGGTTGAATAATATTATATCACATACACAAAAATAGGTAATAAATATGTAGGCAGCTCGGTTAGTGAATATAATGTAATATTATTTTTACTATGTGCATTATATTTATCATAACACACGGCGCGTGTCTTCTTTCAAAATAATATTGTGCGTACAATACCACACCACGAGGCGTTAAAATAATAAAAATAATATGATTCGTTTGTATTTTCTGGCACATAAAAATACCGGGAACCTTTATTTTCATTATTATAATAATATATTATACAACACTAAACAGTATACAATTTTTTGTAACGTAAACATGATAATATTTTTATACACGAGAGCGTATATAATCTCTTAATTATTATTAGTAATTACACTGGTCCCGTAATACTAAGGCACGTGAGGCCGTGTTTCGTACAAAATAATAATAATAAAATAATAATAATAATAATAATAATAATAATAATAATAATAATAATAATAATAAAAATAATAATTATAATAATTATAATAATTAAAATAATAATAATAATCACATGTGGTTTAAATCATTACACAAAATATATAAAACAAACGTTACATAGGTATCACATCAAAACATTTTGAAAAACACAACTGAATTTTATATCAAAATTGTTTCGTCTGAAAAAAATGTTTTTTTTTATCTTTTCACGTGTCTTATATAAATTTAAAACGAAAAAAAATACTTGTACAAAACGCAAAAAAAATGCGTAAAAAACGTTTTTACACACGATAATATGCGGACTGTAAATTTCCAACACCTAACACGATAGTATACAATAATTATTACTATAACGTACGATAATAGACAGACTTATAAATTAAAATATATATATCGTTATCGTATATACATATTATGTGATATATTTTTATCGTAATATTAAAGCGCCAGTTGCTCGAAATAATAATAATAATGAAAAAAAAAACAAAAATCTCACTCGATTTCTTTTTTTTTTAGGCAAAATAAGTTTTTCTTTATTTCCTATACCTCAGTGGCAACAACGACCAGGCGCGATTCGACTCGGCGGTAACAGAGGAGTAAGACAAATGAAACAAAAAATAGGTCACGTTATTATACTAAATAATATATATATATATAATATACATACATTATACATAATATATATATACGATATGATAATATTAAAAATAATTATACCTAATAATAAGAAGGGACAAAAAGAGACGTAGAGAGATAGAGAGAGAGAGAGAGAGAGAGAGAGAGAGAGTGAGAGAGAGAGAGCGAGAATAGGGGAGGGGGTAAGAGGGATAGAGTTATTTATCCACTAAAAAAAAAAAAATGTCTGCTCGGAACACAGACGTGTCCATAGGTCAAATAATATTATTAATTTGGGCGTGTTGAGCAATATTGTTGTTGGCGGCAAAGACAACAGCAGCCACCGTTAGCAGTGGCTGCGGCGATGTCGACGGCTGCTGTGGCTTCCCGTCATCAGTGGCGGCGGCGGCGGCGGTCAGTGCGCTCCGGCCGTAGCCCTGTGTACTAGGTCGGGCCTAGACAGACCATTGCTGTTTATGTAGTAGTCCGATTGTTTGCTGTAGCCGTTGGACGACTTGGACGAGCCGTTGACCGATGGTTTGGACTGAGCGCCGGCCTAAAAAACGCAAGACGAAAAAAAAACGATAGGGTTAATCACGACGACCATTATAGAATAGATATACAACTTATCACTATTGTGATTTACTACCGTAAAGACTTAACAAAAAATCGAGTACGAACTGTATCGATTGTGGGTATAAACCAAAATACATAGATTATCGCGTGCGTGTGTTGATTGAGAGAGACGCAAGCCTGCTGACGAACTAGTTTGAGAATTTAAGAATTCGCATCGGGTTTTTCCAATGTCACGTCGCGTCCATCGGCAACCGCCTTGGCTGGCTCCACACACCAGACAGACGTCGGCGGAATGCCACTTTTACTACTACTACTACTACTACATGTTTTGAGTTGTAACGATATTTATATTACCTATTATTATCATCACGCGCACACTTGTGTGAATATATAATATTAATTTATGAACCAACAGCGGCCGCACGAATCATTTGACACGCGCTCCGTATTCGTACAATCCGTTGCCAAAAGCGAGACAAATATCCGTGCAGAAGAACAGGAGATCTTTACATACATAACAGTATGTCGGATCCGGCTCATAATCCGTTTTATTATACATAGAAGATTCGCATATTTAAATCGGTACGGCGATAATCAAAGAAACGACAATAATTAGCGATTTGACGATAAAATATAAAAAACAACAACTGTTAAACGACGTGTATGTATATAACAAGTTTATATTAAACGCATTGGAATAGATTAAACGCATCAAAGTTGTATTCAGAAGGTCTTGAAATAAAAAAAGAATGCCATACGCTATCGCCGATCGTCAGACATGGCCCTGCCTTGTTTCGAATAAATGACGCAATAGTTTCTTAGCGATTTTTTCTAACGATAATCGCAAAAAGTTGATTATCTTCGATATTATGACATATTTTATATAGTATATACTTCGTCGTATAATCGAGCCAAGTCAGCGTGCATACAAAAGATCGTATGGTTTTAAACAAAAGACAATTTCGGCACACGCAACCCATATCTATAAGCAATTGTAATTTTCATACACCGCGAAATCGGCGACACACTTATAAATAATAATGAATAAACGTCAAAAAGTAATAACAGTACAGGTTATATGGTTTGCATCCCTCTCCCAACGGACACGCAATTTTGCAATAAAAATGTTTTAAATATTGTTTAAAAAAAAATAGTTTCTATTGTGGTTTTTTCGTATATATTAAAAATGTTTAATTTAATAATTATAGATTGTACACTTACCGCTTGTTTTGACGGTTTTGTGTACTGTTGCTTGTAGAACTCTTTAAACAAGAAGAAGAACATGACGGCGTGCATGCCAATCCACCAAACAAATGCCTTCGGATAGTTGCAGTCGATGAACAGAAGTTGGAATGCATGCAGCATAATTGCCAAAAATTGCACCATTTGCAGGGTGGTCAAGTATTTCTTCCACCATAAGTATTTCTGTACATTGGGACCCAGGGCAGCCAACAAGTAGTATGCGTACATGATAATATGCACAAACGTGTTCAGCAATCCGAAGAACGTGCTGTGACCTCCTATTGAAATAAAGTCAAAAATCCAAGTTAAATCATATTAAGGAGTAGTTTTTTTTTGTTTTTATAGTTTTCTACAAGTTAACGGCAAAAACTCCACTACATCTATACAATACTTAAGAGATCCACGCTCTGAGAAAGTATCATCAGTTGTATTCGATATAACATAACAGTTGTTATGTTAAGTCTCTTGTGGAGAGTGCCCTTGATCGGATTTCCGGATAAACTGTATAATAATAATACAGCTAAGCCAGTTTATAGGCAGTCGTGTTTATGTTATACTACGGAGGTTTCTGTATAATATTATACAGAAATCTTTAAAGATATTTTCGAAATTTTTAAACACTATATAACGATAGTGGATGCAAACATTATTTTGTATGCAACAGGAAGTATCACGTCATAAGGTCTTGGTAAAGGTCACCGCTAATCCTTGTCAATCTTATTATCACACACTTATATTAATAATTATAGCAATCGGATAAAGCCTGTTCACCACCGTCGTTATCGGAGGTCGGAACTCATCAGCTAATTTATTCGGCGGTAAAAGTATTAAGATCATAAATTCATTAAAATCTGTTGTTATAGTCGTAAAATATTATTTCAATCTTGTTTGTTTTCGTTACCTGGTGTGAACTTAACTCCGAACCATACGCTCATTGGCATCACTCCATGATGAATCACGTGCAGGGTCGAAATGTGCCTATCCTTTTTTCGGAGAACAAAAAATATCTGCATACATACATATACATTTCAGGCTGTTATTAATCGATTCATATTGTAATTACACGTGTGTGTAAACGGAGTAAAAAAAAACGTTAATTACCGTGTCCATAAATTCTGTGAATTTTGAGAAATAATACCACCAACATACATTGACCATCTATAGTCATCCGAGAATATAAAACAAGTATTAGTAAAATACATAAATTAGGGTGTAAATTTTTGTTTTCTAATTTTAAAAAAACCACGCAAACTTGACACAAAAAAAATGTATAAAAACTATAAAAAAAAAAGCTACACTAAAAACATTTGAAAAAATATTACGATGGCAGTAAAAATCTGTCATATGACTCTTAAGTTAAAAAAATAAAAAAATGAAAATTTGAAAAACGACGCATTGTATGCCATGCTAACTCACCCGCAGGGTCATTGGATGATTCGAGTAATCTACCGGCTCACACCGGAAATTATACCTGCCAGTCAGCCAACCTGATATGCCAAGCTGTAAAAACCACCACCACCATCATAAAATACAATGTACAATTTTTACAACTATAAATTATTAAATATATTAATCAAAGATATTATATTATTAAGCTTTGAACTTAATAAAATCAGTTTAACGGTCAAATAAAGCACAATTTCCATTTTATTCCCAAAAAACTGGTTAGGTTTTATTTTTTTTAATTCTTTTTTTACTGGTTCAAAATAAAGGATCTCTTCTACATAATTTTCAATGAATCTTTATGTTGCCGATTTTTAGCCAAACTATTTTTACTTTAGTCGAATCGATAGAATAATGTATCTTATCAAATATTATTATTGTTGATTGATAAGAAGTGTATTATTGATTGACTAAGCCGAACTGATTATACACCATTTTAAAAATCAATAGTTATTTTAAACGACAAAAAATTATAGGATATCATTTCAAAATTTTTGTTAAGCATATCAAGTTCACCAATTTTCCCTACATATGGGTTGTGATACATTTCCTCTCAATATATTAGCATTTAAACATTTAGGATTTTCAAACAAACGTACATACAATCAACATCAATCGTAGAACAATATTAATTTTTCCTGTATTCCCCAACATCAAGTTTATGGTCCTTTATAATACAACAAACATACATCAAAATAAATAACCAAATGTATTCTGCTCGTAGCATGCATTAACCAATAATAGTGTTTCTATATGCTTATACATATATAAATATACATAATATACCAAAACCCAGCAGCATTCAATAGATTGCATTATACAAGTGTATCAGGAAATATATTCACAACCTTCAATCACACGTAATTTATGTAGTTTATGTTATTTAAAAAATTAAATAAAAATGATAAACGCTAAAACACCTCAGCATTCACACAATATATTCTCGTCATGTATTATTCGCATATAATACAACTTAAGAAATTAAGTCCCAAATAAATCTAAACAAAACTTAGTCGTAAACTAAATCTGGTCTAGGTATTGTTATATGATAAAATATATGTTATTATAATATGTTATAGTTATGATATGATTTTAATAGCAAGAAGATATATATAATAGTATGTTAGTGTTAAATGTGTAAAGTATCCAAATATTCTTTATATTTCACATCCAAAATTAATTTTGAACGGAAACCATGCACTTTCCTAAGCTTATTGTACGCCTTTTATACTTACCCAAATAATCGTTTTTCATTTGTTTAATTTATACATAGAGTTGTGTGTCTAATTGTAACTATTAATTTCAAATTCATTGTATACATTTTTTTTAAATATTATTAATTATTACATTGTGTCGGTGTATCCCAACGTAGCCTGTAAAAATTTGTGTCAAGTACACGAGGCTGATTTTTATCAAATTCTGAAATTATCGACATTTCAGTTTTGTCAACTTACTCTTACTGTGGATGGTTTATCCGAATAATCTACCGGTTGGCAACTGAGACTATATTCACCCCACCAGCCGCCCATCATACACTGCAATGCCCATCAAGTAAATGTATAGAAAAACAATTAATGAACATTTAATTTACAAAATCATGACAGTAAGTTATGAGATTTTAGTGAAATAATTAAAAGTAAACAAGTGGTGATTGCGTCTAAATATTACATAAATTCATGTAAATCAAATATGTGTTTATATATATATATAATACACACACACATATATATAAGTGTGTTTATGTGTGTGTGTGTGTGTGTGTGTGTGTGTGTGTGTGTGTGTGTGTGTGTGTGTGTGTGTGTGTGTGTGTGTGTGTGTGTGTGTGTGTGTGTGTGTGTGTGTGTGTGTGTGTGTGTGTAATAGTGTGTTTATAGTTAAACAGTGAATAAACAAAAGACGCTAGACCACTTGTCGATCACATATAAAGCAAATGTTATGTTGGTGAGGATGAATTTTATATAATAATATACCTAGACCTAAAAGAAAAAATTATCATTGTTATTTATTGAGACACGCTACGTAATATTAAGATAGAATATTTAAGTAAATTTCCCAGCCGTAAACTTTTCACCATATTAACGTAAATGACTTAAGTTTTAAAAAAATGTTGAAGTATAATGTTTTAGTACAAAACTTCAAACAAGAAATACATAAGATTGAAAACAAACACTCTTTTTTGACCATACTTTTAAGATATATTTATTATATTATTTCTTTTCATATTTCACACCATAAACTTATATACAACTCTGTAACACTCGAATAATAATATACATATCAACACAATCTAGCCTGTCAATACGTTCGATATTTTTAACTGCTTCGACTCACGTTTATATCACAAATCCTTTATTAATTATTTAATGATATCCAATTTTTTTCTAACATTCACTAACCTATGATTAATACCAATTACTATTTGTTTAACTGCGAATTTTTATCTCTGTCGCTTTTATTCCTATTCAGTGATTATAACTTCAAACGTCTTTATTCTTCTCTACACGTGCAACGGTTAGGCAAATCCCACCAAATATAAATGTATTATCCAAAACTCATTGCACGAGGAAAATCATAATTTTAAAGTATATATAACAACAAATGATCGTCTTAAAAATTATTAGAACGATTTTGAAGTACAGTCATTGTTTTTATTATATTTTATTGATGTTTCTATATCATAATAATAACCACGCTTACCTCATAGAACAACCAAGAACTGAAAATGACTTGGAAAAGATTATAAGCGATAAGTACGTTTCTCAATTCCATGGGCTTGCGGTTGGCCATTAATCGCGGTCCCGCAATTTTGACGGTGAACACGTATGTGGCGCATATCAGTGCCGTAGGTAGAGGATTGCTCATCAAAAACCAATCCTTGGTACGAGGGTCTACAGAGAATATACAATGTATAAATATAAATAATTTCCATGGAATAGTATATTTTTATTATTATTATCACAATATGATGTGTAAACGGATAGTTTTGTGTACATAAACAAAACGTAAAAACTTGATTTGCGCGATGGCAGTAATTTTTTTTTATCTGCAAACGACATTTTCGTATAAAACAAAAACTGAAATTATTACATTCATTTATCGTATGATATGATATGGTTTCGTCAACTCCCTGCTGAAATAGGTTACTTGATTGTCGTTACGAACACTGAGCATATTATGAAATCGATCGACAAATCGTTAAAATTAATAATAGCGTAGCATTGGAATCGATTAAAAAATTACCTATAAATGATTGGAATATAGAATAAATAATTAATATGTATTGGTTGTATTTACATTAAAGTATTAACGTATTTTTTTCATTCGAGTTTTAAATTAAGTCACACAAAAAAAATCTTAAATATTAGCCTTGGACATAATGTGATATTTTATGTTTATTCTATTTAAACATGTTTATTGCATTTTATTTCCATCCATATTCTTTCTTTTGCAAGTAATAATAAATAACTATAAAATATACTGTATTATATAAGTTTGAAGTTTCTAAACAATTGTATTTACGTATTAGTTTATACATTTAAAAAAAAAATAGCAATAATTATAGTATATTATTATGGTTGCAGTGGATAAATTAAAACGCTTTCAACATTTTTTATAATGGAATATTTGATAGTAAAGAGGATAATTTATTTTTGTTAATCACAAACATAAAGTACATTATACAAGACTCGTTATTGTGATTTAAAATCAAATTTAAATAAAATTAACTTTTGGAAAAAAATTTTCAATATTTTAAACGGAGACAAATAAAAAAATAAATTAATAATTTTCATCCTATCATTTTAGACGGTATGCACAGTCTACCTAATCAATAAAACTAAAAAAATTTAATTTAGTCAATAATTAACTTACCTCCATAGTTGTCGAAAAATCCTTGAATTGAGTTTAATACAACCGCCATGGTTAAGTCGGAGTGCGGATGATGCGACGACAATATCGACGGAATTCACCTCCCTTCGGATAAAAAAAAAAAACAAAACAAAAGTTTTAGAAAAAAATAGTTTCAAACTATAAAAAGATCAAAATCGAAATCATAGTCATTTTAAACAACGGTAAGACCGAATGAAACGTAAAAATATCATTACTATTTAGATATAATATAATATTATATGACCGCAATCGTCGAAAAGCGAATACGAATATGACGCAGAGCAGAACACACGTGAACGTGCGTCTATATCGATAGATCGAGTCGCGACAACTGAAAAATATCACAACTTATTACGTTTGGCCAACACACGGGCGACGCGACGCGACTGCGACGGTAGCGACTAGTGCGACGGCTGACGGTTGAGCGACGACTGACTGACTAGACTGGCTTATTCGGGCAATGTTCCGTGGCCGGTCGACGTGCAGCAGGTCGTTTATTATTATTATTCACTCTCCTCCGAACCGGACCGCCAGAGCCGGTTAGTCGCGTTTATGCGCACAGGGTCAAGACCGTCCGAGGGATGCAAGGTCGGGGAGCTCAAACCCGTTCCACGCGTACGTTTGCTTGTCGCCGCGGTTTTAACGTTTAATAAATAAATAATTATGTTATATCGTCATCGTCATCATCGACGATATTTTATCATTTCGTACCGTTTATAATATTATGTCGCATAGACTTAAAGAACATTAAACTTACAACTGAATTGAATAATCACACCAATAAAACGCGGCAAGAAACTACGCTACTAATACGAGTATTTCTGAGGAATAACTATTGTAAGTATAGATGCCGATAGGGTACATCACCTCGTTTGTAAATCGTCTGAATTGAGTGGGTATGAATAGTTTGTAAATATATTATGTATATTATAGTTGACGAAGCAAAAAAAAAAACTTGCAAACAATTTTCTACTCGCGGCGACGACCTGTATGCTTCGCGCTCAATACGTACGTGTGCACTGTGCAAACACACATTATCGCATTTATATGCGGTCGTGAATAATATTATTATTATTATTATTATTATTACGATCGATTTTTTTTCTGTTTCATTTTCCCGGTTACCCTGTAACATGTACCGATCAAGAAAAACTGGTTACGCGCATGCGGAAATGGCAAGTACAACTGCAAAGTAGTTTATAAGCGACATAATATACTAAAATAATAATAATAATAATAAACGAATAAATCGTCCAACTACTATTCCGCTATTGCAGGTATAATATGAGTAGGCGTTCAATTGATTGAGGTGTTTTTTTCTCTAAAACAAAACAATTGCTGTAACTGGGTATGACTCAGGAAATCACGTAAAATAAAATTTCGTTTGTGTACCTCCCATATACAAAAAGTGACTTAAAAAATGCCGCTAAAAACGACTCAAGTGTTTGATGGCAAGCATAATACATATAAGAATACCCATGTTAAGTTAGTATTGTGTCACGAATCTGATTTCGCCATTCGATCTCCGCCGCCGACACGCCAAAATGCCATTGCGTATAATATATATATAGGCAGTAAATAAAATTAGTGCGCCTATGCAATATCTGTGTAAAATTACGTGTAACCTAACTTACTCATACCAATGTCGAAAAATGAACAAAAAATCGTTACCTAAGTATCGTATTATTATCGTCATCGGTCGATCTATATATAATCATAATTCTATGTGGTCCGCTCGCCCGACGTTTAGTTACAGTCATTACGTGTACGGCGCGCGCGATTTTTCGAGGAAACGACGCGTGAAGACGTCGGAACGTAAGTGAAAAATACAGACAAAAAATCGTGTTTGACGTAATTATATCGATATGACATAATGATTTTATATTTTTATACAGCTGTATCATAACTTCCGATAATACTATAAAACATTTTAAGTATAATATTAATTTTATGAATCTGAATTTAGTTTATTTGTATTCAATGATTATAAAAATATTAAGTATCTACATAGGAATATGTTTTTTATGAGTCCGTATCGGATTTTTTTAGTTGTATGGAATTTCAAATTCGAGATTAGATAAATTAAAATTTTTAATTGTTTGCGTTGGTAGTAGATTATTTATAAAATTCCATTTAACTTGAAACAATCTTTTATAGTTTAAATGTACGTATAAAATTCCTTAAAAATTATATGAACTAAGAAATACCATTAAAACCAAAAAATTTAAAATAATTTGAAAATAAAATTCGGTACTACAACATAAAATTTAAAGGTATAACGTAAAATAGATGAAAAAAATGTATGGTGCATTAAATTCCAGTCTTAGTAGGGAATAATACTACTACGTCATACATAATAAGGGTCAGAATAACGCCGCTCTTGTGGGGTGATCTATGTGTGCGATAAATTGAAAATGAAGTGTTATAATGTCTACTAAACATATAACAAATATTATTATTATTATACGAACAGCAGCCACGGACACGACTATCTATGATATACTGAGAATACTAGTATTTCTTGTTTTCATTTTTAAATACCTATGAGACGAAATTAGCGAATTTTATTGTCTTATACATCTACGCCCGAACGGGTATGCAAAAATCTCGTTTTGTAATAAAATAGTTGCAATATCTAATTCCTGATCAACAAGACGCCCACGCGCCACAAGTATAAGTATCTCGTTTTACATTACATTTTTAGTTCCTTCCTCGTCCACTTAGCACGAAACATTAAAAATATTGTTCACATAAAGTTTGATAAGAGTAATTAATAATATTATTGTATTCATGAACTTTCCAATGATTGTCACGCATGTAATTACAATACGATCAAAGTGTTATTCGTTCAATACATTTAAGCTGAATGGGTTAGTAGATGTTGATAGAAGACCAATTAATAAACATTAAAAGAAAGACAATATTATAATAGTGAAATAAAAATATTTAAAAATCTTGACTTACACTCGGCTATGAATAACTTTCATGATGATAACATTTTTAATAGATATTAACAAATATTTATAATTTTGTGAATTAATTTAACCAATTTTAATATCCCCATAAACTTGATCAACAAAAACGCCAGAAAAACAAAATACCATGTAATGATTCATCAGATTTAGAAGATTTAATCACGCGAGGTAAATCTTTAAGTAATCTTAAAGACTTTTACAACAATTCAAATATTTTTATTTTATTTATGCAATTTTATTTTAAATTATTAACCAAAATAAAAGTGTTTTAAAGTCTATTTGATCGTCATCAACTTCTATTAAAAAATTAAATTGACATAACTAAACTGGTAAATATTTAATAAATAAATTTAGATTACAATTAAATTACATTTATCGGTATAAAACAATATATTATAAGGGAGAGGTCAACAACTATTATTTGAACATCGATTCTTTTTATATACGCCACTGTGACTCAATAAATTACGAATTTACGAGTAATGACGTTTAGCAGACTGTGATTGTTTGATACATTTGGTAGATCTTCGGACAGGTTTTGTAATCTTTAATGAGGTTATCGGATTCGAAAACTAGATTGGGATCGATTTGCGAACGCAACACCGGTGGAACTTCCTGTTGGCCTCCAAGGGGAAGGACGCCGGAACACTAGGAATCCATTGGAACACGATTAAGAATTATACAATTAACATCACACGGTGCGTCCGCGTAATATAAACAAAAATCAAGTCGCTTCCACGAATGTAAAAAAACAATAAGATAATAATATTTTATTCAAATTCAATGCAACCTGCTTTTGCAACAAAAAAAATCACAAAGATCTAAAAGTTCGAATACAAAACATGAGATTTGATAAACCTAGAGCATATTATTGTGTATTATATTTATTTTTTTACAATAGCATTACTCTACAATAGTATATAAATGGTTAAATAAAAATAAAAACCCTACTGTGGGGAACAAGTCGAATATCAGTAAACTTGTTATGGAATGAATTTGCGGCATTTGTACTTAGACATTATGTTATACATAAAAAATATTATTTTAATATATTATGATATAAAGTGCACACATCATAACAGAAAAATATCACACCTAAGCCTGCAATGTTACGTTTGACGGCCAATAATTAGCTACAGTATAATATAGTACTACAGTGCATGTATCTAAACAAATATTTTGAATTTAAAATGATAGAAAATCAATATATCTCCCCTATAAGATTTTTAACATAATAATTAAAATAAAATACAAAATATCGTCATGAATGAATAAAATTAAAATTAATTTTAAGATTTTATCTCATAAATTTAAAATATGAAATAATACAATAAATGAAATTAATAATTAACCAGTTGATTTAACGATTTTATTTTTAAATGTAATTGGTAAATTAATTAATCTCAACATACCCAATTGTATTGCAGGCTATGTCTGAATACGATGTTTTAATGATTTATACTAAACAATTTTTTTTTTAATAATAGGTACTTCAAAAATACCGTATTTAGATACACTTAATAAATACAAAAACCTAAAACAAACGTTAAATGAAACGGAATTTAAGTAATATTTTATGTAATTAACAAAACACTATATATTATAATAAGAAATAAAAGTAAAATTATTCTGCGATAAATACGAAAAGATTCAGCGAGTAACTAATATAAAACACCAAAACTTATTTGAAATTGATATATTATGATAAAAATCTCACCTGTGAACTGCTGGACACTGGTAAGTATACTGTAGTGATACCTTATCCCAAACTGAGCTATATTATATTGTAGTTTTCTTGTTACCTAAGATGTTAGACTTAAGGGGATGACCTTCAGATCAATCGGGTTGGTCCGGTTTTTATCATGCACCGGAACACCCTGTATGTATAGGACAATTCTTCCTATTTAATCATATTTACAGTACAAATATAACATTTTCAAAAAAAAACTCGTTGTCCATAGCAAGTTTATTAAACACGTTTAAGATTCAAGATCATACCACACGAAACCATTCGAAAAGTGAATTCCAGTTATACTTAAACAACGCAATTTACTATATCTTACATCAAATTATTGTTCGAATATAAATATTTGTAAGCAGAAATGCATTATATTATACGTCATCGAGTCAAAAAATTAAAGAAACCCATAAATAAACATAGAAAAAAATCCAAGGTCTGCAAATGAGGTGTCTTAATTCGTTACCTAATATTTATCAAGACGGAAATAAAAAATTTAAAACTCAAGATCCGCTTCATGAAAATAACATTCGGTTTATCAATTGCACCATAATATTATTTTGTTTAATATTTAAAATAAAATTAGTACTTTACGATTTAACTTCAAATTTACAAAATAAACATTTGAATTAAGGAATATGTTCATCAAGTCATGAAACATGATAACTGATTACTTAATATTGGTTTACTCAAGAGAATATAAAATAAAATAAATGAAAAATCATTATAGTAATTCGTGTTTAGTCACTAATTAGTATAAATATTAATTAATCTCTGACTTAACACTTGTAGCAAGTAATATACAATAAATTAAGATACGATACATAACATCAGATTATAATGGATAATAGATATAAGTAATTAATAACCAAAGATACTGCGTGCATTACTTTCAACGTCATGATATCAATAAAATATTATAATCGAGCATAATAATACAATAATGTATATTCTGTAATTAGTTCAAACTTAACATTATTTTTCATTGTAAAATTATATTTTAAACATGCAATTAAGGATCAATAATCTTTCATTTTAAACCATCGCTATTAACGAAATAAATACTTTTTTTTCATATTAAAAAATAAAACTGTACACTATATTCTCTTATAATAGGTAAATTATACATGAATACAATTTCTGAATCAAAAATTAAATAACGAACAATAGTTAAGTAAAAATATTCTACATTACATTACGTTTTATGAAATCATTTGTATAGTTGTATGGATTTAAAAATATATTACAATATAAATTTTAATTTGTTATCAATATAGCAGTTTCGAGTAAATTTCTAGAAAAATGTCTTAAAAAAAAAAAAGTTTTATAAAAAATAGTTACATACAATAATTCACTAAATGTGATATAATAGTATGTATATAATGTTATATTTATCTTTAAACTAATAATACACAATTGAATCTGAATTATTGAAAGTATTTTGGAATTCTAAAATTATGTTATACTACATTCCATCTATAAGAACCAACTAGCACCTATTATATCGCATATCGCATTTAAAAATATAATTTACAGACAGTAGTCTAACTAACTGCTATCATATATGCTAAAAAATTACTAATGAAATATGTTTCCTAAATTTAAAATATAATTTTTTTACATACGATTACAAAAGATTAGTTAACTGAATTACATTTTTGGTCATATCCATTACTATTTTATAAAAGTCTTTATTTATTTTCAAGTATTGTTTATCGAAGAAATTATAGAATAATTATAAGTAATATACATACGATATTGTCTCCGGAGTGTTAATTATATTAAATATGATATGATTGTGATATGAATAATAATTTTTAAAAATAAAGACTAAACTGATATGTTGATAATGAGAATAAAAAATAATGTTCCTAATACGGTCTTAAAACATTCCACGGTTAATCGTATAGATATTTTTCAACTTAAATTGTTTTAACAATCAACGTTTTATGAAGTAATTTAAAAATTTGAATAATCTATTTACCATGTTACCGACGAACATTATACCTATATTGCTTCTTGTATTATAATATTTATTTTATAGAAATGCCATATATCAGGTAATTTATAATTATTAATAATTTTATAAAATAGGTTAATACACCTAATACTTAGCGTACATATTGCCTATAGATTTAAATATAATAACCAATAAAAAAAACCAATTTATTGATTACATTACTTAAATAAAATGTACCTATCAATATCATTTCAAAAATTTGAACAATGAACACGAATAATATCTAAGTTTTATTACTAGTGTAAACAAAAATAATAAATATAAATTAAGGACAATTCTACACAAAATGTAAACCATTTTACACATATACTTAGCGATGAATTGTTTGGGCATTAAATACCAAAATATATATAGTATTATATTTCTGAAAACATTATTCTAACTTCCATTGTTGTAATACGTACCTACTTGAATAACATTATACAATCCACGAATATTTCTTAGACATATTATTATTTAGAAATAACAATGTATTAAATTTTATTAAAAAATATCACTAACAATTATATACGAGTATAATATACATATAATATGTATATCTATAACTTACCTAATTGCTAATATTTATTAAATCAGCTTTAAAAATACAAAATAAATAAATAAAATTGTTCTACATAATTAATATATTTTATTCATTTTAATAATCAATCAAAGATATTTTTTTCAAATAGATAAAAAATATTAAAATTGAAGGTAGATTTTACATATGTTCACTATATAGGTCACATTGGGCTACTTAACTAGATGATAACTAATTTCATAGTAAATTTTCTTAATATATGTATTTTAAATTATTAAAATAAACATTAAATTTAAATTTAAATTTTTAATGAATAAAATTTCTTATAAAGGTTTTAATAATACGCGGGCGTTAAAAATTATTTTTATACTTTTAGCGCCTTAATTTGTTTTTACATAAATGTATATAAAACGTCTACCTATATAAAAATAGGAAAATACGTAGGTACTATAAAAATATAAGACTCGAATGACGTAATATTATCTTATCTATTATGTTATGTATTTTAAAATAAGAAGAAAATAAAAATCTTAAATATATATTACAATTTCTAATACGAAAACAATTTTCAAGTATGATGTTCAAACTTGAATACCAACAATTTAAGTTAGCCAAATTATTAAAACACAAGAAGTATAATTATTTTATTAGAATCAAAGAAATGTGTTGTAAAAACAAAAGGGCAAAATTCAACGGTAGAATAAATACACTTTTAAACTAAATGTTGTGTCACATTGTTTGAGTTTTTATTGAAATTTCAATTGAATGATCAACTGTGACAGATTGAAGTTATTATAGGAGATTATAAGATTAAAAACGAAAGTTACATTGTAATTTATATATATATATATATATATATAATAACAATAAATAGCAACACTTTTAAGTATTAAAATATATAACTAGACCTTATGTATCTAAGTGTTAAATAATTTTTAAACTAATTATGTTCATTACCAAGGTTAAATCATAAATCTAAAACTAGTTTTACTTTTGTCTTTGAAACTAATTTCTTCCTTCCTCCTCCTGATATAGTCAAAATAAAAAAAAATTATTAATCAATCGTGTCAAACAAGCAAGTTTAATGTTAGTTTGCGGATTAAGCGTAAATTGTAAAATGTTACATTAAATATATTTCACTAATAGTATTTAAATATTATCAAACAAAAAATATCAAAAATGATAGATATAGTCAACATATGTTATACATAACTATTGTTATAACTAAAATTGTATTAAAAACTCTTTTGTCTTAAAAATATCTTGTAATTAGTTACCGTTCGGTATTTTTCATACAATTGGGCTTAATTTCCAAAAAAAAAACAAAACTTACACCTGTCGTGTGGTTTTTGGTTATTCTCGTTTAAAGCTATAACCTTAAGTGTCACTATTTTCTACCTTTTAGAGAAAATTTTAACGAGTCGAGTTACCATAATATTATATTATGATAAGCGTATTTTTTAAAATATTCAGCTGCAGGTCCAGGAAATGTCAATTAAATTCCTCGGGTAAGCTATAGCCTACGTAACAAAGTCTACGACGATGGAGTTTCACGTAATAATAATAATAATGATAACACAAGAATATATATACCTAATATTATGTACTATAGTATTAAATTTTGTATAAATACAGCGTCAATATAAAATTGTTGACAGCCGCAATGAACGTTTAGATTTTATATCACCAGCTACTATGACTTCGATAAGCGGCGACTCGAGGCCCATTGAGTCCCTAATTATTTTAGGATCTACACTAGTTAGTTGGATC
The DNA here is from genome assembly GCA_036289425.1 of Rhopalosiphum nymphaeae. Taxonomy (NCBI): domain Eukaryota; kingdom Metazoa; phylum Arthropoda; class Insecta; order Hemiptera; family Aphididae; genus Rhopalosiphum; species Rhopalosiphum nymphaeae. Next base: position 8,042,320 of record JAZAQC010000006.1, on the reverse strand, counting down.
CTTAATTTTTTATGCATATATATATAATATTTCGACATGAATACAATATTTAGGCACGTAAATAGGTGCTTATTTTTGGGGGTAGGGAAAGCGATTAATATTTTTCAGAATAGTTAAGGCTTAAAAAATACATTTTCTTATTAATTAGTTATTACAGTACGATCTTTGGGGAGAGGGCGATCGCTCTTATCCCCCCCTAAATTACATGCCTGACAATATTGTATGACTTAGTGTCAGATATAAGTTAGAAAACCAGGATGCAACTACAAATATAAGAGGACCTATTAAAAAATTTATATTTATAAGTCAAAATCACGTATTATAGTCATATTTACTTTTGGTAATCGATAAAAGTAAACATGAATTTAAAAAAAGAACTATTCTACTAGAAACCTCGTGGCTCGTGTTTTCCTATAAATTGAGTCACACGCGTTAAGAATAAAACGGAATCCAGACTAATGTAGAATCAACAGATAAATAGGCAATATTTTAAGATACTTTTTTTCTTGACCATTGTTCATTATTCTTCATAATTTATTACTTTACAAAGTTAGAAAATCCAGAATATCAACATATAAGGCCCCAAAAATAACTTCAGCCTAGAGGCCCCGGAACATTGCATCCTCTGCTTCCCTGCTTAAATCTAGCACATCCGTCGTATAATATTATACACAACATCAAAGTATTATGTATATACTTATATAGAATGCGAAATATTATAAAAGAACGCGGCCATTTTAATTTATAATATATGGACGTGATTACGGAGTATAGGTAAACGCACAATAAAGAAGACGCTAAATGTTCATATTTAGACCAAACACGAAACTTAAGCGTACATTTTTTAACGGAGGTATAATAATTTTAGATATTCAAAATTTTTACACAACAATTTTTATACATACAAATTACAAAAAGTAAGAATTTTAATCGACTTAATTTATGGCGTACTTAGCAATATTCTTGCTTTTAATAACATTATTATAAAAGAAGTTTTTATAAGTGTTTAAAAACTTTCATTACGGCGTTTTTCACTTTAGCTACAATGTTATAACTTTAACTGCACGTGGCCGGATAATACTTTTTTTATATAAACGCAGTATATTTATTTCGAAAGACAACGCGCAGACACGCACAAGCATAATACGTATCCACTGAATGCAGTTTAGGTCTAGGTCATACATATTATTATTGTTAGAATCGCTCGCGGATAACAGTGTAGATCTGCAGTGTTTATCGTTCATTGCTGTATTTCAAAAACGTGTAATTTTATTTTTGTTTTCCCGCAAACGTCAATACAATATACAAATAAAACTCTATAAATGGCAACAACCTGTACTCAAAAAAAAAAGTGTAAACAGAACTCCGAACGCATCGATATACGACCATGTATATATATTATCTTTATAATACATATATGTAATGCCTTTCCCTCTATATGTCATTCACGTATGTACGCGCACACATATAGATATAATATTACATATTACACACATCTATATACAATATACATCCATGTGTTATATTATATATATTATTTACAACACAGTCGGCGTTGGTTTGCAGCTAAATTTTTTGACCTATTTCGATTATATTTAACAAATTGTTTTCGCGTGTTTTGCACAATTCGAACGGAAATTGGACAATAGCAATTTGACCATACGGTGTGCATATTATATCTATATTATATATACGTCGTGTTTATTTTTATTTTTTTATTCGCCGACCTTAATAAATCCGATATAGAGTTACATGTATATAGTTCTTATAATATTATACTGTAGATCTCAGCATATTATGCGATACTATATTATATTTATATAGGTATACATTATGTCGCGATCGAAAAAACCGCTGAAAAACATCATTTTTGTGGTGTATAATGCAGAAGAGTGCCGGATACGTAGAGGTATTATTATGAATACAATCTATAACAATAATTATTATATACCTACATGATAAAAAGGATGAAGTATGTATGCGCTTAACGATATCTGTTGTATGAATATATACACATCGCGTGAGGATGTTGGACAGCTGAGGCTGTCCCGCAGAGTGAAAAGTGAGGAAAAATTAAAAATTAAAAAAAAAAAAAATGTGTGTAGCGCATTACGGTTCTGAAGAAAAAATTGCATCGCACACAGACTCCGTCACTCGGACGACCGTCAAATAGTGCGTGGAAACGGAACTCGTTTACTAAACTGGTATATACCACAGAAAAATAATATAACAACATGACTGCTGTGTCTAGGTAATGATATACCGGGATGAAAAAAAATTGTAGGTAGGTACACACAATCATACACACACACACACACACACACACACACACACACACTACACATGCATACGAGTTTCAAATTGGAACGCCGTGAAGGCTTTCCAGACGTGTTTCATCATTGCGCGCGCGTGTGAGTTGTGTGTGTGTGTGCGTGTGTAATATATATATATATATAAACGTATTTTAAATATGTCGCGTCTTTTCGCCAAATATATTTCATGTGAGTGCGAGTTACACGACGCTTATTATATATACTATACGTAGTTTAATATTTTATTATATTATTATGAACGTCGTCGTCGATTATCCGAATTATTACCGTAACTGCGCACCGTGCAAGTGATCTTGTGGCGGGATCTTAACGTAAGTTAACGTTACCTATACACAATAATAATATATCATACCAATATGCCTATAAAACATATACTACGCGCTAAATCGATTTATCGTCGTGGTGACGCGCATCGGTATCGTTCACAGCGCATACCGTATAATGTAATACGGAAGATAAAACGGGCCAACCGCGCGGGCAAGAACGTGAAAAACGATAGATTCCGATCCGTTTTCGTGGTGTGCCGCATTCAATTATTATTGATATCGTACTCAAACCCAACTCCTTGAAGTATATAACGTTCGACTTCTACATAATAGTACACAACGTACACTATCCGAGTACAATAAGTACGACTACACCGCAGTCATAGTTAAATCATTGTCCGCGAGAGGACGTTTGCAGCGACCGTACGACGAACGGACGGGACGACACCGCGGCGCGAGAGGTGTACCTATGAGATAATATGCGGCCGATTTGAAAATCGTTAACTCCGCACGACATAACGCCTATCATAATACCATTATCGTACAACGTGTGCCGATCGCAGAGGAGAATACATCGGACAAGAAGACTCATTCAATAATATCATATATATGTAACAATATACAATTAACTCGATGTGTACACAGATCGTGTGATGATGGCGGTGCATTGCATACCTTTGCGGAGCGACGGGAAAACGGACTTGACGACGGATGCGGCAGCGGTTCGCGGGCTTGCCGCGATATTGGCGGCGGCTGCGGCGACGATGGTCGGCGGCGGTGGGTTGCTGTTGTTGCCGTGTAGATAATAATATATTAGTACTTATTATATCATTGATGATAATAATAATCGTGAATATTATATTATATTGCGTGCGTTACAGTAATACTATAATTCGATGTATACTGCGCGTGGCGACCACTGCGCGGTATATACCGAGTATATACCAAGCGAAGGGATGGATGCCGCAGACACGACTGATGACAAACCACGGGCTCACTATACTATCACAGAGGAGGGGCAGAAGGAAAATTTTTCGAACTGATAACGTGAAAATGCCGATCCGGTCTGCCGGGTATGCGTGGCTTTCGGGTTTTCCGCGGAACGGCGACTTTTTCTTGCGCGCACGACGTGTGTGCGAGCTGTGCTATCCGTCACGCACTCTCGTGGCGGTGTGTGCGGGCGGTAGCCGGGTGTGAGCCGCGGTTGCGCGGCAGATTAGGCGACAAAAATACGCGGAAAAAACGCACGGCGGCGGCGGCGAGTAAGTACGACGACGCGTGTGGCGTTGGCGCTGTTCGTGTACGAAGACTGGCGGGCCGTTGCGGCCGCCGCCGGGTCCGACGGTCACCAGCCCCACTACGGCGCCGCCGCCGAGAAAGTATTAAATATCGGCAATTGCACACACCAGCACGCGCGCGCGTACCTCGCCGCCGCTGTTTTCGCACGCGCGCGAGAATTTTCACCGCCGCCGCCCGGCTGTCTGCGACCGAGTTTTCCGCCGTCCACATCCCACGCGGCTGCGGCACATAAGGATAGGTTAACATAACTTATATTATTATTTTCGATATTATTATTATTTAAAAAAAACCCATTTACCCGCGGCGTATGTATGATAGTAAGTACCTAACATTATCTGTGTTTATACATCGATTGTTTACGATATTTTTATTGTGTAAACCATCAGTTATGAGCATTTTTAAATCACACATAATTTTCATAAGTTTGGTACAAAATCAATTCGCTTTAATATTAAAGATAACAACAGTAACAACACAAAATTGATTCCGCTGAACGCCAATATTCAATGTTGTACGTTTGTAAATCGGAAACAACATATAATATTATACATTAAACTCATTTTTGTATTCAAATCCATTATTATAGTAATTCAGCACGTTTCTTAAATTGGTTAGTTTGAAACATTGATAGTACTTAACGCCTTTAAAGTCGATATTTTATTAAAAAAAAATATTTTGTTTTTATTTTGATTTAAAAACTAAAATGAGTTTGCGTTTCTAAATATTGTTATATTATACCACGGTTAACGATAACATAGTTACACGACGAACTATAATATAATGCCAATATAGTTAATGGACTGGATAATATAAATATGTATTTTAATTTTGAAAAATCAAAATATAGGCTTTTTTTGATTCTAAACGAAGTGAAGAAATTGAATGAATTATTAATATATTATTATGAATCAACATTCAAACATTCCAAACAGGGTTTGTGAACTACGTAAAAATATGCATATTAAAAATAATAATAATGCCGTTGAATACATGTGAGTGAGACATCCTCTTGACAGTAGTGATATTGCGTATACGACAGTCTATAAAAAAATATGATAATTTCAGAACCAAAAGGCGTCACAAAGGTCCGTTTGCTCTTTCAATTTTCTAAAGCATAGATACCATTCTTATACCTAGTTCATTAAAATTAGTTTTTATTTTATTTAAAAAGAATATGGGCTTGTATAAATTTTCATTACTATTATTTATCTTTTAATATCATAAATAAATAATAAACAATTAATACAATTTTGACAAAAATAATAGGTCTTATAATATTAGTTCACCAGATATTTATTACATTGTGAACGTAGAAAAATGCAATGTTATAATATTATATTATTATAGTAGTTCTGCTGATTAATAATAAGTCTAATGATATAATCGTTCTTAGAATAACTCAAAAAATTTTTAAACAATTTTTTTCTAAAAAAAATTGACACTTCTATTATTTTTGCCATTGAACTACATAAGTCCGTTCTAAACACACATGACGATCAAATAAGTTTATGAACAACGCGCATCGAGTGACGACTTTTCGATCGTTTCACTTTCACATTGAATTATCAGTCATTAACAAGCGATTGTGCAAACCAAATTTTATCTATACCTAAGGTAGTTTTATCATTTCTAATCACTTTTAACGCTATGGATAGATTTACATATTCATACTTTTACTTTATATAGGTTAAAAATGGAACACATAAAACATTTATTGTTTTAAGACGAAATTCTTATGCACACATCGTGCGCCGGACCATAAACACTTAAATTTTTTTTTACACAGACTTAAATATTAATCCCATTACGATATTATTCACTGCACAATACTATGCAAACATTACTAAAACAGTTTTTAATGTTTTTTAAAAATAAAAATAATTTTACTCTTGTAAAAACAACTTTTGTTTAAAAGTATATTTTTATATATAAATTGTTTGTCAATCAAACAGACAACATTTAAAAGGATTACACAGAAACTACCTTATCCACACGCAGATTATATAATCATTACCTACAAAACGTGTTAGTTTTTAACAAATAATAGATAAATTATTTCACAAAAAAAATTAAGTTGAAATAAATTACTGCCAAGTTTAGAAAATTAATTTATTAATTCACATTTTTAAAATAAAAACAGCAGTAAATAGGTACACATTTGAAATAATTATAAGTTATAAGTACCTACTTATATTTATATATCTAAATACCTACTTATTTTTCAATCAAAAACTTATTATTAAATTTTATTTTTCGACCTGAATAACAAAAATATAGTGGTTGTCAATTTAAGTTCAACGTTACAGTGAATATATTTAATTTTATTTTAAACTAAAATTGTATTAAATAAAGTAAATACTTACTAAAGTTTCAGTAAGTAAATGTACCATATATAATTTATTTATTTTATTTAGATTTTCTTACCTCGTTTGTCTTCGTCAAAAAACTTTTTATTGATATTTTAAATCTGCATTTTGAAAATTATTACCTATAATAGCATAATTAAAATTATATTTAATATTGACTTATTTTTTAATGAATTACTAAAACTTATATGCTTATAATTTATTTATAGGCCTAAATTTTTCAAATAATTTAAATGTTTTGATTAATTTAATTATATTTAAAAAATTATTACTTCTGAACTTTCTTTACTTAATTCAATGGCTTTTGCACGTTTTTAACGAAAAGCAAGAATTCGACAAATGATTCAATAACCATTCACAAAAATCAGATTTAAAAATAATGAAATGTAAAAAACTTGTAGGTATGAACAAACTCAATAGGACGGTGATACAATACAATTAAATTAGAGTAACCATAATTGATATATATAAATATAATATTATGAAACATACAAATTCGTATTATTATTATTATTATTATTATTATTATTCGATATGAAGACAAAACAATTGTCATTTTAAAAACAAAAATTTAATGCTCATAATATATTATATACATACATAATTGTATTGTATGCACATTATGTTTTGGTTTATATTGTAAAACCTCAAAGTAGGTGATTACATTTTTGTGTGTAGGTATTTGATTGCTCAATAATCAAACAAAAATATTACAAAATTATGTTAGGTATATGAATTCAATATCTATAGTATTATTTTAATGGAAAAATATTTTATTATTTTATATTAAGAAAGACTTGGCAAATACAATTTAACTGTCAAAAATAAGATAAGAAAAATTAATCCTTCGAAAAAAAAGCTTATACAGAATCTAATTCAAAACATTAAATGTAGGTTCGTTGTGCTCAGCAAGAGATAAGTATTCAACTAATTTCATCTATAATTCGCGTTTGTGTCTATTATGAAACAAACTTTCTGTGTAAACTACTACATAATACAGTTCATTAATTCCTGTGTAGATAATAATTTAAAAAATCCTATTTCGAAACTATTCGAATTAATAAATCATTAGTTTTCACATCAAAGCATATCATTTGACTAATTGTTGTAAATGATTATATTTTTAAAAAAAGGGATAAACGGTTTATTAAAAATATAAAAAAAAAACAACAAAGTGTGAAACTTTTGAACTCTGTATAATATTTAATACCAATAAGTATTCGGAATCAAGGTCGGAGAGTGTTGAACCATGGACTATGAATGTAATATTGTTATATCATCGGTGTGGACGATGCATTATATTATGTATAGTTTGTCAGCGAAACCACAATAAACACATGATTTGCAAAAGTGTATTCGAACATGCTGGTAAGTTTTTCTACATTTATCAATTATAAGTTAACCTAAGACTGTAAATTATTGTAAGATTGACATTGATTTATGTAAATCTTCAAATAATCATAAACAGAAGAACATTAAATGGTAAAATAATAAAGTTACTAAAAATAAGTAGTGAGTACAATAGGTTTGATATCAACAAAACTAAAGTCCACGACAAAAACGATTTAATATATTATAATAATAACAACTTTTATTTATGTAGGCATATATTTCATTCATTGGATCAAAATTTTCAAATTATCTAGCAATGTTATAATAATATATCAGTTATATCGAGATATAAAAGTGAGCTTGTTTGGCAAATGAATATAACATTAAATAATACCTAAGAGAGATAGAGAGTGAGTGAGAGAAAGAAAACCGCGTATTTAAAATACCACACAAAGATTTAGCCTTCAAATAAGTCATTGTGACCCCCTTTAAATGATTATTAGAAAATTAATGATTATATATATAGAATGCCACTGAATCACCTTGAAAAAGAAATTTCAATAAAAAAAATCTCAAAAATCGTAAGACCCATAACCATTTATATAGTCATTACGATACACGCTGTGCACAAAATTCGTAGATATTTCTTATAGATCCTTTAGATTTTTACATACTCTCCAACAGCGTGTTTAAAATGTGTTGAACTGTTCGAGAGTAGAGATACTACACAACAGTAACGCATGCATAATGCAACGTGCGAAGAAGCGCAAACAATATAATAATATACGAGTACATACAGAGTTGAGTAATAATAATAAAGTACCTAGCTGGGTCTCGAAAAATATACATTATGCCAATAGATATTGAATAATATATAAAATATAAATACTTGAACGAAGGTTTCGGCACAATGTATATTAAAAACAAAAAAGCATAATCGGGTAATCACGTTAAAAGTGTGCGGGGCGGTTTTAGTAGTTTATATTATATTTATTTATATACGTATATAAGTTGATATATTAAGTATTGTATTTAGTTACGATAACTAATCGAAAATGTAGGATAGCTACTTTTTATAAATAAGACAACTGTTTCTCGTAGTAACATATTATAATATTTTTAGTTGCAATAACTACAATTAATAGTTAGTACAACTAAATAAATAAAACTAAACCTGAATGATAAATAACAACTAAAATACTAAATGGATAACTGTCGCTATGCTGACTTGATATTTAGGATTAAATGAATAGTATAAAATCTTAGAACAAGATGAATATGATAAAAATTGAAGACGATTAAAAAAATACTTTTCCACATAACACGAATATACACAAATATGTTAACCATCACGTGAGATAATATTATGATTAAGGATAACAATTCTGCTGCAGGGAACATAGAAGATAGAATTCATAAATACAAAACGAATAATAGCTGATATGTATAATATTATAATATTGCACGAAAATCATGAAACAACTCCACATCTCTTGTGATCTTAAGTAATATTTTTTTTATTTTTCGGGGCAATAATATGTTGTATAGGCGATCATGAATATAGTATAATATATATATATATATATATATATATCGCAATACGTCGGTCGTACGTCTTATGGCGAATTTTTATTTTTTACAGATCTATATATTTCATAATATACGATTATGAATATATTATATAATTTTAATATAGGTATACCTATATATTTATGTTTGGGCCAGGTTATCAAAGTTCAACAATTTTAGAAACACATACGCGTGCAACACACGTTTGAATTAGCCCTTCACAAAAAAACATATATGCGCGCAGCTGACTTGGAAGTTCACTATATACTTACGGTAATTTTTTGGCACTGGTTGATTTTTTCTCTACATTATATTGAACGTCTTCGTGCTTCAATATATATTTATGGCATACAGAAAACAATAATAACGTGTCATCATAATTCGATTATAACCTTCAAACCAGTTTCAACATACATATACAACATTATATATTATACGTACACATTTTCCCCATCATACACCGTATACCATATTATTGCCTTCTACGACTATAAACAAACAAAAGATACCACTGAATTTCGTGTTAAGGACAAACGGCAGCGAGTTTGCTAAAAATTAAATTAAATTTTTCTAGTAACTAAAAATTAAATATGATTTTTCAAATCGCTAAAACTACTATACAGTACAATACGATACGTTACATGCAGCAGGCGTGCAGATGGTGTACCTATTATTGGTTTAACCTAGAAATATTTGTTTTATCATAAATTTATTATATTATCACAAAGTAATGGACGACCGTGAACGATTTGTCGGAATCAAACAAGTGTAAACAATTAATATGCTCAACATGATTTTTCAAAGTATAAATATTTGTAAAAAAAGCCAAATAGATACTCGACAATAAAAAGCTAGAATATCCTTATTTAAATTCCAAACGAAGTGTAAAAATAGCTCTTACGTATTTTTCAAAAAGCAGAATCACATATAGGTTAGAAATTAAATATAAAAAAACGCAGTATTTTTTTAAACTTTTATAGAAATAACGTAAAAAAAATTACATATATGCATATTTTATATACAAGTAAAATATAGAGCCTACACAACTTATATTACATAGTTCTACTACTTCTACATCACATATTATATTCTCTGAGTAGGCGTAATGGTTAATTTAACTTTTCTTTATCCATAAAACAAAAAAAATATTAAATATTATATTTTTTAATGTCTTAGATCTTCATAATAATTTGTTATATAATGATATTTTCCTAGATAGTCATAAAAAAAATAACTCATAGGTATTTAATTAAAATATTGCATACGTTTAAAATTTTACAAAGGTATTTTAAAATTTTGACTAGAGACAAAAATTAATTACGAATATTGAATTAAAATCATGAATGCATGAGTCTTAGATACATATTCATGACACATTTTTGTCGTACAACTTACTTAGTTCATATTCATATGTGTATACAAAGTATGTAAAGTAAAGTAAAGTACCTAAAAAATTACAAATATTACCATCCAGTATGATTTATTTTTTTTTTTTTTTTTTAATATTATTGAGTTGAATGAAGTGCAGGTAAACGAAAATATGTAAACGATATAAAGTAATAAATCAAAGCTCATTATAAGAACGAGATAAAATTAAAGTGTTAGTCTTAAATACGAAGAATATGAGTAAAATATTCTCAAACATTCACAATGATATCAATTTTAAACTATATACATAATTTATAGTTTTTATAAATAGTAAATTGTCTTTAGTAATAATAGTAATTACTATATTTTAATAATTAGTTTTCAAAATATTTTTACACGGACGTTAAGATTGTAAGATATTTAAAGTGTTATTACAAAGTAAAACCATTAAGACGTAAAAGTTTATTGAAATAATATTTTATTTTATAATTTTGTACAAATACATGACATTATTTTGTGTGCGGGACATTATAATAAATTATAATTTTTTTAAAGTTACACACATTCTACATGAAAACAATTTCACTTTTTATTAGTTTTAACATTATTTTTCAATACACAATAGCCATCTACTCCTACTCCTACTCGTCTCTGAAATTTAAGACACCAACATATACAAAATACATAGAGTAAATAGGTACATATTATATTGGTTTTTAAACTGCAGTGGGAAAAATTTAATACTTATTAATATTATAATCTATTTGTTATATTTCCAAGGACTGTTAATACAATTTATAGCCGAGAATAATGTTTACACTAGAGATTTGGAATTGTTTGCAAAATACTTGGCGATATGACAGAATTGACATACACATTCTACAATAAAACTTCAGGCTAGTGAAATTAATGAAAATAAAAAACTCAAAATATATACACACTAACTATATTTGACAGCAAAAAATGTAATTATGAATTTATGTGAAATGAGTATTATACAGTTTTAATATAGATAAAATGACATATATTTTTGTTTAATGAAATCTATTTTTTTAAATTTTTATTAATATAAAAATATTTAATCAACTGAATTATAGTACAATATACCGATAATAATTTATATGTTCCGATAAATTATTTATTATTATACAACGTGTTAGCCAATATCAAGACAATTTCAGTCCAAATACAGTTCCAAATCATTAAGATAACAAGCGAAAGCATGACAAATAAGAACAAGTTTTGATTTTTGAAAAATAAATATACAATATACATATATATGCATTTATATTTAAATATGTGAATAATACGCAGTTTTTTGTAGATAATAATATTCGGTAATCACTGTGAGATTCACTATACAGTTAAATATTTGTTTATGTATATATTATGATGGTGATTAGAATACTAATACAATATGTGAATTGAATCCAACGTGATCGAAATTGTACAACTTAAAATGGCCCATTATACAAGGTCAACAAAGTCGTTTGCAGTTGGTGCAAAGACGTGCAGGTTGAAAATGATAATTGTTTACTATTGTGGCTATACAAAATGTTCTAGAAGTCCTAATATTCAAAATAGTGATAATGATCATCTGTGTCCCCTGTACACAAACTTCCGCTTTCTTAAGGATACAAATAAACAGAAAAATTAAATAATTTACAATTATAACGAATACACAATAAATCTTAGATTCCGTCTGAAATATAGAACTGGTATCTAATGAAGTTTTAAAAAGTTATTATTCAACATGATGGTAAGTTTTTGCTATCGTTTTGACAATTTTACTATTGTCCTGACACAATGGGTTTGAAAGTCAGAAAACGCATTCATTAAATTAGGTTATCGATTACCCAAGAGACGGCGTTTGATCCGATCGGTGATCGCGCGGTATATGTTCTATATAGGTATAGTATAACAACAATGTACGAGAAGTAGGAGGTCGATAACACATAATACATAGAATAACACATCTTAACAACATATGACAAGGTCAATTAGTAGGTACTTAACGACAATGTATCAAAATATTAATATTTTAAAATTAAACAATTATTTTTTTTCTATCTGCTATCAAAATAAGACACAATAATATTTTAACAAACATAATATAAGTAATACGTAAATACTATACAAATTTTAAAATGTGTTGTATAGAATATATAGAATCTTATTTTATACGTGTAACTATAGTTGGAGATAATAATTATCTAAATAAATCGAATAGGTAATAATATACTTAATATTACATGATAATATAATATACATTTACATAAGTAATCTTTCTAATTATATGATTATAAACGAGGAAAATTTAAATTTAAGAATATTCACGATACTATTATGATTATAAGCCATCTGAACTTGAAAAACAGAAAATAAACTAATATATAAAAGTAACATTCTAAACCTTGATACGCAAGATTCATATTACAAATACATTGTAATTATTAAAATATTATGTTTATTAATATTACTTAGAATAACATTTTTCTAAAACAATTGAAATTATTTTTGCTTCACAAGGTTTCTAAAAGTGTTCGTTTATATTTTAAAATTTGTATCTGACCCTTAAATAATAATTAGATACCTAATAAATGAATGTTTTAAATAGTTTATTATTATACATGTAAATTTTAATTACTTACATAAAAAATTAATATAAATTCCAACATAAATATTGTTCTATTTTGTTATTAAATTTATGAAATTTATATTGAAATGATTAGGTAGGTATAATTAAAGTTATAGTGGATGAAAATTAATTAAAATTATGTTTAGAAAAAAGTTTATGTTTTAAAAATACACAATACATGTGTGTGTGTGTGTGTGTGTGTGTGTGTGTGTGTGTGTGTGTGTGTGTGTGTGTGTGTGTGTGTGTGTGTGTGTGTGTGTGTGTGTGTAAAACTAAATAGTAAAATATGCCATATTATGTGTATAACATACTATCTTAAAGTGCAAACTATACGTGAACACTATTTAAGACTGTTTAAATATTAGACAAAACATTCAAATGTTATACAAAATGCATTTTTAATACTTTTAGTCTAAAACATTATTTATTAATAATTATTATTTATAATAATCACGATACCTCTAATTGTACAAAATGCAACAGTATAGTACTTAAAGTACTCTTGATTTAAAAATGAAAATATCACAATAATAATATTGGCATTACTTGCTACAAATAAAAATAAGCCTTATTGTAAACATTGCTAAAATAGTTATAGTTCAAATAATAAATATTTATTTCTATTTTAAGTTAATAATATTTAAGCCACAAATAATCAAGAAATATAACTACTAAAATATTTATGAATATGTATAATTTGTTTCAAGAATATTTCATTAATTCTTAACTAAATATTACAATAACAATTTAAAAAACTTGTAGTGTACTACAGATGAAAAGTTTTTATTTAAATTTAAAATAATAATAATATGTAAATAATAACATTACACTGAAAAAGGTGGTAGCTTCTTAAGACATTGATTACCAGATGACAAAGCATATATAATATATATTGCACAATTTTCTACACAAGATATATACTTAGGTTGTCAATAAATTCTGGAATAAACAAGTTAAACAAAATTATGTATAGTATACTCAAAATATAAACAAAATAAAATAAAATTCAAACGTAAATACACTTACATGAAAATACAAGTGTATTATAGTCATTGATTTATAAAAATTTAGATAAAACATGTTTCGTTGACATTAATATTATAAACTTGAAAATAAAATAAACTAAAATACTTTTAAACTTTTAAACTTTAAAACGGATGAAACAACTTGAACAATATGTCCAAGTATTTCAATATATATTAAATTAGATATGTAATTTCCAATATTTATAATACTCCCTAAATATGAAATTTTAGCGATCGATGTTTATTCGTATTTGAAGTAAAACGAATCATCAATCATGGTAATAATTAAATATTTGAAAAATATTTCAAAGCTATACGATTCCATTAACAATATAATCAGTTTTAGGTTTATTTTCCTGGTCATTTAATATAAGTACACACTTCAAATTAATCAAATATACTTATAATTTTAAATATATATATACATGGTATTTAATACAATAATACAATGATATGGATAGTAATATTTAAATAAACTGTAAGCAAATATGCGTAATATCATAAGAAAAAACTTCGTAATATAGCCATTACAAAACATGGCAAATGACTTACCAAGTGGTTAAATTAAAAAAAATGATAGGGATACTTGGTTAGTCATTTAAGACAAAATAAACCAGTCTCGCCACATTATACCGATGTTTACCACCAAGTTATGTCGGTAAATTACACGGTACAATGTAACAATAATATATAATACTATACAAAATACTATTATTATTTTGACTGAAATCTACTTCAATAAGTGGTATGTCTTGTAACAAATAACAGTGAACTATTTTCCCGTTTGGTGGACTTAAGCAACGGTGGAGTTAGGCAAACGAAATAAGTAGGTACCTTCCAAGTACCAGCCGTTTGCTATTTCAACAGCAATATTTTAAAAGGGTAATATCGATATTACCTATATTTATCTAAAAGTAGCTGCAGAGTTTAATATGGGTACTTATACATAATACCCATATATATGAGTTTACTGCATGTATATGTATTTCTAGTATATCATAATTATTTTATAAAGGGCAAATGACTAGCCAATTTTGATGACAATTTCGAATTACACCCATCGACAAATAAATACAACACACTGTTAATTAAAAAATCAAATGCCATTTAAACTACTCAATAAAACGTTTTTATTAAATTTATTATATTTAATTAAAACCCATAAAATATACATATATTATACATTATAAGTATATAAAATTAATGAAAGATCATATAATAAACAAGCATGTGTTAATATACAAACATCGATTTAATGTATTATTTATTCGCATGAATATAAAAAACATTAATACCATATTAGTATATGATTATAAATTAGTATTTATAATCAATGTTAATGCGCAAACATACGACATCCCGGAAAATTTGTAAACGCACGTGGAAGTCATGGAAATGATTAGTGAAAAAAAAACGATGATATAGAGTACACTTAGACGGAGACGATGATTAAGACAGTGCCCTTGGATATTACTTTTTAACTCAAACATAACGATAATGGCGAGAAATAAAAAAATCCAAATAGACAACGACGTCGCTGCAGCGACGAGTTATGAAAGACTACTGACGAAGGTCAGGATCGCCCAACTGCGGTAGGCACAAGGCACACTTTCGGAACACGGTACATCATCGACATAGAAAAAAACGAACACACACAACACTATACAAGCCTAGTCGTAAGAATAAATTATTGTTGTAACAAACGTTCAACCGGATATATAGGTACATAAATACTATCATGCTAACCAGAAATCGATCATCGCGGTGCCAAAAGAAAATAAATGAAAACACATCGTTAGTTTATATTACTATAGTTTAATTTATATAGCAGGGAGGCTTAGAGCCGCCCTTCACAATCCCGTATTTCTAAAATAATTGACTATTATTAAAAACAAAATTACAATAAAAAAAAACTATCAACTATAATAATATTTATTATGGTATGATACTATTATAAACATTATGACTTAGCCCCATAAACCAAATCTCTGGAACTGCCCCTAATTGTTATAGCAAATAGCTCGAATAAGCAACATTATGATACAAAAACCAATAAGAGATGTCAACTTTTAAGGGGCACTATATAATATGAAGACACTGAAGAGCGCTCAATGATCATTAATAAAATTATTCAAACATATAAATGCTCACAATACATTGTCAACAGAATAAAATAAAAGTTCTTATTCAACAATGAATACACACAGAATAAGGAGTTCTCAGTGAACCAATTGTAAAATATAAGTATATACATATAATAGAATATACCTGTAATATAATATATAATAGTCCATAGAAAAGCAATGACCATATAAAATTTACGTGTATATAGTACCATGTTATATATTTAAATATTACATAAGAAGTCGTGATATAATTCTTATAAAATATTGACAAAATTTTTGGACCAAATTTAAAATTTTGATATTATCAATAAAACGAGTAATATTAATTTTCATTATAACCAACAATTGAACAAAAGCTCATTCGCGTGTTATTTTAATCATGCAATTCAAGAATGTTTTTTATACAAACGTTTTAAATTGTATTTTGGTAAAATTATGTTACACAATATATTTTCGAATCAAGCAGTCCCCCAATATATAATACCTACCTACATATCCTTTGTATACAAAACCGTGTGCCGCAAATATTGTTACAAGCATGGCGCAACGACATGCGATTTTAAATATGACTATTATTATTATATAGGTACCAACAATACATCGGTATTGGTCTCGAGCACGCCATCGACAGTTTATAACGTTTGATGCGCAATCGATTGTTCGAATAGTCGCGTCGTTCAACCAAAATCTATAAAAATTACGATATAGTATAAAAATATGGTGAGTACAACGGGACGAGATATACAGAGACTATAAAGGTTCAGGTGATAAACATTAAATAATGCGCTATTTTACCAGTGAATTATTGATGAAAATGTCCGACCAAAAAACAAAATAATATTATTAAAAAAAAAACCACCAGCTCATTTATCATAACAAAAATTATTTGGCATTATCAGTTAATAGATATATAACATATATATATATATCAAACCTAGTGCGGTTTTATAAATACCAACTAAACAATCCAATACTTCTTAAAGTTATTCGGGTTTTAAACAAAATAAGTTGACTATACATCATATACGTATTTATACATATATAATGTATTGTATAATACGTATATATATATATATATGCTGTTCTATGTTTATCTCGCTTTGACATTTTTTGTCGACAGCTGATTACAGAAGAACTAATATAATAATGGCCGTTTGTAAGCTTAACGCATCATACAACGACAACACAAGGAAAATACTTGAGAATACCAAAAAGTTACCTACTAAATTGGCAAATCGCCAATAAATAGAGGTGAACAAACTGAAACACGAGTAATGTTTTTCCTCGACAATATTATTATTACCACGCTAAAAACACTAAATAATTGTGTCTATAGATTTATCATTGCTAAAAACAATAATGATTAAATTAATATTTATTAATATAATTATTCATTATTATTATTGTCATACATATTATTTCTATAGTTTTTATTAATACCTTTCAATCGGACGTGTTGTATATGTACATAAAATAGAAATAAAATAACAATATTACAATTCCCGTTAACCACGCTACCATAGAAAACTTTTTTAAACAAATGACATATTACAACGTTTGATAAAAATAAAATAAATGTCTTAAAAACGCATTATCTTTGACTATAAGTGCAATTCCGGTGATGGGTGATGCGAAATGTGTCTACACGGACTCTATCAATAAATAGACCCTCGTGATAAATAGCGAATAAATCGTTAATGGGTCGTGAAAACAATGATGATTACTATTACGATAATGACTGTTATATATTATATTTATATATATTTATATAGATACACATACTACACACAGTAAAAATTAATAATATGAATAATAATTAATAACCTTAAGAAAAAAATCAACCTCAACGATGACCAATGGTCGTAAATCAAATTATCGAACCTACACACGAACAGCAATAATGAACATGATAATTATTGTGCGCTGGAACATTGTTTAAAAACTGTGGACAAGGTCGGATATCCTAAGGTCTGCATAATATGGCGTAACACGTGATACATTCAACGACTGATAAAATCAGTCATCAAATCCAATATCGGACATCGGATCACTGTATACAAAGAAATACGCATTATACTTATCATAAAGGGGGCACGTCTGTCGGCAACTTTTTACCACTATATGTCCTCTTTCGGGCGGTACTCAAGACAGACAGTATTCCTCATACCCAATCTTCAAAAAAAAAAGGGGGAATAAAAATATATATTATATATATATATGTGTGTGTGTGTGTACCTAATATATGTAAAAGGAACATTAAATACTGTTAACAATAAAAACAAATATATTCCTTGAATTCTACAAAAAAAATAAACGGCTTAAAATAAAACAACAGTTAATATTAATTTATGCAAAATATTTGATACAAGACAAAAAATACATATAACTACGAAATTCCTGGAGGACATATAATTAAATATATTATATTAACGCTTGAATACACTGCACCTGTACAGAAGAAACTGCACATAACTAACGTGTACTAAAATTATACAAGTATATAATTAAAAATATTGTAATTATAAATAACTGAACAATATTGAAATATACACAAATTTTATTAAAAAATTAGTTCATTTTTTTAAATTAAAAAAAAATATGCGAAGATTACTAATTAGATAATTCGTGAATAACCATTAAAGTTATATATAAATATATATTATCAACAGTATACTAGTGAATACGACACTTCCTCTTTTTCATCTATTTCATAATAACAGTACTTACTATTCTAAATAAAAGTGTAGATTTTTAATACTAATTGAAATCGAAAACAAGTAGGGATGTAATTCAGATAAATTATAATTTAAACATAACTCAATAATATTATATTGAACTCTAATATAGTTTGAAAATAAATTCTATCGTAATTATTAATTATTAAAATAAAAAAATTCAAACCACACCATAAGCTACAACACCTGATAAATCCTACAATTTCCATCTGTAAACAATTAAGCAAATACCTATTGTATAAGTACTTATAATTCTAACGCTTTATATATCTGTTTTCACACTACTGAAAGAAAAAGTATAACAATTAATGAATTAATATACTTTAAGAAATTAGTAAGATTAATAGCAACTAATTTAGCTATAATACTACAGTCACTGATAATGTAAATGTATAATTTCGTTTATTTATCCACCCTCTCTAAATATTTACGCCTTAGGCGTGTGCTGTGTTAATCCTGACTATTAAAGTATAGGGAAAGCACAATAATCTTTTAAGTTGTTTGTTTCCATTTTAGTAAACACGACTAAAAATAAACTTCCAAAATACTAATTCTTACAATTTATAAAAACTATATAATATTGTACATATACTTTACTAAGTAGGTATTTATAATATAAAGCATATCACCTGTTATACGATTTAAATAATATCATACCGTGGGTAAGTACCTACCTAAATTATTAAAATTAAAATATATAATTAGTCTTATAATTGTCCTTTTTTTTATCCCGTAAATTGTGATTCCATTAACTGCCTAATAACTATTAACTATACAAAAACGCACTTTTTTACCAATCTTAAAAATGTAACCAATAGATCAAACCAACGTGATTTTGGAATAATAATTTTACAAAAATAATGATATAGCTAGTCAGCTCCTTGTACCTTATAGTATTCATTTTGGGTTTATTTCAAACTTAAACGGTACAAGTTTGAAGAAAATATTGGCAATCATCTTGAAGGAATATATTTTATTTTAATATATGGCAGTTCTGTATTTTATTTTAATATATTAATATTTTTTATGATAGAACTTTGAAAAATCGGCATTTTAAAGTGCCATTTTGTAATAACATTTTTGAATTATTTTTACTATTATTTAACACAAACAATTTTAATTTTTTGATTGACGACATAGGTAGATATTAGTCATATTATTTTCCGAAGTAAAATATAAATCTATCGGTTATTAAATAAGTAGTTAATTAGTTAAATCTTATACCTAAGTATTGATCAGTTTTAATGTTTAAATGAGCGGAATGGAGGGACTAGAGGAAAACCCGTAAAATCTTGGACTACAATTTACTCTGCTCACCAAAATTTAAATGTATTAACTATCTGATAAACTAATTTTAAATTAAATTGTTATGCATCAAGATTCATTAAAAAATAGTTTTAAAACGTATAAAACTTAAAAAGTCATTACAATAAATAATAAAGAGAAAAATAATATATTATTTTGTAATAAAATCAAATTATGTAAACAGGTATTTTTAAAAAAGGTTAATAGTTTTTGAGATATTAAGTATTCACTGTTAAAACAATCATCCAATTCATTATCCTATGTCTCAAATTACAGACATTAAATATACATTAATACATTAATTTCCATGAAGTATTATAATTTATAATTATATGGCAATAATATAGCAACCTGCATGGCTACAGTAGCAGCTGTAGTATTTTTATGATGACATATTATACGACAACAATAAATATTTTATACAGACTAATTTAACTGTACCTACAGAAATACCTAGAGTACACGATTTTGTGAAATTGCTTGGTGTGGCGGAATACAATTAATAGGTACATACCTTATTATACCGAACATTTCGATAACAAGAATAAATTTCGTAACAAATTAAATAGCTATAAGTAGTAGGTACAAATCGAATTAACAACTACAACATTTCGATATCGAACGCATATTATATTATACCTATGACATATAGTTACGCATAATATCAATCTAAAATATTATAAAAGAATTGACACTATAAAGAGCATAATTATTACTCGAAGCGCGCAAATCACCGTATATTTATTATTTTATTCACAATAATAACTATACAATGAAAAAGCTTTTAGTAGATAACTCGTTATGCATAGTTGTTAATATACTGAAATAATTGATTTCCATATAACAACAAATAATACAGTCATATAGGTAACTTTCCTGTTCAATTAAAAAACAAAACGGTTGTTCTACAAAAATCACTTAATTATTTGAAAAAAAAATTACGATGATTAATAAATATTTAATACTTAATAGACAAAACCAACTGTGAATAAAATACATTGTGTTTCAAAACTAAAATTCAAAAAGGATTTTATTCTTCTGCGATTATTAAAGAAAAAGACATTTTGGACACAATATACGTTAAATTTTAATATTGATATGAATCACGAGTTTACATAAATGAAAACAATATGTACGTGCGTTACCGATACAAAATGAGAAAACATATAATAGAAGAACACTCACTACCATGGTATTTTGAGCAACAAGTCCGCATAAACTATAATAAATACTATAAAGTATGTATATTTTAATATAAAATTAGTTGCAGTAATAACAATAAATATTATAATATTAGATTGAATTTACTAGTTCGCATGATTCTATAGGTCTTTAACAATTAAATATTTATGTTACATTAAAATCTATTATTGTTATATATTCATTTATGTTGTAAATCCTGTATGTATCCTACCTATTCTATATTATGTTATAATATTTTATTGGTTATATTAAATTTAAATATAAATTTTAACGTTACATACTAAGTGCATATTATGCAAAAATAATAATAAAATATTACGTCATTTAAAATTATTTTAATTTTACCGAAAGCGAATCAAAAACCGAGAAGGAAACAACATTAAATATTCAAATAGCGCACACCTTTCAACAGTATGTAACATAGAAAACAATATACCTAATGCTAATCGTATAATAGTACATAATACATCAGTAGTGTAACCAGGAAGGTATAAGGGACTACAACCCACCTCAAATTTTAGAAAAATTTAAAAATACTTCAGTTCTTATTGGGCATGTTACGTAAAATGTAACCATGTATTCAAATAAAAATTTGTAAGAAAGTCTAAAATGTTGTATACCCATGGATCACAGCGTCCGTATACCAACTTTATGAAGGATCCTAATCAAATCTCCTTTATATAACAAATTATCAACCCTTATCCCAAAGAAATATCACAATACATTTGTTGAAACTTCTTCACTACAAAGATCCAAGTACCAAACCAAAATATTATAACATAAAACATTACACCACGAATTCTAATCAACTAGGTATTATCGTTATGAAAAGTTAAACTATATATTATTTTATAATACCTAAAATATGGATAATATACGTACACGCATTACGACGGCGGTATTGTGACGCAGACGTTCCTCCACCACACATCCATATTATATACAATATTATTATTATTATTATTATTATTATTATTATTATTATCCATCTAGAGACACACTTTCGTTTTCCAATATTCAATTAAGAATTCTCAACAGAACCGTTACGACACAGACGTAATATAGTATAATATTTATATAGTATATACATACATATATATATATATATTTACAATCGGAAACTTGACCTAAAACCATTTGTTTTGTTTTTTTTTTGTTTGTTTGAGGTAGGTACACGTCCTGCTAGCAATGCATCAAATAGCCCAAATCAAAATAATATAATTACCAAACATAAATGGCAAACAAGCAACAAAAAAATAGCATCTCAAAAAAACTCCCTGTAGGTAAATAGTAGCGCGTCAGTTTAAATAATAACATTAATATTATATTATATCATGCACAGCTGCTACGGCATACTAATCGGTCAACACGGCCGGTCGTCTTTTATCTACAATTTACACGCACCGATGTTTGGAAACGTCCGCAAACACAATATTGCATATTTAAATCTTTTTACGAAGTAAGTATGTATTTAACTACACAACACGAAAAGATTCTCATAAAGTCGTAACCTACCTACATTGAAATAATTCTGTGTACTGTGTAGTTACGACGGCAGAGATCGGACGAACAGTCACTGTACGAAATAATATCATGTGTGTGTGTGTGTGTGTGTGTGTGTGTGTGTGTGTGTGTGTGTGTAAAATGTATATCTCATTGAAAAATTTTAATGTATTCATATTTCAACGACCGTACAATAAAGGTGGTCAAGGTAATACGAAATAGTACACAGCGCGTTACTGCAGACGACTGACGAGTCTATACAACAGTAAATATAATATTTTTATATAATTATTATACATAGTTATTACCTGTATTAGAATAACTTTATTTATAAGAATATACTTGTGTTACTAACTATAATATTAGGTATTTAAATTGTTAGTTTTTAATCTCCATAAGTCACAAGTCATAAGATAACCATTAGTAATAAAAAAAATGATTATTGCTTATTAATATTCCAATTCGTTCAATTAAATTACCATACGTAAAATCATGTTAAAAATTGGATCTCCTCTATTTTTTTAATGTGTTTAATAATAAAACCAAAAATTATAAGTATTCAACATATTTAATACTTCGACGAGAAAATGTTTAGATTAAAATAAATATAAAATATTCAGTTGAAATTGTATATTGTACATTTTTCAATTTGTTTACTATAAAAATGTATTTTAAAAAAAATGAATTAAAAATTAAAATTGTAAACACTATTTAGTATTTAATGTTGTAACAATAATTATATCTATTGTTTGTTTAAGAAAACATCAGAGAAAACATACTGTTACTTTTAATTTCTTTTCTTTGTTTTACAGTAGTTAAATTATTAAATTTAATTGTATACATTGAATAATTGGTTGGTACATCAAACTAATGAGATGCTGTTAAACGATATTTCATTTCGAAATTAAACCTCAACAAACATTGATTCTAGATTCCCAATATATGACCACCTGGGATATTTAACAATGTATTGTTAATCCTGAATTATACTTGATATGATTTCAAATTTCAATTTAATTAAATTTTAAAAATAGATAGTATGTGTAAAAAAAAAATCAATACCACAAAATACACTATAAACACGCTAGTAAGAGCAATAGGGAACTAATAATTATTACGGTATTACCGCCATTGCCGAGATCATAAGAATTGCATAGTCTACAGAAAATGTTGTTATGGCTAGTTACACATTATATACAATAAAAATAAATTGAGATATACTATGGTCTATGGGTCAAAACAGATAAAAAATTATGAATATGTATTATTAATTATTGGGCATGAAGTAACATACAAATTTTAAAAACAATTTAAAGAAAAATCTAACTTCTAAACATTTACCATTAGCTATAAAATAATAATCATAGGTAGGTATTAAAAAAAAAAAATTTTAATTCATTTTTTTCCTTTTTTATACTTTAAATTTTACCTACTAAAAAACTTTGAGACTGTCTATAAGTAATATTATCTAAACTCTGAACTAAAAATCTATGCCTACCAAGAACTATGATTAAGATATTTCTTAAAAAGTAATGTTTGATGTTCAAATATATAAAATGTTGAAACTTCAGTAATAAATTGCTAAAAATTATTAAAATACATCTTCCTATTACTATAAGATAAACTACTAATGACAACTAGTCACAATTTATTAATAAATTAATTAATTTAATAAATATGTTTAAAATTGAAAAGAAAACATTGATATGATATCCAGGTAGTTAAATAAATAATTTATCACAAACTACCTAGATTTTAAATAAAAAACTAGTTGTTTTTCTCTGTACTTCAATAAATTTACTATGCAATTTACTAATTACATGATTCACAAAAAAACTATTTAAAATAATTTATTTCATATGTAGGTGTCATTCTACAAATGATCCAAATTAATGTTTTACTATAATCAAACTATAACAACTTGTTACTAATAACATCCAATAATAACAAAAATAATTTATCATTTTATCATGGAATAATGAGTATAGTCACATCACAGTCATTACAATGATACAATTTTTGTTCAGGTTATTTTTTTAAAAAATATAAATATAATATCAAACAATTTTTATATCTTTATATGAGTACATGAATATCAATAGAAAACAATATTAGAAGTCATCAAAACATGTATACTATATAGGTACTACAGCTAAAATAAATTATTTCAAAGGTCACAGTTATTGACACTTATAAGGTGATAATGCACTACCTTGCGGTTGTTATTCTAGGTGGCATTGAGTATTTTGCTGTACTACTTAACACATACCTATTAAAATTACGCATACATATTGGTTAACTGACGATAGGAAAGCATATAGATTCCACAAAAAAATCAATAAACAAATGAAAATATGACAAAATTAACATTTTAAATTTTTTTTTAAAACAATAGTACCTACTTACGTCCTACCTAGATATTGTACAATGAATATACATAAAACAATATGTTTTAAGAGGACAAAGATTAATGGAACAAACGACCATTTAAACTCTTCTATTAAATGGCATTGTCCAAAATAAAGGTGACTCTGTGATAATGAGAAATGATATTAAAACAGTTTTTTTTATGTGTCAAAAGTCAAAACTTTAAAACCATATTTCTATAACTATATTTAAACAGTGTTATCCTATTACACTTTTTCACACAATTTAAGACAATTTTTTAAATCGTGCATTTATATTTCACGGTGATCTTAATAAGTTTGTGGTGAGAACATGAGGTAACCCATACGCAAGTAGATATGCATAGCTATAAATGTGAAAAGACAATTTCACCACACCACACACAGTCAAAATAATTAATGATAATATAAAACAATAATTATTAATGCAGTGACGTTTGAGTGTTTTGCTTACCCAAATACAAATGATTCTATCAGTAAGTGTCTTCTCTGCAAGAGCGTATTTTCAAGAAAAACGCTATTCTATAAATTTCTTTATCCATTTCAGTTTCTCTGTTCAACTTAAGAGGTTCACACGACAAACGTTCTCTCTACTGAATGTAATAACGGCCGTTCAGAACGTATGTGGATAGCTGCCGACGGTAAGTCCAAGCAAGAATACTAGTCCGAAAGTTACAAAGAACGGAGTTAGCCGCCATAATGGAAAAACGAAAACAAACTCACTTGGGTGGGCAAATTGCGATAGAACGCGAGTGGAAAACTTAAAACATTTGTTCGGCGTCAGTACAAAAGCACAAAAAAATAAGTGCCATGAAAATAAACGCTTGGCCGATCGAAACAAATTGTTGGCTGATAGGGTGTGATAAGCCGCCGACAGCAGCGATGTCGTGTGATAACGACCGGCGAGTCACTGAGGCGCCAATTACGTCGCGTATCGTGATTTGAGATAACGTTTTTGCGTGGATTATTAGCGTTGTGTTTACACAAAAATTATATGTTTACAATTTCACATCGCGTTAATATAGTGAGCATTGGTTGATTCATGTAGACAGACAGTCGTATAGGTACCGTTTGGACCTCGGACGAGAGGACCAGATAATCATGCACTGAAAAATTATTACAGCTTGAGCATTCCATTTTGATAATATAAAACATAATAATTATCGATAAAAAACCTTTAGGGCAGTTGTACAAATATTGTATTTATATGCGTCGAGGCGTCGACACGTTGGATCGTATGATACACACGTAAAACATGTTTTGACGTTTCTAAGTACTATCAATTATTATTGTTCAGTGCTGTTCGTCTGTCAGGTGTCATAATGCATGTATATAGATTTTATTTGTTATCGCATTATGGATTTCTTTTTCAATTATAAATAAATAGGTGCGTTAAAGAATGATTACTTTAATGGTTTATTCATATTTAATGGACGAATTGAGAGCTACTAAATCTTGTTTAAGAAACAATAATTGTCTCTTAGCTAATTATTAGCTCGGTTGCTCGCTAGGTATATTGATTGATTAAGTATTAAATGTTTGATTACGCAACCCGGCATAAGTACCTACAATAATTTTAAAACTTTAAAACAAAAAAAGTATTTAATTTTCAATTACTAATAATTGGGTACTGACTACTGAGTGTATAATACTTATAATAGATACCCAGGTAGGTAAATCTAAAATATTTATATGATAGCCTACAGACTACAAGCGTATATAATATATTACTATTATAATTATAATTATCATTATATACCTAAAATAGTATGTTCGAGCAAGCATTAAAGCGACACCCGACGATGACCGATTTGTCATTAATGTTATCGATCAACGGGTTAAACAAATATTGTATTTCAGGTCAATTATTTTAATGTGAATCTGTGAGATAGTATATAAATCACTCCGCGTAAAGGTAGGTCCAAAGTCTAACCAAATAACTTATAGATAATAATTAATAAGTACCTACTCTCCATCTCATCTGGACAGTAAAATATCAGCACATTATTAAAAATGTTCACCTAAATTCATGCAGTCACGTTGCTCACTATTTACTAACAAGATGTTTATACAATTATTAGTCAATTATAAAAATGTTCATAATTAATTAAATATAGTAAATATTAAAAAATATATATATTAAATATTACCTAACCGAATGAAATAAAATATGTGTAAACAACCTATTTGAAAGTCAACAAAACCTATAAAAATCAATCGATCAAAATAGCTGTTAAAAAATTTAAAAATAAATGCCGGATTTAACTTTAAATTTGTAAATACTAAATAACAAATATTTTTTCTTGAAAATAATACCTATACCTAACCATAGACACTCACATAGGCAGAACAAGACGGGACATTTGCCCACTTTCCCCGTATTTTAATTTTCCATTGTAAACCTAATATTATATAAAAGTAAATAAACACAAACAATAAAACCATACGTCAGGCTAATAATCATTGCTGTTGAAGTTTAAATTTATAAATAAAAAATTCATAAGGATTTAACTATAATAAAATATATTATATTATATGTAAAAATAGTAAAATAATCAAAAATTGTATATTTAATAATATGATCGGCTACCTAGTACCTATATCACAAGGCACAGAATACAGAATAGATATAATACACTATAGGTACTGCATGTCTGTATATATGTACGTAGTAGGTCGTAGATATATTATATGAGAAGTTAATTAAAACGAATGGTGGTATCTAATATACAATTTTATAACGACGCATATACGCGAGTTATATTAAATTCGTTTTGTATGAGTAATATTAAGTAAAACAACTCGTTTTGTTTGAATAAAAATGATCAATTATATCTAATAGGTCGCTCATAATATATTTACATATTCCAATATAATACTTAACAAAATATAGGTGAGCGATTGGATAAAAATTCGATACGTGGCGTATACTAATTCATTTATGCTAATTTAACTAGTTCACATTGGTAATAGAATAACAATAATATGCCAAAAACAACGCTGATGAAAAAAAAAATTATTAAGAACTTTAATGAAAACGTCAAAAATTCAATTAAATATAAAAAAAAAATAGCGGTATTACTGTGAAACATATAAACAATTAATTATTGATAAAAGAGGATCTATTAAGTATAAATGGTATAATATGTTTTCTCTCTCATGCCAACGCTGCAACGCATATCATATCTAGGTTCATAAAGACAGATTTTGTGATGTTAGCTTTTTAAATAATACGGAATTTACCTTATTATTAAGTTCGTAAAATATATCTAGAGAACTTTATTTATTGATTTTTGAAAAACTTTAAGTGAATTATGAGAATTTTAAAATTACAATTCATAATTATAAGTTATAACTAAATTTAATGTTTAAATACCGACATATAGAGAAGTTTGACCTATTATCAAAATAGGTATGATAAATTAATAATCTAAATAATTAATTCATTATATAATAAATTAAAAAGCCAACAACCATAGAGCAGGTTCTAATTTCTTAGAATATCGTAATGGCAAGGATAACACTTGAATTAAAGCGCAAGTAGTTTGTCATACTCCTCATAGTCTAGGCTTTAGAGGATCAAATGATCGGTCATAATTCATAAATACTTATATAATTTAGATTGGTAATGTTTGATTTAATCTATAGCAATATTGAATATATAACCGAATTTATTAAGCCTATAAACAGTAGTCTTCAATATCAATAGTAAGATAGAAATTGTATTGTATAGACAAGTGGGTCGATCCCGGATATACTGCAACTCTGGGCTAACCCGCGGTGAAGTGGGAGCAAGCCCCCAAACCTCCAACAATAGTGATAAAATTAATTTAACATTCGGACCACTAAATAAGTGGTTTATCAGACGTTAAGCTGATTAAAACAGATATTACACTTGATCTTAGCCATAAAAGGCCGAGAAAAAATACTATAAATATCTCAAATTTTAAACCATATAGAACAACTTACACGTCTGACGTGTGGAGGTGCATACTAAACGTATAGCCGTTAACGCGCGATTAGTGTTTTTTAAGGTACAACTAGCATTATAAACTACGACTCCGTTATAATTCGTACGGTACTAATGTACTAATTGATTTTAATAACGACGTTACAATGTCTTAAGTCTTAAGTAAATACCGATCGTCGTTATAAGAACAAAACTGATAGGTTTGTACACGCCATCTACCTGTCGTGTCATGCAACTTATTTGTACATACTGGACATCACACCCGCTTGGCAATATTATGCAATTTTGATATTAAATGTAGAAAAAAATGATACGATACACCATTAACTTTGTGTGTATTGTCGTTTTTTTTTAACAATAACTTTTTTATTGAGAATTATATTCAAAAATAACAACGCTACAATTTAACAAATTATATTCTCTTCTGTATCGTGTATACATTTGGCTTCCTAACAATGACTTTCGTCTAAGATAACTAATATGCAGTTTATTATATAGTCTTAAAAAATCTTAATGTCAATATTATTTTTATTAGATTTTAATTGTACCTAAGTACTTGTATTTATTTATTTTTTATATATTTTTTCTTATATCCTAATATCTAAACATGTTTGCACTTTTTTAAATTATTTTAAACTAAAATTATGTTTAATCCTAGTTTAATTATTAAAACCTCAAAAACCAACAGGGCCCCCAGCCGTTTGATTTTGTCACTATATTTTAAGTTTCTTCCGTACACTGCGTATGAAATAATAATAACGAAAATGTATTACAAATTCGAAAATATATGTTAGAATAGATAGTATTTTTCAAGAAAATTGTTTAGTTTGGAATAAAATTGTATATTGATTGCATTGATCATTAGTAAAATAACCGTCTTGGTATTATTATGATGTATCTAATTCAAACCATATTTGAATTAAATTATGTTTATAATTTAGTGTACCTACTCACCCTATGCATACCTAAGGTAAAGTAAAAAAAATAAAAAATAAACTCATGTTTATTGTAAATGAGTTTAAACAATTATTTAAAATGTTTATATGTAAATATATAGTTTAAAAGCATTCATTAAACATATTTTTATCGCACAAAAATAAATAAATATTTAAATAATTTTATTGTTATATACCTATATTGGCTATTGCCTAACACATGAGCTAACTGATTGGCTTAATATCTATATGACTTTTATATCTATAAACATATTTGCTATAACCTATATATTATACTAAATAGTACGTTGTACGTATGATATAAAAAAATAAAATAATAATACACATTAATCAAGTCTGGTCACATTATAATATTATATGATTGATATTTATATAAATAACTAATAAGAAAATATTATCTGTAACTAAGCCCATCAAGTTTATATACATGTACTATGAAAAATTGTCCATTATATTTTATGTAACAATGTTTAAATTATGTTTATCAATCGATGGGTACGCGAACAATGTGTGCAGATGGATAAACAAACATCTGTTATATAATCGCCGCGTACTAGTGTGATACCATGATTTCTTATGGTCGGCAAAGTCGCATTAATTGCAATTTGCAATCGAAAACTCACCGAAGAAAGCCTAGGTCCAGCACGTCCTAAAAAAATATATAACATAAGCTTATAAGTATAAAATGGAATTTTATCGTTCTGTCAGGGTAATTTGGTTTTGTTTTTAAACTTTTATGGAAACATCTCGACGATAATACTAAATATTTTAAAGCATAATTACGTGCAAGGATACTACAGGAATGTAATATCCACGAATTTATCCACTCAAGAACAACATGTATGTAATTTAAGTTTCCTTAATTCTCAATTCAACATTAAGCCACCCATTCATTAATTACTAGTATTTGTAATCAATGAGTATAGGTATTTACCTAAGTTATTATTTTATTATTATTATTATTATTGTTATTTATTATAAAAGAAAACTGAAAACATATTATATATTGATATATAAATAATATTGTAAATAGGAGAGGGTCAATTGTATGTAAAAAAATTATATATAATAGTAAACGTGTACAATTTTGATTTATCCGCAGCTTGTGTATAGGTTATGCGGTAATACATAATTATAGCTATTGCAGCACTGCAAGACTAGTTTTAATTATGTATTGATGTGCTACATTAATTACCTTCGGATCCGCACCAATTTAGAGTACCATCACACGTACATATATCGATAATTTTATTTATATTACATATAGCGATATAGGTATATATATATATATAAAGACAGTGAAGAATAAATATCATAAGTTAAATAAGATGTTATACATGGTACCTGAGTTCACGTACATATAAATGAAGGTCTAATTCAGCGGTTCTCAAACTATGCTCCGTAAAACTTTAGGGTTTTGCGAGAATGATTGAGTGACTCCATGGACACATCCGAGTTCAACATTATTTAGTTGCATTATACTGAGCATCACGATTAATTATTTATTATAATTTTTCTTTGTAATTGATACATTTACTTTTTGAAACGCCTTAAATTTTTATCAACTTGATTAAGAACCAATATTATAGGAAATATTGTTGTACATTTTTACTAATTATAATATACATTACCATAAATTTTTTTACTATGCGCAATATTACTTTTTTTCTTAGACAGTAAACGCTTTTGAACATTTTTCCATAACGTTTAGTAATTTAAAACGTAAAAACTCATTAAAATAAATAATAATAATAATTAATACATAAATTACATAGATATTTCTTATGTGCTAAACGATAAAAAAAATAAGTATGCTTAATTTATTCAAATAAAACTAAAATTGGCATTCCAGAGTAACACATTATCCATGCACAAATTATAAAACAATTGCAATAAGACATAAAAGAAACAACCTTAAATAAATTCAAAAACGTTCATGTAACAATTAATTATATATGTCACCAATATTCTCTCGAAAAATACCAAATAAATTTGAATCATCGGGATTTAGCTAATTTTAAACTTGAATTGAATAATTAGTTAAATATCGAAATATCGAATATTATATTATCAATAATTAGTAAGTACATACTTAAGTATTAAACATCGATACAAACGTAAAACGTATACTGATTGTGAATTATAATATTATATATTATATCGCTGAATAAAACGTCTTAGTAATAATTATTCATTATTATTAATTACGATTTATACAGAAGTAAACATTTAAAATTCACATACACGATACACCGTTATAATATTTAAATATTTGCAATGTAAGTACGATACGATCTCGGGGATTTCCCGGAAACCGGACCTAATGGTATAATATAATATTATCGTATATAACGTGATTTACTATTATACGTGGTCAAAACTTGCGACGACTACTAAAATCGTATAAATTATCATATTATATAGATATAGGATGTAAAATGTATAGGACAAAATGCACTGCTGTTTCCCGTGACTAGTATACAATCATTTAGTGGGAGGAAAGTAGTCGTGCGAATTTGAATATTATTTAAATGCGAATTGCGATTTTGCACCGCGACCGTTCCCCCTAACATCAGTTGTAAATCACAAAATCCCGTTTCCGATCGAGAGGTTTCCTACAACAGGTATAGTGCGTGTCTATATAATACGTACAGCATGCAGAAAATGTATATATATATATAGTTACTTCTATCACATTTTTAATCGATCGTAAACTCCTGACCACTTCAGCTCCGACTGCTTCGAAGTTCTATTGCCTGCGCATATCATACCACTCGCTGCAGTAGAAGGTGTGCATCGTGCGATTTCCTGTTATTTGCCATAATAATATTATACAAAATACAAATACTTTAATTTGGTTTTAATATATCTAATTTTATTCGACAACAATTTTAACAGGGCCAGATTAAGATCGTAAGGAACGACGGAAGTCACGATGGTCAAAAAATATAAAAACGTTTGGAGGTCCACTTTGAAAATAAGCTGATAAAATCTGAGATTAGCTTACCTGTTTACATTTGAAATCCACGCTAAAAAAATAAAAGACGTAATTGCATGCGCCATCCCTTAAAGGGGTTTGTTCGGATTTAGTGCCCTGTACAACTTTTCTTACCATCATGCATAATGACGGTGCATGCACTTAAATTTTTTTTTTGTACTTTTATAATTTTTTAAAAATTCCCACTTTATATTATCTGATTGTTTGAAAATATACCTACATATTATAATTTTAGTAAATATAATATAGTATTATTTTATTTAGTTAACATTGCGCATAAAATATTATATTGTAACGAATCTAGTCTATCAAAATGGAAGAGCAAATTTTACTCAAATTTTATTGTGTAATTTAGTGATTTAAAGTAGTACCTAATTAAAAAATAGGTGAATTTATATAAATAACCAACTTTATGTTTTTTATGAATCAATAAAATAAATATTGAAAAAAATTAGAAGTCCAAAATAAAAAATTATGTTGTGATAAGTAACATGTAGAAATTCAGACAAACCCCTTATAAAAGATGGCATTCAATTTTTAATTACAATTTATTTTTTGGTAGTAATTCAGAGGCACTATTGTATTGGCAATCGGCTTACATAACTACATTGGCTATGCTATAATAATATTACGTCTAAATTTAATTTCTGAAATAAAAGAAGTGTCATATATTTATATATATAATCACATATTATATATTAACATTTATTCATATACCAACATAATACATTTTATCATTTTTGCGAGCAATTATATTTGTATTCTTATAAATACCAAGTATAATAATAATATAATAATCAATGAACTTTTATATTATTATTTACTTGACACAATAGTTTTATGATGTTTAATTTTTAGTCTAAATAGTTTCATTGAATTATATTTTAAAATTGTAAATAATGCAAATATAAAGGGAAAATGTATGTATATACATCTATAGGTACCATGTTATAAGGAAAACAGATACATAGATTTAAAAAATTACAAGCCCACATTAACAATACATTTATTAAGACTTAATTTGCATTCTTTTTTCAACATGATTATATACACGTTGAATATGAGTATGTGTGTCAAAACAAGTAAAAAAGATAAAAAAAAATATAAAACACAATAGCGAGATTTAGGTATCTCATATCTCCATAGCTTATATAAGTTATAATTGTAATGGTTAAATTGTCAAGCACCTTATTATGGATATAGCGTAAAAAACTATAATGCTATAAAAGTATACCTACCTAAAGTAACATTTTGGCTGAATATAGAATTGAGACTAATGTACAGTATTCCTGCTGACTCTACAGTGCTGAGTACTTGTTGTAATTACGAAGGATTCTTTAAAAATGTGAAACCAAACTCTTCGTCTTTTAATACACTTTAATTAGAAATATTTAAAAATTACAAGTAGGTTAATTAAAGCGCGCTTTTTTCCTATATAGATTCTAAAAACTATATAAAAATGTATAATCTATTTAATATAAGGTTTATATTAATATAATGGTGGTTCAAATTTTGCGTTACAGAAATGGTTTATTGTAGTGAATTGCATAAGATCTTATCATGACACAAAACTATCTCCTCCTACCTCTCCCCACACACACAACAGTAGTTTTGCAACGCGAAATTTCGGTGACCCTCATCGGTGAATCATTCGGTTACCGCAGGTATTTCATGTTCGATCCGTCGTATCCGTAGGATTTAAGATCAATTTTTAATATAATATTATTATTATATTATGTCATCAATGTTTATGAAGGTCACGCACTCACTCTCAGAATTTTACGAATTTTAAGATACATCGTCAAGTCAAGGTCGTCGCCATTGTGTGATTGGGGTTAGGGCACACATTATATTATTATAAATTAGATCAAAATCATATAAAATGATATATTCCAGTACTCCACTGCATGCCGTCACGTAATCGGTATATTATCGACCAGAATCCGTCATCTGATGAGTTGCATCAGTTTTCGCGATTCACGCCACTTGCAAAAAGCATCTCTCTCCTTTAATCCTATCAGACGCACTGTTATGAACGGTAATTGATACAGACGTAAGTACCAATAATATATGTATTGTATAATATAATTATGCGACTTATAATGGCATATACATGTATCATGAAATTATCCTACCTACATATTATCTATTAACGCGTTTATTGGTATAATATAGGTATATACAATATTTTATAATAATATATTATGCAGCTTTTCCACTCTCGTCGTGGATATCGTGGTTGTATTTTTCTTACCCAACAGTCCCAAACTCCCAATATAAATATTTATTTTAAATATACGTGGACAATAAAATAATACTACGCGTTTTTTATATATTTTACATGAATCGCCGTCACATATATGTTATATATTATTATTTATTATAATATGTATACGTACTATTATATAAATATATATCATATAGGTATGTAATAATCGACATAATATTATTATATTGTATGTAGTTATTTGTACATAATCATGTATATTATATTGTTATGTGTATAAGCCTCTCCCCCTTTCCTGCAATCTAATACAGCATCGATCGGTTTCCGATAATGTAATATTACCGTATTGTATTATTTGAAACAATCGATATGCAATAGCAAACATCCATGCATAGGATTAATATGTCTTATGCACAGCTATGTTATAGCTATAATTATTAATTATTATTTATTATAGATAATATCTATATATAGACATAAAACCTCAAAAGAATTGAACCTATAATTATGTACAAATGGCAAATTTCTTTAAAAAATAAACACTAAGATATTCTAATGGTTTAATGTATTTAATGAGAAAATATACTGTCATTAAAATTACGAAAAAATTATACGATTGTAAAAGTTTTGAAAGACAAGTCAATATAACTATATTTTATTTCGTGTCTAATTGCCATAACATAATAACATAATAAGTATATATATATATATATAGTATTATATAGATATACTAAACGTTGAGCACAATAGCGTAAAAAATATATACATAACCCATATACGTACCTTTATTATATATATATATATCTTCGTTCAGAACCTAAAATAATAATCAGTTTAACACTTTTGATTTTTAATTTAATATAGGTACTTATTGAATTATTATAATAATTTATAATATTTAATAAAATATTTTTTTATCTTAATAAATTAGAAGTGAAACACGAACAGAATGCCAGAAGAAGAAGAAGAAGAAAATAATTTTAAACATAATTTATTATAGTGATTTGATGCTAATAAAAACCAAACTAAACAAGTTTTCGACATTTCGAACTTCTTGACGGTTTTTATAACTGTTTGACTCATATTTTTTCCTAAACACAATCTTTTTTTTCCATCCTTGACTTCTATTTGGTAATTGATAATTTGTCATTATTTCTCAAAAACGAATTGTTGCAACAAACTGCGATGAGTTCCATCAAAATGTTTAAATTTCTTTTAAGCTGGTATACTTATCTAGTGACACAAATTCTACAACATTCCCAATAGGTAAAAGTTTGCAAGTCCATTACTGAAATGTAATAGGCTGAACCAGCTTTTAATGCTTTATGCCCATACAGCACTTCAATAAATACAAATATATAACTCATTATCGAATTCTAAAAATTGACTGATTACTCGCAAACTCTTATCAACTATATAGAGGCCTATTTGGACTTTCTATGTTGACATTCTAGTATTTATTATAATTTACACTTGTAAATTCTTACAAACTATTTACTAACCCTAGGCATGATTTGCTAAATCTTTCAATGAAGTTCAAGCGCCAATTCCTAGACGTATAAATATTTATTTGTGAGTACGTCAATTCATATAGTTTATAAATTAAGCTTATTGTTTATATTAAATAATGTAAATATATTTGATGTAAAAAAAAATGATATGAATATAACTTAGCCGCTGAAAGCGTGGTCTACGAAAAAGAACCATAATTTCAAAATGATGGACTTCAAGCATAAAAATAAATTCGATCAACAGCTACGCGTTATTATTTAATATCTATAATTAATTGTTTATTAACTACGCACATGACGTATACTTACGAAAGCTTCATGTCCATTATGTACAACTTTATAGGTATGCTAAGTATTAATAGTATCAACAGTTATACTACTGTTACTTGCTATTATAATATAATACTCCTATGCGACTACACATTATCGCTGCAATTATTGTAATTTTCTCGGTCTTGTCGTAATTCTCTGAAATAAATCAATTTTACAAGCGGCTGATGATATATACAGTTTAGGGCGTATTAATCGACCGACTTAAAGGACTATACATTATATTTCCACGAGTGTGCCTAGGTAATATTATATAATAACATAATATATTTGATTAACAACGCGTATATAGGTAAATGACTTTAAGAATCGACAGTCGCGACTCACGATTAACTTTTTAGTTCAATACATAATTAGGTAGTACACGGCGAGTAATTTACATTTTAGATAAATATAATAATATAGTCATCGTATTATTATCATATATAGATTCTATAATAGGTCAATAATTTAAATAGTAGGTACGCTCCTAAGTAGGTGCCTTTAGTATATAATAACAATAACGGAAAGTTTTCATTTTGATGAATACCAGTTGTAAATACGTATACGTATACATATTTTTAAAATGTGTTGGGCAAAATATGCGCAAGTTCATGTCACTGCATAACTGTAAAATTGTAATTTTAATTTGTACCTTTTTAATTTTATTACAATTATAGGTACTACTGTAGTGCCAACAGTAAATACATTAATACATTATTATACATTATACTTAAAACATTAATGACGATTTACGCACAATTGTCAGTTAGAATTTGGAAGAGTTCCATGGACATACTAGGTTGATACTAATTTGTTTTCAACAAACCATATTTTTTAGTTTTCCTGTAAAATATTGTCATAAAAAGATATAATAAATAGTAATGTAATCATTATAATAAAATATAGATCTGTACTAATGTCCGAGTAATATATGTAACAACTTCTTATAGTTTTTTTTAAATAAGTTATTACGATAAATTTAGGCAATCCTAAAAAGATCTTATTCGGAATCGGTGGTAACTGGTTAACACTTTCAGCTATTAGGTTTGAAAGTCCAGGAATTTTGCCGACATTTTTTGAATTTTTTTTTAAAAAAGTCATCATACAGTTATTGTATAATACGGTAAAATTATAAATTTAAAACAAGTAATTAACCCAATGATTGGGTCACTATTTTATACGATTTTCCTTATTGGATCCGGTTAATTGGCCACTTATTTTTAGATTTTAAATTATACACCAATATACTATGTATACACACATATATATATTATATACATAGTTTATAATTTGCTATATTTCTGCAGCGCACACAAAATTGTATCCCAAATGACCGATTATCTTATCAAAAGGTACATAATAAATTATTTAACTTTAAAGTGATATAGAACTATCAGTTTCGGTAATGGGCAATGGCTAAGATTTTAGTTTATATATAAAAAAAAAAGGATACAGTAATTACGCATTAGCTATGACTTTATGAGCCTTATTTGTGATCTTAGGTTATACCTACATACTATAAGATTCACGTTTAGTATTTTATGTGCTATGTAATGATTAAAATAACAATTTTTTATGATTACAATGAAAGTTAAAATACTTGAAAATAAAATAATTGATTTTTATTCTTAAATTATAAATTTTCTTTTACACCCAAGATTCAATATATCTATGTAGTTCAATATTATTGTTTGTTGACAATGTGCTAAAAAAAAATATACAGTTTTATTCTGTAATTAATAAATGCTTTATATCTATTGCCTATTTGTATATTTTATGTGAAACATTATTGTGTCCCAATTTCCGAGTTCCCTTTAAAATATATAATTAATATGTGACTATGTACCCGGGTAATAAAATGGTAACAAATATTATGTATAAAAAAGATAGGTAAAATATGGCTCAATTGCTGATCGCCCTTAATTATTAGTAATAATTAATTATTATAGGTTATTATTATTTACCAACAATTTTTATGTATTATAATTATTTAATAGGTATTAGCTACGTATACATTTATTAGCCTTTAAACTTCTTCAACCTTCTCCCTTGTGTGCGACTTTGTAGTATTAATCATTAGCGGTTGAAACGATGTCTTTTTCTCTAATAATAGATAGGTTATTTAATATTCATTATTTTACTTAAATTCATATCGTTTAGTTTTAGCGATTATCTAAAGAGTAAAAGAAACGTAGTACTTACAATAATATTGCGTTTTTGTGAAACAAAACAATATTGATCGTTGCGATTTAACTGAAAATACGACCTGTTTAGGTAGATAGGTACTGTAATAGCTAGGTAATGTAAAAAAACGTTTTAAATAATATCAACCGTTCTTCGTTATAATAACAGTATTACCTTTACCTATACTTCCATTATAAATATAGAATGATTTGTCATGCATTCATAAGTCGATGAGATGAACGATAGTGTAACCTATAGCCACTATTGTTATAATATACCTATGCGTAGGTACCTATAACCTCCATTAAAATATCAATTAGAATTAAAGTGATTCAATACAAATTATTATTTGTTAGACAGAAAAGTATACATGGGTACCTCCTAATATTTCATAATTCATTGTAGAAGGCATTAGAACAATTATTACTCAACGCTGGAGATTAAAATAATTAAATAAATAACAATATGACGTATAGGTTTAAGAAGTATATATTATTAATAGGTACCTGTCCTACCTACATTATCTGTGAGCGGTTATATTTAGGAAATAATATTATATCATATTCAACTTACACAATTATTGACAATACGTCAACACGTGTACCTACCTACCTACAAATAAGTCGAACATCAGACCTCGTAAAAAATTTTACTTAAGCAATTGAACAATAGTCAATAAGTAAATACATTAGCACATTTACACATCATACGCTATAATCGTACACAAATCAGTAAATCACCAATTCACAATAATGAACATATAAAATAAGGTACATCATGCTCGGTAATAGGGAATAAATCAATTTTCCCATATTTTGATTATTAATTACTTATTAGCAGGGTTCGGATTTTATAGCATTTGCTACTTATTATAGGATAGAGATAAAAATAGCAGAGTGGGCTATAAATTTGTTTTATGCACCAGGGACTCTAAATATGAAATTTTATTTTGCTATTTTTTGCATATTTGAAGAATTTTAGAATTTTAGTGCTATTTTTAAGTGCCATTTATTATTGTGAAAATTTGAGCACTATTCGCCGTGTTATTGAAAAGCTCGATGAAAATGATGCAGTGAGTATAAAAAAAACTAAAAAATACATAATTAAACCCGGTCTTGAGAGCAACCTAACGTATATAAAATCAAACTTCACAATTCTCGTAGAAGGAATAAATAAACTACAAACAAAAGGCCTTTCTTTAATAACGGTGTTAAAAATAATTGAGGATATCGAAGAATCGTTGAAATCATTACGGGGTGAAGCAGGTACAATTGTAAAAAATAAATTTAAAACTGTATTTGAAAATAATAATGGCTTATCAACATTAAAACGCATTTCTAAAATATTGTCGGGTGAAGACGAAAATAGCAAATTAGACGGAGATCTTGAAGAATTGACTGGTGACGATATAGTATTTTTTAAGTATTTACCTATTACATCGGTTGATGTTGAACGTTCCTTTTCGACCTACAAGTCATTGTTGACTGATAACCGCCGGAACTTCAAATTTGAAAATTTGGCAAAACACTTAATCATACAGTGTAACTCAGGTAATTTTGAATAGTTGCGTACAAACGATGTCATAATTTAAGGTATTAAGACATCAAGTTAATCGACATACAAATTTTTTTAAACTGTAAACGGAGATTTTAGTTTTTTTATTTGTTGCTATTTTTGATGTTTTTAGGGCATATTTTACGGTTTTTTTGGTCACATAGCGCATATTTTAGGATTTTTGGTGCTATAAAATCCGAACCCTGCTTATTAGTTATTCTTATTACTCTATCTTTTAGAAAATAAGATGTTTTAAATAGATTTTATAATCAAAATATTAGATTTTTTATCTTCAGTTATGCCTGAAAAATTAAAAATCCATTCTAAATTTAAAATTAATTTATTACATTTATGGTCAAATGTCAATACGCTACGTAGGAATTCAATGTTTTTTTTATTTTATAAAATTAGTTTTTACACACTATTTTGCGCAACATCCTATTAAACTATAGGATTATATAGTAGATATTGTAGTAGAGTAGTTGTTTAAATTGTTATGTAGCTATTCTTTTTAATATTTGTTTTACTAACAGAATGTTCACCTAGTCAATAATTGGTACTTATACATTTTCACGTTTCTTGTCATGTTTTAATTTTATAATATACCCACCAATAATATGTTAGTTAATACTTTAATTTTAGGATTAATAAATTGATGAGATTTCAAAAACAAGCATTTATACATGCCTTATAAATATTAGAGTTAAAAAATTGTGTAACTTTTAATAATAAATCTAACCAAATTAATTAATTAGAAAAAAATAAAAATTTACATAAATATAAAACAATAATTTATTGTTTTAATATTTTATAATTTAAAAATATACATTGAATGGTCAATTATAATTTAAATTAAAATATGTTTATGTTTAATTTCTAAAACACCAAACTTATATGAAAAACAAAGATTGATCACAGAGTTTAAAAAAGACATAATTAAAAGCAATAAAATGAAAGTAAAACATATATATTTATTGTAAGATTGAATAAAAGAAAAACTAATAAGAGTGATCAATGATCAAAAATGATTTGTATGCACAATAATTTAATTGAACTTTCTTTAAGCGTTTGTATATACTATATATGATTCATTTATAGGTAAAACAAAATATAATAATTAATAACACTTGATTATATTATTAATAGTAATATGCGAAATGTGAATAAATTTTTATTACGAGCCTCTTTGTTAATTAATTTTATGATGTAGTCACCTTTAAACACATAAACATAAAAATATATATACTTATTCATATAGCCGAGGATTGTTATATAACTAGTGAAAATTAAAAAGTTAAATAAATTTGTACGTACTAGTACATTATAATAAAATTTTTATAAGTATTTTCAGATCCAATAGTATTATTTTAAAGGTTTAAGTTGTCAGGAGTAATTAACAATCTGGATTTAAATTATACTTTATAGTTCATTAAAAAAATAAGAAAAATAGAATTACATTTGTTAAAAAACGATAAATATACTTTTTTCTTTTTTCTTTAATAAAATTTGTCCAAAATGGTATAATTTTCGTTTTACATTAAATATCACACATTAATTTGGTGCATCGGTTGGCATTAAAAATATTTTTAAAAAATCCCTTATAACATATTCATAAGTATACAAATTTACATATATTGTAATTAAACTAATTTTGTATTTCGTCCAAATATTGCTTAAGTTATCACGTTAGTTCACCATAGTCTGTCCAACCATGACTAGGAGCTCCTAGACGTAGAACTCCCACTGTTCGGTCCTTAGATGCTGTAATAAGGTCTGATTATTATTTAAATTAAGAAAAAATATCATACAATATTAACTAATATTTGGAAAATTAATTAAAATTTATGGAAATGTCAAAAAATATATGATAATTCTTAAACTAATTATTTTGATATATTAATTAAATAAGAATATAAAGTTATTTTAAATATATATTTCAGATACATTTCAAAGACCTAGCAAAGAAAAATATTCAAGGATGTATTGGTAAATAATGTTTTGAGTATACACCATATTTTTTAAAATATAGGTATCTTAAAAAATGTTTTCTTACTTTGATCGACACTTGGTCAATATCTATACCAATAATTTTTCTCACTCCACTCCAAAATGTATATAAATAAAACTATAAAACATATTTACTGTTGTAGAATACAAATAGTACTATCAATAATAGCAGCAAAAATTATATTATACTCAATTATACTAAGGTCTTAGATTATAACAGTATACTATATATGATACGACCTGATAAGTAATATTCAATCGTATATTAATTTTAATTTAATACAATAGAATTAAAAAACCAATTTTAAATTTTCAAAAATAATTAATAAAACAATATACCCTTTTCCATTTGTCACCATTTACTAACTATATACCTTTAAAATGAATATTTTCATGTATACGCATTTCTTTATAAATATTGTTATGAGTATACACTGTATACTACCGTATATGCTCCAATACACCCTTAAATATATTAGGCTAAGATTGTAAAGAAAAAGAAATTTGTTAAAGTCTGAATAGTATTTCTGAAAAATTTAAGACTATACATTATTTAATTATTGTAATACAGTATGTAAATTAAATAATAATAAAAATAGAATTTAATAAAATATGATTATTACTATCAAAAGGACAAATACATTAAAATAAAAAATTTTTTGTTTCAAATCATTCATTTTAAATTATTCTTAATACCTGAACATTATATTATAGTTGCTCATAATACTTTTAAACCAGTTTAGAATAAATATAGTAGATAATGGAAATTATAATAAATCTAATATGACATTATGTGATGTAAAAAAAATTATGGATTAAACTAAACCTTCTTTGTTACATTATGAATGTAACTAATATGAAAAAAATATTGTCATCGCTTGTCTTAAGCACTTATTTACCAACTTTTTATTAAAATATTATTTAAATTATCTAGTAAAAATGAATTCATTTTATTAAACATTTAAAATATTAAAAGGATACATTCATCATATGGGGATATATCTAGGTCTTGTATATCTCCTTTATGGGTATACACTTCTCCAAGGTATTCATGTCTATCTGGATACCTTCGATATTTTCTAACAACGCCACCTTCACATACAGAATATAGAAAACTACCATTTGATGTGTATCTGACTTTCCAAATTGGTTTATCACGATTTTCACAGAAGCTCTCTTGAATACCCAAATTAGGGACATATGATGTAATTTTATCGCCCCCACTCATAATAACACCTAAAAAAATACAATAAGTAAGTTAATTTATTTAAAATCATACAAATAAAGCTTTATTATGATACATATTATTTTAAGAAAAATAAAATTGTTAATTAAACAATAATTAGCATACTATAAAATCCGTTTGACAAAAACCCTTGATACGGTTCTGGTGTTGGACAAACCGTGTTCAGATGACGACCTGAATAAAATGTGTGTAATATTCGGCCATCCATTGTACACACTTTACAACAACCATCTGAACCTGCAGTGACAAGTGTACTGAGAAGTCCGCTACTAGTTGCCCAAGGCCATGATGATTCTAGAAAAACTATATCACGAATAGTACTAGAATGCAGCTGAAAAAGATGAAAATTATAATATGTAATTATTACAATGTAAAAGTTACTTATAAGCTCTATTTT
Source organism: Rhopalosiphum nymphaeae (assembly GCA_036289425.1). Lineage (NCBI taxonomy): Eukaryota > Metazoa > Arthropoda > Insecta > Hemiptera > Aphididae > Rhopalosiphum > Rhopalosiphum nymphaeae. The sequence goes on along the minus strand of JAZAQC010000006.1, from coordinate 7,997,485 downwards.
GTTTGACTACTAACATCATACACATAATCTAGAGGTAAAGGCATTCGTAGATCTAATAACGTAAGACCTTTGCCATTTACAGCCACAGAAACCGCAATGTTGGGTGATGTAGGATCAGTAGCTAGACCAGTTCTATCCCTCCCACTTGCTGCACAATTATCATAGGCTAATAGTTGTTCTCCTCGTTCAACATCAACAACTGAAAGCCTTCTAGATGTTGTACAAGCTAAAATCTATAAAAAATATAATTTTTTTAATAATACATCTTATTTTTTAAATTTTTTATTCATATAATCTATTACACATAGGAAACTAGAAGCAATAGCCAATAAGTTAGTACAATAGATGATACAACAATAATAGCAACAGAAATTATGGATTGTAAAGACCTCCTATTAGAAGAACTATGACATGCATATTAATTTTTGAAACGTTTGCAGTATAGTTAGGCTATATCAGTTATTAAGGTATTTTGAAATATAATGAAAGCTATATAACATTATGAATCATGTTTTTAATATACTAAAATATGTGCTATAAATGTGCAATGCACATAAATCTCCAGTTCTAAGAGGCCTTTAAAACCGAAATTTTAAATTTTAAATTGTCTGTTTCAATACATTTTTTTTTGCTTTTTCATGCTACAAATATTATTTGATTTTATGATGTTGTTTTTAAATTAAATTATTTATAGGCATAATTATTAATTAGAGGATAAATAGTATGCGAATACCAAAATAATAATAATAAGTATTTTATAATGTTTATTAATAGATTAGTTTTATATGTGTATCAATGATCAATCATATCAGTATTCTGTATTTATGGAATCTTGATGAGTCACAAGCATAGAGAGTTGTTGCAATAATGGTTATATCGGTATTGTTTTTATTTTATGGTAACCCTATAGGTTATAATGTTAGCATCAAGTATAGTTAATAATTATTATTTATTTTATGAATCGCAAAAATAATAACATTTTTATTTAATTAATTTTTAATTTTTTTAAGTGGCTTTAAAACCCTTAATCTACACATGTATGTGTTTAATTTAAATATAACATTATTACAATTGATTTTAGAATACAATTTCATAATAACCATATATATTTAATAATGTGGTTAACTTCTTGTTTAATTAGTATAATGTAAGGATAATATCAGAAATAATTCCATATAAGTTGATATACTAAAAAAGTACTAATTAATTACTGTAGTAATACAATAATCAAGTAAAAATTAACAATATTCATTTAGGCCTCAGAGTTAATAATTGCAGTACTAAATATATAAAAAATAATATGATATGAATATCAAAAATTAAATTAATTGTTTTTAAATAAAGTTGGAAATTAAGAGTATGTTTAATTTATTATTATACTTGGTTTTAATGTATTTTTTATTTTAAATAATTCAAGAGATTATCAAATACAAGTTTAAAAAAATATATTCAAATAATAATTACAGTACCTAAATATAATCTAAATTTATCATCAGCTAACATCAGTCAATAACTTGTAACAATTTAAAAAATTTGTAATTCAAAAGCAGTAATATTATCTCTAAATGAATAAATTATATAAAAGCAAATATAATGTTTACTTAACATGAAATTAACTTAACACAAAATGATGAAATTAATTAATACTAAAAATAGTTATTTACTTACTTACACATCATGTTATTAAAAAAAAGAAAACAATTATAACAGTCAATATGAATAGAATTTAAATTTCTATTTTTGCAAATTTCTTGCATGATTAGTTATTAAAACATGTAATTCAATACTTTAGTGGTATTGCAACATCAGAAACATTACAAATGTGATATTACAGATAGGCAGTAATAATAGAAAAAAATCATTATTACAATTTTAATAGCCTATTTGATTATTTATTTTATATGATTAGTATTTAAAAAAATGTGCTTTCTCAGTTATTTTCTAATAGACTTATAACTATAACTTTTTTAAATATTGATTTGTGGTTACAATTTATAGATAGCTTTATTCAAACTATACTTAATGTAAAATTAAATTATAAACAAGAAATTAAAATACACATAATTAACATTTAGATTTTAAACTATATTTACCCTGGAACCATCAGATGTGAACCTAACTGCGTTTACATTTTTTGCAACAGCCATTGTGGTAATAGAATATGACATAAGTAATTCCATACGCAACGAGGAATAGAGATTGACCTTACCATCGTAAGCACCAGAGCAGAATAAGTAACGGTCCTAGAAAAATACATTAAATTAAAGTTAAGTAAAAATATACTTTAAAGTGCAAATATTAACATACTCGAGGACTAAACGCTACTCCTCGGACACTATTGCTATGGTGTTTTAAAAACCTGGGTTTGCCCTCCTTTTGCATTGCAACTTTTGTCACAAAATTTGAAGTTCAATCTGTACTGTACTACTGTAAAAACAATAAAACAACATTAATGACAATTAAATAAAAACATGTTAACACTAACTTACTTCATCAACGATCCCTATTGTAGTATTGTTTGATCAAGCACACAAAATTTAACACTACGTATCGTAAGTGTTTACTGAATTCCCCAGTAATATGTCAGTCATACTGTTGTGATCCATTATACGACGGTAATTGATGCTTGAAATGTTGATATTTGAGTTTGAAGTCGACGAACGTGAGTACATCGTCGTTTGTGTCCTGCATCCGACTAAATGTTTTTTATTTTTTTTTTATAGGTACCTATTTAATTATTATTTTTCGGTCACAAAAACAGTAATCTAGCTGTGGTTTGTCGAAACTGGATAGCACTAGGTAGAATCAGTCGGGTAAACGTTTACATAATACTATAGTTGGTTGCGGACACAGAGAACTTTCAAGACTTTGGATCAGGGTAAATGATGAATGATGATGAACTTCATGAAAATGTGAAATGCACCATTATCTATGACCGACCATATTACTTAATTTGATACTACGTTCTACGCTGTGGCGGGGCCGAGGGGATTTGTGGTAGTGGAGTGGAAAGCGATACGCACGGCGGCTTTCGCGCACCACATTTCGACACCTCCTAAAAACAACTATTAGTGACGTGTGGATTGATAATGGACGTGGTGATGCTGATAATACTTGAGATAATAACGGAGATTTGCGCGCTCATTTTCAAAAACATATCGGTAATAATACAATAATAAATTACACCAACACCATATTTCAGAAAGCAATAGGTAATATAAACAGTGGTGTAGTTACGGGGGGAGGGTGTAAGGGGTTTCCATTCCACCACCAAAAAACAAAATTAATATTTTATATGGGTTATAATTTTAAATAATAGGTAAATAATACTAGTACAAATTAACATGTATATAATTATTACTAATTATAATAATATAGATAAAGAAATTATCCGAGTGTTTACACTTCTATTTTAAGAAAACAAATTATAATAACAGGTTAATAAAAACCTACCATCAGAAAAAATTCGTATCTACGTCGCTAAATATCAATAAGTAATATATTTTAATGTTAGTTATTCCTGATTATTAGGAAACAATATACAAACAGATAGTATGGAAATTAATTTCCCACCATTGTAATTAATAATTACACATTACGCCATTCAAAAATCCATTAAATACAGCAATTTATTTACACAATGTGACCAGATGCAAAATAAACACTAAATCCAATGATCTTTGGGATTTTATCTAAGAATGATGAGTTGAAATCCTTATTATAATAATATACATAAAAGTATGTATATAATTCAAAATAAACTATTGAATATAAATTTTAATTCACATAAAAAACATAATACGATATCATTCTACATTCAAGTTTCAGAGTCCAAAAACAAATTCCTCACCCCGAAAACGTGCGTATCATTTTTTGTTATTGGTGTACTTAGGTATTAAATTTTTAGATTTTTGTGATTTATTTGACATAAAAACGTAGACCGACGGTCGCTCGTGCACGCTAGCACGTTTTCGGAAGCTTCATGTATGATCTACATACTTAAAATACTTAAATCTAGTTTTTTAATGCGAAATCGTCAAAAAGTAACGAATGCCGTGAAAAAATAACGAAAGCCGATAAAATAAAAATAAATATTAAAAATTTCGCAATTTTTTGATCGTAAACGGTTCGGTATCGTCAATGACAAAGCGTGTAAAGTTTCAGAGCCCAAAACCAAATTCCTCACCCCGAAACCATGCATACGAGTATTTTTTCAAAAAAACGGTATTTGGTGTACTTAGGTATTAAGTATTTGGATTTTTGTGACTTTTTTGACATAAAAACGTAGACCGACGGTCGCTCGTGCACGCTAGCACGTTTTATGTATGATCTACATACTTAAAATACGTAAATCAATTTTTTTAATGCGAAATCGTCAAAAAGATTAAATTTGACTCACTGAGTTTGTACATCAACAACCTACAACCGTGTACTATGGTCTGTGCAATTCCAACATTTAATTTTCATTTCTTCAACTTTTTACTCTTATAACTTATCAGCGGGTACTCGTGATTTGAACGCCCCAGAATTATAAAGCCAATTCGGCCTGGCTAAGACTTATATAAAAATAATATCTTACCATCACACATACTCGTAATGATTATTCTATAGTGTTCGCGTTTAACTGCTATGTAACATTGATGTAGATTCATAAAACTATTTCTGGTCTGTGTTCTGGAGAATAGAAACCGTTGTTAATTTAAAATTGCATTCATTGTTGATGTGTGTATCCATGAAACCAAAACGTTATAATAACTTATAGCAAGGATAAAAAAAAACAAATTATACGTCTTGAATAAAAAGAAACAAAGGAACTTCAAAAGAGTTGTGGAAACCTTTGGAAATTACAAATAAAAACAGTAATGGAAGAAACATATGTATTATTTATGAAAATAAAAATTGAAAATTTATTTTGAACAGGTAAAAAACTATAAGAAATAAACAGTTTATATAAATAGTTTATTAGTTTCTTATATTTATTAAAAAAAAACTAATAACAAACATTATTTAGCTAGCATAATATTATTTAATTATTATTTATTATAAATTATAAATAAATATAGTTCACGTTTTAAATATTATGTCTGTAGCCAACATACGATAAAAAAAAATAATACTAACTACTAAACCACTATAAATATTAAATAGGTATATAACCAGAGGCGTAGAAACGATATTGCGAAATGTGCCTATAAAAGTAGTATTTTTATCCCATCATCAAAACGAAATTGTTTCATTATACATGAATTTTTAAATGTTTTTTTTATTTATACACATTAGTACATAATGTGTGAATTTAATACTGGAATTATGAAAATGCCAAACTGTTCTATAAGTGTTTCATTAATTATTGTTATTATCGCGTACATTACGTACATTTGTCAATTTTTTTAATTCATAAAAAGCGCCTTTTTTCAAAATCCCCAAGGGCGCTAAAAAGTCATCTTCCGTTATTGCCAACATGTTTTTCAAGTCTAACAAATTCTCTACTCTCTTAAAATGACACAAAATCAGTTTTTTTTAACCGTCAACTGGTGTCTATGGTAACGAATGGTTCCATAAATAATTGATATTGTATAGTAACTATCTATAGTTAATAACTATACCTGTATTTAAAGTTAATATGATCAAATAAATATAAATATAATAATAATACATTATGACGTGTATCGCATTACTCGGCTTGTCCGGCGCATTGTACAGACAATTCAATTACATTTATGCGCAGAGCAACACGTTAATGATAATATATCATAATGTCTAATCGAAATTTTATTCTATCTTCAAAACGACATTTTTTTTATTGTACATTTTTAAATGTGTATGAATTTATTTATTCATATACACTACGTGTTATAACGTACAAATGAGTGATAAATCTAGGAATCCGGATATCAGTAGCTCTGGACCCACGAAAACGTTCAACGACGCAGGACATAGACTGATATTTACACTATGAACCAAAACTAAACAACTATAAACTAAATTATTAAATATGGTTATGATGACACCATTTTAAGAATAAATAAATCATGTATTCGTCGGAAGTGTTTGAAAGTAACTTGTACAGGTAAAGTTATTGCAAACCCGGTTTATGGACCGGATGAGAAAAGTTATAATAAACCATATCATTTTATAATATAACATTAGAATATTAAATTATTAAATTAATATACATAGGTATACTTGTGTAAAATGTAATAGGTATATGTTACAATTGTTGTATGTCTATAATATAATGTATATTATAGTTCATAATATAGACTAATATAAATCAGTTGGTGTTGATCGAGTGATGAGTATATATTGGTGCACTTAAAAGTCAAAAACATGTATCGTTTTGGTGCGTACAATTCATAACCGCCCGACGATGGACCATTCGTATTGGTGTTCGTGTTGCTTTCCCATCACCAATATACCGATTGTTTGTTCGTCGGCCGAATTTTTTTTATTGACGACACATCAGTTATGTTGTATATGCACTTTTTCCGGACAACGCCTCACGCCTAAATCACACGTCCTCAGAATGCAAACGCGGACAGGTCATCTTGTAAATTTGCCGTATTAGATACATCCGTTATGCATATTATTATTAGTATGAAAGTGCTTCGTTACAACCGTGACGTAATATTATATATATATATAATATTCTTGTCAATCAGTGGCCGATATATTAATATGTTTGTAACTCGTCTTGGTGATCGGTGCAGGCAATCGACATTCGACGGTTTATTTGTTTTCAGTGGTTGCGACCTACGGCCTTTAATTCGTTTTTAAGCTATCGAGCGCGGGCGGATGCAATCGGTCGTTGTAAGCCGTAGTGTTCACGATGCCCGCGAGTGATGAGTGAACCGTCACGTGCCGACAGTGGACAATACAACATCTCACGGATGTAGTCTGATATAAGTCCACACTGCTACCGCCGCTTGTATGATGTCGAAACCTATTCGAATAGGCATTTTGGTATTCTGCACCTGAACAATGAACAATGTTGATTATCATTATTAACATTTTTATTTTTCAAAAACATTCAACAATACATAATTGAGTGGAATTAGTATAATGTGAATAAATCCTAAAATTACTATAATTAATAGTATATATGTATATTGTCAGTAAGGAACAATTTTAAATGTTCCAAAATACAAGTATTCCTTAAAAAATACGATTTAATGCACTCATAACTCATAAACGAACTTTTTTTTTAATGCACTAAAAAAATGCTCTTATAGAGCTATTCCGGGTACGCTTCCTTCTTAAAAATACGTATATTTAATTTTTTAGTTGAAAAACAGCTATAGTGACCGGAGGCCATAATTTAAAAAATACATCGATTATTTTGTGTTTTTTTGTGCTTCAACTATTTCGGATAACCACCATGCCGCCAAAGTCTTTGGGTTGCCTAATAAAGTGCGTAGTGGACTTATACCGACATAAGTAGCTTACATATTGCAGTGGTGTCATTTGAACAGCGCAAGATAATCATTTGCAGCCTATTTAAAATCCAATTTTTTAGTAATTTGGCCCACTTCATAAATTGATTAGCCTGAAAAATTGATAGTAGTTTGCGCTTAAAGTGGCTTGCTTTATACGCCATGCGTATTAAAAATAAATTTAAATGACGCCATTGACTTATTGCAGCATTTTCTCCGTGTGTGTTGCAGTCGTCCTATTCGACGATAACACACAAGGTCGACTTACGAAGGATCTGTATATATGTGATGGCAATGCAAATTACATACCAAGACAAATGGTGGATTGTTGAGCGGCTACATATTTTACGCACCAAAATGGTATATCATTTTAAATGTACCAATACACTGATCACTCAATCAACACTAATTTTTAATCATATATACTATCATTTATTTTTTTTAAATGCATATAAAACTTTAAAACGATTATAATTTTCTAACAAAAAAGAACATTATAAGACCTATAAGATCTAACATTTTTTTTTTCATTAGACTTTTAACTAAAAATATTCATTCAGCTATATATTATTATGGTCTCGACTATTATCCTATAGATGTATACTACACTGAGTGTCAAGTTAAATCAGCTGCAGATAGTATGTTAAAACACTTCGATTAAACATTATAATATATTATATCATTACTGTGTTGCTCTTAGGAATGGGCATGAAATCCGAATACCCGGATATCCAAATCCTTTTTTGAACTTGACTTAATTTTAACGAATTTTTTTTCGTCGGACTTTTAAGTATAATACCCCAAATCCGGATTTGAATCAAATTATTATCTGGATTTATGGATTTGCTTTTTATGTGACTTACAATTATTTATGATGTATGGTAAAATAAATAAGTATGGTTCACCTATGTTCAGGAATATGTTATAGAATTAAATTTATTAAAATATAAAAAAGAGTCATTGATCAGCAAAATTGAATTGAATAATCCGAATTATTCAGATAATTTTCATAATCAGGGTTTCCTAAATTCGGATTTTTGAAATCCGGATATGCCCACCACTAGTTGCTCTACGCAGTGGCGTACTAACGGGATGGTTGGGGATCAACCCTCCCCTTCGAAATTTTTAGAATTTATTAATTTATTTATCATAAGAAAATTAAAATGTATGATACTTATAATTAATTGTATTGTACTTAGGTATAACAAATTTTCTATCATAATAAAATAAACAGCGTACATTTTAAAATATCTTTTTTAACACTTCTCCCCCCCCCCCCCAGAAAAAAAAATTAGGTCTAAGTACGCCACTGGCTCTACGCATAAATGTAAAATAAAATTGTCTGTATAATGGCGCCGGACAAGCCAAGTAATGCGATACATATCATGTATAGTATTATTTATTATTATATTTATATTATTTGATCATTTTAGCTTTAAATACAGGCATTATAGCTATAGATAGTTACTATCATCGATTATAAATACTCGTCAATATATTGGTTTTAAACCAATGCCACTTTTTTATTTATAAATGTTTATCTACTATGTTTATATAATAATTAATTTAATATTTATTTCTAGATTATACGCTTGATACTTATACAAAGTGAATCTTTTATTATATTCATATAATACATTCATTATTTCGTCAAGTATTTACTTTGTTTAATTTTTTTTTAAAAATATTTTGTATCGTGCTTTTCTCAAATCATTTTTTAGACGACTGCCCCCAACTCACGGGTGGTACGATTCCCTTATCAAATGTTCGAGTTCATTGCCAACTTCATACATGTTCTGGTAACACTGGACTTTACCATTTCATGGTTATCTAATATCAATGTAAAATTCAAAATCGGAAATCCGGAAAAATATCATTGTTATTAAACTTACTCATGTGGCATTCATGCATTATATAAAAATACAAATCTGACATCTGTAACTATTTACAACTGTTTAGTCCTGAGTGGTGTGTAGCATAATTTTAGTCACTTTCTATTGAAAATGTAAGTATGTTAGTGGTTTTCTAGTGTACGAACTACGTCGAATTTTTGACCACGCTGTTTATCGCCGATTAAAACAATTTTTAACTACGATTGATAACGCGTTTATCCTTGTAGATGACTGGACCGCAGAAGAAGAAAAAACACCATGTAGGTGATACATTCTACAAACGGAAATACAAGACCAAACATAGAGCCAGAGACATTGACGAGGTAATTGAGCATTTTTACGGTTAACTGTTTTGGCGTTGAGCGGGTTGACTACTCGGATGTTTGTGTCCAGTGCTAGCGCGCACGCGCTTGCAAGAAAAAATATCTAAACACGGGTTTATCTATGTTTTTTTATTAACTATCAAAAAAGCGATCTGAAAATATTTAAAAGTCGATATTGTTTAGCTATAATATTATAATATATCAACCAAATTTGATTGTGTGAAAATGACGATCACAATGTAGATGGCCCGTACTAAGTAAATGACACTACGTTTGTACAGATAATCTATTCATACACAATAAGTTTATTTTATAAATAAATGATAACCAGGTAAAAATGTTTTTATAATATGTTAAACTGCACAATGCAGAAATCCATATAACATTTCTGCATTAATACCTATTATTTTCACATTTTCCACTCAAGGTAATTTGTACAGCATGATGAGATATTATTTTACTTTAACATTGATACTATACAAGTTCTTGTTGGTATAAAAATGTTTTAATGATTAATACCAGTCTTATTTCATCCCTTCTTCAAAATTTAAATTTTTTAAATGTTGATTGTATGCATATTTGTTAGTGAGAATAAATTTTTTATTTTTTTTATTTTACATTTTTAATTATTATTTAAATGTGTTATCAATTTATTATTGTACTGTTGATAATATGATAAATAATTACTTACTTGAGCTTTTGCAATATAAATGTAAAAAATCAAATTTTGATTTTTTGACATAATAAAAATTGCACTAAAATACCAAATTTATAGTTTTTAGTTTAATTATAACTATTTAAATATAGCAATATAATATAATGAAATCATTAAATAGTTAAGCAACTTATATATATTAAAATATGTTATCTTGTCTTGTGTGATAAATAAAATACTAAAACTTCAAATTATTTTAATAATAAAGTATGATTTTTAATTTTAATGTACCTATAGTCATCTCCCATAAGTGAGTTAACCAAACTAATAATCATATTGTATCCTAGGTTGATAATGACTTAAAGAAAGAAAATGCAGACCGTTTGTTGAAACAAGCTCTTGATTTTGATAAACCCGGTGAAGGACAACACTACTGTATACATTGCGCGTAAGTACCATGTCCTATACAGATAAATCATACAGAGTCTTAGACCTTAGTTATTATAAAACTAATTTCAATTCAATATTTCAGACGTTATTTTTTAAGTGATCAAGTCTTACAAGATCATTTCCGTACAAAATTGCACAAGAAACGAATAAAAGAACTTAGACTTGAGCCGTATACAATTGAAGAGGCCGAAAGAGCGGCTGGTTTTGGCAGTTACATAGCTCCAAAAGAAAGGGTCATTGTTACACAACCAATTAATGTTGAAGAATATAAAGAACCTGAACAAGTTGCTGATATTTGTTCATTAAATATAGATTTACAATGATTAAAAAATTGTTTTCTATTAATTCCCTTTTAAAGGTAACTAAAAAATATAGTACATCAAAACTGTATATACCATATAATCAGACATCCGATACATATGTCGTCGTTGAACCATATTTGGATCTGGAGAATCATTTAAAAAATATAAATATTTTAAAAGATAATATTACTTTAAGGGGTTTAAATATCAATTTAGATAAAATATGTGATGAATGGTCAAATTTTACAAATGTGCGAGACGAAATTGTCTGTTTAAATGTCGAAAAACAAAAAATTGCCGAACAATTTAAAAAAATTAAAAAGGACAATAATAATGAAATTCAGATGCTTAAAGAAAGTAGAACAAAAGTAATGACAAGATTAAAATTATTGAGAGATGATATTTCGACATTAGAAAAGGAAGTGGTTATTCCTAGTCTTAGCATACCAAACAGCTTACATCCTGAGTGCCCTTTATCTGAAAGTAAAATTTTATTTCAACATTCGGGAAAAATTAAAATTGATAATAAAGACTGTATAAATCATTTAAAAATTGGCTCAACCTTGGAATGTTTGGATTATATAAATCCTGTAATTGTATACATTAAGAACGAAGCATCTCTCTGTGAACAAGCAATAATGGCTTATTTTAATGAGTCTTTAGAAAAGTCTGATTTTATACCTTTTTGTAATTCAGACCTTATTAGAAGTGTAATTATTGAAGGATGTGGTGCTGATATTGACAATGCAGATCAAACGTTTATTTTAAGTGAGAAAAATCTGCACTTGATGGGTGGTGCAAGTCTTCAATCTTTCTGCGCATTTCTTACCAAAACGTGTGTTGGAGGAAACAAACTGCCTCTTAAGCTATATTCAACTGGTCGATCATACAAACCTTTTATTAAAAACATTGGACTTTTCTCTGCCGTGCAAACAAATGCTGTTGAAGTTTTTATTGGTTCAACTGATGAATGTAAATCCAAAGACCAATTTGACAAAATGTTGACCATTTACAAACAACTATATGAAAATATTGGTTTAGACTATCGCGTAGTTTACTCTCCAGTTTCCAAATTAGAAAACTGGGAGAGTTTAAGAGCTCAAGTGGAATTGTACTCTGTTAGCTGTAGAACATACATTACTGTTGCTTCATTGTCTTTATCTGGAGACTTTATTAGTAAGCGCTTGAGAATTTATTGGTCTGGCAAAGACAAAAACAATTTTTTACACATTGTTAACGGAAAAATGGTAGACACTAATGTACTATTAGGATGTTTGTTAGAACAAAATGTAAATGAATTCACCGTACCAGACTGTATGAAAAATTATATGATTGTTTAAAATATTTATATAATTTGCTTTGTATCTTTCACATGAATAAATTACTATTTATGTACTGCCTTTATATCCCAATTTTCTAATTTCAAAAGTAGATCATAATATAGATATTAAATATACAATATTGTATATCTAAAACTTTTTATAGCATTTTCACAACAAATTATGCTTATCCTCTTATTTAAGAATAGCGACAAGTAATATCACAAATTTTAAAATATACATACTACATGTATATCGTATTCTCATTTAATAATAAAATTATTCTTTCGTTTGACATCACTCAATATTTAAATGTATAAGTGAAAAAACTCACAAAACAAAACATTTGACCACCTTGGTTAGAAAATGTAGATTAGACTAATTATAAGTATACTGCTTTTAAACACATTGAATGTGGTTATTTTACAATATGCTACCCGTGGTGGTATGCAGAGCTAATTTGTACACTTATATTTGAATTAAGTTTAGTATATCTCAATAGGGTTTCTATCCAAAAACTTTCAAGGTTTTAATATCAAAATTCCTCTATTTTAACCAAAATGTATAATTTAAAAACAAATAATTATACAGTGGCACGTAATAATTTAACTTAACATATAATATAATGAGCTGAGATAATTAAAAAATTTAGTGACTACTGACCCAATTGAAACCTTATTAATTATTTTAAGTAGGAAACAACAAAACATTTAAACACAAACAAATATTGGGACATACTTTTTTCTTTTTTCTTTAATAATGGTTATCAAATAAACTATTATATTCCTCTAATAAATTTAAATTTATAATATAAAAAATATTCTTAAATAAATTTGTATTGATCTAATCAAAAAATGTCAGAACAAATTATTCACAAATATTAACTAACGCAATATTGTGTTTATGAATGCAAATAAAGAAAAAAAAATGTTTCTATATTATTAAATAAGTATAATGAAAAAATTAACTAAAACGGTTTTATTAAAAATGTTTTGGAATAAGGGAAGTGAGAATAACACTCCAACAATGACTCATAAGGACTGAGGGTCTTTTAAATTAGCGAAACCGCTCTTAAGTGTTTCTCTGAGTTTGAGACGTTTCTCATTCACTAACATTGCACAGACTTTGTACATCTCCACTTCTTCTGACGGTATTATTGTATCATCTACAACAATAGCATCTTTCTCCTAAAAAAATAATAATAATAATAATCATTATTAGGCAAGTCAACATGAATTTAATTTATTTTTTACTTACCAGTTCATCTATTAACAACTGTTGAAGTGGCAATGACTTGCAGGATAATGTCCCCATGTTAGAATAACATTTTATTTTTAATGAAGGTAAATCTCCTATAAAAAAAATTAACACCATAATTAATTAAAAAAAAATATAATAGAATCTTAATGAATTGAAATCCAAAAGGACAAACAAAAATATAAATTTAATAGTAAGTTGCAAAAATGTATTTTCTTGACTTATTAATATTAAATTAAATTATAATAGACTACTTTAATTAGTCATAATTTACTCAATAGAGCAAGAATATTATTCCATGAATGAATGAACCCAGTTTATATTTGTACCATCAAATAATAAATAAAACATTTTTTAAAACAATAGAGTAGTAAGAGAATTAAGATATAATTAATTCAAAAGACATTATAAAAAATAAGTTGGATGGGTTGCTATATAAAATATTGTAAAATAGTAAAAGAAATGATAGTTTGAAATTAAAAATCTCGTCTTGATTTACTAAAAAAGTACTAAAATTTAAAATGAATGTGTAAACAAATATTTTGATATCAAATTAAGTAGGTATGCACACACGGGAGGTTTGGGGATTCAACTTCTCCCACTGTTTTGATATTTAAAAAAAACTTGTATTTATGTAAAGAGCATAAGTAATATCAGTCAATGAACTTTTAGTTATAAAAGGAATAAAATGTTCAACCTTCTCCTCTCATCTGTCAAACTACACTATTGGAACGCGCCTAACAATGGAGTACTAAATATAATACAGGATAAAGCATTGCAACGGCTAATTATATAAATACATTTTTTAAATATTTGTCAAGAACAAGGAAACTTAAATTTGTCTACTTGATGAGGGTATTTAAAAACATTTATAGCAACATTTACAGTATAAAATTCACGGGGAAGACTATTGAAGTTTTTGAAAAAGATTGATTTTTTTTTTATTTAATTATAGAACTTTAGAACTTCAAAATCAGTAGTGACATCCCCCCCCCCCCAAACGTATATTAAAAAACAATTAAATAACATTTTAGTTAAATTGTAAAATAAATATAAACAAAAATTACACGGTATGTTAGAAAATACTATTGACTATATTAGTAAAAAACAAGTTTTTATAAAAAAAAAAATGTATTACTTGTTTAAGAAACTACAATTTAATTTAAATTATTTTATACTTAAAATTATCAAATAAACAATTATTGCAATATGAGAGATATAGCCATAAATTTAATTTGTGTATATTTCAAATTGTATTTCATATATTACTTAGAACTAATTATGATGGTGCAAAAATAAATTATCCAGTCATAACATATAAGCTCTATTTATTTTTAAAATATTATCACTGAATTACCTGAGTGGTTACAAAATCCTTCAGAGCACGCCACATCTGAACCATCAGGTGAGCTGGTACTATTACTATGATTGTTATTTTCAGCTGATGCATAACCATAGTCTTGTGAATGATCACATAACGATGGACACGAACTACAGCTACCAGGTAGATCATGATTAATTACACTAGACTTACAGTCACCACCTTCAGATTGATGCTCATCAGCAGAATGACGATCAGTCATATCTTCAATTTCAATATCATCATCTTCAACAATCATATTATAAGCACTTATTACTTCTTCTTCTGCTTCACTTTGTAATTGAATTGGGGGATTCTTGATTTTTTTTGTATTTTTTCTGCTGCTTTTTGTTTGTTTCTTTTTATTGCGTTTTTCTTTCTCCCCACTATTTTTTTTCTTTTTTGATTTTCTTGTCCCTTTAGAATTACAGTCAACACAGCTGCATGGTTTAATTGGAGTCGAAACACTTTTTTTTCGATCACCAGACAATTTAAGTTGCTGAAAAATTATAAATTATTCATTATTACAAACAATAGCAATTTTACCTAACTCAGTACATAATAAATAAGTAAATACATACTTTTCTCAATCTTTTATGAAGTTCACATGTACATTTATATTCTTCATAAACATAAAAACAATTTTCATCAGAATCTTCTCTTTCCTAAAAAAAAAATATATCATCATAAGTCAATAATAATAGATTAAAAATATTTAAAACTCACATTCGATTGTACACCATCATAAACATCATCTTCGTCATCAACATCATCCACAAAATCAATATCATCTTCACCAAAATCAATTTCTTCTTCATCTTCATCAACACATGAACAAACTTCTTTCTATATAAATATAAAAATAAATACATAATATAAACTAATTTAAGATAAAAAATTAATGAGTACATACTAATTACCTACTGAAATCAAAAGGTTAATTATTTTTATATTAATTGTTTCTCAACTATATTTGAGTTGAAATGTCCTAAATTTGATTACAAACGAAAAGAGTCTAAGTACTAGTTACCTCCAAATAGCAGGTAATAAATGTAAGTGGTTCTTCAACAATTAAAAATGTTTAAATATTAAAATAGATTTGTAATTTGTGATTTTTGTGCAATAATACGAGTATATTTTATATATATTTTAAATATTTTTAAACAAAGGTAGCATACATAAGGTAACCATTTTTTTTTTATTTTACCCAAAGTGGGACACTTGTAAATTTTAATAAGAGAACCTTAATATTTTTAGCATAAAATGATAATACTAAAAAATATAGTGAAAAACATTAATTTATTATAAAAAAATGATAAAACCAGATCACAGACAAATGTTATAATAGATTAAATTATTCAGCTGGATTTTATTTTTTCAGATCTACAAATTAGAAATAACAACTTCAGTTAGGTTATTTTCATACCATTTTGATCTATGGTCTATGAGGGTTTACAGTATAAAATTAATATGTATATCAGTGTACAGTATACCTAGTACCTACCTACACAGTGTTTTTGGTTGTGACTTTTTTTCAAAATGATACATTTTTAGGTTCTTAGAGACCAACGAGTCTCAAAGCTCGAAAGCGAGACTTATGGTCACATTAAGCATGGAGCATTTAGATGATAAAATAACTAAACTTTTAAATTATTTAGTAGATCCATGGATAAATAATGGAAAAATATTGGTAAAAATCATTATTCCTCATTTATGGAAGAAAAGAGTTCTAGCATTCAGAGCCAAAAGAATGCACGTGAATTTTTCCATAACAATTATAATAATTATTTTAAATCTCGACCTAACATTATTTTTTTTTAATTTATTTAATTACTACATATAACATTATTACAAATTAAAAACAAATCAATTTCATTGATATATGAATGAAAATAAAATAAATTTTGAGTAAATATAAATACTGGCTCATATTAACTTAAGAAATCTTATAAAAAATAATTTTAATAATAATAGTAAGCTAAATAAGATGCTGATGCTATAATTTTTTCAATTTTAATTATATTATATTTAAAAATATTAAATAATATTGTGTAATACTTGTAAAACCAAGACTAATGCTTTTTTAATTCTATATATTTCTAAATACCTAAAAAAATGTATTCAACAATTATTTATTCCAGATATTGGTATGAAGTTCTCTTAATCTTAAAATAAAATCTGTATGTTCAATACAATTATAAATAAATATTTAAGATGAATAGAAAAATCATTTTCAGTATTATATAAAAATATGTTTATTTTTTTATTTTTTGTTATATTCAATGCATTCAATATTTTAATATCACTTATATTAGGTATATCATATTAAATAAATGTTACGAACATTTAATTTTTATAATTATAACAGTATAAAATGGGTACTTACATCACAACAGGGCGATGATATTCTTGATACCAACATTATTGGTATGATTTCTTTTTTTTGGGATCTTTTTTGTTTCCTAAGCCGTTTTCTTTTTTGTGTTTTTTTCTCTTTTTTTGAAAATTCATTGTAAAACTGATCTAATTTGGTAAATCCTTGTTTTACTTCAATAGCAGTCTAAAAAATAGTACATTTTATTATGAAATCTATTTTACAGTATCGAGGAAAAAATTTAAATAATTATTATGTACTTCAAATCTTCTGGCAAGACCATCAATGGCTGCTGCTGCTAGAACTTGACAAGTATATTGTTCTTCTCTAATTCTTAATTGTATTCTGTGTAATCTTTCATATACACAAATACCCAGACATGTTAAAACCTCTTCTTGAGCAATCTCGATAGTTTTAGCATGTCGTTCCCTACGACTAATGTTACTTCATAAATATTTTGACAAATATTTTACTAGAATACAACTTACTTTCCCATTAATTCTGGTTCAGCACGGCTGATCAATGCACCAATATAATTAATATCAGTGTCCAAATGGACGTGTTTATCTCCAACACATCTTTTAATACCGGCATAAAGTTCTTCTATATAACCTTTTTCTTTGGACGGATCTTCTTCTTCAATAAGTAATGCATATGCTTTCATCACTTTTGTACGACAGTCACCACAAAATCTAATTGGCAATATTTTAAATAAAAGTGAATAAATATATATATTTATGATGTATAAAAGTTTGATAAGCTAATATCAATATTGAAATTGATATATTTAACATAAATTTTATTCGATTATTATTTAAAGGATGATCATTTATATTTCTGAAAACAACAAGTTTATATTAATTATATTCATAAAAAATTATGTTAACTACATACAAAAATAAACTAATTAGTTTTTCTCATAATTAAAAAAAACAAAAATAAGGTTTATTGTATTTCATTTTCTAACACATAATGCAGAAAATGATATATTTTTATAATAAAACTAAAGGTTATTGAAATATTTTCTAAATTATTTTTAAACAATAAACAGATATTTAATCATATAATTAATAAAATAAAAAAGTTTATGAGATGCCATTGAAAACAATGCTATCTTGAATTTTGTTATTGAATATTTTAGTTATGTAACATGCACGAGATATCATAGGCACTAGTGTGTATTCTAATTAGAGAAAAACTATAGATAATTTAGAAATCTTTATCAAATAGGAGAATATATAAAAATATATTTGAAGTATGAAGAATATTAATGATTTTATGCTAAATATACCAACAATTTAAATGTTTAATTTTACCTACTCAAATATAACATAAATATAATATTTGGAACATTTTAAATGACTGAAAAAAACTGCCATAAAAATGAATATTTAGCTATATAACTAAAAGGTTTCTAACTCTAAATATATATATATATATAAATAATAACCTATGTTTTCTGAGATAATTATCCAGCGTGCTTAATAAACTACTAGCTTCTATAAGCACTATTTCATCTCTGCAAGGTTCAGTCATATGCCTCCATATATCTTGCCATCCACTTGCCATTGGTCGGACAAGTCTCTGGGACTCAAGGGAATGATAAACACATCTTTTACTTTTTTTTGATTGCCTTCGACTAGATGCTATTGATGATAAGCGATTTCTTAAAAAATATTTTGATAATTAATTATATAAAATAAATGTTATTAAAACTTGATTAAATTACCCATTGGTATTCTGAAGTAAATTATACATGCACCTTTCTTCATCATAAAACTCATATCTTATAGATATAAAGTTGTTATTAACCACAACAAGAGGAAACAATGCATTTTGACCGAGTTTGGCCATTTCACCAAATAATTTTTCAGCGCTGAAATATAATCATAATCAAAATAATGTGTTTTATTATTTATATTTAATTTATAAATAGGTTAGGTACCTTTTAAATAATTTTAACATATTATGAAAATATGATAATAGAAAAAAAAACATTTTTAAAAAAAATTAAAACATAATATATACCTTTAAAGTTGTGTAAAAATGGAATTTAAAGTAAACCTTGAAATTAAAAAATTAATATTAAGATGTAGAATAATTAAGTAGTTGAATGTAAATTTAATAAACAATATCAATTGGTTTAAAATTATCAATTATAACCAATTATAACTGAATTCATAGGTTAAAAAATCTCAGTTTATGAATCAGATAGCTATTTAAATTAATCTACCAAACTGTTTTAAATTAGAAAATTAAGATTATAAGTCAATAATATTTAATGTAAATAAATGCTTTTAAAGTTGATTAATTTTAATTTTTCAAAAAACAATAATATTGACAATTTAAATATTATCTTTAAACAGTTATTAAATGATACATATAACTAAAATACTGTCTTCATACAGACATGTTTTAATATCAAAACCATTTAAGATGAAAGAGATCAAATTCATCATTTAACTAATAATGGTTATGTTAGTAGTGTGTTGTAATAATTAAGATTAATAAATATTAAAATACAATGAAATAAAATGTA
Organism: Rhopalosiphum nymphaeae; assembly: GCA_036289425.1. Lineage (NCBI taxonomy): Eukaryota > Metazoa > Arthropoda > Insecta > Hemiptera > Aphididae > Rhopalosiphum > Rhopalosiphum nymphaeae. Next base: position 7,977,581 of record JAZAQC010000006.1, on the reverse strand, counting down.
CCTTCTACGACATCCAACACAGTCAATACTTTCACTCATTATATCTAATATTTCTTTGATGGAAACTTTTAATATATCTTGCAGTTCACGTTTATTTAGCATGCGATATTTTTTCACAAAACTGTCCAAAGATTGAACTTTTAATGGTGGCACTTGTTTTACTTCTTGTACCAAATCTTCATTGCTAAGATCCATAACCAACTGTAAAACAAAAGACAATTGATTAAATTGAAAATCATAAGCCACAAGAATAAACCAACAATACAAGTATTTTAAGTATTGTAAATTAAACCAGTACAACTCAAGACTAAAATCTAACTAAAAATAGTATAATTAAGCACGCTGATTTAAATTTCAAAAACATAGAACATATTAATTGGTAATAGACAATTAACAATGATAATGGCTTCAAGAGGAACATTAAAGGGATTTGAAACAAAACTATCGAGGCAGTTAGCCAGCAGGGATTGATGGTGGGCATTGGATGGTCCCATGGGAAGTATTGAGGGGGGACATTAGAATTTCCAAAAACGGCCAATGGGGGGAACGCGGGGGATGGACTCACAGTCAGGTTCTCATCGACTTGTAGAGGCAACTGCCTGTGCTTGAGCCGATGATCCTTGCCCATCCTCATCACCTCCACCAGGTCGGGCATCCTCTCTGTTTGCAACATTTAAGACTGCTGTATGGTCGCGATACCGTCACCAAATACCATTGACCTTATATACTTAAATATATATATATGCGTGAGCGTGTGTTAATATTATTATTATTAACAACACACACGGGCGGACGCGAACCGAGTACGGACGACGTAGATCCGAAAACGAATTACGTGAAAACGGTATATTGGGCCTTTAACCGTTCGTTCTATACTCGTCCAAACATACGAGGTTTATAATATAATTTACACACGACGACGAAGACAACTATCTTGTAAGAAACGGGCGAAACGCTGTTGAGTACACATCCGCCTATAACGCGAGCGCGGTGTAGAAGTACGTGTGAGCAATGAGTGGCAGTGGCGATGACGGGAGGGAAATCGCCAATCGGGCGAAACGCACGGGGACGATCAACGTAGACTAGTATATAATGTCCTTGGAACCCGACGCACCAAAACCGACGGATGGCACCGCACTACAACGTACGGACCGATCGTCCCGCGGTCCATGTCCGTCAAATGACAGCGTGCCCGTGTTTAAAATTTCGACGACGACGTCATTTCCATAGCCCGGTTCGACCCTCCACAGCATAGACTGAGTGGACGTCATACGAAACTTATTCTCCTTGGAACCGACCGCTGCGTTATCACCCGCCCAACCCGAATTGTCGCGTTATCAGACATCGTGTTGTTGTTGTAGTGGTCCACTAGTCCGTGTTTTTTCGTCCTCTCCTAATAATACATTCTTGTTTTCGTTAGAAAATACCAATGTAATGTTATTATTATTATTATTTTCTGTCGCCGTCTCTATATGTTGATAACGTTCAATTACTGAACTGATAACTGATAATGCAGGGAGCACTTGTTAGTTGTTAGGCGTAGTGAATATGTTTCTCATTACTTAAAACTTTTATCTATTCATAACTCATTAAATATCGTGGTACAGTGAATCTCAAATCTCAATGTACTCCTGTTCAAGCCTGTAAACTTCAAATTCGATCAATAACTATCTCTTTCCCTAGACATACACCACACCTAAGTCATGGCCGAATTAACCGTTGTATAGGTTTTGTCTACGCGCCATTACTTCATTGTACACAACCATCGTCTGTTTTCAACTCTTAAAACAAAAATTTCATCTACAAACTACCGACAGTATGGCTGTGTTTAAGCCTGGTTCATCCACCGAACCCACGTCTGAAATCGAACTAACACTGTCTTGCAGGTGATTATTTTGATTAACATTTTTATAAATAGTATCACTATAGAAACTAGAAAGTATAATAAACATCTTAAAAACAAAAAAACTGTAACTGCTGCAGTGCCGCCTGTCTCAATTCTGTTAGTATGTTGCTAATATATTTGTTAAGTAGGTATACAGTTAGAAAAATAAATATAATTTTCATATGGGCGAGTTCGGTTTACACTGTTTACAGGATATTTTATTAAATATTCGATGTCGATTAACTAAAAAATTATATTAAACATTTTATAAAGTTAAATTTGATATTAATTTAAAAATTAAAAAAAAAATTAGTATTTGAACTTCATTAATTTTTGTAATATATAATATTATTAAAACTAATGAAAAATTTTTAGTCTTAACACAAATATATTCATTAATTTAAGGTTTTTGTGTAAAGCATAGAAGTCAAGTTTGTCTTTTGATGTAATACTTCTTAAAAAATTCCCCTTTTTTGTCAAATTTTATTTTAAGATATAAACTCATTTATGGGTTAAACAAAAAACTTCCTTCGTTTAATACATTGAATATTCATTAGGTACTTTGTTTAAGTTAAGAAAATTCAATAATAGCTTCTTCTATCAATATTTTCCACTTATATTTCTTATTCTTATTTAATTGTTTACTAATCAACTAACTATACTATTGTATCTTTATGTATGTTTGTATTAGCTATTAAGTTTTAGTTGTATATTTATATATAAGTTAAAGAGCAGTTATGTTGTTGCAATATATTATAATAATTCAAATCTTTAGTTAGTAATTATTAATATACTAAAACAACTCCTAATCGACATAGGTTAAGGTGTGACATATATAAGAGATGAAAAAAAATTAAAAAAAGATTCTTCAGTAGTGATTTTGTTGTGTTTGATTTTAAAAAAACAGTAATAAAGTGTTTATATTTAAATTATTTGTATTTTTTATTATTAAGATATTATCTAAAGTCTAAAGTGATTGGACTATAAAACAGTAACTACTTTCATTTTAATAATAACAATATATCAAGTCCAATGTTGCATCAACAGCCTATTCAATACCAATTATTATTAAATTCAATGTATTTGAAAATAAAATTAGTAACTATATGAATATACTAGATAGTGTTTTTTTTCTATTTTTAATTCTATAAATATTAGTTATAATCATACATCAATAATATCTGATGATCGTTTTGTGTTATTATTTATTATATTAATTATACAATTGTGATTTATTTATATTCTAATAATTTTCATTAAAATTTAAAAAATGTAATCATAAGTACAATTCAACATATTTATACAATTGTTGGTTATAAATTATAATTTATGAATGTATATATTTTATAAATTATAGAAGTTGTTCATAATAAGTACTATCAATTTACAAAAATATGAAAAATTGTATTTATTTTTTACATTAAGACTATACATATTATAAAAAGAACAATTCACAATTTGTATTTTTTAATAGTCAATATAAAAGCGGTAAATAGTTAAAAGAAGTAATTTAGGAGTTGGTCCTTATTAGGCAAGATTATTTTTATTAGCTTAATTTTTGTACTTATTTAAATATATACAAATATATTTTTTGTATAATATATAATTTATAATATATGCTGAAACCTAGTTAAGTATTAATAATTTATACAGAAATAGTTTAGACTTAATATTATTAAGTTTTGAATTTTTATTTAGTAAAACCTTCTGTCTGGAGTTAATGCAGGAGATAATTAATTAAGTACCATAGTAACTATAATATGACTTTGTAATATTAAAATATGAATAGTATTTAGCCCATTTATTCATTTAGAAGTTAAGGGAGAAAACAACAAATTTTAAGGTCAACAACAGTAGTGAATCATCAGCGCTGGATTGGCAAGGTATTGATCTAACAAGTTTTAGAATTTCTAACACTTGATTATAGCTACAGCTACTGTACTAATTTATCACAAAAATAAAAATACAACCAAACATTCAAAACCAACCTATATTTTGAGTGCATCCCCCAAATTTTCCTTGGTAATTTGCCAGATCAATATGGTCCTATGAATCATGGTTTAGAAAAGAAAACTATCATACTCTACATAAATATTGTAGCAAAAATATTTACAGTTGGTTAATATAAATTTGAATACAGTTTATAAAATTTACCAGTACTTAATTTATATAAATTAAATACAAACTGATCAACGATAGAAATATTACAAATAGGCTATTTATAGATTTTATGATTTTTGAAAATACCAAGAAATGGATAAAAAATATATGTATATATTTATTGACTATGGTCCAGATTTTGATAAAAATAATGCAAGTGATTTTGAATAAAATTAAATCTGAGCTCAAAAAATCATTTCATGAAAAGTGAGAAGACCAAAATACTACAAAAGATATATTATGACAACTAAAAAACATTAATTTCAAAATGCATCCACTTCAAGTAATTCCAGAAAAATAATAAAGTTACTCCAAAAATACTCAATATATGCATATATATATAACGGTGTTAATAGAATAAAATATTTTATTTTTAATAAATCTTTACATTGATATTGCTCTGAGAATTCATCTATACTCATTGTCTATTAAATCTTCAACAGAAATATCATTTTCTACATTAAAAAAGGTACAGTGCTATTTAAAATTTTGCCATAAGAAAAAAAGACTTAACTCTTAATCATTTCTCAATATTGAGGCTGAATACAAGAAATCTAGATTTTAGATTTCAATGACACTATTAAAGTTTTTATCTCTCAAAAGTTAAGAAAGAAATTATAAATTCATTATTGTAACTAGATTATATTTATAAATTAAATATATACTTATAGTATATTTAATAAATGCTATTATTTTATGCATACAACTTTATAGAGAACCTAAAACAATATTGAAAATATAATTTTTGTATCTTGGGGAGAAAGTATCAATTTCATTTTATTGCGAGGCGCATATAATTTAAATTCTACTGATCATTATAATATCATATATATTTTAATTTTATACTTCAAATAGTATTTTTATTGGAACAAATATGTGTATTAGAATTTAATTTTAGTTTGCTTTAATATATTATGAATAATTTAAATATTTTATTTAATAATTGAGTAAGTTTGAGCAATAATATATTTTACTTTCTATCAAGGACAGAATTATGATTAATATTACTCATTGAAAAAATATAAGGTCTATTTAAGATTAAAATACTTATCTCTAAAGAGTAATAGCTAATAAAATATGCAAAACATAAATATAATATTCTATTAATAAATAAATAATGATTCATCTTAATTTTCTATGTGTCATTATGAATTACATAAAGCATTATATTAAGTATCAGGTAGGTAAACTACTTGGTAAACCTATATTATCTTTTTAATCATAAACATTAAATATAATTGTTACAATGTATAATTTTGTATTATTCATTAATGTTTTTTATTTTGTTGTTCTTAAATGACTAATTACAAATTCTTTTAAGTACATTCTAATAACAATTACAAAATGGTTTTAACATTCATTCAAATTTAAAATTATCTGATAATTAAAAGAAATGGTACACTCGTAATATAACTAACAATATTTTAATAAAAATAATTTTTCTTTTATTAATACGAAAATAATTTAAGTGCAATTTTAGTTCAGAAAATCTGAACACTCATTTTAGTATAGATATAAAAACTATAAATAATAAATAACAATAAACTAACTATAAAAATAATTACATATTAAGAACCTTTAAAAACTTTTAATAAATTATTTTAAGATTGAAATTTCATTAAGTAGTAATATTATGTTTTTTTTTTTAGGAACTTATTGGACTGTGATGTATTTTCAAAATCTGATCCAATGTGTGTTGTGTATATGAAAACTCCAGAAACTACTAAATGGATTGAAATTTGTCGTACTGAATGTATTAATAATTCTCTAAATCCTAATTTTGTTACAAAAGTAAAATATTAATTTATTAATAAAAAATGTATATAATATTAAATTTACCTTTACCTAGGTTCATGTGTTATATCGTTTTGAAGTTCAGCAGTTGATAAAATTTGAAGTATATGATGTAGATTCAAACCTACATGATTTGAAATCTCAAGATTTTTTAGGATCATGTGAAACTACTCTTGGACATGTAATATACTAAATTAATTAGTCATTTATTGAATTCTTATTCTTATTTTTTTTTTTTTTTTAGATTGTTTCTTCAGTAACACTTACTCTACCTCTAAAAGGAGCAAAAACAAATAACAAAGGTCAAGTTATCGTAAAAGCAGAAGAACTCCCAGCATGTCATGATGAAGTCACTTTACATTTTAATGGAAAAGATTTGGTGCGAAGTGATTGGATTTCAAAGTATGTCTATTGAAATATTGTTCAATTTTAAATTTAATATTTATCTATAACTTTTCACTATTTTTTTTAGATTTTTTTCTTGGTTTGCAAAAGCTTATCCATTTTTAGAATTATTTAAAGTTGGCGAGGATGGACAATATCAATTAGTGTTTAGAACTGAAGTTGTTAATTGGACAAATAATCCTACTTGGAAACCAATAACTTTACCGGTTCGTTCATTGTGTGGTACTGATTTTGATAGAGATATTAAAGTAGTATGCTATCATTTCAAATACAATGGAAATCATTCGTTAATAGGTAAGTGTAGATTTTATAAGTATTTAGAATTTAGTATAACTAAAAAAAATTTGGTTTAAAATTCAAAATTTTATATTTAGTTTTTTAAATCTATAAGAAATTTTATTTTTTTTTAAATCTTGACAATGTTAAAAGTAAGGTTTGGGACCTGTTGCACTTAAAATTATCAAAATATGCAGTCAAAATCATCAAAATATGCTTAAAAATATGCAGCTAATTCTTTATTTTGTTTTTGAAAATGCATATTATTATTATAAAAATTTAAAAATTAGATAGGTACATAATAAAAATCATGAAAAATAATAAATTGATTATAATTTATAATTTATAAAAAAAACTGGCACATATCCTGAGTAAATAAGAAATAAAGTAAACGTGTGATATGTGATCAGTTAACCGTGATTAACGTGAACACGTAATGCTTTTCATTTCATCATACAGTTTAGAATCTATTAGGTCATTGGGTTATACACCACAACTATAGGTACAATTGTAGATATTGTCAATAAAAAACTTGATTCTTAAATGATAAAGAGACTATCGTAAATAGATGCACGAGTCAGATACACCAGATTACGACCGTAATTTATTTAAAAAAATATTTTTAAAGTTTTTCCAAATATATTTTTTTTCCGACAATTTTATATACACATACAAATTTATAAAATGCAAAATATGCAAAAATATGTAAATTTAAACTTAGGATTTAATTTTACCATTTCATAAAACAGATTTATAACTCACCTAGAATAGTCTACGACTGTTACAAAAAAACATGCAAATACAAGAAGTCCCAAAACCTAGTTATAAGTAACAAATTTTGCTTTTTGTGTATATCTTAATTACTACTTGCCAATGACAGCTAGTTAATTCTTTTTATTAAGAGTATAAAACTAACAATTTTATATTTTCTATATTGCACACTGAATCATAGATATTTTTTTTTTTAATTATATTTACTATTGTTTACTAGAAGTAACCTTAAAAACATTTTTTTAAAAAAATAATAATAACAGTAGGGTGATCTAAATGTAACAAACTTAGATGACGTCATAAAATCAATCAGAAAAAAAATCTGTTGTACTAGCCTAAAAATATATATGTTAAAATAATACTAAAATCATTATTTGAATATTTTTACCTTTCATATAAAGTAATTTAACATTTAAATTAAAAAGTATAATATTGCAGGAGAATTTCATGTTACAATGAATCAATTAAAAAAAGGCCCAGGACCAGAAAATGATCATAAATGTGTCAAACCTAAGTCATCTGTAAGTAATATTATGTTATAAATAAATTGAGGACTTTAGTTGAATAATATAATTAAATAATTAAATAACATAAATATTATTATTAAAAATATAAATAATAAAATAAACCATACTATAGTAACAAATTGTTCTTTAGCATGCTTGATTGAAAATCTTTTTTAAAAAAATAATAAATAATTCACTTTTTTTTATTGTTTTTTTAGAAATACATTTGCATTTTATATAATAAAAGTATATGTAATTAATTAATTTTCAATGCATGCATAATCAAATAGTGAGAACCCATTTGTTGGCAGAACTTTTACAGTTAATTTATTTATTTATTAATGAGTAATAACATAAGTTAGTAAGTTACTATGTCTATATTTTTTAAATATAATATAAATTAATTAAATATTATAATAAAATCTAACATTTCATCATATCTCTGTTTCACTATTGAACTTCTTAAAATACTATAATATTATGAAATTATCATATACCTAGTTCAAATTTAATCTTAAGATTATTTTAATAAATAAAATTAATAAGTTTTGTGATTATTTTTATCTAACAATTTAATTTAAAATTATGTAACATAAAAAGTTTAGAATAACATGTCTTTATTGTTTAAAGTTTAAAGCCTTGCGTTTATAATAAAAGTTGTTACAAAAAAAAAACATTTTTATTAAACTTAAAAATGTTAGCATTGTTCATCAATCGTTTTGATACTATCCATGTTTATATTTTATTAATTTGAAGAAATTTAATTAGTAAAAATACACTAAAGTAAACTAATGATAAATACTGAATACTGATTGTTGCCTGTGTATATAAATTTTTTCTACAATGTTTCAGAAAATTTGTGGAAGCATACGTCTGAATCATTTTGAGTTAAAAAAAACATTCACATTCCTTGATTACATAATGAATGGTACACAGATAAATTGTACAGTTGCTATAGATTTCACAGGTAAGGTTTCATACTAAACCTATTAAATTTAAATAATGAAATTTAGATCTATAGATATTCGTAATTATACTCATTAATCAAATATGTTTTAGATTTATATAATTGTAGAAATTTATGGATTGTAAATTGGTTTTAACTTAGCATCTAAATATCATTAACAGTTATGTATTATTATTTATCTATCTCATTTAATACAATCTTTGTAATATTTGATTTAACAGCATCTAATGGAGATCCAAAAGATCACAATTCATTACATTATCTTAGTAATAGACCCAATCAATATGAACAAGCATTAGTAGCTGTGGGGGATATTATTCAAGATTATGATAGTGATAAAGTGTTTCCAGCTTTGGGTTTTGGTGCTCGCATTCCACCACATGGTGAAGTGTCTCATGAGTTTTTCTTGAATTTACAAGCCAGTGATCCATACTGTGCTGGAATTGAAGGTAAATAATATTTATATATTTATTCATATTTATAACATTTTTTTTTATATATATTTATATAAAATATTAATTTAATATTAAGCCCAATTTGTACTGTAAAGCATTGTTAATATATTTAATAATCATTAATAATAAATTCAGCAATATGATTATATGGGAACATAATTTAAAAACAAAACAATATAAGTAATAAAATTGAGGAGGATGTTCATTGCTTATGATAACGTAATTTGTTTTAGATATTTTTAAAATAAATTATAACTAATATTAAATTTTAAGGTGTGATCAATGCATACCATCATTGCATTAGGAGCGTTCAGTTATTTGGTCCAACAAATTTTAGTCCTGTAATCAACCATGTTGCAAAGTTTGCCCAGGCATATCAAGATGGATCACAGTATTTTATTCTGTTAATCATTACTGATGGTGTTATAACAGATATGTTCCACACTAAACAGGTATTTATCACAAATATTATGATATGTCTTAAGTTATGGAAACGATTAATATAAGTGCTCATAAATGTAGATTGAAGGGGTTTTGCTCATTTTTAACTAATATTATTTAGGCCATAATCAATGCATCGTCTTTGCCTATGTCAATTATCATAGTGGGGGTAGGTAATGCAGATTTTGATGCGATGGAGGAACTGGATGCCGATACTGTCCCATTAGAAGTCAACGGCGTACGTGCAACTAGAGACATTACACAATTTGTATCGTTTAAAGATTTCCAATCGTTCGATAATCCAACTTTAGCTAAAGCAAATTTAGCTCGAGAAGTACTTGCTGAAATACCAAATCAAATTGTAGGCTACATGAAGTCTAAAAACATTATTCCAAAGAATATAAAAAAATAAAATATTAAATATTTATCATAGATAAACATTGGTCTTTAAATTGTGTGCTACAATAAATTATATTTATTCTATTTCAATTTTCAATTAATCGTGACAATTATGCATTTATTTTATACTCAACTAATTAATATTTTTAATAAGTCTGAAAACAAAAAACTTTTGATTTTGTATGTATTTGTTCCAAGGAAATATTTATAATTTTATTGTATTATTGCCATCTAATTATTTAGATATTTTACTAGGTATTTTTCTCATTTTTTTTTTTTTGTTTTGTTTTATTGTTATTCAATTATTTTATTAATTAGTTTATTTCATGTGCTTATGCTGATTGCATAAAAATTGATACATTTCATGGTTTTTATTAAATGATTAATGATTATTTATGTTAATTAGCATTAGGTATTATATTATATTAATTTTGTATTTTCTCACATTTTTGAAAATAACAATCTTAAAAAAATAAACTATGTTTGGTATGGTTTATTTATACAGAGCTAATTTACAATTGTATCAAGTCTGTGAATTTATTCAGACAATGTTTTTTTTTTAATAATAAATATAATGATTAATAATAATGTTTGTAATTTCTGTGAACTACTTCATAATTAATAATATTTAATCTATTAAGTATTTTTTTTTCTGAAGTTAACATAGAGTATGTTTAATACAACTATTATAGTTTAAAAAATGATATAAGTATGTTAGAACTTTCTCTATAACTCATGTTTAAAATTAAAAACATTTAAAAACTATATTTTATTGTTAAAAATGAATTGACATTTAAAATTTGTTTAATACAATTTTCAAGCTAAAAAAATTAATATTCACTATGCATATTAATTATTTTAACATTAAATGTTATTTTCCCAAAAATTCAAGTATTTTCATTTTTGAAAAACATTTACATTTATTTTTAATGTCAGTTTTTTTTAATTGCAAATATACATTTTTGATCTTCTGAATCAGGTTATTTTTCTAAGTATTTCCATGCATATACATTTAATTTTGAATGAGTTACAAATTTTAAGTATTAAAAGTTAAATTGAATATTCTAGAATAACTTAAGAGTAACATGAAATGTAGGTTGACTACTATATTCATCTAAAATTTAAATATTAAAAATAAAATTATTTTTTCAAAAATGTTGTTTTATTATGACTTTGAATTATGTAAAAAATGTTTTCAAAACATGTTGATAAATTTTAAATTACTATAAAAATCAAATATACAATAATGCAATTTAATAAAAACTTCCTATAAGAGTATTTTTTATGACCTATTGTAATTTTGTATAATAATTTATTATTTAATTACGCTTTGTAAAAATAATCAAATTCTCAAACTTATTAATTCTTGGATTTAATATTTATTTTATTCGTGGAACCATTTAATAATAAATATAATCACATGTTTAATTGATGAAATATACATAAATATAAGTTAATGATTTACATTATAAATGTTTTCTCTTTCAAAACTCATACTATTTGTATTACTAAAAACTATTTGAATAAAAGGTTAGTAAAAAAATATTTTTTTTATAATAAAAATTATTGAGCCCAATCAATGTACTATTGGTAATTTTAATAATTATTATTTTATTACCTATTTTTTTTTGTTTGCTGTTTATTGTTATATCTATTATATTCATTGATGAATGCTAATAAAGAAAACATTAAAAACAATTTGTGTATACCTATATATAGACAACTTTTATACTTAATAAATATTATTATATAAATAATATATTTTGTTAAAATTAATAACTTATGGGGTCAAAATCAATTTTTAATTTAATATGAGTTCAATAAGTACAGATCTTTTTACTTAAACAAAAAATATTTCATACCTGCTGTAGTTGTTAGCATTACAATTGGAAAACTAGATTGATAAATTAGATTATATTCTATAGGCCATAATCAAAGCATCCACACTGCCGCTGTCCATTATCATTGTAGGAGTGGGAAACGCTGATTTTCAATCAATGGAAGAATTGGATGGTGACACAGTTAAACTAGAAGTCAATGGAGTCTATGCGGCCAGAGATATAGTGCAGTTTGTGCCATTTAAAAATTTTCAACAAATTGAAAATCCAATGAACGCTAAATCATACCTAGCCCGTGAAGTTTTAGCTGAAATACCAGCGCAACTTGTTGGATACATGAAAAGTCGTAATATCGTTCCTGAAAGTCTGCATTAATAATACTTAAAATATGCTAAAAAAATGTGCAAATGTGCAATCCAATCATATTTTTCATTTTTTACAATGAATTATTGATAATTTATTGTGTAATAATACTCATTTTTATGTGCTTTTGTTGAACTCTTGAGACTGCCATACCAATTTATTATATTTATGTTCTTCACACAAAAATCATTTTTAATTTTTACCTTTATATTTATATTTGAATAATTACTACTATACTTGTATATCAAAACAAAATTGTCAAATGACTTGAAATCATTTTTGTATTATATTTTATTCTAGTCACATTTTATTTAAAACAAATGTATTTTTAATTTATTATTATATAAAAATATGCTCAATATCACAACAATCGCATTTACTCCCTTTTTAAAAATATAGTTAATTATTGGAACTAAGCATTAAAAAATATACTGTTGGTGCTTACTAAAACATTTTATGTATTTTTCTATTATAACATACTTAATTTAATTATTTATTTATGTAATTTCCATTGCATACTATATTACACATATACACATTTTATTAATGTTTTTATCTATTTTAGTGTACTATATATAATATAAACATGATATTTGTCAAATATTATCAATAGTTATTAATAAAATGATATTGTCATATTATTATACTTTCTAACCTTATTTAAACATAATTTTTAATTATTAATTATTGAATTACACATTAAAACAATTAAAAATAAAATAGGTACTAAAATGTTTAATATTTATAAGAGTAAATTTTAATAAAACCTTAATGATAACAAATTTTTTAAACAAATCTAATTTTAAAAAAGTAAATATAAAAACCAGTAAAAAATATGTTTTTCTAAGTACAGACTTGCTAGTTGCTGAAATAGATTATTCAGATTATTCAGATTATTGTGTTTTCTTTCCATCCAATCTAATAACAACAAACTATATAAAAATAAGTTCTTTTTCAAAATCACAAATACTAATCTGAAAAAATTAATATATCAATATATATATATCTAAATATTGTATTGTAATAAGACTATACAATCCCTGATATATTCAAAATATACATAATGATTAACTTAATGAACTATACTCATTTAAAATTTATGTGTAAGTATGTATTAATAGTATGTTGTGGTATAAATGTGTTCATCTTTGATCAATTTGAAATTTGATGTTCAATTAAGTTTCTTAGTTTTCATAATTTTAAGTAATTGTTGTTATCGATTTCTTATTTCTTTTGACTAATACTTATTTAAAAAATATTAATTAAAATAACACTAATACAGTAATACATGAAACAATATTTTTACATTTATATATCTCACCTTGGCACCTAAAACTTAAAAGGATTACGATTACTTGTACTAATATGTCATACACTCATATGTGTTAATACAAGTATTTTTAAAATAATATTATTTATTAAAATATAAAAATTAATTGACTACTGGAGTTTTAACATTTATACTTATATATATTGGTATATTTAATGTACCAATTATGTATAGTTATAGGAGTAAAATTAGGTAGAAAGTAATAAATGATATAATTACATATTATTTATGCTGATATACAAAAAAGATATATTGATCAAAATTATAACTTTTTCAATTTGTAAAAGAATTAAGTGTAAACTGTTACGAGTTAAAATGGTGTTTTTTTTTATACAATTTTTCACTAAGATTAGGAATTTTATACTTACTTGTATTATTGCTATAATATTATATATTGTATATTGTGCTTTTATAACACAAGTAGATACTTTTTTAATTATTAGTTATAAGCATTGATACTACTATTTATAATCAATGTTATAAGTAAATTTTATAGTAATTACTAATTATTAAAAATTAGAATTATGCTTTGTACCTGAACTCAACTTTAGATTTGTTTTTAAATTAAAAACAAAGAGATTTACAGCCCACATAATAATACAATAAGTAAATTTAATAACTTAAGATGTAATTCAATTGCTGTCACACTTACGATAAAAAAAAATTATCTACCTATATCACAAACGCTTAATACTATATCAATACTTATAATTGATAGATTAATTGTCTTGTAACTTCTAAGGATTAATTTATTAATTTTGAAATTTATTAATATTTAATACCTAAAGAGGTTTGTTTTAATAACTGATTATAGACCATAGTCATTCAATTGTAAAAAATTAACTTTTTATTGGAATTAGGCCTATGGGATATGATTATAAATCATTTAAGCGATTATAAAAATTTATTTATGAATTATTATATGAAATACTTACTAAAATTTTATAACTATTATTAAGATAATCATTAATAAGTAGTTTAGGTACTATCTAGTACTTTTCAAAAGAAGCAAATCCATTAAATAGTAAAACCTATATTACTAAAAATAGTAGGTAAAGCCATAAATCATAAATTTATAAATAGTCGTAGCCTATAGATGAATATATTAATTTTGTAGTATGTTTTTTTTTATATATACACATTTTAAAAGAGAAAAAATACTTAAATTTTCAAATTTAAAATCGTTATTTTGTAGCAAGCACAAACTTAATATAGTTGGTATTATTAGATCAACATAGAATATTCTTAATACTTCAATTACTCATAAGCTTATTTAATGGAATTTAAAAAAATAGTTTAGTGTAGTCACTAAAACATTTTATGAGTAATTGAAGTTGAAACGTGTTTGATATTGGATATTTAAAAGAATATCTAATAACAATTTATCCTCGGCCGATTTTTGCTACTTGTTTAATTATTATTCAAAAAATATTGATTATATGAACTTGATACATTCTACAATTACTTAAATTATAATTTTCTATACTAAACTATGTTATCTATATTTGATGAAACTTTAAAAATATTTAGACAAATTATAAACAATTTATAGGCATAATATAACATTTTTGAATTATTTTAATGTTGATAAAAATGCATTAACTCGGTAAAAAAGCTTGAGTACTTAATGCAAGATCCCATGTAATTTATTTTTATAGCAATTTAAAAATATTGAAAATACACAGGCACAATTTTTTTTAAGTTTTGAATTTCAAATTCAAAAAAAATTTGTCAAAATAAAATGTACATATTGTTTATTATTATTATTATAGTTAAGGATTGAAAAATTTTCATAAGATTTCTAATTAGTAATTCTCACTAAAAATTAAAAATCTTGAAGATATATAAAAGCGCAATATTTTTTGATAGACATTTAACAAAAATATATATTTAAATTAAAAATAATAATTTGTTATTTTGGTATATTCAAAAATATTATATAATTGAAACTTTTACATATATTACTATACCTAAGTATCTTTCAATACACAATGACATTTTTAAAATGCTTGGATTCATTTTAGGGTATTGCTTATTTATATCAGATATGCTTATTCACACCATTCAATGAAAAGTAAGGTATTAACAGTAATTAATAACAATAATAATACAATACATTTTATATTTTTATCAAAATTAATTAAACCTACTGTATTAGTAGATTACCAAATAGTTAAATAAATGAATATAATAACAATATAAATATATAAAATGTATATTCTCATTAATATAGGCTGACAAAAATCATCTCTACTAAGAATCTTTTTTCATTAATTTATCATTAAATTTAAATTTAACATTTCTACTACAGTACATTAGTGAATGAGGAGGTATACTTAACACCTACAACTGGCTACAACTGTATAATAGAGTGATAAAACAGTTTTTTTTTATTACTCAATAGTAAAATATACAGAATTTCTATAAATAATGCATATCTTCAAAATAATAAGCCTCTTCCTAAAAAATTTAAAAATTAAAATAATTGATAGTAGGGTTATAGTAAATTTTTCTATATATTATTAAACATTCTTTTATTTTATTCATATACATTTTACATTTGAAATCAGTCGACCAAATTTTAAGTCGCACACTATTTTTAAGTACATTTATAATCGTGTATTTTTGCTTATCATATATAAATATATATACATGTATTTTTAAGTTTCTTGTGTAATATTATATTTAGGAGTTTATAGATCACAATGAAAAAGTATTGAATTTAAATTAAATGAATATAAAATAAATAAAATTAATTTTTTAATGAATTATTATTACAAATAAATCATTGTTTTTCTTTTCTTGGACGAAAACCAAAAATATTACTTCCCACTCGAACATTTGTACTTCCTAATTCAATCTAAAATATCATAAATATAAAAATAATGATATATATATTTATTATTTCTTGCTTACCTTTTAAAGCTAAAATAATAATAATATAATAATATAAGAATAACTCAAATAACTTGATAAATAAACCTTATAGCCTTATAAGTCACCAAAAACCAACTATTATCATTAAGGATCCTTTGTTTTCAGTTTACATTTTTTTTATCATGTTATGTAATTTAATACTATTAATTTATTGTTATTATTTAATAATAATAAGTAAGAATCTGTTTAAAGAGCTTTTACGCATAAATATTACTAAAATTAAATAAAAATTTATATTATGTTATATAAATTGATAATTAAATAATATACTTACAGCATGTTCAAAATCATCAGACATGCCCATAGATAATTCTATTTCGGATAGATTTAATTTTAATTTGTCACAAACATTTCTTTTACAATCAACTAAGGCCTGAAAATGTATAAAATCATTAATTAGGTATATCCAATATAGATTAAAATAATATATAAATACCAAAAAATCTGGATTTGGTCCTTGAGAATAATCATAACCATACTGACTAATTGTCATTAAACCAATTAGTTCTAAATGGTCACATTTCTCAATAATAAATTTATAAAAATCTACTACTGAATCAGTTGTTATTCCAGATTTTTCTACAAATAAACATTAAAAATATATGTATCTCAGTGTTTTTTTTTTTATTTTTCTTTTAGTATAATATTAAATCTAGTAAATTTATTTATTATTATTATTAGCAATTTGTTAATATAAAACTTAAATAAAAATACCATTCTATACCCATGTTTATCAGTTTGAACTAGACTTTGCTATTCAAATTTAAAGTCGTTCATGTTTTCAGCCCTCCCAGAATTTTTGGATAAATGTATGTACTTATAAATATATTAGTATTAACTTTATTTTTGCCTACAATACAAAAGATATAATGTGTTTCCTATAAACGAATAATCCTTCAAGTCAGTTGTAAACACCAACAGAAAAAATAAAAAATAATCAAATTAAAAAAAATTTGGTATAAAATATTTTTAGGAATCTAGCCTCGCTTCCCTAACTTAAAGAATAAAGGAAAAGTTACGCCTATGCAGTCATTTAAAATATTATGTATTTTAGTATATTATGTAATTATGTAAGTACTTTTAAATTTTAAGTAGTATTTTAAGATTTAAAGCCTACAATTTATATGTTCATTATTACATTTAATTAGTTAGACAGTAAATTAATTAAAATAATTTAACTACTAATAATATTAAGTATTTTATTTGTACTAACCTTTCTCATTACTAGTGTTAACTTGAATCATTACTTTCAATTTACTCTCTTTATTAAGTTTTTTCCATCCATCATTTACAGCACTTGCTAATTTTTCACTATCAATTGTTTCAATGACATGTAAACCGGGAGCCATTAACACTTTAGAAACTTTGTTTTTTTGTATGTGACCAATAAAATGCCACTTAATGTCTTGACATTTATCTAATATCTTTATAAATAATTCAAAAATGAAGATAATTATTTAAAAACCAACTAACGTCAAATAATATACTTACTTCGACATCTGTTGATTTAGCGATTAATTCTTGAACATAGTTTTCTCCAAAATGTCTTTGACCTTTCTGATAAATACCAATTATATGTTCTATTGGTTTTGTTTTACTAACAGCAACTAGCCTTGGCTCTACAAAGCACTATATATATATAATATAATAGTTTATTATTTTATTTAAAAATAAAAAATGTCTTTTTATAATTAAGTTAAGTAAAAAATTACCTCCTTTTGTTTTTGAGTCACGACTTTAATTCGACATCTAACATCATTTAATCCATCAATAACATTCTCCAAAGTACTCATTTTCTTTTTATTATAGCTCAATTCCAATAAAATTAAATTCTTTAATGTTAATGTAGGCTTGTAGATTGATAGTAATGATTTTATAAACATCACATTCTTGGCATCAAAAAAGAAGTATAAAACATAATATACTAGTTTTCCTTAAATAAATGTAAATGTTAATAGGCATTGATTAATGAATATAATGTTTATAAATTAATAATTATAATAATTTATGTAATATACAACCATAACACAAATATTATTTTTAAAATAACTTTTTTACCTAAGAAAAAAATATATGTTAGAATTATCTTACCAACAAAAATAACCAAAATAATTATTTGAGTAAGTAATTAGATAAAATAAAATCTAGTTTTAACTTTTAATTCAGATGTATTTTAATATAAATTTAAAAAAAAATTGAATTGTATTGAAATTATATTTTCCAATGACTTCAACATTAAAGAATTTTTATTTCTTATTTAATCAATAAACTAATCATTTTGTATTTAGAATATGAGATTATAAGTTATAATAGTAATTGCAAAATTATTAGGTTTAATCAATATTTTATTTCACCATGACATATTATACACAATGTTAAATCAATATAGATAAGTATACCAAATTATGCATTTTTTAAATGATAGAAATTACGGTAACCATAAGCCTGAAAAGAGGACCGATAGGACTATAGGACCGATTTCACCAACGAGAGTAAATGCTTATGAAAAGGCACCTGTAGTGTTCACTAACTGTATTAAACAATTTATATTCAATTATTTTGGACAGGAATAATTAAATTAATACATTTTTAATAAAAAAAATCCCAATTCATATCATTACTTTAGAAAACTCAAATGATAATGTTACTTATAAATTATAATTTATTATTATTATTATTATTATTATTACAATTTACAAATAATAATTATTATTTACTAAATATATTACTTTAAAATGTAAATTAAGTACCTATATACTATCAACATTATACATTTACATATTTGGTACGCACCACTATTATACCGTATTTGATTAAATAAAATAAGTTGTAAATAATTAAGTTTATTTAAATTTAAGTATTGAAAAAAAAATATTAAGTACGAAAATGAAAGTTATTCAATATCAATTTCCCAGGTCCCAGCAAACATTAAAATATTGAAAATTAAATTTAAAAAAAAAAAAAATGATAAGGAATCATATCACTAAACTAGGTTGTTGGGATCCTCGTGTGATTTCAAACAGTGGTACATTGTACAATATGCACGTTACCATAAAATTTCCATGAATATTTCTGTGTTTATAAATATTGAATACCAAAATGTCCAAAATACCTACATCTAATACATCTAACGTTTGAACAGTTTATTTCTAAAAATATTCAACCAAACGTCTAATCGTCTATACTTCAACGTATGGATAGCGGAATAGATGGTTATTAATATGTAACTACTAACTAGAGAAATTGTTTTATCCTAAGTCTTAAACAATGCAATTTAATTTGATGAATGAAAGGAAAAAATGTGTATGGTGTAGTAATGGTGGGAATGGAATGCTGGCTTTATACAGGTAAGTAGGTGACTATATAGATAAGAGCCAAGAGGCTATTATTAATTTAATATTATAATTAATAATTAATTATAATTTTTATATAATTGAATAAAACGTTGTTGTACGTTTTCTTCACACCGTGCAAATTGCATAATTAAAAAAAATGCAAGTCGAACATTATTACGAAAACTTAAAAATATGTATAGGCAAGTCTAATTATATATTGCATATTTAATACTTAAATAGATATATGATACATAACAGAATCGATAAAACCTTACATGTTTGATATATATATGTTTATTCATTATGCGTGTATAATATATTAATATTGCACATTGTATTAAATTTCAAAATTTGGTCAATTTTATAGGCACCCTAAGGCTACTCGTTTTCCCTCTCCGAATGGTAAATGCATTATCCTAACCTACCGGACACGCAGCGCATATATGTAAAATAATAATACCTAATTTATCATAACAATAATAATGATAATAATAAATAATAATTAATAATAGCGTACAACGTAAAAGCACAACATATTACTATATAATATGTTTATGGTTACAAAACAATAGTTATTTATATCGTGTTGGTATTGACTATTGAGTATATTACCATTGATTATAAATATAGTATTATAGTATTTATAATCAATGATATTACGCTTACGCATTATAGGAACAGTATATTTAATGTATACTCTATTATATACCAGATGATCGATTTAACTTTGTAATACATCATTATCTCAAAAAAACCATGATTATTTTTACTCAATTTCACGTAGCTTAATAACAATTTTATATAAAAAAACATTTATTTTTATCGGTATCATTGTTTTTTTATTTTATTTTTTAATTACAACATGTATTTTTAATTCTTTATTCTACAAAATATTTTTTTGTGTACAACCCAAATTTTGGAATAATTTTAAAAAGATGTCAACGCATTATTTATTTTATTTGTTTGACCAACCTGTAACGGCTGTAACATAGCAAATGTGTGGTAAACCACTTTAATAAAACCAACCTTGTGTTGTTAGCTTTAATACTTTGTACAGAGAGAATAGGTTTATTATCGAATTTAAATTTGAGAACATTAACTCTGTTCTTACTTTGGCATTTATACCATATTTCAATATTAAAATAAGATATAAGTATTTTTTAAATAATTGTAATATTTAATGGTACTCATATATTGCTCGAATTAAAATTGAAATATCGCTAAAATCATACAAGAAGACAAATAATATTCTTAAACTTAATTTAAATAATAGGACAATTTACTATAATAATTACTAAAGCTAACAACATAAAATTGGTTCAGCTAAACACAAAATTGTTATATTGCGCCCGGGTCGGAAAGATAAAACGAACAATGCACTCAAGTATTTAAATTTAGTACTTAGATGACCGAAGTGAGAGGGAACAGCGGCCACTGCATAATTGTTATCCATTACATTACTCTTCTTTCTTTTTTTTTAAATCATGCTACCTGATATCTGTACATAGGCCGTTGACTATATGTACAATACATGGAATTGCGGAAAAAAATCCCAGTAGCATTATACAGGGGATTGACTAGAAATAAATAATTTATAAGAATTATTTCATTTATTAGAAATACAATTAATATACAATATAATATAATAATAATAATAATTATAATAGTCAATTTTAAATTAAAATATAATATAATAATAATAATTATAATTATAATTTATAGTCAAATAACAACTAATTGGTCAGTTGAAATTACATCTTGATCGCATTTATTTTGAGTACCTATACTATTAAAAATGATGAAAGTTTAACCATCGTGACACGCATTATATATATAGTAATATTGTTAATATACAATATTTATTTTATTTTTAATATATAATTTATAAAATAATATAATAATTCTTATAAATATAAAATAAAATAATATTAAGTCAATTCCCGGTATAATGCTACTGGGAATTTTTTTTCCAACTACCCAATACACGCTAGATGAATAATAAATGTGCTTTTGATGAAGGAACCATCCCCGTCTAGCAACAGCACTTTGAAAGGTATTTATATCCATCATATTTTCTATAAATATATAGAAAAATCTCTTGACCCTTAGCATTTAAGTTTTTTTGACCAGGAAGTGGCAGGATTTTTTATACGTGGGTTTGAGTGGATATATGTGCAGATGTAGAATTGTCGGTAGAATATATATTATTGTTTATCACTTTTTTATT
This sequence comes from Rhopalosiphum nymphaeae, assembly GCA_036289425.1. Lineage (NCBI taxonomy): Eukaryota > Metazoa > Arthropoda > Insecta > Hemiptera > Aphididae > Rhopalosiphum > Rhopalosiphum nymphaeae. Next base: position 7,955,492 of record JAZAQC010000006.1, on the reverse strand, counting down.
AAGTGCACGTGCTGATCAATGTTTAGGAATAGTTTGAATCGATTGAGACATAGTAGGGACTAGGGAGTGTTGGTGATTTAAGTTGGAAAATGTAGATGTTTTTAGTATTTGATATTTTTACTGCAGCTGTACTTCATAGCTGAATCTCATATTTACATATAGGTCCAGATTGATTTGAGAAGTAAGTATAGATATTTAAAATGTTATCATCCCCCTTATCCCTTTACCCGTTTGAACGTTCATGGCAAGCCAAGTTAGTACTTAACAATGTCAGAATGAGGAATAATTAAATGTATGATTTAGTGAGATTGGTATGGGTTGTCATTGCTAAAATGTGAAAGTTTTGTGAATTGATAACTATTAAACCACAAGTATTAATGTATTATTAACTACATTTTTATTGATCGAAATACTTAGAATAATATTCTACTTCCGAATACAAAATTAAAAATCTATATTGTCATTCAAGAGGAAAAGTTTTTAAAAATTATAAAAAAATATTAAGAACCTATTTTTTTTTCTAAAAATTTTATTTTATAATGACTTAAATTTATGTATGGGGCGTTTTAGTGTTATACATTAAATTGATAATGGATCACCCCGTATAAGTAGTACCTAACTTATTTATTTATTTCACAGCTAAAAGTATATATGTACCAAATCTAACCAATACATAGAATACTGTTTTAATGTACTGCTATTATATCATCTCTTTTCAGGCAATTGTTTACAAATTATTAGATTGTTACGAGATCGATCTGGTAAACTGTTCGCCTCATTATTCCGACTAAACTACTGCTATTGGTTTTCTAATTATCAATTAATCTCATAGTTCATACAACCACTGTACTACAGTTTAATATAAACCTATATAATATTATGTACATATTATATATTAGATATGCTATGTGTGGTTGCTATATTGCTCCATTTAGAAGCAAGGAAAACATTTAATTGAAATTGTTCATTAATTATTATTCTGTATTATCTGTGCACATTATTGTAGACGTAATATTACGCAGTATATGGATGAGTATAATTTTTATAATTATATTTGTTTACAAACCCGTATTATTTATCAATCATATTCATCACGGATTCGTAGAACATTAGTTGCTTTTCTGATTTTGTCACTTCTTAATTCGAATTCAAAGTACCTATATTGCATACATATAATATTATGTACTAACTCATCGCCTGTCAGCATCTATATAAAGACATCTGTTAAAGGAGAAACCGGAATACCCAACGCCGACAATTGATCGTATGATACAGTGATTCACTGCAGGTAAAAACTTAATCTTTATAATATAAGCTTATTTAAGTTATGAAATGGTTTTTCATCAAAAAAACATGCCTATACTTAGCTATTATTTTGAAACGTAATACTCTGCATTTGGTAGAATGACTATAAACAAAAACAAAGTAACATATATATATATATATATATATAATTATATTAAACTGTGAATTTAAAATACGCCTATTTGTAAAATAAAGTGCATCACCATTTTATATACCTACAATTATGATAACTTTATCGTATGTGGTTTGCCACTGTGCATACAGGATAGGAGTTGTGAAGTCCTGTAAAAATATATGATATTAAGTATATATAAAAAGTATATTACATTAATTGTTAATTTTAAATAAAAAATATTTATTATTTGAATATCCGGAGTGCCGTAAGATGGTTTATCTAAAACGTTAGAGCTAGTTTGATGATAAAGATATTTAAGAAAATATACTTTAGTACTCATAATATAAACAAATAATCCGTATAACCAAAATAAACAATATATATTGAATAACTCTGTATAATACAGAAATAATTGAGTGCATTGTATAAGAAGTCACTACAGAAAGGGGAAAGTAAATATAATCACTATGAATATGCTTGCTATATAGTAAACAATAGTTGTCGTGTGTATACACCTCGCACTGAGTATAAGTCGCTGTAATGCATATGTTAAATTTAAATGCAAATATGCAATTATTAATTATTAGTTATTACATATGAAAAATTATTTTAAACGATGATAATCTGTTAATTTATATTATTACGTATATTTATATTTACATTAGAGTAATTTATTTTACTATTAGTTAGATACCTATGCAGTAAATTGAATTAATTTTTGCCAAAAATTTTTCATTTAATTTATTATTATTTATCAATATGTAATTATTATAATAGTTTACTATAAATCTATAACTTATAAAATTTTTAATTTATTATATTTCATATATTTAAATCTATTAAACATTAATAATATATTTAATATATATTTTTTTTTTTGAAATCAATAGGAGGACCTCACTGAGAAAAACTCGTGTGTAACATAGAAAACAAACATAGCACATTTTACAAACACAATAGCAAAGGTGTATTTTGGGTTCGTTAATATAAAAAATTCGATAAAATACGATACTATATCTACAGACAAAAGTATTGATAATTAAACAATAATTTTTTATGAAAAACGTAATATTGTTTGCTAATAAAATTAATAATATCTATATCAAATAAAAAAAGTAATCCTTCCTCCCTCTTCCTCGAAAATCATATTTAGCTACGTGCTTGCGCTTTCTGACTTCAACTTTCAAGCAATGTATAGCAATTAAACTGTAAAAGTAAAAAAAATATTAAACTTTAATACACACTTTCAAGGAGGTCGCCTAATTTTTAAGGTACTATAATAGGGAATAGTCCATAGTGGTGGTTATACATGTTGTTCGAGGGGGGGGGGGTGAAAATAAAACCAACCTTCCCCACCCCTTAGCATTATTATATATATATAGTATATAATTATAATATAAAATATATATACGAATTATAAGTATAGTATAAATGTATAATAATATTTATATATTAATAATATTAGCACAGTTTAACATTAATGTATTATAAAAAATATTATAAATGTATCGACTTATAAAATTTATCTTGTAATAATTTTTAATAAAAGCATTTACCTTTTTTTTGCTTAGCAAAGTGTATAATAATATTATCCCAAGGGAGGGGCGATCCACCTATCTATTATAACTGCCACCGATACCCCATAAGTACAATTTAAAGGGCAGAGTGCTTAATACTGTATCTGTAAACATTCATAAAACCTAACCAAATTTCAAACACAGTTGCTGTAAACTAAACATAAATTAGTTGTATGTTACTGCCTATTTATATTTATCATTAAAAATATGTAAAATGTATTAATATATGTAATATATACCTAATATATTATCTATTGATTCGTGATATCCTCCATCGATAGTCATTTCTTTCGATTTTAGTTAGCATTATTCTCTTATTATTTTTTGTTTGGTATTGTAAATTATTTTGTATGGGGGACAATATATATTATATACTGTATATTTAGATGAAACCTGTGCACTCCCTCACGGGATAGTCCCAAGGAACAACGGTAATTTAATAATTAAATGTGTTAAAAAATCTTTTTAAGTGTAAGAAATAATTATTAAATGGTGGTATTTTTATTATTTTAAGTAAGAATGAAATCCCCCCCATGAAAATTGTTTGATATGAATTTTTACAACCCCCTTCAAGAAAAAATTGGAATTGCGTATGTAATAGACACAATAACCATATTGCATTTAAGTATTTTTGAATTTAACCTTCTGGGTCTATACTAAGTACTTTTGATTGTAATATATTTATTTTGTTGTTATTTAACTTATTACAAATTATTTTGTTATATCATTAAAACCTATCATAAAAATTCGTATTATATAGATAACTAATAAATTATTTATATAATCTACATTTTATACTATTTTAATTACCTATCTGGGAATTGAGATAATAAAATATATAAAATATTTATTACTACACGAGGTATTTTTAAAATAATTTTGCTGTTGTAAACTATTTAACTATTAACTATCATATATTTATTTGTAATGGTAAATAAATTGTTGACATTGTCTATAATAAGCTAAATAAAAAATAGCGCGATACTGAGAACACTAGAATGTATTTTTGGAAATATTTTTGTGTAGTTGAGTATATAGATATAGGTGTACTTAAGTAAGTATATATTTAGTATTTCATACATAGATGATATTATGTGTATAGTGTTTCATATATTATATGACGTATTTAGAATTTTGTATTCTAGGGAGGGGGAGAATAGAATCTTTCTCATTCCCAATATGTAATTGTTATATTATTAAATTATTATCAATATTTTTTTTTATTTGTAATATATAAATATAAGTACAATCTCTATTGTTAAATACAAGAAACATTTAGGCTAAAATAAGTAACAAGTATAACTTGATGATGAGATATTTGTTCAAAGGAGCTATCCGTTGATAATATTTTTTAATGTATTGATTGTATTGCTTTATTTATTTATTAACTTTTATTAAATCGGTTAACAGATCGTACTATATTATATACGCTTTAAACGCCTTAGCCTCTTGGGGGATAATTGGTATTGTAGCAGAATTAGCAATATCTTTGATTGATTCTAAATAGTTCAATATTATTATCACAAGTTTCGTTATCAAAATCTTATATGAGCCATTAGGTATCTTAGAAGAGAAATATTTTTTGCTAGAATAAAAAACAATACCTACCTGTTACAAAAATATGTGGTGTTTAAACATGATTACTTTATTATATTATTTAAACATAAGTAATAAAAACTCATAGTCATTAACATTTATAACAAAAATATCAAACTTACTTTCTCTAACTCATCATTGAGTAATGACTAGTCATTCACCATAATTTTGGTATTTCGGTCAGGCCAACCAATAACTTATTAGGCTATACCTTTTACAATGATAGTATCTATAATTATTGTACATATCTATTCAGTACCTATACACATTTTTTTAGTTTACCCCGCGTTTATTTTCTCAGAATCAACATTAAGATATTTGATTATTTTTATTATTTAACATTTATCATCAACCTCATTCACACTCACCATCAAAATGTTAAAATGCGAATTACTATGATCACGTATATTTTTGATAGTATACAATGTGTGCTAATTTATTATTTAGTTTTACACAAATATTAATCAAATAAATATATTAAGATCAATACATTTATAACAATTTATACCTACTATATCCATAGGCACCGCCAGGAATTTTGTTAGGGAGTTGCATCATGGAAAATATACGCTGATTTCTAAATAATGCTTAAATTGTAAAATTTAAATACATAAGAATATTTTTTGACAAGGAGAGGATACCAAATTTATTGAAAATGCAATTGAGGAATTTTAAAAAACCTAGGTGTCTACAATTATTGTTTAAAAAATAGGTATATTTATTTTATTTTAATGTAATATAAAATATATTCAATACGTACTACCACTGATTTTTTTTTAAATTTTATTTTCTTTTTAAAAATAAGCCACGGGGTGCAAGTGTGCCTCCTTGCACCCTTATCGCGGCTTCTATGTATATATTATATATGTCTTATTGATGTATATTTAAAATAATATAATTTACTATGTTTCGTTCACTCCATTGCGGTTATTTCTCTTGCTACACGTCTCTCATATATTCATGTAATATAATAATACTAATAGTAATTATTATTGTTGTTATTATTGTTATTATTATTATGTACTTAATCGTTACTCGTCGTTTGCAGTAATGTCATGTCATTATTCCACGGCAATATAACATTATAGCCGCATCGACCAAGCAGTACAATATAACAAGATTAGGTATATGCTTATATATATTTTTTTTTATATTGGCGTTCAATATACAATTACCTACGTATATACGAAACGCGGCTAACCCACAATAATTTTGCATTCCTTGGTTTGTCATTGTTTCTGCCACATAAACATATATATATATATTATTATATTATGTGTATATTACCTATCCGAACAATGCACATGATGCTAAAGTGTACATCATACGTGCCGGGCACGTGTCCTATAAATAAAAATATTTAAAAACAACCGGTTATACATAAAGATAATTCAACTAGCGTGATTTTATTCAAGTGCGGATTTGTGCGGTAAAGTTGTGGCATGTACGGGATTAAAGCACGATGTATGTTCATATAATATACATAGTAAACGATCAAGTCCACGTCCAAGGATAACTTATGTTTAGCGGGGAAATAATTGATATTATAATGTGCCTACATAATATACAAGTGTATAATAATACGCCGATACACCATTATACACATATAATATAAAATATAATGCCATAACCCTGTAAGCACGTATATATTATACGTATCATAAATGAATATGATTATAATTTAGTGGAATACCTAATAACTGCCTATAATTCGGGAAACGGTACAGTATTTAGTGCTGAAGGTGTCTTATATACTATGTACAATTATTGTTGTAGAGTATAGTCGTCTTGACTCTTGAACCTTGATACATATATTATAATTGCAACTGAACACAAATACACAAATAATTTATAGATATCGTGATTGATTTGTTTGTATCGAATCGTTTTGTGATGTAATATTTATTTTTTAATTATTTAGTAATTACGTCATTTAAATTAATAATTAGTTTATGGTTTATCACGGATATGTATAACTGTATAAGTATTGCGAACTTTGACGTAATTGTTATTTTTTACACATTGCAAATAAAGCACCACGAATAATAAAAATTGAATTTGAAGATGTAGGTACCTATAGTCAAATAGGTAAATAATAACTAAAATAACGCACGGAAACGGAAGCCGTACATTTATTTATGATAGATACCTATTTCTTTTTCAATAAAAATATACAACACGATTAAACGGTTCTACAAAAAGCGACTAACTTTTTAGTTTTCACAATGCTTCCTTTAATATAAATATTATACTATTAATCGTTATAAAAATAAAAATAAATTTCTAAGCATCATATTATGGTACACAGTATATGCACAATACGCTTTGTGTAATATTATACTAATTAGGTAGGCATATATAATATAATAGTAATGCGAATGTACCTTGTATAGTATGTATTCCTAACTGTATGAACTGGGGAACATTGACTTTATCTAAAGAAGTATAGATAGTCCGGTTTTTTTAAGTGTAAATTTTATATTACTATAGTCACTAACAATTAATAAATACATAATTTTAATTATTTATTATTATAATACAAAAATAAATTTTAATAAAATAAATTTCTAATTTAGCACTATTTTTGTCGAGCACTCGTACGTATACAAGTCTATGCCAACATTCACGAGTTTTTCTTCGAGTATAATCGCGGTCATAGGCGTAACTAGGGGGGGGGCTTGGGTAACTTCAGCCCCCCCCAGAATTTTTGGGTAAATGTATGTGCATAATATATATGCGTATATTAGTATTAAATTTATTTTTGCTTACAATATAACAAAATATAATGTTTCTTATTATAAACGAATAATAATTCAAATCAGTAAAGTTGTAAACACCAATAAAAACAATAAATAATAATCAAATTAAAAAAAATTAGGTATTTAGCTCCCTCTAATTTAAAGGACTAGTTACGCCTAAGATCGCGGTCCTTCAATACTTCAATGATAATTTTGGTTCAGTATTGTAATATTTCTAATCTTGTACAATTTTTTATTTATAGATGATTTATTCTACTTGTGTTAGATATTGACGAAGCGTTTGGCTATGTCTGTTGTAATATTGTATACACACACATAAAGAATTCAGCTGGTTTTATTTTAAGTTTTCATACCATTGATTTCCAATAATATACCCCCTGCTAATGAAGAGAGATTAGCTCCTACTGTGTGTTTATGTATATATTCTCAGACTAAAATTGTCGCTCTATAATATTTTTAACTGCATGAATTGACCGATGGTTGCTTAGCCAACATTTATCAATATAATTCCAGGTAAATTTCAATTACAAGTAACAACATATCTACGTATAATGAGATGTATTTTAATTATTAATTTAATTAAAAAATCTAAAAGAATACCTTAGACCACGTGGTTAACCGTTTTCCTTGTATACGTGATGACTGATGTATAAAACATAAATATTGCGTTGTAGGCATTCGCTTGGTGTAATTTGTAGGTACAATGATTTCCGCAGTTATTACAATTAGATTCGATCGTAAATTTAGTCCTGAATAACACTAAACGGTTAAATATTCGACTTTTAGGTATAAACCTTTAAATAAAATGTAACAATTATCACATAATTTTTTTTTCGACGTAGTTTTATGGATATACACGTAATTTAACTAAAAATCAAATAGCTTACATTTTAATTTTTATTATTTATATATAATAATACAAATATTTAATACTTGCATTTTGCAGACGTGTCTATAGTTATATAAAATTGAAGTTAAAAAAACACATAAACAGTTTAGGCTGTTAAAATATTAATGATGATCACTAAATTATTATAGTTCATATTATATAAAAAGAAGTTACATGTACATTGTGCGCAGTAAATATGATAATTACTTCATAAACAATAATTATGCTATTATAATAAACTATGATCTATGAGTAATATCAGTTATACATAATTTTCAAACGAGCGAGTATTGAACTTTTGTATATTTTTAATAAAATATTTCTATTAATTCATATAAGTATATTCTATTTGTCTACATCATTCAATAGTACAATATTTGAACATTTGTTTTTCGGAGGTTGGGCACTAATACTATACATCTAACATCTATAATCTACTATGATAAAATTAAATAGAAAATATAGCTTGTATCCCTTTACCGGTAGGTAAAACTTCCTGCACAATTCTTTTCAAAATAATCAAATAATATATAATGTCTTAATTTTCTTCATAAAGTTACGATGAGTTCTACAAACTTACAAACCAACTTACTAAATCCAAAATATATTTCATACACATATAAGTAAAGTCATCAATGGTGTATCGACAAGTGGAGAGGTTTTAACTAAGTAATTAAATTAATAATATATTTATTATTTTATTGTTTTTTTTTTTATTTACTAATTAATTTAAAAGAATTATTAAGTTCCATATTTAAGTATAATTTATTCCTTAACTTCCATAGTTTTAGTATTACTTTATTTTAAGTGTCCTTACAGTATAATATTAGTATAATATATTAATTACATAAGGGTTTTATATTATAATATAGTCAGTGTATATGTTCTATATATATGCAGATTATTTTAATTATCACACTGAAATATTAATCGCTGAATAATTGTCAGCAATTTATAGTCAATGGGTTACCTATAGTTATAAATTTTAATCGACAAAATTAACTAGTGTGTTTACAATAAATTACCTTAAAATTAACGAAATTGAAGATTGTTGCAAGAGAGTTACTATTGATGAGTTTCCATAAATTATCTACATCTTAGCGTCGATATTTCTCTCCTAAAAACACTTTAATAAGGTGATTTAAAACAAAACATTAAAACATATACACTGACGTGACGACGTCTATGTTAAATTATTTAAATATATGATAATTGTGTTGTAATTGATCGCAATAAAAATAAAAATTTAAAAAATATATTATACGCCATTACCTATTGTATATCGAGATATATCTTCGTTAATACTCCGACATAATAAATGTCATAAAACAATAATAATAATTAATAACATTTATATTGTATATTATATTATTTACTCAACAGAATATGATTGCCGCCAATAACTAAGATTATAAAACTATTATTTTTATTTGATAATGAATTATATTTACGCGTAGTTTCATTGAAATTTGTTCCAACGGGTATGCGAGTTTACAAACTGCAACTTAAATATTATATAATATTAAATTATAAGTAAAATAAAGGCCTTGGTTTGGTTTGGTTTATATTAAATGCCCATAGACATAGATGTTTAACTTGACGTATAATTCATAATACCTAAATTAAAAAACACCATATTCAACTATAAAATTGTTAAAATAAGACACTATAGGATGAGACATGATGACTATATGAGTACCTAAGGATCGAATAACAAGGATATTTATATATTATATTATTTTCATTACCATCAACTGAGTGCTGTCCGAGGCCGTTCACCTTATATATATATATTATATACATATACTAAAATCTGTACACGGGAAAGACCACAACATAAATTTATTTTAAAAAGGACATTAAGCATTATATACCTACTTCAAAATTTTAATAACTTTTAAAATATATATATATAGGCAATGTCTTTACCTTTATTATTTCCTTGACTTAAAGTACAAGTATGCATCAAAAATATTATACTGCGCATTTTTACTTTAATCTTAAAACACTTATTCAATTGTTTATCGGAACAGCTTATAATATATCCCCCGTGTAATAATGTTGCCAAAATGAATGAAAAAAACACACACACACACATATTGTAAATATACACTTATTTAATATAGTATATACTTGTATTATATACATTGTCAAATTACGTCTTATTACATATAAAACTATGTCTAGAACGTATTACTTACATAATACGTAGTTGAATAGCTGGTATAGTGGTACTTATGTTGATACCTAATGTCAACGTTATAAATTCGAAGTTGTATTCTACCTTTATTGTTTTTTTTTTAAATTGAAAGTTTATTATAGATATCTAGTTATTTCTAAATGGTTTTTAATAAATTAGCATAATACAGTTTATTCGTGCTATACTGTTATACATAATAGGTTAATATATTAACAATTAAAAATCTGTACTATATAACATATTCGTAGACAAAATCAAATGATTTAAACTTCGAACAGTTGTATGTGCCTAGATCATCTTTTAAAATATAAAACATAATACGACGTAAATTACTCAAACTTCACAAAAATACACGTAATAGTACGTATATACACATATTAATAAAAAAAAGCTAAGCAAAAAAATAATGTTAAACAATCAAAATAACAACAAATAAAACATGTAATTATATTTATTATATACGTTATTTTAATATGCATCTAAGTACTATATAAATACAAATTATATTATAACCCACCTAATAACAGAGTACTGCGTGCTAGGTGTATAATTTATATTAAAAGTTAACGTAGCTACATTTAGTTTAAACGTTAAAATACAGTGTATACCTGTATACATATCGTAGGTACCTAAAATATTTATATAAATATAAGTTTGTATAGTTTGTACTGCACATATTTAAATAATGTATAAGATTATATATTACAGTTCATAAATATCTGAACATTCTTGTATGCGTAAATAAGATAATTTCTGCAAGTGAGTCACAATTAAGAAAGAAAATCACTATTTTACCAAACATTATTAGCGTATTCAGTAATAAAATTATATATATATATATATATATATATATATATATATACATTTATATTATAATAAATACATAGATGCAACTAATAAGATGTTATTAGTGTCTAGTTCCATGATAAGTTAAATTACAAAAATATATACTAGTTAAAAAGTTCATATAATTATTTTAAGTTAAGAAGACTAGCATATTATCCTATTGTTTCTATCTTACAAATATACGACGAAATAAATTTGCGTCCAGCAGTTCCAATTTTGTGTTAATAGTGTTAATAGTTAAGTGATTTGATCTATTATCAAACTTAAATGTAAAACATTATCTGGTTTTTAAATATTTGGGTTTTGTATGATATTTTATTTTTTAATATGTGAAATATCACAGCTTAAAAATTCTCATATCTTATTTTAAAATTAAATTATCGAAACAACCATACGAAATAAATATATGATAATAAGTTCTTTAGTTCAATTCACTATAATATTAATAGATTTACCCTCAAATGTTAACAACAACACAAAATTGGAACTGCTGAATCCAAATTTGCATGTTCTATATTTGTAATACAAAATAAAAACACAAGCAGATTTTCTTAATATTAAAATTATGTTAATATTTATAGATGATATCCATTATTTTTTAAATAATAATTTACCAGTAGGCTATATTCCAATACATTACATACTACATTAAAATACTTTTACATAAATTCAATTTGATTATATTTTTAATGATTTTAACTGGCATCATTTGAAAAATGTTTTAACTGAAATTTTGTTTGAATATACATGGGTAAGTATTATTATGAAATTATTTATCTTCTATTTTTTTTACCCACCGACAATGTTTAAATAACACATAAGTATCTAACAAAGGTATTTGTTGTAGTATTTCAGACACTTTAAGTCATGTAATATTTTCAAGTTCATTTTATTGATTGTTATATAATTTTCATAAATCCAAATTTTATTGTGAAATTTAAATAACTACAATGTTAATAATAATGCTTTAAAAAATATGGATTAATTTACAAATGCAATGTTTTATAATTATATAACACTGTATCAATATCAGGTTAACTATGAAAAATTAAACAAGACATTTTTCACCGTAGGTAATAAATAAATTCACATTATAGTAAAACTATATAAATATAATATAATATAATAATTAAATTTGTATTTTGTATTAAGACAAATTTTATAATATTTACATACACTAACTATTATTCATAGTCATATGCATTATATAATAGTATACATTATATTATGATCTTATATATTCTTTGTATTCGATTTTATTTAAAATATATAAAACGATGTATTATAGTACTAATTATATAGTAAAGCAGTATAGTTACTTATATTATATACAAAATAAACTCATTACTTTATACTTAATTAATAAATAAAACACTTATGAAATGTTGACCAACTCTTATTAACTGAATGATAATAATTTGTTCCTGCTAACAAGTATTTAATATATCTTTAATAGGTTATTATGGTTCAATGATTGAACCATAATATGATATTATTGATTGTTATTTGCTTAAAAGATTTTATTTTTCTATAAGTATAGGTATATGAAATGTCAACGACAAATAGTATTTAATATAATATAGGTAATAGTATAATACTAAACAAATAAAATTACATACTTATCTGCATTAAATATTACAAAATACAGATAACAATAATATAGAAATTAAAATGATAAATATTGTCTATGAAATAATTAGGGAGGTTATTTCTGAACACCTTCGAATTCATATTAACTTATAACCAAACACTTAACACCTAGATCAAATGTCAAAAATCGAAATAAACATATTATGAGAATTTTTTTCTGCTATACGAATCGAGTATACTATTTATACCTATAAATACCCATATATATATATACTTACAACATACATATACGACAGGAAGATATTACCATTAAATAAGTATAGATTATGCCAAATTTATTTACTAATTATAAGACCATACAAGAAACCTATATAGTATATATCTATCTATGCTCAATGATATTAAACTTATGAATAAAATATTATAACAATAATAATTATAACTGTCAATGTATATTGTACAATTCTTCCAGTAGTATTGTTACAATGCAAAAATACGTACTTGACACCGTCCTTATAAAAATCATCTTGTGTGAATACCTAATGTACCATTGGTTATATACATATAAAGACAATTAATTAATGCATTAAGCGCACAAACATCAGATGAATATTAATACATGTTATTCGCATATGTTTTTAGTTGAAAGCGAAGGATTTTTTGTTTCGAAATTTTAATGTCGTTAATTTAAAGACCCCATTATTTTCGTATTCACTACCTCTCACGTCCGTGCAATAAAATATAGCGACGTAAACACCGTGTCACAAAAACTGTAAAAATATAAAAGTATTGCTTTGAATTCGGTATATTACACTCGAAAACTTCAGCACCTAATTTTATATTATTTAATTATAATAATTAATTAGAATTTATCAGTACAATATGTGCATAATAATATTATAATTTTTCTAATATCATTTCAAAAGAATATTTTTCTTAAAAATGAGATATAAATCAAAAATATTTTAAATAATACATAATATATTTACCTATGTCCTATGTCATACAGTTAACATTCTTAGGAATTTAAGCGTTATTCAACGATGTCATTTACCTAACTCTTATCTCAACGGAGAGAGAATTATTATGTCGTACATTAACGAAGAGTTCGTTCGTTTTTGTACGTCTATAAAATATAAATAATGTAAAATATAATTACTTAGAATAAGAAACGCATTAAAATAAACTCTAGTCTCCAAGATTAAGCTTATCAAAAACCGATATAATACATTACATAGAAGTTTAAGATTTTTTCCAGTTAATTATTATTGTAGTTTGTTTAATTTAATAATATTATCACTTTTTTTTAATACTCTAATTTTCAATTGATTTCTAGCTGTCGTTAAAGAAGTATAATTTTTTAATAACGATTTTAAGCGTCGCTTGTAAATAGCTGGTAATAATAAAGTTATATACTTATCGTGGGTGTACGTCATATACGTCATGAATGCGCGTAAAACACTTTTTTATATAGGTAGCTTTTTTCTTCAAACAAGTAGTTTTAAATAAATAAAAAAGGTAAGTTTTATAGCTAACCATTATAACTGAATACTGATATAATCTATAATAATTAAATTAAACATAATATAAAATAAGATACATAGTGTTATAGAAATATGAGTAAATTATAATATGTATTATAATATATTATATTGATTAATACGTAGGTACATTTCATGGGACAGTGTTTGATTTTTACTACCTTCGTCCAATTACATATATCGAATATATCTTAATAATCTTTAGTTTAGACTAACATTTTTAGATAACTATAACTATTAAGGGATAATCAATGATAAAATATTCATTTTTAGTTGTAACGAAAAAAATTTGTTCACCTAAATAAATTGATTAATAATTTAATTTTAATTAAAATTGAATGAAAATAAATATAAATATAAATCGTACAACTTACCACAGAATTTTTTTTTATTTAGTAAGCTAAATATGTTTAAATGAAATCTTGATTTTTTTTTATTCAAATTTCAACAGAAAATACTCTTTATTTTGACAAAACTAATAAAATCTTGACAATTATAATATAATATTAATGGTTATAGTTTTATAATATTGATGATTGAACAATAATAAAATGAAATTAGTATTTAATATATAGATATAAATATATGATATACAAAAATTGTGATTATATGTATTATTAATGTGTTTGGATACGTGGATAATAATTAAGAAGAGGTAAAACGCCTATGGTAAGAAGTGTGTTTAAAAATTATTGATAGCATGATTTGGGATAAAATATTATAAATACATAATGATACAAGTATAAACTTATAGGTTACCATTATTTACAAAATAAATTTGGTTTTAATTTTTAAAATTTATAGTCAACACTCACCATAATATTATAGTATAAAATTATACTTGATACAATTTTTACAAGTGGCCCAAGTGGATAGTGTTTTTGGAAAAGATAAAAGTCAACTATTTGGATTATTTATACGATAAGTTGAAATAATGACGTCCGTTGAATTTTTGATGCTTAGCATTGAAGTCTAATAAATGTAGTCTAATAAATGTATAAAGCACCATAAAAAGTCTAATACAATATTTTTTTAATGAGTATAATAAGTATTGATAAGACAATTTTTTGTCAAACAATACAAGGTGAGGTTTTATTTGTTTAAATTAAACAAACCGTTATTTCTAATATTGTTCTAATTATTATGATTTAAGTAGATAATATACTATAATAATATATAATTTAATAAAATGCATATACTCGTAATTTGGATACACTTGTAAAATATAATGTATTATTATATACAGAAAAATAATATTATATTTTTTAATATACTTGTATTATATCAGTATAACATGTATTATCTATATCAGATTATGTTCACTACTGCTGCAAAAACCCGTCAATAAATAGCCAATTGACAATATGAATAGATTCTTCCGTCTGAATTCCTGATAGGTACTGCTTTGTTAATATTGATTATTCAGTAGTATTCTTAAAATAATTTATGCCGCAATTGTTCAAAAATTGGTTACAATCCTGGAACTAATCATAATGATAAACACGCTGTTCAAATGTCACGTTTTCTGTCAAAACATTCGCTTTTACATCTATGGGTGTATTCGAAATTGTATAATACATATAAATATATAATATAGTATTTCGTAAAGATTCTAATGAAATCGATAGTATCTCTACGTACAGACGAAAAAAATACATTGCATGATGGAATCTTGAACGGGTTTTTTTTATTTTTTAAACCTATGTACCTCTGATAGGTTAAATTCCCGCGGCATAGTACTTATTATTGTGTATAAGGTATATTATGTAGATAGATACACGTAGCGGGGTATAGAGTACATCAAGGCCGGTTCAATCATTTTGATGTGTTTTGTGTATAAACACTTGTATTTTTTTTTTAATATTTTTTAACAACAAGTACTAACAATAATAAAATTGTATATTACCACGATCGGTTTTTATGAGATTTCGATGAATTTCATACAATATAGGTATATAGTGTAAAATACATATTATATAGGTACTTCATATTACTATGTTATAAAACTACGGGTCACTGTGCGATACCCATCTACCTGGTTTCAATGTTGGTTAAAAAAAAATCAAATGACGACGAAATCGCGT
Organism: Rhopalosiphum nymphaeae; assembly: GCA_036289425.1. Classification (NCBI taxonomy): domain Eukaryota; kingdom Metazoa; phylum Arthropoda; class Insecta; order Hemiptera; family Aphididae; genus Rhopalosiphum; species Rhopalosiphum nymphaeae. Next base: position 7,938,990 of record JAZAQC010000006.1, on the reverse strand, counting down.
GTCCATATTAATATATTATGTAAGATATGTATATTGTACTGAATATAAACCAGTGACGCCGCGAAGATATCGAAAATACCATTTTGTCTCGGTAGAGCATCGTTTACTACCTACAGTAAATGTGCATGTATTTTGTAGTATAATAATATTATATACTTTATATATAAGTTATACAGTGTATACGACGATGATGATATTTCTTTGCAATGAAATACCATAAAAATACATTAAAACTTAGAAACTTCCGCGCTTCCTGATTCCGGATTCGTTAGGTAGGTCTAGGAGGTAAGCTTAGGCGGACGAGTGGTTTTGGGAGGAAGGTTAGGCTGCCGTGTATAGGATATCTCGTCAAATCTGTAATAATAAAATAATAACTAGATTAAGGGGAAGCGAGAAAGAAAATACGATGACGACGGCGACCGATATACGCGCGCGTGCAATATATATTAAGCAGCGACATGGTAGACTAGTCAGTTAGTTCTGTGTTGACTGCGGTTCGAGAAGGTTGACAGTTTTCATTTTGGCTCGCCCGAAATCGGTAGACTACCACACGAAGCGGTTTTGGATTTCTGACTTCTATTCGATTCGATCAAGGTGCCTGCACGAGATTTGATCGAGAGAACATTTTGAGCCTAAACCAACAAGCTACCCTTTTCCCCGACCAAATACGATATATATGACGATATAGCAACCCGTTTTCGAATCGCAACGTACCAAGCGCATTATTTATCAGGTATTATAATTTGATTGATATGAATTTAATTCACAAAAACATAATATTATCAATTATATCATACAGTTTTTGTTATTATTCGTTTGATGGTATAAACAAATTACCCGTTGGATTTGTTTTCAACCTATTTCTACAGTGCAATTAATCGTACACATATAATATAATAGATAAACCTTTAGTACCTAACTAAGTATGAATAGTGGATACATATAATATTTTAAAGACTCCTATTGTTTTTCATTCGTTTGTATAGTGAATCAATTATTTTGTAGGTTTCGATGGTTTTAGGAATGATAAAATTGTGCATTTATTTAAATATGATCTCAGACTATTATTCCAACTATTCCAATGTTTCTAGACCGATAAGTACTTGTGGTTAATAAAATAAACGCGACAATTGTATGCTCTGTTTAATGACAATTATCTTATATGCCGGTACTTTTGAGTTAATATAAACAATATTATTCGGTCTGAGCACCGGGCACTTCGAGGACTCTTGAATAAATAAATTATAAGGAAGTCCGTTTACAATTAAAATTTACATTAAATTATATGTTATATTAACTACTTGGTACCTTGACGCACCTATACGCTTCAATACATAAGACGTTAAATTATTATAATCAATACCAGAAGTGCATATATTGTTCAAATAAAATACTCATGTAAATTATTACCTATATATAAGCATGATTTAATCGTTCTTTAAATGCGTTATTATTATACGTACAAATTAACGACCTAAAACACGTTTAGCTCATAAAAATACCAACATATTATCCTTTTATTAACAATTGATTTGAATTGTAACTTTATTTTACTTCTCTTCAGTTTAATTTTAAAATCAATAAAATTTTTATTTTATAAATTAATAAAAATATATTGAATTATTTTATACTAAAATTAGTTTCTTGTAAAAATCATGATTACTTTAAAATCTAAAGGTTTTAATGTATGACACATATCTATTAATTAATATTTCGAGAAAAGTAATACAATATTTTGTATCGAAATAGATATAAGTTCATTGCATAGAAATGATTCTTTTATATTTGATTTACTACTATAATCAAAACAATACAATTTTCATGTTAACATCAAACAATACAAATAATTTATACCTAATACATTATTTAATAAGCGTGTTAAGTATTATTATTTATCAGGAAGTTTATCATGTAATTATATTCCACTTGTTGTACGGTAAGATGATTTTATGTTTTAAATAAAAGGTGAATCGTTCTTAATTTTTTTAATTTTTGTTAAAAAAACATGTAGGTATATATATATATATATTTACATTAACGCAACACGTATACGTGCTATACTATTAAATTGAATACAATATGTTTGAATCAATTGTTCTAGAAGTCCTTTACAAACATTTTGAATAGGCAAAGAGTATTATTTTTCTCGTTCATGGTGGGTATCTAAATATATATTATACATTATACAGTCATCTTGTCAACTTCACGTACCTAATAGAACGTATAAAAAAACTACAAAATGAATTAACTGACTACTGGCTGATATAAAAAAAGTATGATTAAATTTATATTATATTTATTTTTGCACGTTTATATAGTAAAATTTATCAAAAATACTTTATTATACTTCTAATCTATCTGTTTTTAGTAATCATATTAAGATAAAATATTCATAATATTAACATACCTATAAGTCTAGTAATGTTTATATTTAGTCATTAAATTTTAATACACCAGAAAAAAGAGTAATTTATTTGTACTTAGTATATGGGCGTATTTCTGGTGCAAATCATATATAATCATTATTATATATAATTAGAATTATTAATAGTTATTAGTAACCACTATTTTTTTTGTGTGTGTAAAAATTATTCCCTATAGTAAAAGTTAGCAGAACAATGTTCTGAACTTAGTGAAACATTAGTTCGATGATTTAAAATTGTTTTATTTTTAAAATTCATAATTTTTTTTATAAATGTACTCTAATCAAAACAATATAATATTCACATTAACATCAATGATAATACAAAATAAATAGTGTATAGAACATTTTTTTTTAATTACAATGTTAAATATTCATCAAGAAGTTTGCTAAGTAATTATAATCCACCTGTTGAACAATAAAATGATTTTATGTTTTAAATAAAATATACCAGATTATACTGCGATGAAACGTTATTATATCAACTGCTTATATAGAGTTAGGTATTTTAAAAATTATAATTCGGTAGTATTACCTTACTTCAAGGATTACTGGTTTCAACTCTTTTTAATTTATTAGCAAATGATACAGAACAATTATTAAGCAGCCATATTTAGACTATTAGATCATTAACGGCAATATAGGCTAGATATACTTGTATATTATAATAATGCCTGAGATAGAACTTGACCCTCGTCGAATCGTTGAACATTCACCGTGATCGATCCACAGGTTCATTGATATCGAGTTCTGTAGACATACCTAAACGATGATTTCTTGGTTTTTCATGTAGATACAATATGTATTATGGCACATTGCGAAATGAAGTAGTTTGATATTTATATGCAAATCGTGTTACTAATTGCTGTTGACACGGGAATTCAAATAATTCAAATGCAGACCCTATAAAATATAGATATATTATACAGGTATTATATTATTAAATACATATTATTTATACGCATAATACCTATACAATCTATATGGGTAAGAATATATAACATTGTATTTTATCTGAACGTCGTTTTTGCGCGAAGCTTAAACAGAAATGAAATCCTTTAGTCTCGGCTAAATGAATAATTGCACATCTATTGCCTTACCGGGAATACGTTTGACATCCATATGGAACACTTACTGCACATTTTCCATTACTCGCAGCGTATTTTGTATCAATTATTCAATGGAAAGTTGTTTAGACATTAACCATTTCTTCATAAGTAGATACGCCGTACACAATATGCGTATTATTTATTTATTGCGTGGTGGTTATTTTTTTCCCTACGGATTATCAAAAAAATGTTATTGTTAATACAATTTCAAAATATTGTGTACTTGTACTGCACCTGTCGTTAAAATCTTTCTCTTTCAATAAACAATCGACGCCATTTGCACACAATACGCCTGTAAAATATAATCTTGGGTTTTTTTTTAACATCGATTGCTTATTATAAAGATGACATCCTTGGCTGCGTTGCACTTAGCTATAATAGGTCGATGACTGATTCAATACGCTGAAATATATAATTATTATCTCCTATTTTTCGATATATTAAGTACAAATAATTTTTAATATTTATTTATATCGTAAATCTGTTACTTATATTAAAACTAATTAGCAATTACTATTTTTCTCTAGAAGATGGCTATCTACAAACATTTCCGTTTGGTTTTACCGCATTTGAATTCCGTCTGTGGTTTCGTATTTACTGACTAAGTATCTTAATAGTCTATTGAATAAACACGCTAAATATTATTAAAAAAGTAATAATAATAACAAATTGACACTGACATTGGTATACAAAATATTACATAACAGTAGGTAGATAGATAGGTAGGTAGGTATACTTTTTGCTATTCAACTGTACAAATCCAAACATAAATGTCAAAAATATATTTTGTTTGTCATACACAATTATTATATATTATTATTATTATATTATTTTATAATATTTCGGAAATTATATTTTAAATAATTAATAAACTTTGTATTTTGTTTTAATTATATCCTAAATTTTTTATTAATTTGTTGTAATTTAAAAACGTTAATTGTGCTCAAAACCTCATAATAGATATATTTTAATCATAATTATTTTGAAGTTTAATTAGGATACAATATTTCATTAAAGTCAGAGATAATTAAATTATTTGGAGCATTTTTTCGTCCAAGGACGTTTTAGGGTTAAGATTTTCTCGATTAATAAATTATGATACAAAAATTATAATAAATGCCGACATAAACGCGAGGTATATTATTTTTTTGTCGATGTACTTAATTATTTTTTAACGTGGATTGAGCATGAACTCGGTTGATACAACTAATATAAAAATAAATACTTAATAAAAAAAAAAAAATATTTATCATTTTAGACAATTATGAACAATTATGTACCTAACTATAATATTGTTAATATTTTACATAAATTACCTTCGTATGCGAATGCGATTATAGAAGTAAAAATAAGAACAGTTAGTAAATTATTGTAACTCTTACCGTAAAAATATTATCACATTAAATATAGTTACCCAAGGATTATAGTGAATAATTTAAAGCAAATAGATATTATGATTATTTATTTTTTATCATTATATATTTTAACTCTCAAAGGTTTTCTCATTTAAATATTTATCACATATTATATAACATTGTTTATTAGATGTTGAATTTGTTTTATTTTTTTATTAATTTATACATGAGTTTAATGATATTGGAACTTAATAATTTCAAATAAAATATACAACTAAGAAAATGTACTAAGTCTACAATTTAATTAATTTAATTAATTTTTTTTTTTAATTTTTTATTTGCATTAATGTTTATAAATTAATGATCCATTATATTAGCTATGTATTTTACGTATAATATATTAATGTATATAGCTGAAATCATATATTTTCTTATAGATTATGATAGTAATACAATTTATAAACAGGGATAAATATTTACTTTTTGAAGAGGGAGGGAGTTAGACGAAAATTTATTTTTAATCAATAAAATTAATTAATTGTAAAATAATTTTAAAAATGAATGAAGTTGATAAAAAAATAAAATTATATTTTTAATTAGATACCTTTTTACATTCATGTTAGTTATTTTTAAAATTGAATTTTTTCTTAGATTATGGACAATTGAAAATAAACAATTATCCAGTGATGATTTTTTTATACTTAAAGACTAATTGAAAATAATTTATAAGCCGGTATTTTAAATTTCAAATTGTTAAATAGATAGGTAATAGGTAATATAATTACTATTTTTTTTTAGAATTATTTTAAATTCGTGTATATAATAATATTAGGTAGGTAATCATCATAATATAATATAATGTACAATAACTATATATAAAAATACTAACCTATAACCAACCATATAATCGCGTGTTATCCTAACACATTTAGCACGCGTTAAAAACGCTAAGATTAGATTGATTGATCCCTGTTTGTGTATAAATGAAAAAACAATCTAATTTTTGAAGTGTTTTGACAACTGTATAAGATAGATAAGTTTTCGTTTACAATTTATTGATCGATTTAGAGTAATAAAAACTACACTTGAAATTTACATTAATTGCATTAATTAAAGATAATATTTAAAATATAAGTCATTAAAATTGGGATTAATTTCAGATAATATGCAAAATTATTGTGCAAAAAGAGTATTAGAAAGAATTACAGTTTTTAATCTAAATTAGTGTCTTAAGCCGTACAGCATACGTTTTTTTATATTTATGATTTTAAACAGTTGATTTATAAATTATTAATTTATAATGAAAACGAACACTAAGTACATTCATTCGACCACTGAACTACCTCACGAAAGTTAATACTAAAAATATCAGCAGTAAGTAATGTACTTTACATTTTAAATCTAAATCATATTATTATTTTTTATTATATCTGTATTGAATTAAGCAGAATATTATTCAAATTAAATCATTTTTTTTTTTTTTTTTTTGTTAATACTCTAAGATAAGCATATTATTATTTATTATATATTTATATTATATTTATATTATATATGCGATTATATAAAAAGTTTATTAGTTAAGAATTAGATTCAAACAATATTTTTATTCAAGTAAGAGTATGATTATCACACGCTAATATATTATATTAATAGAAGTAAATTAAATTTATGATATTTCATAATAATTGACTATAGAGAACATCCAACTGTGTCAAGATTGCCAATAATTATTTATTAATATATTTTACAATTTAATAAAACAGGAATACTTTATTCATTTTTAATACTAAAATTAAATTAAAATATAAAGGTATTTACTTTTTCAAGGAAACATTTTTATTATTATGTATTTTAAATAGATTTAATTATGTTAACTTATTACAACCAATTTATTTATTAGCAGAATAATTATTTTAAGTAATCAAGTACTTGTGTTTTTAAAGTCTTACAATTTGCGTAATATTAAATTTACATAGTAAAATTATGTTTTAATGGCTAAAAAATTTTACGTTACAAATTTGTATGTGTTAAATTAACACTTAAAGGACCATGATTATTAATCGTGCAAGTACTTGATGTATAAGATTGTGTAGGTACTTCTTTCAGAATAAATAATATTACCTACCTGTCGATGAACCTACGCCGTATTTATTTAATAACCGCAATTCTAATTTTCATTATAATTGTATATTTTTTTTACAATCATCCAGTGTTGTCATAAATAATAATTTTCCACATTCATAAACACAATAATTACTATCGGCTATGCGGTTCGTTAAATTTGTCAAAAATAATACTTGAACTAACACAATAAAGAACTATTTCCTGATGATTATGTTTTTCTAATATTTTAATTTTAATATTTAAAAATTTTTAGTTATCCATTTTTCATAACTTGTAGATACACCCTTTCATAATGGCATTGAGTCTCTTAAACATACATTTTTTCCTCATTACTAAATGCGTTATTTATTTATATATTTTAAAAAACATCGATAAAATTACATATGTTAGTGTACATAGGTATTAGGTACTTATTCAAAAACTTGTTTGAAAATTAAATCTATAAATAAATCTTATGAAAATGTAAACACTGTATTTAAACTTTGACCTAAGAAGTCAATATTATTTTTGTATCATATAATATTATTGTATTATGTTCATATAATAATAAAACAAAAATTATGAAATCCATCTCGTTATATACTTTTATCTATATTATGAGTATAATAAATAATCCTTTTGAATAATTCAAAACTTACTTAAATAGAACAACATAATATACTGTGTGAACTATATCATAAACTATAAAGTAATAAATTTATTTTCAATCGAAAATAATAATATATAGAACGAGGACTAAACACTGCAAAATACATTTTAAAATAATAATAAAAAAAACTGTCTATTCTTTATTTTTTATTTTGGCATTACAAACAATCTTATTGAATTACGACGTTTTAAATGACCTTCAAAATAATTCCATCAGTGTTTTATGTTTTATGCCAAGATACTGTTGAGCTAACATATAATACACATAACATTATTCAAATATTTCCACGCTCCGTTGATATATCGGTAATTTTCTTGCAAATTTCACATTCGCATATTAACACGAAGTGCACACTTTATTTAAATAGATGTTAAATAAGCTTAAATCTTAGATATATCTAATAGAAAGTTATAACTGTTCGTGGTCCGCTTATTAAAAAATAATATTCGATTGATATAATTTACATGCATTATATTTTACAAAAACCTTTTTATTAATGTATTTACGTATTTTAGTTTGCTTATATGTATAATGTATATGTACAGTTGTTGATAAAATATTTTATTATAATTAACTGAAGTAGACAAAACATTTTAACTTTAATGTTTTTTTTACTTAAAAATGCTGATTGGTGTAAATTCACATTTATTGGATACATAGAATATTTATAAAATATAATAAATATGCGAGTAATTATGTAATTGACGTCTAATTTACAAAAAAAATCCAAGCTAAATTGTTCTATATAACATTTTTAAAATTAATTATTTTAATTTGGTATGAAAAAAATATTGTTCTATTATTATTTTATACAATATTACAATATATATATAAACAAAAAGTCTTATTATCTCATTTGAAAAATCTGTCTTGTAGATAAATTTATATATCTAGCTATATTATATCTATATGTATATATGTATATATTTACAAACGGTATATACTATATATATATATATAACAGATTAGGTTGCTACCATAATTGGTACTTAGCAACTTGATGTGTTAATGTTTGAATGAAAGTAATATAAATATATATTTACTTAATATCAAAAACATTTTTTTATAAACTTATTTTGTAGTATGGACCATACAGTTTGATTATTGTCTATTTTATTGATCACATATGATGAGCTTCATAACGATAAAGCATAATAATGGTGAATAGCGATCTTTATGGCCTATAGCATAATATACTATATCGCGTGTACAGTATAGGTATTGCGCTTACCGGTCACCGCATTAGACTAGGCCGATAGTGAATTTTAAATATTTTTAGAAGTAAGACTAATTTTTCCACTTATTTACCTCCTAAAACCCAATATACAAACATTTATTGTCATATTTTTAAATACATGTCATAGAAAATACTAAAATAATAATTAGTATTAATTTATTATCCGTTTACCATTACTCAACCACTTATCGTCACAAAAAACTAAGAGGCCGCTACCACTTGATTACCTCTTTTGCAACGCAATTGGCTGGGTTTAATAAACATGCAGGATATAAAAATGATCTGTACTTCTAATGGCCAAATAGAGTTAATTTATATTGATTATCCAATAAATTTTATGTCCTGTAAATAAAACATATTAAATTGGTTAATTAAAATATTAAATAGCTATCTACGGACAAACCAATAAATTGAATTTTAAAATACTGACTGATAAATAAAACAAATCATATTTTTATAATTTAAATTACTTAACTATATTGTTAATTTTTATTTTGTACAGGAATATTATTTTAAAAGTATCAATAAAGTTAAAAAATGGCTTTAGAAAAAATCGCCATGACCCAGCGAGCGATGGTTGAAGAACAACAAGCACGAATTGGAAATCAAAAATGGACTCAATACTTAGCTGCCTTTATTGGTAATTTCTAAAAAAAAAAAAAAAAAACATTTACAAATCAATTAAATGCGTTGTTTAATGTACCCACTTGATATATACTATATAGCGACGATTGGTGGGTTCATCGCGGGTACAGCCCTAGGATGGACAGCTCCAGCCGGTCCAATGATGGAAAACAATCAGTATTCATTCGTTATTTCAAATGAAAGTCTCGCGTGGATTGGAGCATGTATGCCACTTGGTGCGATGCTTGGATGTCCGGTTACCGCTGGCCTAGTCGATAAATTGGGACGTAAAAACATGATGCTAATGTTGTCTATCCCAACACTTGTTGGTTGGGCAATGATAATATGGGCAGAATCTGTAAGTATAAACAACTATAAGAAAATATTCATTTTTAGCACGAACACTATTTAACAAAATATGATTCTTCAAGGTGGCATGGATCTGTGCTGGCCGACTTTTGACCGGATTCTCCAGTGGTTCGTTGTCTGTAATTGTACCCTTGTACACTTCTGAAATAGCTGAAAAGGAAATTCGTGGTACTTTGGGTACATATTTTCAGTTACAAGTCACCGGAGGAATTTTATTCACCTATATCGTTGGATCTTATGTAAGTTTATATTATATTATAAAATTAAAATAAATATTCTTTGGAATATTCGATATGTAACGATTAATAATATTTGTATTATTTATTTAAAGTTCAATGTATTTGGTCTGACTCTTATTTGTGCTATCATTCCAATTGTATACGTGGCTCTGATGGTTTTAATTCCGGAAAGTCCAAACTTCCATCTTATGAAGGGAAACGTCGAAAAAGCTCGTTTATCTTTAAGATATTTCCGCGGACCATATGGCACTGTGGACCAAGAATTGTCTATAATGCAAGACTCGTTGGCGAAGGTATATAAATAAATATTAATTAGATTTTTCTAGAAAATAACAAATAATCCGTAAATATTTAATTGCAGACTGAAAGAGAAAGAGTTCCGTTAATGGAAGCATTCCAAACAACTCCAGCTAAACGCGGTTTGTTTATTGGTCTCGGAGTTATGCTTTTACAACAATTTTCTGGGTGCAATGCTGTTATATTCTACGCTACATATATCTTTAAAGTAAAATACATAATATTTATTTGAATATTGAATTATTTTGTAATTTATTAAATACTTATTGTTTATAGGAATCTGGAAGTGCAATGGAACCCAATATGTCCACAATTATCGTTGGTATTATGTCGGTAATTGCCACTTATGTTTCTACATTGATCGTTGACAGATTAGGAAGGAAAATTCTTCTTTTGGGTTCAATTATTGTCATGGGAATTTGTACATTACTAATTGGTGGCTTCTTCTTCATGAAAGCTAACGAATATGACGTATCATCAATTGGATTTATTCCACTTGTGTCCATGTGTGTGTTCATAGTCTTGTTCTCTCTTGGTTTTGGTCCAATCCCATGGATGTTGATAGGTGAAATTTTCCCGGCACAAATCAAAGGTAAATTAACTAATATTTTTAATTATGTTCAATACACATATATAATTTATATTTTGATTTAAATTATTTAGGTACCGCTTGCTCGATCGCCTGTATGGCCAACTGGTTTTTCGCTTTCATTGTCACGAAATTCTTTTCGTCGTTGGTATCTGCCATTCATATATACAATACATTCTGGTTATTCACATTTTTCTCCGTGTTGGGTACGTTCTTCGTAATTTGCATCGTTCCTGAGACCAAAGGCAAGACGATGGATGAAATTCAAGAAATACTCGGCGCTGGCAATGATCTCACACCACCAACACATGCCAATGCTTCAATCGACACCAAAGGAAAATACTAAATTAGACCTTACTAAAGGATTAGAAAACCGTTCCATCTCTACCTTCCGGAATAGTATTAATATGATTGTGTTATTGAATCAATAATATGACTCATTAATTTATACAAACGAATTGATAATTGCATCTGTTAAAAGGTGCTATCTTTTTATAAACAATTATTTATTGAATAATCATTAGTGAAATCATTATCAAATATAGTTGCAGGAAGGCAGACTTGTTAACATTATCTCTTTCTTACAGCATAATATGACGTATGGCTGTGCTCGTGATGTATACTTTTACATTTAGACATCGAAAAACATTATTAACTAAAAAATTATTTATATTGACAGTTATGTATTTATCAATTTTTATATCATCATATCATTATATATTTTATTTATGAACATATACTTAATCATTTCATTGTTATAAAACTGATCAATTATATTAATTTTTGATTTATGTTTTTTTATGTTTTCTTTTAAGTGTAAAGTCACCACAAACATTGTTTGATATCCACTGTTGAAACTATCAATTTGGACGTTGACATGTTTTGGTGATTTGAATCTGTGATACTTTGGAATAACTAGCTATTTTGTATTATGCTAAATGTGTGTAACCAAACGAATAAGAGTCCAATGCAATATTAGTTAATAAGTACCTACTTATTTAATTGTTTTTTAAGTTTTTAATTTATTATATAATTGTACTATGTTGTACATGTTGTACTTACCAATAAAGAAATAAAATCTTTATTGAATATACGTGATTTCTATTATTTAAATGTTATGAATTCGTCGCCAAAATTATGGCTATACTCACAACCCACTGGCCACTTCGTATTAAAATTTTAAATAATACAATACACATACGACAAAACTTTGTAATGTTTTTAGTCAATTTTTTTTACAAATAATTAATAATACAATTTGGTTGAAAATCTTTGATCAGCTCGAGCAGAAATACAACAATATTTAAATGACTTTTTAATAAAAATAATTTGTGTGTTAGATAAACAATAAAATTATGTATGATTTGAAATTATAAATAATTGAAAGTTATATGTAATTTATAAAGACTATTTTTATTTATTATATTATTGCTTATCCCCTTTAAAATAATATTTTTAATCTGGTTTTATTAATTACTATTACAACGAACTATCAAATTCTTTCCACTTTTTTAATAATTTTACAGTTTTGTGAGTTACAAATGTTGTTAATGTCATAGCCATAAATTAAAATAGTATTATAATTATCAACATATTTATTAATTTAAAACGGCATGAATACAGCTTTTTCCACATTTAATACTAGATTTCTATACCTAATTTAAATTATTAATTATCCGACTAAATCCTCTGTAGACTTTTTCATACACACCATCCCAAGATTTATGAGAAAAAATTCAATCAAGTATCATCACCATACGCGTGACTGTCCATCAATAATAACATCACGATTCACGAATTTAATTTATATATATAAAAAAAATAATTGGTCCCAGAACACCAGTACACTACTCTGTGGTACTCCGTATTTAATTATACACGTGTTACCATTTATTTCATTTATTTTCAGTATTTGTTTCCTGTTATAAAAGTAACTTTTAAACCAGTTTGAGCTTGAACTATTTATTCCAAAACTAGGCAATATGTTCAATTGAATATTATGGTTAAATATGTTGAAGGCTTTGAATAAGTCTAAAAATATTGCCAACATTTTATTATTATTATCTAAATTACCATACAGAAATGTAGAGACTTGATATAGAGCATTAATGCATTATCTGTGTTTAAACTCGGTTTAAAACTGTATTGATTTTTTGACAACAAATTATTTTTTTCTAAAAAAAAAATCAATCTAACTTTAATATTTTTTCAGATATTTTTGAAAAAATAATTAACATGGACATTGACCCATAATTATTCATAAACGTTTTATCCCCACTTTTAAATAAAGTTTTAACTACAGCCAATTTTAGAATATCAGGGAAAATGCTTTGCTCAATACTTAAATTGTACATGTAAACCAGAGGATCCACTATATATTTACAATATTTACATTTTACATATACTTTTTAAAATCTTGACTGATAGTTGATACTCTATCCAAACCCGCAGCAGTCTTAAAGTTATTAATAATTTCTAGTATACGGCTAATTTTTTTCAAGAAAAACATCATCAAATGAAATATTATTATGTTCACTGCTCGGTTTTAAATTGATTGTCTTTTTAGATAAACTAAAAGTAATATTTATAAAAAAAAATATTGAACATATTGAATACTTTTATTAGATCTGTTCTGGTGTTTATTTCAATTTCGTTACATTTTAGTTCGATTGTTTCATCTTTTGATTAACATTTAGCACTGGTAGCTTCATTTATTAGTTTTTGTATTAATTTCGGGTTGAAAGTAAATACATTTTTAAATTTTTCAAAATAGCTATCGATTTATATTACTTTTTACTAAGAATAATTGTCAATAAAAAATTTTTTGTTCAGTTAAAAAACTTAAAAACATTATAATGTAATGAAAACCTAACCTATACTCAATAATTTATACAAAGTTAAAAAAAGTAAGTTTAAATGTACAATTATTATAGGTAGGAATTAAAGGGATTGGAAGTAGGTAAGTAGATAGTGATTTTCTGTCTTCATCTAAATTTTTGATTTAGTGATTGATAACTTCTCCATGAAAACAGGTTCGGTGGGTGCTCCCTTCATTCGTTTTAAAGTCTAGTACACATTTTTAACTTATTTACTTATTAATTTATATTGTATTATTTAGTGTATACATAATGTAAATACCTTTTAAAAAAATAAAAATATTTCTCCAAAAATTGAAATATTGAATTTTTTTATTACTCATTTGGCGGATGAGATCAAATCAACAATTTGGGAAAGTCGATCTCAAGTAAATTTGACGACAAATTCAAATCTGTTTTTACAATTCTTATCGCTTCACTAGATCAATCGGTGCGTTGTAATGAAAACATCTAAATTTATTCCTATATTCCACGTGTTTTAGACTAAAATAAAAATCACCGCTTTTAATTCTCTTAAGGATAACAATTTATTAAATAAGATAATTGGTGATAAGGTAATTTCTACACCACATTAAGTTAAAAAAGTTTTCTGAAGAGTATACTTATTATTTACTCACTGACATAGACATATTATAAATTATAAGCAGATGTTATGTATATGCTCAGCGGCCAGCGCTGACTAAAAATTGTACAACTACGTTAATGTACAAGCCACAAAAAATACAAAATATGCCCATCAATTCAAAATTGTGACGTCGCTAGGGGGGGGGCACTCCGTGCAAATGTTTGGGGCCCACGGGTAATATATATATATCTATTAACTGCGGCAGGGGCCCCCCATGTTTACTTATTTTATGATTATTATTATGTATTTACTATCTAGTTTCATAATCATCACGGGCTCCACCAAAAATATTGGCCAGGGCCCCAAAATACGTAGTACCGTCATTGCATCAACTAGCGCCGTAAGTATAATGTCTATAGCAACATAATATGTTCATAATAATATTATGTTCTATGTAACTGTAATACAGTCGAGTCAACAACTGTTTACCAACTGCTTATCATTATTCCCCGCGATTCTCTTTCTTGTTATCAATTACTATTACATTCACATAATGATGATATTATATACTAATATTATACTATTTAAATAATTAAATCAATGACATTGACACCGCGCTATTAGGTCAATTTCAAATTTAATATTTATAGTAACATCATAGATTACGTCGTAGATACTAGCTATATACCGATCTTTAATATAATTTAATGAATCACTAAAATTTTACCTGATAGAAGTACTTAGATAGACCATAACATGAATAACATATTTGAGAAAAGAAGTAGAGAATGTGACTATGATGACAATTATGTTACTTCTAGTTTCAGACGTCCCGATGATGAAGATGAAGTTGAAATACCAAAAGTATTATACATATTACTATCATTATTTTTTGTTATTTTTAAAGAACTTTCACTTCTTGGCCATTGCACTTAGATATTACTATTGTTAGCTAACATGTGTTTTATATTGTAGGTAATAGGTAGTTCATATTAAAAAATAATTACATTCTTAATTATAATAAATTATTTAAGTACAGTGGATTCTGCCTAATGTGGGCATCGGTTAATATGGGCAAAATGGTCTGGTCCCATTACAAATAATTAATACAACTAATTTCGGTTTTTGTGGGCAAACAGGGCTGATTTCAACGTGCCCACATTAAGCGGAATCCACTGTAATACTGTATAAATAAAATACATATTTTTTGTCACTTATGTTTGGTACATAAAAAAGTTATATACTAAATGTATTAGGCATTCAATAATTACAGAAAGTTTATGGTGAAAAAAGTCCACTTGTTAACAAGACAATTCCTAAAACTATAACAACAGCTCAACAAATTGCTGCTGAGAGCATAGAGTCTCAAATACAAACTCAAAAAGGAAATCAGTATTTAGCTGCATTAATTGGTTGGTTGAAAATTAGAATAATCTTCATCAAAAAATAAATTATTTGTTTAATATGACTGCAGTTACTATCGGAGGGTTCATCATGGGTACAACACTTGGATGGACAGCTCCTGCAGGTCCAATGATGGAAAACAACCAATATGGATTCCAAATTACTGTGGAAAATGTTTCATGGATAGCGTCAGTCATGCCACTTGGTGCCATGCTTGGATGTCCAGTTATGGCTGGTCTAGTCAACAAATTAGGACGTAAACATCTTATGATAATGTTAACCATACCTACACTTGTTGGTTGGGCAATGATAATATGGGCTAAATCTGTAAATATTAATTTTTTTTTTAAACCAATTTTAATTAAAACTTTCAATATAGATAATATTCTTTAAGGTGGTATGGATTTGTGCTGGAAGATTTTTAACTGGATTTTCTAATGGTTCATACTCTGTTATAATACCTCTGTATACTTCAGAAATAGCTGAAAAGGAAATCCGTGGTACTTTAGGTACTTATTTTCAATTACAAGTTAATGCAGGAATCTTGTTCACGTATGTTATGGGATCTTATGTAAGTCTATATAATTTTTTTGTTTTATTTTTATTTAAATGTTATTTTCTTTTTCAGTTTGATGTATTTGGTCTATCTGTTGCTTGTGCAATCGTTCCAGTAGTTTATTTATATTTAATGTTTTTAATACCAGAAAGTCCAATTTTCTATCTTATGAAAGGAAATGTCGAAAAGGCTCGGTTATCATTAAAATTTTTCCGTAAGCCTGTTGATTGTATAGATCAAGAATTAAATACCATGCAAAGTGCATTAGCTAAAGTATAAAACACATATATAAGTTTACATGTTTTAATAGTTGTTTAGTTATGAATTAAGTAAACAGTAAATTTATTTTTAGACCGAAAGGGAAAGAGTTTCAATCATGGAAGCATTTCAAACTACACCAGCTAAACGAGGATTGTTCTTAGGTCTTGGAGTTATGGTTTTTCAACAGTTTAGTGGATGTAACGCTGTTATTTTCTATGCCACAACTATCTTCAATGTAAATTTATTTATAAATTCATTAAATTGAATTATTTATAATAATTCTATACCATTTATTGTAGGCCACTGGGAGTTCAATTTCATCAAACACCTCCACAATTATTATTGGTATCATGGCTGTAATGTCTACATATGTATCAACACTAGTCGTTGATAAATTGGGACGAAAAATTCTGCTGTTGTATTCTGTTGTTGCAATGGGAATTTGTACATTCCTTATTGGTGTATTTTTTTATGCAAAGGAATCCCATTACAATGTTTCTTCTATTGGATTTATTCCATTGATATCATTATGTATATTCATAATATTATTTTCCATTGGTTTTGGTCCTATCCCGTGGATGTTAATGGGTGAAATATTCCCAGCTCAAATTAAAGGTATGATTAAAATCTAATGACATAATATTGGTTTTATGACAATATAAAACATAGCATTATTCAGTAGCATACACTAACTGTGAACGTGAACCAACTGATTATATTATTAAAAATTATGGTCTACTTAGATTTTAAATTAATAAATAATTAATTTTTGTTTTGGAGAAAAAAACCTTGCATTATTTATTAATTGTTAATTCTACTTGATCATGTTTTTGTTATAGGTATTGCCAGCTCAATAGTTTGCATGTCAAACTGGCTTTTTGTTTTCTTGGTTACCAAATTTTTCACATTATTAGTATCTGCTATTTATTTATACAATACATTTTGGCTATTCACATTATTCAGTGTATTGGGAACATTCTTTGTGGTGTTTATTGTACCTGAAACCAAAGGAAAGACCATGGAAGAAATTCAAGAATTGCTCGGGGCTAATCTTATTCCACTATTAACAGAAAATGATGATGTCTTAGAATAATATATCATATATTATTATTTATATTTTAAAATTAAACAATTTTATATTATTTATTCACCAGTCATATATTATTATTATTATTATTATAAAATTGTGCATAATTATTTTTAGTAATTACTAATAGAAATAATTGCATGTTTTTATCAATAACAAACATTTAATTTTTTACCTGTTTTAGTATGTTTTAATTATTGGATCTGTTTAAATGGTTTTAATTTGTTTTCTATTAAATTTATAGTTTAATGTATATTATTTTATATATATATATATGTTTATATTTACTAATTACTTTAAAGCTTATGATGTGATTAAATTTTTTAGTATTACCTTAAATTTCTAATTTTTAGAACATTTCTATGGATTTAACATATTATCTGCCACTCCTATTATTATTATTATTATTATTATTAATATATTTCTAATTAGTGTGCCAATTTAAATCTGTGATATCTCAAGACTTTTTTATTGTATAAAAACATGTATGTAAATTAATTTATTATTATATATCATTTTACGAGTACCTATCTTGCTTCTTTTTTATGAAACAAATTCTTACTAATGCTTTTTTTTTTTACCATAATACTATTTACAATCAGCACAAAATCTACAAGTACACTAAGAAAATATGTTTAAAATAAATCAATTAAAATTAGCATTTAAACTATGACACAGTTAAATTAATAAACACTATTGAAAAAGAATAGTTCTTATTATAATTAAAAATATTCATACAAAGAAAAAACTAATATATCATAATGTACAATGTCATTAAATAATGTAGTTTTTTTTTTTTGCTTTTTTTAGTAATATTAAATAATGTAGTTACTCAAAATCTAATTTTTGGAATTTTTAAACATATTTAATTATCAATTATCATATTTAATAGAACTGTGGAGTAGAGCGAGCTATAACCATGCATTTAATTTAAGCATAATCTTAGTAATTCTACTGATCAAAAGTCAATTCAACAGGCTGAATGAATCTAAGTATTCCTAAGTTCTCAAATGTGATGGCAAGGATAATAATATTAGTATCGTTTCTTAAATTGTAATAGTAGTTCAAGACAACAAAATATCTAATATTTTGTCAGGGTACAAGATATGAATATTAAAGCATACCGTTTTTCGCATTCAGGTCCCCATAAAATCAATATAATTTTCACAGTGTCCTGTACTTTTGTGATCCTTATTTTTTCAGTAATAGTTAGGTTTGTTAGGTCAGAATTTGTAACTTTCTTTACTAAAAACATTTACAATAAGTACTACTGTTGTACTAAAGATTAAACCTTTAATAGTGCATTTGTGTTATATAGTAACAATTAAATAGCAATACTACTTGACTAGTATTGTTGATTTATCTTATATATATATATGTCATATGTGCACAAGGCAATGTACATACTTACCTAATAAATAGTTACTACTTTACTAGTAAGTAGGTACTAAGAACTAAGTAGTAATAACTAATAGAATATTTACAGGGCAGACTGGGTTACAAAGAGCCTGGGTGATTAATATTATATTTTATATGATTTATCTTTTTAGTCATTAATTATATTAATTCAACATATTATTCAATTATATGCATAGAACAGTCTATTTATAATACAAACATAATGTAAACATCAACATTTTAAAATTATTATTTGCTTAGCTCTTAGCTCCATACTCCATAAAATATTTATGAATAGGTATCTACCTAAAAATCCTATTGATCATTATATTACGTAGCGAGTTACATATTTTTATTATAACGTTTAAACACGCGTATGAGTTTACATTAGTGTAATTTTATTTTGTTGTGTTTCATTTAAAAATGTAAATACAAATAAAATAATGAATGCATACTTCTGTCAGTGGCGTCGCCAGGAAAGGGGTCTGAGCAACCCACGGCACTCCCTAAATTTGTCTTCCCCCTTGGTCATCAACCACAAAAGAAAAAAAAAAATTTCGACCCAATAATAAAATATGAATGATTCAGAGATTCTCTGAGAAAATATAAATTAATAATTATTAACAAAGGTAAATCATTTATTAGACAATAATTACTATATTATTGTATTGTTATAATATCCAAGATTTTCAAGAAGAAAACATGTGTGTAAATTGTAGGTAGTTAAATAACAATTATTGTAATATTGTTAATATAAGAAATATTTATATTAAAACATTGTAGGCATATACCATATAGTATACTATATTATAAATGAACTTACTACTTTGGGTTAGAGACAATTAGAGAATAGTATAAATATTAAATTGTACGTAGGTACAAGATACGTAAATTGAGGTATTACATCAAACGACATAAATGCGTCTCATGAAAATATGAAATAAATATATTTTAATTTAATAATTTGTACATACAAGAAATTATTACAAGCGCGTCGGCGTGTCGCTATTGTCGGTTACAGTTTAATACCTACTCTGTCCGTAATATTCAATTTATAGAATTTTTCAAATTTAAAAATCCACGGCAACATTATTTTATCCGTACTCTTTATTATCATTCTTATAATCGTAGAAGTAAATTAATGGTGTTCTACCATTGACTTATTTACAAAATTAAGAAAAATATAATATAATAATATTTCGTTAATTGGTCATTGTGTTTTACTATTATATATAATTTTGCGAGTCCATTAGGCGATTACTCTGTCGCCACCCTAGTCCATCAGTGAGTATTTACTATTATGTTTAGTTTATATTTCAAATTTCAATTGATAAACGATAACGATTAACGAACAAACGAACAAAACGGTTCTTTCGAATTCAAATTGACAGTGTCGAGATGACATAAATAATTACAATATCACTATATAAATTAATAATTATCTAATATACATTATTGTTGTGCTACTACTGTAATACCAAGTATTATATAATAAATCTGTTTACTGTTGTACGACGGTATATAGAAATATAGAATACAGATAAAACACAAGAGCCAATCAGTCAGAGCTGAGATCTAAGTATCTAACTAAACTTTTAAATGTATCAAAACGAAAAGCGGCCAAACTCCAAAGTTCTATAGTTAAATGTTTATGTTGATTAGATAACACATTTTTATCATACAAAATTATGAATTACGTTTATTTTAATTGTTTATTTAAATTTTAAATGTGTTCAAAGTTCCGACTAACTAAACGAGTTTTCGACAATTTTCCATTCGAATTCACGTATACAGTTCTGACGCGCTAGAATAATCATAAAGCAATCAGTGACCAAATTTGGTATATTTATTTCGACCATCGTGATAGATTACTGTCAAAACTATTACTGAAAATCGTCCTTTCTGGCTAAATTATGAGCACTTTAAAGTCAGATGAAGCTGAAGGATCAGATGGAACATATAAGACTAATGATAGTCGAGATAGATTTTCACCGTTGAAGGTATTATACGCTTTACAAGCAAACTCTCAAGCCCTCGATGTTGTTACTATTGTGCTTCTATTATTCAAATATATTAAATTTTATTAGTTTATTAATGGTATTGTGGAAATAAGTACTATATACCATTCAGATTACTAGTGGTAAATGTATTTGATTGTTTTAGGAAGTGTACAGTGAACATACTCCCCTTGTTGACAAAACAGTGTATCAAACTATAAATTTGCCTCAAAAAATAGGCTGTGAAAAAACACAATACAGAACTCAATACTTATCCACTTTGATCGGTAGGTCATTGAAAGTCCTAAATTAAATATACATATTTTTTACTAATTTTACAATTGTTATAAATGGCCATAGTAACTATTGGCGGGTTCATCATGGGCACAACACTAGGTTGGACGTCTCCAGCCGGCCCAATGATGGAAAATGGGCAATATGGGTTCAACATTACTGAGAATGATGTTTCATGGATTGCATCATGTATGCCACTTGGTGCCATGCTTGGATGTCCATTTATGGGTGTACTAGTGAACAGATTAGGACGTAAACGTCTGATGATAATGTTAACTGTCCCCGCACTTTTTGGATGGGAGATGATAATATGTGCTAATTCTGTAAATATTTATATTTTTAATTTATATTTAAATTTTATTTATAAAATAATTTTCTAAGGTGGTGATAATCTGTATCGGCAGACTTCTAACTGGATTTGCTAGTGGTTCATATTCTGTGATAGTACCACAATACACCTCTGAAATAGCTAATAAGGAAATACGTGGAACTTTAGGCACTTATTTTCAGTTACAAGTGTCTTTAGGTATCTTGTTCACCTATGTCTTGGGATCATATGTAAGTATTAAGTAAATAAAACTCCATTAAATTTTTTTATCTATTCTATTATGTTCTTTTACAGTTAAATTTATTTGGTCTATCTATTGCTTGTGCAATAGTTCCAGCGGTCTATTTGTGTTTGATGTTTTTAGTACCAGAAAGTCCAATTTTCTACCTATCCAAAGGAAATATTGAAAAAGCTCGATTATCATTGAAATATTTCCGCAGGCCTTTTGGTCAAGTGGACGAAGAATTAAATATAATGCAAGATTCTTTGGCTAAAGTATAAGCATTTACATAATTTATAATTCTGTATGTAGTAAATAAACAATGATTATATTTTTACAGACTGAAAGAGAAAGAGTTCCAGTCATGGAAGCATTCAAAACTACACCAGCCAAACGAGGGCTATACTTAGGCCTTGGGGTTATGGTTTTTATGCAGTTTACAGGATGTAACACTGTTATTTTCTACGCCACAACTATTTTCAATGTAAATCATTCTGTTATTTTAAAAATTATTATTACCTGAAAATTTTAATTTATTTTAGGCAACTGGTAGCTCAATAAGTTCAAATACATCAACAGTTATTGTAGGTATCATGGCTGTTTTGTCTACGTATGTGTCAACACTTGTTGTTGATAAATTGGGACGAAAGATTCTGCTTTTGTGTTCTGTTGTTGCAATGGGAATTTGTACATTTTTCATTGGTGGATTTTTCTATGCAAAGGATTACAATTATGACGTTTCATCAATAGGATTTATCCCATTATTGTCATTGTGCATATTCATAATATTATTCTCAATGGGTTTTGGTCCAATCCCATGGATGTTGATGGGTGAAATATTTCCAGCTCAAATTAAAGGTAAGATGTGTTTTCAAGATACATCTATTTTTACCTATCATTTTGTCGTGTATATAAAAGTATTTCAAGTAGTAAACAGTTGTTTTTAACTAAATATACACAAAACAAATATGTATTATATTTTATTAATATCATTTGTGTTTATTTTAGGCATTGCTAGCTCAATAGTGTGTATGGCAAATTGGTTTTTTGTATTTTTGGCTACCAAATTTTTCACGTCATTGGTATCTATTATTCATTTATACAACACATTCTGGCTCTACACCGTGGTTTGTGTTTTTGGCACATTCTTTGTAGTATTTATTGTTCCCGAAACTAAGGGTAAGACAATGGAAGAAATTCAGTTGTTGCTTGGTGCTTAACTTGTACTGTTATTACCATGAAACTATGGATATAAACATTTTTCTTATAACCAACTACTTAAGCTGTGATGAATTTATTACATTATATTGTTTTATAAACTTATCAGATAAATGATGTTTTGTACAAAACTATTTTAAATTTAGAATATTCTTAGATGTCTAACTATTGTTTTAAATGAAAATTCTATTTAAAGTTTTAAGGTATATCTACTTTAACATTTATATTATTTTAAAATGTTTACAATTTATTAAACATTTTTAAAATTTTTACAAACAGATTTATTTTAAATTTATATAACCCTTACTTTTGTTTAATTGGTAAAGTAATCGTTTATTGCACATCAAGAAGATACCTATTTTCCACCATGCACCACTAGTGAGTTGAATCCAAATTAAAATAATGAATTATTAATGATTGCATTGGTATACATATCTAGTGATGTTTAATTAATTAAAGAGTTATTCATTGCTTGTATAATCTAGTTAGATTATATAAATAAGTTTATTTTTTGCTAAACATGCCTTACAGGAAAAACTCTTAACACTTTCTAAAATTATCAGATTTTAATAAATATTTAATTTATTTTTCAAAGAAACAAAGACTGCATATCGCCTAAATAATATTCCTTAATCAATAGACACAAGCAAGGTCGTTAACTGAATTTTCAAAATAATTAATTAACTTAATTTAAATTCCCAAAGGGTTCTAGTTAAATTGTTTGTTCTTATATATTGTATAATATTGGTATAAATTTATAAAAATTATATCTACATTTATTGGAACTTTTATAATTATTTAATATTTTATCAGTGTAATTTTGTAATGATAGTCTGATCAAATAATGTTACTAAATAGTAAATATTATTTTTTTTCTATAAATGTAAAAATAGATCATAATTACTTCTATAATAACTTATTATTGACTGGGTTTGACAATTTGTTTCTAATAATTTTATTTTCAAATATAAAGAAAATAAATTAAATTTTTTAGTTAAATACATAATATTCATTACTAAATATATTTTTTTTATAAACAAAACAAATTGTTGGTTACTTTCTTAATTATTAGTAAAAATTATTCTTAATTATTGCACTTCACATTATTAAGTGTTATAAATATAATAAAACACAGTGCACACAATACTTTATAAGTATTAAAAATAAATATTAAACTTATGATAACTAATTTTAGTAGGATTAATTTTTTTTGCAAAGATCATTTGAATAATACGATTGGATATAAAATGAATTGAAACAGTCTTTTAGCACATTTGACAAATTCATCATCAAATGATTTTTGTCTAACATTGTTGTTGATGACTTGTACCTTGGAACATGTCAAACACCCAACAGAAGATGCTTGTACAAATGGATTTTTGGCTGTTAATATACCAAATTTGTTACCAGACAACTGACCTGAAAACCATACATGGTCATTTTCTCTTAAACTTTTTGTTGCATTGTCCATTATGATGTCTTGACTATTGGTTAGCAATGTTGTTATATCACCATTGTTGCCCCATACACCTTCATTACTCATTTTTATTTCTATTTCATATGTATAACGATTCCATTCAGATAAATGGCATAGGTCAGATAGCTTTGAGCTTACGTTACAGCCATAACTGTCTGAACATGTTGATAAACGTTTACCCAGTAAACAAGTCAATGGATTCGATATAATCTAAAAAAAACATTTAAAATCAATAAAATTCAAGTATTTTTTTCCTATTTAACTTACTTTTGGAAAGAAACTTAATATAGTTAAAATAGGATTGTGTACTGAAACAACTTTGCTGGACTTGATATAACCATCCCATTGCACATTTAGACCAATTAATTGTGAACAGTCAATGTCAGCCATTACAGTGGTTTCTTGAGAATTTTTACCAATATCTTTGTTACAAAATTCTGAGAAATCATTATAAGTTAAATGATGTTCAGCAGGCGGCTCAATCCATTGTTGTATACGCTCATAGTTGTTAAAAACACAAATTGTTGTGCCAATTAAAACTATAAGAACCTATAAGAAATTACAGTTATTTACAAAGTTAATAATTTGAATATTAATTCAAGTACCTGTAAATAAGTATAAAATGAATCGGTGCGAAAACCTTTACGTTTGAAATATTGCAAGACTATATGTAAAATCCACATAAAAATTAGAACAACAGGCAATTGAATAATTTGATATATTGTCTCAAAGTCGTTCCCAATAGTGACAAATGGCAAGAAAATACCAGTAATTGGAAACAGTATAAACACACAGACTAAGGCTAATATACTACGAACCAGTCCATACCATGTAGACTCTATGAAAGAAACATTAAAAAAATTATCAAAATTAATATTTGTTGATTCACTTGTTTAATTTTCAAATAAATATCACATACCTTGTGAAGCAACTAGAGCCATTTGCCACCACGAAAGTGTCATGCAATGAGGTATCAAATCAGTGTAAATTCCTCTCCAATTATTACGTGCAGCCATCTTAACCATAATCGCTGGTAATATTAAATAAAATAATGCTCTAAAGTTGAGACAAAACTCAACACCATTTCCTAGAAAATTTATGTATTCAGTTAATATAATAATGATGATAAAAACATATTTCACAAGTTAACTTACCAATGACATATGATGCAAATGTTGGTACATGTAAATCAAGAAATCTCCAGCCTTTACTTACTACTGTATCAGTTTCATATGGATATTTTGCTAACACATTAACACAAAATGATAACAGCGCAATTAAATCTATGTTTTTGGTTTTGCCCAGTTTTGGGCCACTCAACTAAAACAAAATAAAAAATTAAGTTATTTAAATTATATTGCAATATTTATAGTAAATTGTAAGACTTAGTATAGTTACCGAAAATGAATATAGTGTATAAAATGTTAAGCAAATTGATACAATGGTTAATTCAGATTGAAACATGGTGTCTGAATCAATTACAGTCTTCATAAATAAATGAGCTCCTAATGATGCAAAAAAGAAAACATATGGCTTAAGAGTGTTCATTAAATGTTGATATTCTGCTTCTTGAGCACTGAGACAACCACCACTGTATGTGATAAATAAATTTGACCATCTGCGGAATCGTCCATAATCTCTTTTTGCACATAGTGCACATATTGTAGCAACTACCATTGCAAGCAATGAACCATAAAATAAAATATAAGGAATCAACAGACGAATACCATCTAAGCCCAATATAAAACAGAGAAGTGTCATTATCAATGTTGGAGCGTGAAAATATGAGAATGGATTTAATGGCAACTTGGAAAATCTTTTATTTAATCTCTCTTGAAGACAAAGATTATAATTGTGAATAATATACACTGGCTGGAGAAATAAATCACAAGTAGTAGATATGGCATTTTTGTTTTCTTCAATGGTGAGTATTTTTTGTACAAGTGGCATTTGTCCACGTGAAAAATCTTTAGCAGCATTGACTAATACGTCTTCAGTAAGTTTCTCACCAGATTCATTTATTCTGGATTTCCAATCTAAAACAAACAAATATATGTACAATTGAACATCAATTATCCAAACTAATTGGGACTACAACTAGTTAGATTGATGAAATTTTGAATACTGGGAATTTTTAAAAATGTTTTATTTACTTAAAATATGTATGAATTTATTATTACATACTACAATAAATACTTATGTATAAAGATCTGTACACTGTAGAAAACAAAATATGACTGAAAAGTAGAGTACAGAGTAAATTGCTTTAATTAGGTAAAATTAAATATAATGGTCATTGATAAATTATTTATATAATATATTATAATATTAACAAAAATAATACAGTATTTATGTATTGATATGCTGACTACTCGTGTACACTGTTTAGATAAAACATATAGTGTATAAATTAACAAATTATATGCATATGAACTTATACACATGTACCAATAATAAATATTAAATGATAGATGTAACCAGTGAATATGTTTGGATAAATGTTCAGATATATCAATTGACAAGTATTGACATTCAAATAATAGAAAAGCTCAAATATAATATTTTTTATTACCTTGCCGTGATGATTTTAAACATTTGTATTCTTTAGAGTTTTCATCTACTTTAATTATGTCTGAACTAATGGATTTTTTATTACATGCTTGATTTAATTCATCTTTCAATTGGCCACTAGTTATAAAGTCCTCACCAGCTGACATCCTGCAATAACAAAAAATAATATAATAAGTACATTACATAAATAATAGTTATACTTAAGCTTCTATATAACTGACTAAAGAGCGCAGTAAAAGCATTGTAAGAGAAGAAAAATTAATAAAATTTGTAAATTTACTACAGTCATTTGTTTTATTAAATTATTTAAATTTAGTGTAGACTTAAAACTCGGTACTAGTCTACTTGATTAACATCATTTTATATATTAATTATTATTTAATGCTTAATAATTATTAGTCATCTATTGTAATGATTTAAATAACACATCAATATACAGTTACTATACAGAAGCACATAATACATTATATTCACTGTGTTGTTTTCATCTTTATAAATATTCAACATGGCAAATATGCATTTAACACAACCAATTTTAAGTTAGATTAGAGTAAATTGACCTAATAATTATTATTAAACTTAAAGGTAAGAATATTATCTAAAATTTAGATTCTAAATGTCTATAATACTAAAATTATTATAATAAATCTGTCAAATAAACATAGATTACCTATAGTTGTATAATAGATTAGTAAACTGTAATATTAAAGTTAGCAAAAAATTGGTTGTTTGCTAATTGCAAATTTACTATGTCATACATTTTTAAGACAGAAACAATACACGCGGGAGTGGCATCTTTCTAATGGATTATTAAATTAATTGTTATTCTGAAATTTCATATCATAAATAAATATAATAGAGCAGTAAGTACCTATCAAATATTTCATGAGCTGTTTTTTCAATGATTTTATCCTCTTGAGAAGTTTCCAAACAAACTTTAACATCCAGCCAATTATGTTCAGTGATACCTAAACAAGTATTCAGTAAATAAATTGATGCAAATGAGTTACATTTTTAAAAAATGAAGCTATTTATACCTAGTGGGGATGATTGGTAAATTAATTATAAAAAATTAGTTTGATTTATGGACAAACCTTTTCCCGTGTCTAGACATTCTCTCAGAAGTTCAGTTGCCTTTTTATGTCCTTGGGTAGAAGCCTTGATCAGCCAAAAAACACCTAATCTAGCATTTTCTTCTTGATCTTTTTCATCTTCTATTAGTAAAACAAAGTAATTTAAAAATTATAAATATTTAAAAAGAAGTTTTAATAGTACCTAAAGGTACCTTATTAAAGGAGAAAAATTAAAACACCTTATTTTTACACGTTTTATAATTAATAAATAATAAAAATTATTCATAATTCATAGGTTGACATAAAAATATATTTCTATTAGACAATAGATAATTTGTTATTGTATGAAAACATAATAGCATAGTGGCCAAGCTAAAATAACCAAGTAATAATGATTATGGTACTTTTCAAGAAAGCAAAAAATGTAAATATTGGGTAACTTGTACTTACAAAAAAAGTTATTTTAATGTTGTTTAGATTTAATATAAAATTATATAATTAATTCATTATGTTATTTATTTCATTTTAACTTTAAATCATCATTTTATTGTACCTACAAAATATATTACAAAATTATAATATTATATTTTTTATCCCATAAGCCATAACACATCTAAATAATTTATGTCATACCGCAGTTCTCATTCAGCAACTGTTTTGCCAAATCAACCTGAGAATCAGGCCATCCATCTTCCACCAAGAAACTTCCAAAACGGTTATAACGACTTTGAGTTTGGTCTGTAGGGGATGAAAAATAAATTACCATAAAATTCGCTAACCATTCAACAAATATATTTCATATATTAAATAATGATGTATCGTTACTCAATAAAGTCCATTGTTTCCTTCGCGTCGATTTCTGTCCGATAATGGGATCAGCCATATCTTCGGCCAGTTTGACAAGCACAAATCCCTTTGAAAACAAAAAACACCTTTCGCACGGTTAAATGACGAGAGGCTCACGGTCAGGGAGCACGTGACATCTCAGGTTTGTGCCGGTCGGGTGGCGAATGGCGTCGGTAAAAATAGCTATAAACAGTGTATCAATTATAAATGTCCGACGACGAAAATTGAAGACCGAAATGCGTATAGCGTATTAAATTACATATATTTCGCGAAGAAAGAAATCGTGTCTTGATATCTCGTACCGTTTGTTCTCACGGCCGTTATTCGAACAACGGCTCAGCAGAATACAGACACTGAGCGACGAATTGCTGATTTTCGACCCCCAGGACCCCGAAAATAACCTTTTACGGCGTTTAAAGTGGAACGATAAATATAATATATATATATATATATATATATATAATATAAATTTAACGCAAAATTGAACTTGAGATAGTAAGTTGATATCGTTGTCGTTGATAATCTTGGTTTGTATATTATGCGGGACCCCTTCGTTGATACTATAGAAATCGTAATCACATCCAGTTGTTCGTCCGCGGCTAATTGACCGAAAGCGACAATAGACTGAAAGCGCTATAGATAATATTCACTTTTGTACCAATTTGTGTACTTAATTTAAAAAAATAAAAACAAGAACATTTTTATTTATTTTTTGTATTTTATATGACAGAATTTATTATTTTGAATTAGTTTTATTTGTTCCACGTATTACAACTATTCAATTATTGGAAATACAACATCAGTACATCGCATTGTAAACGATTATCAATACTAAAAATAATTAAATAAATCATTGATTAAATCATTGATTAAATATACTACAAATTGATCATATCGTCTTATCAGCGATCTTCAAACGCTTCCAATAAAAACGTGCCCCCGCGGAAAGTTAAAGACCATATTTCCGACAAAAATTGAATATAAAATGTTTTGGTTATATTATTTAAAATAAAAACGTCAGTGGAGAAAAAATTTATTAAATTATTAATTAAGTCAAATATATCTCCAAAGGTATAAAGTGGATGAAATATGCTTTAAAAACAAAAAAAGCTCAAAATATGCACTTATATGCAAAATAAAATCAAAACTAGCTTGGTAAAGGCATAAAACGTATTTATTTCGTATCTTACTATTGATGTGACTGTGAAAAACAAATATGTAAATGCTACTAGTCCTATAGGACGTTATTCGATTATTCATTATTCATTTGCCGTTACCATTAACACAAAAAGGCTTAAAAAGCAACTACATTATGCCACAGCCCTTCTTGTTATATAGAACTAAAAAAATAATTCTAAGAAATAATTTTTTGTTATTTAAATATAAAATTGAGTTTTTAAAATTTCACCTGCGAGTTGATTGAAAATTTGTTTGATCAATGGATTACGAAAAATGTTACTGTGTTAAAAATAAAAATTATAAGTATACTTTGGTGTATGGATAGGTAACCAATCAAATACACTTCATATATTTTTTGCAAATTCATCTACTATACGTCTATATACATGAAAAATTATTGACAAAACAAGAACGTGTTAAAAAAGTTTACATAGGTAGGAACTAGGTACAAAATTACTTAATTGTGAACTTGATAGATAAGTATATATAGTCAAATTTAAAACATGATTTTTTTTGTAGGGGGAAGGTTAAAAGTTTATTACATTATATATTTATATGTATAAATATAGTCAAATTATAAAAATAAAATCAAGATTTCTATTCTGATTTGATAAGTCATAAATTCCTGGTAAGGGGATGGAAACCCCAGCATATCCTCCCCAATACCCTAAACATACTACTGGTCTTAGTACTCTTAGGTGATCCTGCACAAATGCAACATTGTTCGTGACACATTAAATAATGTGCGTAGATTTACTCAATCAAAAACTCTGGTAAATATTAAGGTAAACTACACACATTTTTAACAGTCATTTTGTAGGTTTTGACCAAATTAAAATTACAGGTCCAAAGTTATATCCAATCATAATAACTATTTTGTTTTATGTACCTAATTAATTACATATAATAAGGGTTATCATAAGCACACAAATATTCGTTTCACGTGATCTCCTCTTTAAAATGCGAATTTTTAATAACCTTTTCTTAGTGCGATTATAATAGATACATATAATACATATTATATAATTACTTATAAACCTATAAGAGCATTTCTTCAAAATATCAAATAATTAGGTTCGGTAGTTTTTGTTTGACAATAATAATCAGTCACTACAGTTTTCAGCTATACACCTACGTAACAATTATTATTTCTCGTATTTCTTAAGTGTTGAAAAACAGAAAATTAGTGATCAAAAAAAGGCAGGCAATGATAGGTTTAATTTTTAGTGTATTACATCTCCTTGGCGTTCATTTCTTTAAGCAATACGCGTTTTTAACTTTTTTTCATAGTAATAACACTAATTATACAATTAAAATTTAAATTACATAATTATAATAACATTGTTTAAAGTGCCTTTGTTTTATTTTTATTAAATTAAATAAAACTATTATTGGTACCCTAAGATGTATAAGAAATACCTATTTGAGCCAAAATATTTATTTTAAAATTTAAATTAAGTGAAACATTGTATAAATATACTCTTTATTGTCCATTTTTGTGTAATAAAATTTCACAAAATTCTTTCATAGTATATATACCTCCACATCTACAGAGTGACATTGTTATGTTACAAAAGTGCTACGAAAATGTTAAGTCTCTTATACGAGTAATCAATAGTTTAGGCTGTAGATTAAAAATCAGTCAGTAAGGACGTACATTAAATATATAATGTTATATATGTATAATATATTTAATATATATTTAATCTATGGTCAAGATTATTTCTTTTGTACACCTTTTTTTATATTTTTTATAATGCATAAGGTATATTATACAATAAACTATATGCCTATTGTATATGTGTATTAGGTAAATAACTAACTTGATTAAAATATTTAAAATTATCTCCATACTTTTTTATTGGTCTATTTGGAAATAATATCAGTATTGCCACAATTGCTTGCAAAAGTCTACCACCTACCCACGTTTTTGATGAAAACTATTGTTGTAGGTATGTAAGTTATAAAATGTTTGTTGGTCTTTCGTGATATGTTTTAAACTAATTATAAAGAAGATGTGGAGGAAGGAAAAAATATAATCCCCCTGCAGTTACATTAAGTTATTGTTATGTACATTCATTATTAATTAGCTAACTCGATAGTCGTTAAGAACATAATTATTTTATATTTCATAAAAGTACCAGTACTACTACTATTTATTTTCCAAGTCAAGAACTGGTACACACCGACTTAATATTAAATATTAAGCATTAAACAAAATTAAATAATAATATTTAAGTATTATATCTGTAGGTACCTATTCACAATAATATAATTATAACATATACTGGAGCATAAATACATATTAATATAATATATTCATACATGTTTATATTTAAATAAATAATTACAATAACGACTATATAGTAATGTGTAGAATTATTAATTATAAATTTCAAATTAAGTAATAATGGAAATTGAAAGTTATGTATATAAATGAAATAAAATGAAGTCATAGATTACATTAAACTATACAGATTAACTTTTTAATAACGACTTTGAAATGGTTATAATTATAAATTTATAATATATTGTTTGCTTTCTATAAAATACAGAATAGGTATATACTTAATACGCATTGGCCATTGCAGGATATGACTAGATAGATTTATTTAGAATGTATTATAATATAAGTTAGTTTTGATCGTTTAAAATGTATAAGAATTATTAACTTACAAGTTTGCAAACATTTATGCATACAGACCACACAGTTATATATTTTGTAAATAAGCTAATAAAACTATAAGGATGGTTGTATAAAGTTTATTAGTTTAATAGTTTTGTCTTATTTAAGACACGCAGTACGTTTATACTCCGTTCCAAAAGAAAATATACCAGGCGGCGAGCGGTTTCCGTCCGGCGGAGTGCATATTCCACATAACGGTATAGATAGAGACCGGTAGAAGGGGAAAAAGTACGCAGAACTGGTGTATTCTTTTTTGGAAGGGAACATAGTATTACACAAAAATATACAGTATTTTAAACATTTAGGTAAATATCAAATATTAAAGTAATAATTATATATAATAAATAATAATAATAAATATAATATAATATAAACGATTTGGTAACAAAATAATGATGACTAGAACTTTACACGGCTATATCGCAATGAACTATATAAATATTAATGATATATACCTACACACATTTTAAAACTTTTAACTGATTTTAGTAAAATTAAATATATATATATATATATATATATTGCACATTTATATAGGAGCTTTTATAACTTCTTCTACATTTTTTTTTAACTTAACCAATATTGGGAGTCGATACTTTACCTCATATAAATATGTATATATTTAAGTTACATTTTACTATTTTAGGTAAAAAATATAAGAATTCACCTTATATATAGCAGAGGGGGCCATACGGAAAAACTGTATCAATCACAAGTATTGTTAATACAAATAGATAAGTTGGTTTTAAAATGTGTGTATATAATTTTGGTTTATAAAAGGTTGATGTTTTTTTCAGTGACCACCTCAAAGCTTTAACCGTAAATACCATATGTATAATATCAAATCATCAAAATATAATAAGTATATAATATATAAATAAATACCAAGGTACCGTACCTATACAGGTTAGAAAAGTTTTGTGTTGAGGGGGAGGGGCACAAACAAAAAGTTCAAATTTACGTAGATAGTACGTAGAGTTATAAAATATCTTGTATAATAAAAAAAAAGCATAAAATACGGTGAATGGGGGAGGGGACGGGCCCTCATGGGCCCCTCCTTTAAGTACGTCGCTGTACCTATATATATATGATATAAAAATACTGAAGTATACCTACCTATACTGTATTATATCGAAATAAGTATATTTTTAATAAATATGACGACAAAAAAAATGTATAATATAATTAGGTGTATACGGCTTTCGATTTTAATTCAATTAAAAAATGTTAAATACCTACCTATCTGTACTTTAAGAGAAAATCACACGTACCCGTGATTTTTAAATGGTTATTGTTATATGTATTCAATTTTTATCATATGTTTACATTTAATTATTTTAAAATGATACCTAGTAGATATTAGTATTTATTATACTTATTATATTTCAGTACATTTTGATACAATGATAGTCATAATTGATTGATGAAACAATGCCGATTGTCGGTATGATCAGTATATCATGGTATTTATCGTATAAATGAAATATTTTACGGTATTTCAGATGACAAACATATATATATATATATATTAATTATTAACATATAAAATCATATTCAAGTCATTACGGTGTTTTCATTATTAAATTGATGGATTTCAGAAATCCGGAAAAATAAAATTCGAAATTATTCATAACAATCATAATTTGTGAGTTTGAAATTCGCTATATGTTATAGCGAATTCGTTGTTGTATTCTTATGTTCTATAACATCGCACAGCCATGTATACTGCAATGCTATATATATGCCCAATAAATTTATTGAAATGTGAAAGTTTTTATAAAAAAAAAACAAATTTACAAAGTATCCTTATATATAGTAAGTATATAATTATAATATAGGTACGGATCTTGTTTTTAAACTTGCAGGAATATAATATATTAATACTATACTATATGCTATACATAAATATTTAAGCTAGTATAACGCACTAATGCACTATATAATATAGTGAAACATCCATACTACAAAGTCGTCAAAATCTCACGAGTAACAAATAAAATCTTGAAATGGAATTAAATATTAATTAGGTTTAATTTTTTAAAATATTTTGTTTAACAGAAAATTTTGCTAAATGGAAGTTAGAAGTTAGTTATATGGAAATTTTACTGTATTATATATTACATATATACAGATTTATATTATGTTTGGTTCACTACGCGTACGACTTTTCCATATGATACATGTCACCGAGTAGTCTTTGTATGGGTATATCACCGATGGTTTCCTTGAAAAACAGCCTCTCAATAGTCGCCTGCCGGACTGCCCGCAGATTGGGTAACATGAGCAACAACCGTCCGAATCGAGTAGGCTGTCTCGAATATCGGCCACGCACGTAATCGCCTAATATGCACTGGGCCTGGTCTTGAAGCATTTCCACCGGTTGCGCGTCAATCAAGCCTGGTGTTTCTACAGAAAAAATGCATTTTTAAGAATATATTATGGACGTAAAACATAAAATACCCACATACTTAGGTTTTTGAAATAAATTATTGTTACTAAATTTTGTTTACAGTAAGAAAAAATAAATATAAAAACCAAAACATACATCTAATATTTAAATAATATATATATGTATAGATTATAAGATATATAATGTAGGTATAGTAAGTATATTATAATTCATTATTTTTATTACAGTTTATTCTATTTAATATATTATATATATATTATACAATGTACATAATAATATAGTATATGTACTTACTTCTACATACAATTAATAATACATTTGTATATATAATTAAATATAGTTTATTTATAAAACATTAAACATTTTAACATCGATCATAATTTATCAATAATTCATCACTCACCTGGTGTGAATAGAATAACCGCTTTCATGCAACCGCATTCGCTACCATCTGGCGATAATTGTCGAAAACGTGCCAATATCTCTTGTATGATTTTCATCTCGTTGTTGACCTTAGTGTCATCCGCTGGTAGCCTTTCGCGAGCCTTGTCTGAATTTAATAGTGGCGATAAGTCCCAAGGAATGGACCACTGGGCCAAGTGTAACAGGAACAATTCTTTCCACGATTCTTGTAGCAATAGTAACTGCGTTACAGAGAAAACAAAATCAGTTTCGAAGTCGCAAAAAATAACAAAATTAATTCTCCCTATGACATTTAAAAAAAAAACGTGCATCTGCAATCAATTTGTAATAATATATATAATAATTTATGTGAATTGATATATATATATATATATATATCATAATAGAATACTAAGTTAATATATTTTTCAAATTATAAAATTAGTATAATGTAGTGCAGTTGAAAGAATCACCATGTAATCAGTCAGTATGTATAGTCACAGTTGTATTTTAAACTATAAATAATAAATTAATTTTAATATATTAGGGATGTTAGACTGTCAGTGTCATATGCATAACTTTTATATTTAGGTTAAGGTATGAAAAACCTATCCTGTATAACCTTATTTATTATGTATACCTATGAATAAGGTTTTTTTTAAGTATTTGTAATGCGACAAATATAAAGAAATTATTCTAAGAAAAAATAATTATAGGTGAGATTCAAGCCCTCAAAATATCTTATTTCGTATCCACAAAAGATAATTATGTTTGGTAGTTGATGGTCGGTAGACCAGTATAGTACCGGGTTGCATAAAAGCTCGATAAAAACAGCACGATAAGGTTTGTTATCGGGTCGATAAATCATTATATAAATATCTTTATCGGTTCCATTCAGTACATAAAATGTTGAACAATTATAAAATAATTTGATGACTTACCTCGTTCATAGTAGTTTGGTATATTTAATAAATGATAAATCGGTCGTTTTTGTTATCATCATTTTTTGAAATGTTAACGACGGCTACAATTTAGCGAATTGCGAATGGTGATTATCGATTTTATATTTATATCGAATATTGACAAATACTGTACAAATACTATAGATCTATAGTATTTGCTATTGAGCACCGACAAGTGACAACTAATACATTTGATATAAATTGAAATTTTGTTTTTTAAATTATAATACCTACTACAATATGTCTAATATAATTAAACGTAGAAGCAAAAATGTCAATGATGCAGAAAAACATATGTTATTGAAGTTAATTAAATAAAAGATTAATAATAATTTCAAAAATATGTTCATCATCATCATTAGATGATGAGGAATTAGATGACGATGATGATGATGTATTTAAATACATTGTTTTTGTTAATTAGTAACGACACTCCGATTATACGAAACCGCTATCGCGTTATGCATTTATAATCACACGCTGTTATCAGTATTCAGTACAATAAAGTTATAGAATTCTTTTTATTATTTATCGAACTAAAATCGGGCCTTCAATTTATCGAACCAATAACAACATATTTATCGGTTCGATAAAAGATAAAAATCGTTTATGCAACAGCCAATATTTTTATCGACTCGATAACTGTATTATCAAACCGATAACTACTTATCGATCGTTTATGCAACCCGGCATACGTGCGCATCAATCTAGCATACGGGCCTTATAAAGAAACGGCCTCTCTATATTACCCATAGAGTTATACACTCACAGCTACAATATTGCCAAATTGATAAAATAATATTATTAAACTGAACAAGCCTTATCACGTTGATAAAATCTTTTAAATTTAAAAAAATTTGTATTGTTAAACATTAACAAATACACATTGTTATAATCATAAATGGTCTTTAGTTGAGTGGATACTGCACAGAGTTAAGAGTTATTTACACCTATGGTTACGGTATAGATACTATCTATCTCTATCGTGAAATTCACTATCAATTTATTTATCAGCCTATTTGATATAGTGTGACGATTTTACAAAATGTAAGTACCTACCCAATGGCATAGACATTATTTCTGAAAGGGGGGATTAAAAAAAGAAAACGATTTAGCTAAATGGGAGGGGAAAATTGGTAAAATTATATGATACAAATAAACGAAAATAAAATTCAGTATTGACAAAATTGTCAAAATTCAATAGCTCGATAGCTCATAATATCACAAAATATGGTGAATAATGTATAATTTAATCAAAAATAATAAAAAGCCAATGGGGGAATCTGACCCCCACGCCCCCCCTTGTATACGCCACTGGTCCTACCTATATATTTCTACTGTAAGCGATCATTAAATATATGTATTCAAATGTGTACGTCGTAAATGTTACAGTAAATGATGTTATACATCAAAATAACGTTATTGTCTAGTAAATAATAATACTTACCTAACAAACTAATAATTATTATAGTTTATTATTTTTTGGGTTTGATTATCGATAATTTCTACACACGATAGAAAGTTTTGTTTTAATTTTATCTTAATGGTATTAGACAGTTTTCAGTAGATAGAATCACAGACTAAAATCTAGTATAATATATACTATAGATTAGAGTCCTGTGCTCCTGTATCTAACTACAACGAATAATTATGTTAGCATAAATAAGCTTAGTAAATAGTGGGGCTTACTAGTGTAGGACTTTATTGTAACTATATAATATATTAATTATTATTGTGTGTTAAATTTTTCTTAAAATGTCGTGTTAATTTTAATTAAATTGTATTATTGATACAATTACATATGAATGAGCTTGTTGTGGAAAACAAATTTAACAATATTATAACTGATATTAATTACTAAAAAATGTAGCAATAATCACTCATTTCTAACCATTAATGAGTACAATATTTGTATTGAACAATTAAAACATTCAACATTTGTGTTAAAAATACCATGAGAAAAAAATATATAATATATTATCGAATGGTAAGTAAATATGATATTTTAACAATAAATAATAATAATATATAGTATAATATAATAATATCGACCATGGATTAATCATAACGATAATTGATTAAAATTACTAATACTCGTATACTGGCTATTATTTACCTGGTCGTGTTTAGAAAGGGTTTGAAATGGAGCCAAGCATCGAACCCATCTAACTGCCATGAACAGTAATCGTGCTGTAGTCTCCTGTCATACAAAGAAAAATAACACTTTATTGTAAAAATATATTGAATTGTTTCAAAAAATTAAATTATTTCGTGTTTAATACATTTTAATAAAACAATTTCGACATTTTTTTTATGTCTTATAATTATAACATATAATATATAAATTTATATGCACAGATATTTTTTTATATGGCTTTTTATTTATATAACCATTTTTCTTATTTTTTATCAATTAAATTGTGATATAGTAAACTTAAACATAAAACAAATATTTAAATAAAAACCTTTAAACATTACTAAACATTAATCATTATTATACACGAACATATGTTGTATAAATATATGTATTTGTTAAATGTATTTGTACTGGGTCGCCATTTTTAATCTTCAATCACAGGCGATTGGATAAAGGGGCACACCTTTTGCCACCCGCAGAAAAGTAGGCGGGCAGTCAAAAAGTCAACCCTCGCGTATAAAATATAATCCCTTGCATCAGTGTGTATACAATCAACCCGATGTGTTGAAATGTCAGTTATCTATATTCTACAATATATATATATATATATGCAAATGTCAATATTACATCTATTATTTGAAAGCGCAATAGAATTTTATCAACAATTACTGATTTGTCTATTCAATTTCCAAATAATAATTAAAAGTTGTACTTATTTATACAACGATATAACTTTACTTAATACGTCTAATCATTAATACATATGTTAATAAGTACCTATTTACTGTAACATCTGTAACTACAGGTGTTACATGATGACATTGTAGGATTAGGTATTTTAGATATTTATCAGTATTTGCAGTAAACCAACGATTTACATAATAATATATATGAATTAAACAATATTATAACTATTAAATAAAATAAAAGTGATATTTCATCAAATGATATTATGATAGAGTAACGAGTACCTATACAACATTTGGAATGGTATGAACAAATTTATTTAATAGTATTTCAAACATAAATTTGTAAAAAGTTATATCACTTGATTAATTACTTAAGAGGACGCTACACCCGCATTCGTTATCTCCCGTCTTAGAAACGAAGGTATAAAGTATAACATAGAAAATCGTACGTTCTGAAGAATCTATTTAACTCTTTTATGCTTATTATTAATTTGAATTTACCTATTATCAAATTTAAAAGTATGAATATTATATCTAGTGAATCTCATAAGTTTTTTTATTTTAAAACGAGTAGATAACGAACATTTTAAAATTCACAAACAATTTAAAATTTTAGCAATAATTATTCACTGTAATAGTAAGGGTTAAGATGTTGAATACCGTTCAGTTTGCTATGTTATACGTTTATAAATCAAACAACACATGCGAGTGTATAGCTTCCTCTTAAAGTCAAATATAGGTAGATACTTTAGGTAGTATTATTACACGTCTACCGCGACATCGTGTATTCGTGTTATCCATCAATAATAAAGTGTAACAAATTAACAACTAATACAAGTAACAATAAATGATCGAACCATTTTGTATAATGCGTTATAACTTATAATGAATTTTTGTGTATAAAAAAAAAATTTAAAACTATAATATTAACAATGCTACGTTGATAAATATTATAATAAAATATATATTATATAGGTATACTAATAACTATTTTATAATAGACTTGACATTTTTTATCAGTTATTTTACCTATTATTATTATTCAGTTATATATTATTGTTATTTATTTTTAAACAGGTAATTTTTACATATTATATATTAGTGAATAAAAAAAATGGTAATAATATAACTCTTTATACTTGATTATTAACGAATAAAAAATAACCGATCAAATAACACATTTATATAATAATATAAATCTATTAAAAAATTACGACATAATAATTTTAATTACCTGTAAGACTTCCCAAGTCGGTGACAACGACAACGAGAGTGAACTTTGAGGACTGGTTGGTTGTGGTATGCCAAT
This sequence comes from Rhopalosiphum nymphaeae, assembly GCA_036289425.1. NCBI lineage: Eukaryota > Metazoa > Arthropoda > Insecta > Hemiptera > Aphididae > Rhopalosiphum > Rhopalosiphum nymphaeae. Next base: position 7,898,031 of record JAZAQC010000006.1, on the reverse strand, counting down.
AGGTGAAGAGGCTTCTGACATTTTTGCACTCCATATCAATTCCTGCGAGAGGGAAAAAATAAACAGTTCTTCATTAAATAAAAAATAATTCCGAGTGAATGTCACATCAGTTATATACACAATATATACACATATCATCACAGATTATAGAGGTTATGCGTACAGAGTAATTATTTTCAACACATAACTGAAGTGAATACTCACCAGTAATTTCATGATTAAGTCCAATTTTATGTATTATGTAAATAAAAGTCTCTAATATTTATTTAGAATATTTGTTGAAAATGTTTTGAACAATTCAATTGTTTACATACTGTTTTAGATTTTTATTAACCGATATCTTTAATCTTCTATTGTGGAACATTGGAACCTATTTTCTTTGACCTTTATTAATATTATAGTGAATATTTCGATTTTATGTTTAAACTTATATATGTTGTTTAAATTTTAAATTGTTTTTTTGTTTTAAATTATTGTATAAGGTTTCGCCCGTTAATATATAATACAAATATATAGAAATAGAAATATAATATGCGTATAAAACATACTCGATTATGGTCGCTTATACCAGCCAGTTATGCATTATATAATAGGCCATAATACGAATAGGTATGGGTATAACATTGCGAAGGAACGTTGGCATTAGTATACGCACGATGATTGGGAAGCTATCTATATTGGCTATATTATGTACATACCTACGTATGAGAGAAAAATATTCCTAGTCTATAACAGCGTTAATTAAAAAAAAAAAAAATAAACCAGATATAAAAACATAGATGTACCTATATAATATAATATAATATCATTATCATTAATATTAATATTGAATAGTCGTTTGCAGCTCGTCACTACCATCGCATCACACCTCGCCGCCGCACACCGATGCTAATAACGATAAAAGTCGAGCTTAAGCTCGAGGGTCGACACAATGTGATGTGTAAAATACTCGACACACATTTAACATTGTATATATATATACATATAATATATACGTTTATACATATATTTACACGATCGTACGCGTCCGTCTGTCGGTGTGTGTATGTGTGCGTAAACGTATAATACGGTAAAGCCAGAGGGCGTCTTTGACGTCCGCGAACAAAGGGTTCGATTGCTGCTAAAACCCGCGAGGACCATGTGGTCCGGTTCTCACATCAAAACGTCCGCGCATGAGGGGGGGGGGCTGACTCATCGCGCGAGTGCGCACTCCTCCGCTGCCGTCACCGCCGCAGTAGCATCCTCCTTCGCCGTGCACTATCGGTCCGCTCGCTGGACCCTTATCGCGCTGCTGCACAGTATAATATTATATCAGGACGACATACACACACACATACACTCCTTCAACGGCTTTGTATAACACATGTACTTATATTATTTGCAGTATGCACGTATACGTATGTGTACGTACATATACACGCCACGCCAAGTATTTCTATATTAGCGACTGAAATTCTTAATACTTGAAATGCAAATGTCACATCTCCCGGCTTATGTACATATACCTTCCCATATATAGTAGAAACCGTTTATAAGGACACTGGTTTTACGGTAGTGACATATCGAAAAAAGACAAAAATCAAAATAAGTATGGCAACGATTTGGTAACTTATGATTTGTTTGTTATAATTTTTTTTATGCAGGCTTAGTCATAGATGCACATTTTAGTATTTCATCCATTCAATAGCATTCACGCTGACTATGTGAATTTCTTCTATGCCTCCTGTAAACCTCGTTATAATGTGCATATTGCATATTCGATACTTCTATCAAATGTCTAATGGTTCGCGTGTAATTATATCTTCCCTACTCGGTTCTGTTTCGGTTAAGGATGATCTAAAAGGAAGATAGTTGAAACCGAATGTTCTTACTGTTGGGTCTTCGATCAGAGTGATCAATTTCATCCCTACGGCTCTAACCATAATATCATTTTCCATTTAACCTGTAGATTATGATTGCAAAAGATTTCTTCCCATACACATATGGATTTAACTTAATCCAGTCATACCGGATTTAATGACCTTAAATTAAAGATCCCGGCAAAGCTCTCACGTTGTATGTTGTAAATAAATCAAAAACAATTTCAAGTTTTTAACCATTTAAATTGTTGAAATTGTATGTTAATCCTAGACCCAGATATTATTATAATCTGTACTCGGTGTCTCGGTGTATCATTATTAAGTGTAAACTTAAGTATGTATATAACATTAACGTGTGTTAATATGTTTTGTATATTTGTATAACAACTTGACATTACATTTTTTTCCTATTAGACAATTCCAACCCATATCATAGATTAATAGTATGCAATATACACATGCTAATACAGAAATTGGGGGAGCACGGAATTTTTTTTTATCATTAAAACGTTCCTACAGCTTGTATATATGTATCATACGATGACATATTCAAAACATATCTATGTATATGTAATATAGCCAATATAGATGTACATATTAGCTACATTTATGTAGTGACTTCTTTTACCTGACATTTTTCGGCTGACATGAGTATCTGTAAGAGCCCGGGTGGCGGCGGCGGCTGTTGTTGCCCCAAAAACACATGTCCTTGCGGTGGCGTGGGAGGCAGAAGCGTAGGCGGTGGTGGTGGCTGCTGTTGTGGAGGAGGTGGTGGCGGCTGCTGTTGCTGTTGCTGATGATGGTGGAGATGTTGCTGCGACGGCGGCGCCGGCGGCAAGGGCGGCAGTGCTGTGTCCATCGGCGTTTTTGGATACGCCGAAGAAGACGTCTTTTGGATCAAGTTATTATGGTCAGCGTTCAGCTGGATTTGGCCGGGTTGTCGCTGGTGATTGGCAGTGGGCTGCGGTGAGTCCTTCATCGGGTGGTGATGGTGATGGTGGTGGTGATGGTGCAACTTTGGTTTGCGTGGTCCTCGTTCGTGTTGCACCGCTGTATATATACATCATTATTTAATGTTTTAATTTATTTAATATTATTATCATAATACCTATGAATCATAAAAATAAAGTCACGCGTCATTACGCGTACCCTGCACATCACCCCATGTAGTATAATATAGTATAATACTATTACATTTTAGTGGGAGAGGAGTGTGTATATTGTTAAGAAATAACAGAGGATTAAAGGGAGGCTAGACAAAAGAAAAAAGAAATTGTTGCATCTAACGCGAATAATAGTCATCATGGTTGAAAGTTTAAATATTTGCTTACAGTATAAATATTATGTACAGTGACTAACTTAACTTTACCTAACGTACACCCCCCAATAGTGGACGTTTTTTCGAGAACGGGGAAATTTTCATTACTTTTCCATAAGGAAACCTCCGAAAAATTGATACCTATTTTAACGTTCATTTAAAAATAATAACAAATAACAATAAAAACACGTTTACATTAATATTACGATAACAAAAACGTTCAAACACCGATTTTTTTTTAACACCGAATTTTATTTTATTTACGAATGCATGCATTTTTTTTTTTAATATACTTTTTATATTAATTTATATATGTATTGTTAAAATATTTTAATTATTATATTATTAAAACATAATATTTCAATATTTACGTGCATATAGCATCCTCTAAAAACATGAAATAATAATATTTATTTAAAATAAATATTATTATTTAAAAATATTTTTTTTTATTTATTTAAATAAAAATATTATAATTTCATTTAATTTAGCACATATTTTTCCCTTTATACATTTAATCTTTATGAATTTAAAAAATTATCCCTTATGAAGAACGAACAAGATTTCAGTAATCGAGAGTGTCTGCAATATCTACATTTATTTAATTTAGGCTCTTATTTTTCAATACAATTAGGTACAATCTACACTTTATCATTATAATATTTAATAATTTTCAAGCTCTTTTCATTCAAATCCAAGTTACATTATGCGCACCATACACTGTTTTATTGACATTTTGATTTCACAAATTTTATTTTAGAAATCAGATTTTATCACGATATCTCGCTCACGTTATTTTTCATTCCTATCAGTCATATATATACAGGTTAAGCTTCACGAAAATCACTGAAAACTGCACGTGCCATAGCTTTTGTTCTGGTTTAATATGCTTAGCACTTTTTTTTTTTAATCTGAGCTTTTCAAATAATTTATTTTCACGAATTCGCTATTATTTATTATTATAATTTTTATTTGAAATCGGATTCAAGCAAAAAAACATTTTGTAAAAATGTTCATTTAAACTCAATTTATGATATTCAAATACCTAGAAGCAATAATAATAATTCATCATCGGATTACACATTTACACAAATAACTATACACATTGATATGTTCGAGGGTTGTTCAATTGTTCACGGATATTTACTGCTGATTGAAAAATGTCTCCCCGTTTATAGTTCCCATTGTCACCCCAGTTCTTTTGTTATCATACACAAATATAATACAGTGAGTGTACCTATATATCAATATAATATCTTCTAAATCACCTGCAGTTCACTGGGAGGCGCCCTGCACTTCAATCTCTTGCTAGTTATATATTAAAACACTTTATTTTATTATTACCATGCATATTTTTCTGTTTATTATTATTTTTTTTTTATAAATAAATTACCTACATTTTAATATCCGGTTCACGGAACGTCGTAGCATAAGAAACTTTGTGATTTTACAAATTTGTTACGCTAAATGAAATCCGAGAATATGGCGAGGCCCAGATGATTTATTTTTATGTTTAACTCAAGAAAACAACCCGTATGAAATAAACCCTTCTTTTTATGTATTTTTTTCTTTTTTATCAAATAATCCCAGCTATGCTGTACCTTTTTGATCCACGAATATTCAAAACGAACATTTTTGTTGTTTCAGCTAACGATCTCCAGACATACGGGCATTTTATTCAATTGGTTTTTGGTCGAAATAACTTATTTTTAAGCATATTATACTCCGATCTAAAAATTATTTTATATCAATCTCGTCAGTTATAGGTACATAGATTGTATATAGGTATTTTATATGTATAGAATCTAAATGTGCGAATAAAAAATACTACAACCGATACCAATACGTTTTTATCAACAATTGTAATTCAATTTAAAATTATTATTAAATTATCAAAATAATAATATAATTAACTATGTTTTTAAATTTGTATTTACATAATATTATTTTTAATAATTTATAAGTTTAAATTTTAAATAATTTCCGTTATATATAGATTAACAGTCTTGTATTTATAATAATATAATGCAATTAGTAATATATTTAAAAAACAAATATATATTATTGATATTTTTGAAAATAGTTATTTTTATAGTTGTATTATAATATCAAATATTCAAATCATTCTTAAGTAGGCAGGTACACTGAAAATTAAATATTAGAACCAAATATAAGATAATAATATAATTTATTATTTTATCTTATATTATGCTTTATAGAATAGTATACATTTCGCAATTACATAGACGTTAGGCACATTTACTCTATAATGATTGAACAAATATTGTACATACGAATTTTATTTGTACACCTGTGCCTTCGTTTTTTATTACTACTTCAATTGAGTATGGAAAGGAAACCCACTCCTTTTATATTTATTTAAATTGCTATCGTTTTCCGAATTGCACATTTCAATTGCATTAAGTCATTGACCCCCCCCCCTCCTGTCTATTTTACACTTGTTTTTCCGTTGGTAAGTCAGTTAATCCAGCTATCAGCTGTCAAAAACTCACACGTATATATTCCAGCCTGTAATCGCCAGATACAACACCCACACACACACACATGCGTGAAAGGGATATATTATTTACGGAGGGGTGCGCGAATAGCTGGAGAATTTTCAATGAAGACCGACAATTGGCTACGCTGTGCTGGAGCGGTAGCTTTTTGCACAAAACGCGGTTCATTTATCAAAGGCTGAGGAGGGTAAGGCGAAAAAGAATTAAAGAACGAAGAGATAGAGTTAAGAGAGAGGTTTTGCTTGGCGTGATTGAAGACTTCGCGTTAACGACATTATAAACTAGGCATTTTGTTTAGGGGTGGGTCATTATTCAACACCCGAGAAATTAGATGAACGAGAAAAAAAATGCAAGAAAATCTTTAGTCAGCCCTTAACGATCGTGGATGACGGTTGAATGTACAAAACAGCAAGAAAAACAGACAGTCAAAGCTGTCGGTTTACTCGACGAAATTCAACGTTAAATTATTATAGTATCAGTATTTATCACCTTCTTGTTCTATGTGGTCTTCCATTTTCAGCAGTAAATGTCTAAGTTGTTTGTTGAGGTCTACCGTCTACCAATTTAGAATGTATATTGATATAAAAATATAAATGTACATAAAAAAAATGAATTTAAATTAAAATCATATTTTTACAACAACCCATTATAGTTGCGTATTGAGCTTTTCTATAGGTAATGGCTCAAATGACCAATAGATAAATAATTGAGGTATAATGCATAGTTATTCTTATTTCATTATTTTATTTTTGCGATCTCCGAAACTATGTAATGATTAAAAATAACTTTTTAAACAGCATGATTTATAAATTTATATTTAAATATAATAAATGTATATAGAATAGTGAATACTAAGTTTTTTAAAACTCCTATGGTAAGACTTTAAGAATGATAAATTTCTTGTAATATATATTGTATAACAATTGCATAAATATATGCAATATATGCATAGTTATCTACTTGCGCATTTTTGAAAAGCTTTCTTTTATCATTGTAAAATATATAATCAAATAATATTTAATATTTTTATGTCATTATAAAATCATATGAAAACTATATTATAATTTGTATACATTTATATATTAGGAAAATCTATTTAATACTTATCTAAATGATTTTAATATTGTCCTATGTATGCACGTTGCATATATTATGTATAAATATATAAATACACATTTCCTATATATTTCATAGTATATTTATTGTATAATATATTACGTGAAATGAATTCAAAACCAAAATGCGTTTTCCCGAACATTATAAATACAATGTAAACACGACACGGTGCTTCTGATTTTATGATCTGTCACGATATGGCACCGCAAAATCGTGAGTACGCATAATATTAACAGTTTTGTCGGGACACCGTTGAAGTAGCTTCTGCGGTGTTCCTATCGGTTGTTTATACACGCATATAATTTATATTTGTACACTCAGGAAAGGAAATCACCGACAAAATAACTATTATATAACAATTACTTTGACAGAATACACTTTGTTTAGGGACTGAAACAAAAATGGCCGAAAATGTGTACATTTGTATGATAATATGTGTATAATCAATATAACAGTATAAATAACATACATTATATCATAATACAGAAGTGTACACAAACATTTTGCGCTGTAAAAACTTCAGTACCGCGTGGTGAAAATATTTATGTATATATACAAAGGGTGGAATCGAGCATAATATTATATCAATTTTGACACGAACTCACCGTCCTTGTTCATCGCCGACTGAAAACACTTGTTGAGTCGACAAGCTCTACACTGGTTTCTGTGGGTCTTGTCAATGGGGCACCTGCCTTTGAGTTCGCCTTGTGCCTTGCACGTGTACACCCGGTTCCGGTGGATGCTCCTTTTGAAAAACCCAGAACAACCTGCAATACAATACATGCAATGACATTTGTTAGTCCCAAACCATTAATATATAAATACCAGAGAAAAATTATCTACAGTACTTACCGTCACAACTATAAATGCCGTAATGTTTGCCAGAACTTCTATCCCCACAAACTTTGCACGGGATATCTAATAATCGGTCTCCTATATTAATAAAATAAAAAATAATTTTTGTTATACAGTAAAATACACATTTATAGGTATAAATATAGATAGGTAATATAACTAATCTCATTTTTATTTCATATAGATTAGTTATATACTTAAGTATACTTTAAATATATAAATAAATGATGTGCATTTAGTCACAGATAATTTTATATTGAATTAACTAATATTAATAATAAAATTATTAGGCATATTGCTTATAAGTAGGGCTGGGATTTTAATGTCCTTAAAAATCGCGAAAAATGACATTAAAAAAATATCTTTAAAATTAAAAAAAATACATTAAATGTACATAAATATTTTATTTTACTTCATATATTAATAATATAATAATAAATAAATAATTATTCTTTATTGTTACACTGGATAACGAGAGCGTGCTTCAGGTTTTCTAATAAAAATGCCCTCCTGTTGTCCGCCAATAAGTTCATATATTGTTAGCATATAAATATTTTATATTATAAATCTATAATCTTAAATTTTAAATTCAAAAACACCTAAAATAACTTAAAACCCTTAAAATGCCCTAAAAAATGAAAAAAATGACCTTAAAATCAAAAATTTGTCAAAAATTGCAAAATAAGATTTCTTATTCTAATTTAAAAATACCTAAAAAATATTTGCAATAAAACGAGCATCGTACAGAAAGCTTCAGAAAAAAATGCAAAGTGCATCGAAATCCCAACCATAGTTATAAGTAATACTAGGTACATAAAATGTAGTGTATACGATTCATATTGGATATGTATACAAAATACCTACAAACCGATATTAACTATGATAAAATAACATAATAAATAAATTGAAAAAATTGGGATTAAAGTAATGCATCTTATATCAATAATATTTAAATTATACAAATAATAGTCATATGTAAAATAATTATAATGTAGAAAATAAAATAAAAAACTGAATATTTAAGTATGAACTAAAAGTTACCATACATCTAAAAGGCATTTATAATATAAATATAAATATTAATTAATATTTATAATATACTTGTAATTAGGGATGAGTCGGTTCCATTGGTTTTTTAGGAACTGAAGAAATTGATAGTTATCGGTTATTGTACACATTTTTATTAGTACCGGTTCTTTTTTTTCTTGATTCATACTTTTTGACGATACTGTGATAAGTTGATAACTGATAAGCCGATCGATAACCAATTACTAAAATGATAATACCAAACTATGTTTTGTTTGATAATAAGTAATGACTATTGAACTTTGTATTATATGATTTATGATACTGTGCTTGTGCATTCATAATTCGTAATTCAATTTTTCCATTTTTATCGTGTGCACGAGTGCATTTGTCCGTGTCTAGTAAGTGTATCAATTATAGTATTATACAGTATACTAATTAATTACTATTCTTAATTTAAAGATTTTTTTTTAAAAAGAACCGGTATCGAGAACCGGAAGGGAATATTTTGGAACCGGACAAGAACCGGAACCGATAATTTTTTAAGAACCGGCCCATCCCTGCTTGTAATATATGTATAGGTACCAATATCGATGTAATCAAGTACATAAGTCTTTATGGTTATTGTGTAAGTATAATATAGAATAATAAATGTTTTTTTATACCAAGATATTGCGATATTAATATTCGATGTCGGTTTCGTTTGAAATACGAGTAATATCTAATTATCGACATATATATATATATACATAAATTAAACAATATTGTTACTAAAAAAAAAAAATTGTATTGTATCAGTATCACTATATAGCAGGGGCGGCCAAACGCTCGATCACGATCGACCGGTCGATTGCGGACAATTTCAAAGTCGATCATGTTAAAATTTATTTTTATGTTTACTTCCTGAAATAATAGAGTTTTTAAAATCCAGAGGTGATAATTATGATTGTTTAACAAACAATACATGGCTTCAGAACTTAGCTTTTTTAACAGATGTAACGGCTCATTTAAACACTTTAAATGTTGAACTTCAAGGAAAAGATGGGACAATAATTGAGTTCTATAAATGGGTTTAAATCAAAATTGATATTACTCAAGTCACAATTAAATGAATCTAATTTGAATAATTTTCCAAACTTAAAAGATTTTTTTGAAAAGCAAAAATGTACAGTGGCAGTGGAAATATATTGCTCTGAGGTTGAAAAATACAATGATTTTGAAAGATGATTTAAAGATATTCAAAACTTAGAGTCGATTATTACATTTATGTCTTTTCCTTTCTCCGAAACAAACAGTATTGAAAATATTTCTACACAAATAAGCAATTTGTTTGATATGGATTCTACAAAATTTGAATCTGAAATTATAAAAATTAAATCAGATATATTCCTCAAAGCTCGAGGTTCTGAAACAAATTTTTGGAATTTACTGAGTGAAGAAAAATATCCGGGTTTGAGGAATGTAGCTTTGCAATTACATAGTTATTTTGGATCTACATATTTGTGCGAAACAGCATTTTCTCACATGAAAATGATCAAAACAGAATTTCGATCTACGCTCTCTGATGACCATTTGGAGCAGTGTCTTCGATTAACAGTTAGCAACTATTCGCCAGATTACAACCAATTGGTCAACGACATGCAATGTCACACTTCAACAATGACCAGATCAACAAAATAATATGTTAATTAAACTTATCTAATTAGATTTTAAAAATTATTATTTATTATTATATTATTTTTAGTAATTAGTAATTAGTTAATAATACTTATTGTATGTTTATATGCACTTATTCAATAATAAAAAATTTTTCTATAAAAGTCGATCCTCAAAGGTGAAGTATATTTTTAGTAGATCGTGACCAAAAAAAGTTTGGCCGCCCCTGCTATATAGGATACAGTATAAGTGTAAAATATATACTTATAATTTTTATAATATTATGTATCTATCTATTTTTTTTTATTTTATAGTAGGTTAATATACAAATCACAATTGACGTGATCATGAAAGACCGGCAAAGTCCACTTTGAAAATATAATAACATTATATTGTATAGGCGGGCTTATAAAGTGCCAGATTTAGCGGAGTTGCAATACATCGGGGCCTCAATACTGTATTTGTTTTAGGGGCTTCAGACTGATTTTTCTAGATTTTCTAACTTTGTAAAATGTGAAGTAATGAGTTATTAAGAATATTGAATAATGATCAAGAAAAACAGTATTTTAAGGAATTATCCTCACTCGTTTGTTTTTAATTGTTATAGGTCCAGTTTTATACTTACTCGTGACTCGATCAAAAGGAATACCTGAATCATGAAGCACCCAATTTAATTTAAATGTTTTCTTTTTTAAATCGATTTTCACTTTTATCAAATACCAAAAAAAATATACTTAATACATAAAATAACTAATAAATAGACATTTATATTTTAAGGGACCTTCAATATTAGTAGTTGTACTCCGGTCTTCCAAGACTCAGATCCGACGCTGGTTAATGGGTATATACATTACATATATTATATGTATTGCAGCAAAAGGGGATGGCTCGGCGACGAGCTTGCAAGTTAGTCGTGGTTACTCGCGCGGGAACTTTGCGCGATAAGATTGCGTTCAAGCCGGATCCCTTCATCGGCCGACGGTTGAAAAGTTGTGGGTGCGGACACCTTTATTATGCTATATGCGTGTTATATAATGTTGAAAAGTGACGCTATGGAGCTTTTGTGGCCTTACATGTATATATATAGTATATACATAATATTATATAAGGCGATATATGCTGTATTCGACCGTAAACGATGCGATCGCTGACGTGTATGTATATATATATTCTCTTGCGGCGGCGGCGCAGAGGGATTTAAAAGTTGGCGTAACGGGCTTATATATAATGACGTACGTATAAGTGCGGCTATAGTATATATATATCGTTCGGGAGACGACGATGATGACGACGACAACGGCAATATAGTATGAACTCGGCGTGTGGTTTATTAATGAGCTTGTTTCGAAATCCGCTTATGTATACCACGCGCGCGCGTCAAGTGTCTTTTACAAAACTATATACTTAACTATTTACGTAAAAATGTTATCTTTTGTGTACTTTTTTTAAATACACATTATTTTTGCCTTTCAATATTGTTTATAATTAATTTAATTTAATCTAATAATTATTTTTTGTGTTATTATAAATGTAAAAGTAATTCGGCCTTCTTATTGTCTGTTATGATTTCGTGGAATAAACCAATGAACCGATTTTAATGAAATTTGGGATGAAAATAGCTCGAATCTTCAAAATGAACTCGGGTCACAATTTTTTTAATCAACTCTTAAAGAGGTTAAACTACTAGAATGTGATTGAAAGTCAACAAAAACGTTTTTTTTAAAAGAAATTTACCCTCTTAAGGGGATGACATGAAGTGAGCCCGAATGACAAGTTTTAGTTTTTAGTAGTTATTTTTACTATGATTAGTTTTCATTGTTTCTATATAAGTATGCATTAATAAGTTAAATAAACTAAGTTATTGTTTATTAATTTCACAAAAGTCCTGATAAACTGAGTAGTAGTTTGACATATGATTATTTCTTTGTTTCTATAACAGCCTTTTTATCTTTTTTTTTTGAAGTTGGGTAATTGTAATACCTATTTTACGGAAAATTGTTAATAGGTTTATATAAACATACAGTTTACCGACAAGAATTCACTATTCTTTCAGCATAAGCTTAAACTTATGGAAACCAGTGCTGCAATATTGACTACACTTATTTGTAAATTTTACTGATCATTTTGCTGTTATCACAAAGTTATATTATAACTATACGTTAGTACCTATATGTATGTATATAAATATGTCGCGCGGAGGTACATTGCGTGCTTAACTTTTCGGAAATGGCACAGCAGATGATTTTTTTTCCAAAAGTGTGTATAATATGCTCGTATGTATATACCCGCGCCCGAGGCCGGAAACTGCAGTGGTGACGCGCGACAGCAGCTAATGGATGTCGGAGCGCGCGTAAAAGTATATGCGCATGGGGTGTGGATGTAACGCAACCACCGCCACTGCCAGCGCGGGACTGTTGTTGTGAAAAAGCTATACGCGCCGAGTACATTACAAGCAGCTGTGCCGCGTTGCCCGCGGCCGTTTGGCGGCGACTATATACGACCAACTTTTGTCGCGCGATCGGTCCACGGTCGAGCGTTTATACCGTATTCTATATATATTATTTTATACATATATAACTGCTGTAGATACACTGTATGCCAAAACTTATTCGAATTAACAATAATATAATATGTTACAAAAATATAATATTTAATATATTAATAATAATAATTATAATTATTAAGTTGGGTTTCATCATTAGTTAGTCTCATTCCTCATATTATTTCACAGTTAAAATGTATAGTAATCAATAATTAATCATGTAAATATTCTTTTATTAAAAAAAAAAATACACACACGCATATTTATAGTACAATGGTGAAGGGAGGAGATTCCTCCATAAGTCGTTTTTGGGATTAACCTAGAAATTAAAGTTTGATTTTTTAATAATTATAATTATACAACCTGAACCAACTTTAATACTAATCATCTCGTTCCGCAGTCATTCTAGAATGAACAATTAGTTATAAATACAATAGTACTAATCAAAGTTATTATTTTAAATTACTAAAATACCTACCAAATATATTGAACATTTGTTAAATCGTAAAATGTTTATAATTGTCTCATTTACTTTTGTATACGATAACGAGAAATAATTATGATGTTAACCACAGCAGCGGTACTAGTCCACTGGTATAGTTAAGAAATTAAAATTTGATTTACATTAAATGCGCTTGTGACAGGAAGTAGGTATTTATGGGTATCTATAATATGATTTCCCAAGCGCGCTCACCTCATTTTATTGATTTGAAAATTATATAATAATTAATATTAAGTTATTACAATCTTACAATTTGTAAAAAATGTCCGAGTATAATAAAAATAAAAATTAATATTTCATTTAAAATAAAATTATTTTTAAGAATTATAATTATCCTTAGTACACATGGAATTAAGTATTTCAGAAAATACTCATCTAAATTTCGATTTAAGTGCTTAACATTTTTTTAAAAATAAAACACCAAATTAACCATTTACTAATTCTTATTTAAAAAAAAAGTTTATATCGTCACAGGTTACTCCATAAATGGTAAAAAAACTAAGTACTACTTAAAAATATAGTTATAGGTTAAGAATAATTTTTTACGGTACTATTTGTATCTATACTTTAACATACTTTTGTTACATATTTTAGTAGATTAAAAAAAATAAATACATATTCAATTATTTTATATTAATAGTACATGAAATAAATAAAAATAAATAATTAAACAATTAGATCCTTAGTTGTGAGAATTCAAAAGTAATTATCATTTGAAAGAAAAATAATTAAAATTTAAAATGTTGATGTTTTAAATTTTTAAATTAACCTCAACGTTTTTTAATAGTATTTTACAAATTACAATTATAAGTATACACTATATCAGTGTTTCTCAACCGGTGTGTCGCGATACACTGATGTATCGCCGGGTAAGTCCAAACGTGTCGCGGGAAGTATTGAATTGTACTACTTAAATGAAACAAAGTGCATACAAAGTATGAAACATTTTAATAGTGTATCGCCATAATACAAAGGTTGAGAACGCTGCATTATATAATCACATTTAATTATATCAAAAAATATTTATATACATATAATATTTTTATAATTACTACTTACTAGGTACATAAAATATATTATGTTTTCAAACTAAAATAACTAAAACAGTATCCCCTTAATTAAAATTGATTGAAAAAATGAAAAGTATTTCACTAATATATAATTTAAGATTTAAATGGATTATTTCAATTTTAAAATCTTACCATTGAAATGCTAAGTAAAATTGTTTAATGATTTCTGCATATCATATATAACGACCTAAAACCCGAATGTAAAATGTATATAAGTAATCAATAGTTCCTGATAAAACCTAATTTATATTGAATAAGGTAAAATCTATTTATTTTTTCAGTTATCGTCAATTAACTTCCTTATAATTTTAGCGAAGAAATTTAATATTAATGGTCTATAAGGTCATTCAGTTGAAATTGGAAACAGGGCGATTTCAGTACTCTTATATAATGCTATTAAATAATAATTGATTAAAGGCTTAACTTTTTTTTTCTTCTTCGTTTATTTATTATTTAACTTAAAAAAGAAATAAAACAGTTTTTTAAGGCTTTTCGAACTTCGCGTGCTCTAAAAAAGTAGCCGTTTAAAGGTTTTTTTTGTGTTCACCTTTTGAACGGGATGCCTAATCTTCTCCGGGCTTTTTGAGTTCAACCGAAAAAGAAAGGCTTACGGTTTCAACGATACAAAAAGGTCAACAAAACTTTTCAATAATAGAGATTATGATGTGCTTTCGATCCTTTTAAAAAGGGGTAAAATGTTTCTAAGAATCAGGCGCAAGTGTATTTGTCTGCGGGATCAACTGATTATAAAAAATTGAACTGTGGAGTATAACGGTTTCAAAAGAACTTATTCTCCGAATTATAAGGATTTATTATGAGAACTTTCAGCATTACAATATATATGATTATATTTTGTAAAAGTTGAAAAGTATAATATAAGTAATCAAACTCAATATGTACAAAATATCGCATTATTTTGTTTAATCTATGCATTAAGCAATACAAAGTTTATTCACTCAAGCTTACAAAAATAAATGTATGATAAAATATAAGCGTATAAATATATATAATAACATAAAATATGTATTATTTTTTTTTTAGTTATCAATAAATACCAATATTTTGTAAAATAATAAATTGTATTTATCTATTTTTGTTAGGTACTATAATTGTGTATTTTGTAAACATATAATACTAATTTAATTCATGTATACCTTTAATATTATAAAAGAACAAATTTTATTTAAAATTAAACATTTTAAACGCTTTTTTAGTTTAAAGAGGTATTAATAATATCATGTACAGAGAGTATTTATTTACCGATATAGCTACAACATTTTGTAAACATTGCAATAATTATAATATTCAAGAAGTTATTTTTAAAAACGTTTAAAAATACAGTAATTATCTTTGGTTTTTATACTCATAAAAATTAATTTTTTAGCAAAATTGTTATTTAGATAAAAGGTTGCCACTCTAAAACGTGATTATACTTGAATTACCTTCAAACAACAATAATGACCCAAGTGCACAAAAGTTTTTTGCTTAAATAATTTTATCATTTTTTTTAAATTGATTTTTTATGTACATAAGGACTTTATGTTTTGTATACCAGTTAATTATACTCATAACAACATAGAAAGACATAAAATCAATTTAAGGTTTTTTTTTATATTGACAAAAGTTACTACAAGTTTAACTTTTTGATTATATTTTTTTAAACTAATTATCTTTTATATATAATTTCAAAAGATTATATATTATGATATACATAGGTATCTACTCGTTTTCTTATAAGTTATTTTAGTTTATTCAAATAAAATTAAAAATAATTAATTGATTATTATAATTATATTATATAATTTATAACTGAAGTGTCTTATATAGAAATAATATTTTTACCTTTAATTATATAATTGGGATCGGTAAGTCTATAAAATTAATGCACACATTATTTTTAAACATTTTATTTAAGGGCGGTATTCTTTGAGGTATTATTGTGTCAATGACAAAGTAGTTCTGAAACACGACTATTTAAATCACGAATAAAAGTATAAAAAATACCTACATACTATTTTTCATTTTTAAATGTATAATGCGCATTCAATATTTAAAAATAAATTTAAAATTTTTTTAAATTTTAAATATTTATTATTAGTGCATACACTTTGAGATTATAAATTGTACGAAATTAGATGCAGAACCATATATTAACTGTTTTAACTAAAATTCAAATACAGATTTATTATAGCATTATTAGTATTATTAAATTATTTAGGTATTGTTATAGTTAAATTTATATTGTTGTTATTTTTTTAAATTAAATGTGTTTGTTTTATACTTGTATGTCATGTATTACATAAATGATCATATTTGTATACGAATGATAACATGTATAATGACCAAATTTAAATATAATTATAGTTAAATAACTAACATTGTGTATTTATTCCTTTTAGGAGTTTATTAATTATTAATAAACTATAGTATATAAATATTTAATTTTGAACAAAATACAATTTATTAAGAAATTCTAATCTACTAATAACATAAATTTGAACGTATTTATATGTTATAAATACGTACATTGTATTTATATAGATATTTAAGCACCATAAAATTGTTAAGGTTTATACTTCAATATACATATATTTTTTATTATTTAATACAAATAAGACACTCCTAGCCATAGACTATCTATATCTATGAATATTTAGGCAATTTACAATAGTTTTAGCATATTAACGCGAGGATTATAAATATTTTTACATAAAAATTAAAGGATAAAATATATCTAAAATATAAATTACAGAAGTAAAATATGTTTATATAATATACTAATATTTACAATGTTTAAAATTAAGTATAACAGAGTGAATAGCGTATAAAAGTGCTTTGGAAGCGCATATGTAGTATGAAGATTTAAATGTTGTGAAGGTGGCCTAGCATAAGAGGTTGTTGGGACAATAAATTTAAAATGTCTAAAATATTAGAAACATATATTTTTTTCAATTGTTTTCCAGTTTTTAAAAATATAAATAATTAAAAAATGTATCAAAGAAATATTTTACTAATAATTGATTGTATTTAAAATAAGAAAGATAAGAAAGACATGAAATGTTTAAATGTAATGTCAGTGTTAATTTGCAAATTATCTATTTATATATATATATATATATATATATATATACACTCAATACATATGTTATCGTTGTTGTTCAAAAATTTATACAACATACGTATTTACGTATTTAAAATAAATAAATAAATTTTAATTAAATTTTAAAATGATCACAGATCGTTGTGAGATTTTTATACGTAACGGAAAAATGGATAATTTTACACGGAAGCGTGTAACGTGTAAATAGATGATGGAATTGTCATATAAAATATTATATTGTAACGAATGATGTATAATAATTATTATAAAAATATATGATGCGTAAACGTGACTTACCTGTTCCCATTATCTGAGTACGTCAAATCATATTTTGTGACTGCACCAATTCCGGTATAGTTTAGAACTCTGGTTCGAAATGCCACGGGAATCTAAAAAAAGTCCAATGCATATGGTATATTAAAATAAAAAATTATATTATTTAATATTATATCGTTGTTTATCAATATTTATTTATAATAATAATATTATGATTTGTGTAAATAACATGAGTAAAACTATAAATATTAAATACGTACGTAAGTGTATCGTTAACTTGCGACGGCGGCGGCGGAGCGCAAATGTGCGTGTATGCGGTGCGTTGGTGGCAGTGACGGCGCAGTGGTAGTTTGACCGTGGCCAGGGCCAAGAAGCGAATAGAGCGGTGTGTGGCTGATGCTGGTATAGTATATCCGGCGCGGCCGCGTAAATATGACGGCGGTGGCGGTGGTGCCGTTACTAAGTCGCCGGCACAGGGCGGCGCTCTTCGGCTAGCGACAATCGCGCGTGTGTGTTGGTCCGTGGGCGTGTCCGGGCCCCGGCTACCGCGGAACTGGCCACCCACACACTGGTCGCCGGGTGGTGGGGGCCCGCGGTAACCGGCGTCGCCACCGAGTAATATAACAACGTGTCAAACACGGCAAACCCCCGCGGCTCGTGACCGGTGGCCCTAAAGTTATTAATTTTGTCGTAAGCTCCCGTCCCTTTACACGCGCTGTATACCCTAACCAATCCTCCCCCAATAACACTGCTGCCCACACTCACATAATGTATATTATACGGGGTGATCAATTTAACGTGTATCACTCATTAATTCAGAAAACACTTATGTTTTTGAAAATATTTTTTATTCTCAGTTTTAAAATGTCACAAAAAAAAATAATATATTTTTTACTATTTTTTAACTCTATAATTTTTAAGTTTTTTACTGTTTTTACAGAATAATACAATACATTTCTCATGATTTCATATTCCTAAGCAGAATATTATTTCGAGTATTTCGATAAATAAAAATTAAATTTCAGAAAAGTAGCTTATTAGTTATAAGTTATAACTTAAAAGTATATTTAATGTTTTGATAAGTAGAGAAGTGGACCAATATTTTGTAACGAGTACCCAAATACTACTCTCCTTAGTTCATCTAAAATGTAAGTATTGACAACTCATAAACACTGTTACAAAATTAAGTTCAAATATATCAAAGTACTCCAAAAAACATTCTGTTTTGAATAAAAAATAAAAAATGCATGTCATCTTTATAACAGGTAATATATTTAATATTAAAAAAAAAAGGTAAAACATATCATTTTTTTTAGAAAAATGTATTTTGTGATTTAAAATTATGTAAAAACAATAATTAATAATTTTAAAAACTTTATTAGTTTTTTAAGTAATGAGTGCCTTGAATTAAAAGGATCACCCGGTATATATATACATACACTGCAACCCTTCGCGTACCCGCTAACGCCGCCGTGCAGGGCTTATTTGCGCGTGGTCCCGGCAGATCTCTGACCCGCTACAGACACCGCGCGTATCATCCCGCACCGCTACCTATTATACACACACGTTCCACCCGTTCGCATACACGTGTGTGTGTGCACGTGTGTTTGTGTTGTATGAAGAAAATTCACGCGCCGCAGCGATTTCGATTAACCGACGAGCCACTACGTACCGTACCGCACCACAACTTTGCCCGAGCTGGCGCGTAAACGTGTTACGCGGTACGTTTCCACTTTGTAACTTCATCGCGTACAGGTAGACAAGACACCTATGTACGTATAGCTATTATATACGTGAGCGCGCTTGTATAAATATACGTATAGATATTAGACGGTACATAATACATAAACGTATTTTATATAATGTAATATTAGAGATATAAGACTACGCGTATACTGTTTACAAAATAACGTGTATATATATTTATACATAGAGAGAGATACATAACGGTAGCGATGACGTGTAAATATGTTTCCCGTAAGTTATACCCGTTTGAAGTACGACGTAAGTATTTAAGTTTATATTATTATACATACAAACTTATACAGTATACACCATGTCGTAAATATTGATATATATTATATTTATAGCTGGTTAGGCGTGTAGACGTTGCTTTCTATTGTTTACAGAATATTGCGAGTATGATGCTACAGGACAAACCAGCTCTTATTATTTTACTCCTCTTTCGTTACATGTATAATAATATTGTGCACACAACATACACTGAGTAATTGATGTATTAATTTATTACTCAAGAATAATTTTATAAGTCTTATATTTTTTCCAAATTTACTACATAAAATACACTGCAATTTTGCTCCTATATAGTTAAATGGAAATCTATTAATATTGCTATCACGCTCAACCTGCTCAAGTGTGACAATGACAATTATTAAAGTATTTTTGTATACCTATAAAAAATACTCATGCAACTGATATTATAGTATTATACATTTATATCATATTTTATTATTATTAATACCAATCTTCGATCACAATTATTATAGTTCGGTTGTTTAGATATTAATATACATTATTTTATCAACGTCTTGTTAAGCGATCTTCATTTTAACAATAAATTAACTTTCTTCTACTACCTTATAATTTATTATAAACTCCTATGTTTGTTTGATTTATAAATAAACAATACGCGTTAAATGTCACGTAGTTTCATTATTTGAAACATTTGAATATAAATTATAAGATAATTACATTTTTTTAAAGTTTTAAACATCATTATAGGTATCAACTATCAAGTATTATACAACAAATTGAACAAAGTTAGAATTATATTATAAAAGGTGTTATTTTTAACGGAGAACAAAGATACAGATACTGTATAGTATGTATGATATACATTGTATATACATATTATACAGTAGGTGAATGTCCAAAGTTACTAATGTGTAATGGCATACATTGAAAATCATAGTTAATGTTGGCATGTTGGCGTGTTGGTTGTTGACATTTACAATTAGTATTTGGTAAACATTAACCACACTTAAAGCGCGATATATGTTATAAGATATTTTATTAAGAGTTTAAATGTTATTGCTCAACCGTTCTATCTCAATATATCAAAATGTTTAATTTATATTATTTATTTGCTAATAAAATATTATAATATTATAATGTTATCGCACGAGATAGTAAGCTCGATAAATGACAATCTGATTTCGTAATATTTGATTACTTGATATATTGATGCGTATGCGTATACTAAACTAGGCCCAATGATTGTTTTTAACGGTGATATTTTAAATTTTGAATTTATTTTAACCTTTGACAGGCAAGGCTATAATCTTACAGAAAGAGACATAGCTGGTCACGGGTGACCCAAGTATTTTTTATTCATTTTTGCAACTACTTAAAAAGTTTGTTTATTTCAATTCTACTTTAAAAATATTTTTACACAGGTATATCCATTATACAAACATTTATGTACATAAAAAGTATTACATTTGTTTATAAATTCTTTAATTTTGATAATAAAAAAATTAAGAAACTATTTGTTTTAAATAAAAAAAAGGTATAGAGGGGGAAAAATCGATTATCAATAATATTTTATGGTAAGGAGTAATTTAAAAATAGTTTTGGTCGTGGGTTAAATTAAACTTAAACATAGAAAACATGAAAGACATTTTTTATGAAAAGCTTAGCACAATTTTAATTTAAAAAGAAGATAATTGTTTTTATTTAATTACTGTTAAATATAATAAATATATAAGTAAACTATAAGTAAAGTAATAAGTAATAACAGACGTTTTACTATCAATTGGGTTACTAAAATCCTTTCAAACGGTAAAAATGTTGAGCATTCTTAGCTAATATGCAGCAATAAAACCAAATCGTTATACTGTTTTCCATATATTTATGCTTTTTGCTAATAAAATAATACTTTACAAGCGATTACAAATCCGAAACATGGGTTTAAATGGTTTAATAATTGAAAAATTTAAATCCAAAAATACCTGACCATGAAAATAGCAACGAATACTGTATAAATATGTTTAAATGGAAAAATGTAAATAAAAATAATACAGTTAACCATGCATTGTAAATTGAAATCAAAAATGAAAAGGATAAATGGAAATATATTTTAAAAGTTGTAATTGATTGTGTTAGATTTTGTAGCGTAAATAATTTAAATTTAAAAGGATTTAATAATGAAATTGGGAAACCTGACTATAGAATAATCTTAAATTTAATTAGTCTTATTAGTACAATCGAACTTGATTATCTCGAACTTCTTTTACTCGAAATCGTCGATACCTCAAACTTTTACTCCGGTCCCTAGAATTCCCTATTTAAACAATGTAAAAAATTTTTGCTTAACTCGAAGTTTTGAGTTTTATTAATGTTATAAAATTGTGATATTTTGCTCATTTATCCATAAAAAAAGGTCATATTCATTAGTCATTAGTGTTATCGTTACTGATAAGTGGTTTATCTAACTAGTTTACTACACGACAATGCATGACTTTCATGTTCAGTGCTCTGTGTTTGTTTCAACGTGATCGTTCATAATGTTGTCTTCAAAACACGTGCTAAAAAACGCTAACATACGAAGAAAAAGTGGCAGCGATATGGGAAGTTGAAAATGGGTTGAAAACAAAATCTTTGATAGCTAAAGAATTTGGTAATTAACACTTTGTCAATTTATCTTAAAAATAAAGAAACAATTTTAAATAAGTTGGCTACGTCCAGTAAAAAGGGCAGAAAAAGGGCTAGATAACCGGAAAATCCTGACGTTAATGAGTGCGTTTACAAATAGTTTAAACAGACATTTGACAAAAAAATACCGCTGAGTGGGCTGTTAATAAGAGCAAAGCTAAAGAATTCGCATTAAAATTAGAAAAACATAATTTTAAGGCAAGCAATGAATGGCTCGATGGTTACAAACGCTACAATCAACAGCAAAAATCAAACAAAAATAAATACATACATAGTAAATATTTTTATTACATTACTTTATTTATAATAAATACATAGTAATAAAAAAAAAATTAATTTGAATAACTCGAACTTTTTTTCAGTTCAACTATAATTATGATTCTGTTTTATCAAGCCATTTAAAATATCATGGCCAAACTACATATTTATCAAATAAAATTCAAAATGAGTTTATAAATTTACTGGGTTTAAAAGTAAGAAAAAAATCATTTATAGAATAAAAAGCAAAATATTTTTCTATCATTTTTAATTCTACTCCGGATATTTCTCATACAAATCAACTATGTCAAATTTATTATATATGTCAATGAGTTAATAATGAATAAGTAATTGAAGAAAGTTTTTTTGTTTTTATTAACACAAATGGAAAAACTGGACTTGGAATAGTTTAAATAGTTACCGATATATACTTAAAAAACTGGAAGAAGATGAACTTAATTTTAAAAGTTGTTGTAGACAGGGATATGGTAATGGCGCAAACATGGCAGAAAAGTACCTAAGTCTACAAGCCCGATTACAAGAAATCAATGAACGTGCCAAATTTGTCCCTTGTGCCGCTCACAGTCTTAATTTAATTGGTGTACATGCTGCTAGCGTAGGTAAAAATGATTTCATTTTTCGGCATCATACAAAGTATATTTAACTATTTTTCGGATCAACAAGTCGATAGGAAATATTAACAAGTTGTTTGAAAATAACTTAAAAACGCATAGTGACACATGCTGGGCATCTAAATATAATGCAGTTCATTCATTATATTGTTAATTTGGGGAAATGGTGAGGGCCTTACAATTCAAGTTTTGGTGACGGGGTTCCAATAATAGGAAACATTAATTTAATGTGATATTCCATATTGATAAATTAAATCTAAAGCTATAATAAAGATTATAATTTATGTACCTTTATACTTATATAGTTATTTAGTTATATGACCCAGTTAGGCATTTTTTTTTTACTTAGTATTCATATTACATAATGGCAATTAGATAATTACTATAATAACTTAACTGTTATAACTTTTAATCTACCACAGTAATGTAAAATAATATTTCCCATAAATATAAGTACAATAGGTATAAATGGTATACTCGTGAGTCATGTTTACATAAGTATTATTCAGTTAATTTTCCTTCTTTATTTGTATTGACAAGAAAAGAATAGTCATATAATTTAAAATGTAATACACTAACAATAAGGATTAATAAATTTGTTTCGTAAAATATGCCGGTAGGTCGTATTATAGGTGTGTATGTGTGTAAATATAATATACGTAGGTTGGACATTTTAAGAATGAGTGCTTTTAGCTTGTGACAACTTTTTTTTACACTCTAGGGTAAAAAACGCATGTGTCGAAAAACAATACGTAAAAGGGTTTGCTGAATAAACAAAAGTGGTTGAGGTGTAGTAGGGTCGAAAACGCATTAAAGGAGCGTTTACTTTTCATAACAAATTGCCCTCTATACATACTGGTGCACCTTATATTACAATACACATATACGTTGATACGTTTATATGAATATATGCAAATGTGAATGGCTGCGGGTGATCTTTCGTTCCATCATCTGCTCGATGATGGGTTATTTGTTTTTTCTTTTCTTTATTCAGACCTTAATGTTTACGTTCAATATAACATTCATATAACACACACATACACACACCTACATATATATTAGGTATACTCATATAATAGGTACGATGTGCAGTATATTATTTAAGTATATATTTTTTTTATCGGTTTTTGAAGAGTATAATTTTTTATAAAATGATATAATATAATATACTTGATACAGAAGTATATATATGGTATATTATACTAAATAACTCTATGTTATAACTTTTAAAATATTTAGAAATAAATTAAAAAATAAGAGAAAAATAACACAAATTCAATAATACAAAAATGAAGCATGAGCGTATCTAGAATTGGCCAATATAATTGAATTTATTTTCAAATTATTAAACTTTTTAGTGATAGTTTAAAAAAGTTGCTGAATAAACCTTATTCAAACATAATTTGTAAATCTCATATCAGTAGATCAAAATTAATGTAGTAGGAATGTTAAAAAAACAATTTTAATAATTACATAATCATAAGTGTTTTGTATATATATATCTGAATATGTAAATCTCAAAAGAAAGGCAGAAAAATTTCAATTACTGATTTATGTAGAAAAAAAAATATTAGAGTGTTTCATCGGGGAGACATTCAAAAACAACCTGAACTCATTATATAGCTTTTTAAAAATTAAGAATTGCAGAATTTAAAATTACTATTCATTATAAAGAATGATTGGTCACGTGAAATTAATATGACTAGATATAGTAAAAGTAGAACAAGCATCTTTCACATTATCCAAACTCCTTAAATCCAAAGTTCTCTTAAAAAAAACAATATTAAGACTGTACACAGTAATTATATCTAACTGGGCTTAGCATCAGTCACTAATTACATACTTACATAAAAAGGCAAAGAATACAATAATTAGGCCATATTATGAGAAGAAGCTAAGCAGAAACCATTAGAGAAGTTAGAAACCGGAAGAAAAAAGGCCTCGAGGCTGACCAAGGAAGACTGTTTTGGGAGTGCAAGAATGGAAGGCAATTGTTCAAGATCAAGATAAATGAAGGGATGTAATGTTGGTGGCAAAGACTCTAATAGAGTTATAAATTCCAGTGATGTATACATATAGGTGATACAAAAACAATATAGCCTTGGTCTCAATTAGACGACCAACTTGCGGAGATCCATGTTGTAAAATGTTCAATGACCTAATTACAAGAAAACCGAAACATTTTTTTTATCTCTTGTCGCTTATCGGTTTACCCGGGAGGTGCATCCCATCACCAAGAGTAAATCCTTAAAAATAAATCCCTTCTCCGCCTTTTCGTGGCGACAACGACGACGATGCAAATGTAATCCTCTCAATTTCGATGGTTGTTCGCGCCAAAACGGCGTGACAGTTAATGAGCGTCGGTCGCGTAATCCCACGAGAAGATAATCTGGCCCGGTATTCACGCCGAAGGGGTAATTAAGTTATATATACACTGTATATACACTCGCACACATACAATTGCTCTGTGTATATAGAGGGCGGGTGTATTTTCTTTTTGATTTTTCTTCCCACTGCCAGGCGGCGGCGACGGCGAAAACGAAAAGCGAACAGCCGGGTGTCCAGTTTCCCACGCGCCACAATCCCAACCGTTTGTGTAATAGCTTGTAGCCCAGACGCTTGTATATGAGTGAGTGTGTGTGTTTCCTACTTCTCTCTTTCCATCGGTTTTTTCCTATACTTTTCCTCCTTCCTCACCATTTCCACGAGTCTTGCCAACGTGTATACAAAAACAAACAAGTTTAACAAAACGTATGTATGTATATAAGAGTATAATACGACACGATATCTATACTTGTGAACAATCGTCAGCCACCGTAATTTATTGGTCTTCTTATAACGCACTAAACGCCATCAAACGAAATTGCTATTTGTCCGGTGTATACATATTATTCATCACACACTTGGCTGTGCGATCAACAGTGTTTACTGGTCACGCATCATCATGTGTGGATCCTTAACTTGGTATAACATCCAAGTGTGACACTAAAACGTTTCTATCACTATAGGCTATATTCTATAGATTTATTGATATATTCAATTATAGATGAGCTGCGATGGATTTATTAGTGGGTCCGTCTGAGAGTTTTTAAATTTAAATTTTCAAGATAGATTATATATTAATTTAGCAATTCTTTTGGATCTCTGTGTTATTTCTTATATAGGTATAATATATTTATATACTTTGAATTAGTATAGTTGTTTTAAATTAAACTTATAGGTATGAATAACAAATTTTTATTGAAATGTTATATATAAAAAAAATTATGTTAGTACCTATAATAGATATTTTGGTATTTTACCTTATATTATATGAGAATATTATAATGCAAACTAAATATTTGTTATCATAAAATTAAAAAATGTAAGTACTTCTATACTACACCTTATAAGTATTATGAATAATATGCTTATCATACAATTGTTATGTTTAATAATTTATACCTTAAAAAATAACAGTAAATTAAATACAACCCATTTATTTAAAACGTATGAGTATACTACATTAAATCATACTAAATCCTACACTGTTTAAATTATATACAATTTATTATAATATAGTAAATTCTTCATTGTACTATTGTAATTTTATCTGCAAACGTGTAGTATAGTACAGTTACATTACACTTCTACTGTATATTAAATTGTATATCTATTATAGAGATCAATATTATTATAGTAATTATATTTAAAAATTATTAAATGGTTGTCGGGCATTTAAAATTAAAAAATTTTTATTATTATATAAAAGGAAATTTAATCAAAAAAATAATTTATATAGGTTTCAATAGTAATGTCTTATAAATACTAATATTATATATTATTTATATCAGTAATTTTGGTTAAAAATATTGATCAGCGAAAATTCATTTTTGAATGCTACATCTGTGATATCTTAGTGTCTACATAAAAACCTTAAATATTTTTGCATAAAATCAAGTAATAACTTAATAATTTATATCAATGCTAATAAGAATTCATTAATTCGCAAATTTAAAACTGATTTCAAAAGAAAAGTCACAATAGTTGTTGAAACAAGGATAAATTATAATTTAATTTAAATATAGCAATATGTAACATTGTATAATAATTATAACCATAGCTCATGAAATCATGAGATTGAAAAACATTTTTATGGGTTTATATAAGCATGTTTATAGGCCCGGCCACTCTAGTATGAGACTAAACCTGCGAATTTAAATTAATTTTTTTATTATTATTTTATAAAAGATATAGGGCTGTTTTCGTAAAGGACTCATCACAAACAATTATTCTTGGCTAAATAACTTAATAGGTCTAGAACACAAGATGTATTTGTTTAAATTAGAAAAATTACGTACTATGTGTAGGCTTACGAAATTATAAAGTATTATTTTCTGAGGTATTAATAATCGTGACAAAATATCACTTCAAATTATATTATGTTATTGATGAAAAAGTACCTATTCAAATTCGACCTGCACATTTGGCTTGTAAGTTTTTATAACTCACGTTGTTATAGTAAATACACAACAGAGGCGGATATGGAAAAATGTTTGAAGTATTGGTCGGTCAGAAACTCAAAACTCAAAAGTGTTGTTAAGTGAAAAAAATGACAAAAGGAACAATAGAAGTGGAGAAAATGATAAATGTCATATGACGTATAATATAGGGTCAGTGCCGGTCGCTAAGGCGACCCCAACGTAGGTAAGTATTATATATAGATATAGAAGGAACATAAGAATTTTTTCATTGCGTTTTTAAACATTTTCCGTGTCAACCAATATTATACGGCTCGATTATTGCACGGGCCATTTATTATGGCAAGGCTTTTCAGCGGCTTACAAGTTTGTGGGTTTTTTTCTCATACGAAAACAATATTATAACGTCTATATAAACGTAACACTCTTAGAGTTCAAAGACCATATTTATAAATATGTATATGACTGATGATAATATTTTTGGTTATTCTCATAAACCATTATGTATAATATATATAATACATGGCACCTACATTATTGTTATAGTTATAACTTATAATAATATACAATATACTATGCTGATAGTTAGGTATATATTTTAATCATGTATAAACTAGAGATACGCCCAAACTGATTATTATTTTCCATTCAAATTATTTCGAGTATAAAATTATAATAAAAATTCTTAGGGATACTTTGGCACAATAAAATAAATTTAAATGAAAAAGTCGACCTAATAACATTCAAAACAGCCATTTCTGCCAACATATCAATCCTACATTAGCATATATGCGTCGAAACAAAACAAATATAACAAGTTTTAAATCATAAATGACAATATAATTGAATAAACTAAAACACAAAACTAAATACATATAATAAAAAACAATATTTAAATATGAAAAAGCCAAGGTCTACATAGAAAATACGAAACTATCATAAATCGCCTTCAAATAAATAGGGCACACATTCGCAATCCACAAACACTTGATGGCAAAATACGATTCATATATAAGTAATTTTACGGAGTAGATTATATTGTTAAACATATCTTAAGAATTATCATAATACCTAAAATATGATAATATAAGAAACAAAGATCATAGTCATACTACTACAGTTAAAAAAGCATAATAATCAGACCTTCGATTAAATATTAATTATATTGATCAACTAAAGAAACTAAATTATAAAACTTGAAATAATTTAAGTTCAACGCAGTGATTATATAGTTCAGAAATAATTTATTGTTGTTATGACTTTAAACTAATGCTGATACTATTTTGCTTATAGGTTTATTTTAGATATATTCAATATACACAATACATATATGTATTTTTTTCTATTAAGCCTTAATTAATTAAAGTTTTTATTTTTTAATTACTTTAATCAGAGGCATGCCTAGACATTTTTTTCGGAGGAGGGAGAGGGGAAAAGTTCAATATTTTTACTAACACGTATTGTTTCAAGTGTATTAATTCGGTATATATACAATATAAACAATGCACGTGTTTCACGATAGTGATGCAAAGACACCACGTCCATGTGAACCTAGACTAATCAAGTTCCACATATATATTATATCATGTACAACTTTTATTAATAATTATTTTATTTTTCGGGGGGGGGGGAGTGTTGAACACCCCCTTACTAGACACGCCCCTGACTTTAATCAATGTTTATTATAGAACATACCTTATAATTTCAAAATATAAAAGTTCACTCATACCACATGTGTTTTCACTAATATATCTATTGAAGTACTATTTAGATGCATCAACTTATATTAAGATTGCAAAGTATTGTTTAATATTGATTTAATAATAAAATATTCGGTACATTTTACGATGTGATACGAACTAATAACAGTAATAACATGCGTACTATGTATGGCATACATTGTATCCTCTATCTTAAAGTCCGAGTTTATTATTAGGTCATTATAGTTCTGATAACTTATTGTTTTCAAAGTAAGATAATAATAATAGGGCAGGTAAAAGAGCGCCAAAATATATATATATACAGCAACTTTTCTTGCACAGCGTGTGGTAAGATGGCGGCGACCAAAGCTTAACGCAGCTGTAGAACTTTGTGGCGTGTCGGCACGGAAACGACTTAGCCACTGTGCAGCCCTCGTTTCCAACCCTTTCCGCCACCCCACAGGTAAATCGTATACGTAGTGACCCCTGCACAAAGATGGCCAAATCGTTATCTACCGGTACACACACACTCACTTTTCATCACGCACTCTGCTATACAGGATGTTACGAATTGTGCGTTTCATATTCATAGTTAAAATAAAAATCTATTCGCTGTAAGCATAATATATTCCCGATCCCGGTGATCTAATTTATTTAAATCAACCTTGTAGCACGGTTATATGATATTATGCATTTAAAAAAATACGTAATAGTCGATGGATATACATATTTTATCTACATATCAGCCATGTAAGTCAGCTGATTCGTCAAGTAAATTTCAATAATTGAACGCGTACTATTTAAGCAATTATACTTTGTTTTATAACGATAATTTTATTATTGATTACGGGTTTTTGAATGCAAGTTGCAGTTTAATTGAAAAGTTTTGAACCGCTTAAAACTTGATTTATTCTGATAAATACTATAAGTTATACGTATATTAGATATTATTATTATTTTAAAGAAAAATATTCGATGCAGGTACTGTTTATATCATATTACATTCATGTTATATTGCTATATGTATTTGACATTCACAGTGTTGCGGTGTGAGATCTATATTATTACAAATAATGTCTGTGTATAATATATCTGCATGCTCGCACGATCAAAATAATTCTGGACGTGCAAGTCTCTACGGCAAGATGTTAAACCGCCTAGGAAGGATTCGGACGTATCACCGCGGGTACATCCTGTACGTACAACAATGAAAAACCATTTTATCGAGCCCAACGGGTACGCGGGTTGGGGTCAGGAAAGCGCGCGCCGTTCCACCACTCTGTAACCATTGTACAGGATTACCGTTGTCCGTTTTCCACCACGTTTCGTTCGCCTGACCGCTTGACATGATACGGATCAACCCATCAAATCCCATGTACGTGTACACGTCACGCGCAATGATTGTACGGTATTACTATTACTCTGACGCGTGCAGTCGCAGTAGTGTAGCCACTTGGGAGAAAGTTACTAAAGAGCGCTGCAGCCATCCCAAAATTGTTGAGAATAATCAAAAATCCTTTCTGTAATGTTTTATGAACGTATTACGTATACTACATACTAAAAAAATCATTGTGCGCATGCGCACACGACAAAATAACATTTTTTTTAATCATTATATTGTTTATAATATTGCATGTTATCATATAATTTAACAAAAACGTAGTTTATTAATAAATAATACTTGATTGAATTTTAAGAATAAAAATGCATTATATTATTACAGAAATGTTAGTTAACAGTACAAATTCTAATTAGTGATTATCATGGTAAGAGTACTTATATATATAAATAGTTCCATTTCGTAAAAACCTAAGTTATATAATATATTAAGTAGAAGTAATTTATTTATTTATTCTATTATCACTTGTCATTCATAATACAATATTTTAAAACTTAATCATAAGAATAAACATACTCGGTAAATTATAAATATGCAATTAATCTATAGTTTTTAAATAATCATATAGGTAATTAAAAAAAACTTTTTTCTTGTATTGTCAATTCGCCATTATCAATTGTCATCGCTCTACAGTCTTCATGTTTATTTGGATATTTTAAAGCACTATTACATGACACTTAATACATCACTTAAAAATTAAAAACAATGGTTTCGAAACAGTCCAATAATCGTTATAACCTATAAGCAAATATGTAAAACTATAACTGTAATATATAACTTATATACAATATTAAATATTCAATAATTACTTGACCTCTATACTTTGTCCAATATAAAATTATAAAAATAAATATTTGCTACCTACTAATATTGTAGTATATCTATTTATAACTTGCAAATACCAATGAAGCAACGAAATAATAATGTAATATGTATCGTATAATATACATATTTTCTAATTTTTAAATGACAAACATGTAGTTATTAATTATATTATTAATTATTATTTACAACACAAAATCCAAATCAAAAATACATAATTACGAGCATTATATTCCGGTATATAAACACCTATTATATGTATATACTATATACAAATGTATCTATTGTATTTTTTGGCATTTCGTGTTAGTATTGCCAGTAGTATACCTCTGGTAAACCTATAAACTAAACGCCGACCTTTCGGCCGAATGTGAAATATACTCGATACATGATGATAATATTATTCTAATAATAAACAGGTAATATTGATATTATCATAACCTTATTATTCACGCGTCGCATGAAAAATGTTACAGCCCTCAGTGCAAGATAAAAATGTCGTGTAAGAAAAGCACATACTCCATAATATATAAGTACAACTTATAGGTATCAACATAATATTGTGAATATGTGCGGGAAATGTAATAGTTATGTATATGTATAATGTATGAATGGGTGGCGGGAGAGATAAATAAGTGAACGAGAAACGGGTCTTCATCGTGACGTATAATTATTTATCACGTCGCCGAGACGTGGTCTTTTGATTTGGGCCGCGTCACGGCGGTAGCAGTATATAATATGTATATTACACTGCGACGGTGACGACGCCACCGTCGAGTGTATGTATTTGTCAGCACGAAAGCTTGATTGATTGCCGCCGGGTGTCAGGTGACACCGCGGTCGTTGTCGCTAATGAATCTATCCATCGCCAAGGCGTCATAATCCCATTTGTGCGCGCCCTCTCACCTACATAATATTATTATTATTATTATTATTATTATTATTATGTACGTCGAGGTACGACATTTCTACTTGATGTACACATACACGCGCACGCGCACACACATATTATATACAAATGTATACGCGACTAGGTATATAATATGGTATGCGGCGGGGCTGTGTTGTGCAGCTGTTACGTTCGCGGCTATACCTACTTATATACATGTATATATACAATAATAATATACGGCACCGTGACGCAACCCCCAACCCCATCGTCATCCCTACGCACGGCCAGGGCATCCGACCGCGGTTCCCACAGCATGATTAATATAGACTGTTTGATCCAACAATAAGTTACCTACTGTCACTGTACGCGGGTCGTGGGCGGGTGGCGGTCGGTCGGTCTGTCTGTTGGTCGGTAAAGGCGAGGAGGGTGCAGTGCACAGCGCGCCGAAAGACGCGACAAGCCCCCGCGAGTAAGGGATGATCGCAGCACCACCCGCGCGACAACCGTAACGAGGACCGATTTATCGTCGCCGAAAAACCAACAAGCAAATGCGCTCGTGCGCGTTTGTGTTTCATTCGCGGTCTACATAATATTTTAGTACCTATATACCTATATAATACAATTTATACATGCTCATTTTATACCTACCTACGTTTTTATCGTTTTTCATTGTCAGCTCTGATGATCCTTTACAAGACTTGACATCTTAATATTAAACAATATACCACTCTTTTCGTCCATTTCACCTCAAAAGCAAGGTAAAATTATAATTATTGTTAACATATTATTGTATAATACCTACCGACGCGCATTTTTTTTATTTAGAAGAGACGCCGTCACGTATTATACAGAAATAGTTTAAAAAATACGGCCAGTGGGGGAGGTTCAAACCCAAGTGATCCTTGTGAATATGCCCATGTGTGTTAATAATTTTTAGAAAGCATCATATATATATATTTTAAACTTGTTTTATTAACATCAAATTTATATAATAGGTACATGGTGTACATATACTTATTAGTTATTATTTCATAATTATAATTAAGATGTTGATGACTTTTACATTTTTTTTCCTTTGATTCTATACAATGATATCTTAACTAAAAATTTGTTTTATTCTCCCTTGATTCAGATTATTCTAATTTTATTTTGTATTTTTTTGCATTTTTAGCTTTAATTTCCTTTTTTATTTTCTAACATCATTTTTCAACATTTTTAAGTCATTTTTTCATATTTTGAGTTATTTTTTGTAGTTTTTGTACATTTTGTACAATATGGGGGCATTTTTCTCAAATTTTAGATTTTAAAGAAAATTTGTATAATATTCAAAAAAATAATTTTAATATTATTATTGTGGGGTTTTTACTGTGATTAAATTTATTGCGTATTGATAAGATTTGCTGTTTGAGTGTTATACGATACATTGACAAAACAAGTACTCTTTCAGACATACATTGATCATACACGCTTATCGAGTATTATATTTATAAATTGTATGGAATAAATGTATATTATTTATTAATATTATAATTTTAAATAACCTAACCTAAAAATTATTATTTATAAATACATTTTTTTCACTTATTTAATTAGATTTTTTAGATCATTTTTTAAGTTCATTTTTGAAAGTTTTAGGGCATTTTTGCATTTTTTGTAGGACATGTTTGTGTGTTTAGGTCATCAACATTCTAACTCTATTCATAATAAATACTATTTTTTATTGAATAATAATAAATATATGTTCATATACATTGTATACTTTATTTATTTATAATTGATTGCGTAATTACCACTAAATGTATACTCTATTTTATAATAATCTCATAAGGCTAGTGTTCAAATTATTGATATTTATGTACTCAATTTTATTTAATATTTCCGGTTTAATTTGATTGATTAAATATGTAGTAAAATGGATACCGCTTTGCTGTACATTAGACGTCGAATTGATCACTATTATGGGTGGATTAAGTTAGAATTCAATGATATAACGTTGTATACGAAAAATGATTCTGGGTGGAGATATTCTATCAGGCTATGCACTATATCACTAAATATATTTCATTATATGACTATTAGTCATTTATTTTAAATTTAATATTATATTATTGGTAATTAATTAATATAATAATTATATATCATTTCTATAACTCAAAATATAATAACAAATTTCTGTAAACAGTAAACACTGTTAAATATTAAAAATACAACCTATATCTATATAAATAATATTTTAAAATAAATTAAAAATATTATTAAGTAGGTATAGTAAAATTTATAATAATATAAAACACGTAAAAGTTCTCACGAATAACGTTTTTAAATCAAAACAAAATAATTAACATTGTTATCAATTTTTAAAAGAGTAATTTCGTCCAAATTTGAACTTGAAATGTCTATATAAGAAATATAAAAATTATAAAAAAAGCACACATTATTGTAAAATCAATACATTCGTATAGCTCCGCTTAAAATCTAAAATTGAAAGGAATGTACGTGTATGTAAGTGTACTGGAAATTATTATAGATAAACATAATAATAGTAATTAGTATATAAAATAAAAGATTTATTTTATAATAAGACAAATTCAATTATTAATATTATCAGATATTGGTCAATTTTTGCTAGACGCTAGTTGCTACAAACTTAGTACCTACTTAATATGAAAATTAAATTATTATTATCGTTTTATTCACTTATATTAATTTTCTTTCATCAAGATTTGATTTTTCAATACCTACCCTCAATGCATCCAATAAAAAAACTTATTTTTAATCTATTCTATATCTCGGTTTAATGCGCGTGCCAACTATACCACCAATATATACAATATACATAGTGACAAAACTAATGTTTTGACAAACGCCAGCACGTGTATAGCACGCGCCTAAAACGTCTGTTTAATGTACCCGGAATATTTATTTAATAATTTACAAGTGTTTTATTAGGGCGCAAATCAATACGTTACTGCATTATGCAAGTAGGTACTTGTTGCTAGTTTGGTATATAGCCAATTGAATGCATTATTTTTTTAAATAAAACTATTAAATCAATGATTGTCACCGTGGGAGAATCGTAACAACAAACTATGCTTGAACTGTTTTTTATAATATTATTCTTGTATGTATTATCTAAATATTTTTTTTGTTACTCAAATATTTTCATAAACTTCAATCTCAGATATAGTCAACATAAATTACATGTTATAAAAAATAATCATTAAAATATATGTATTGAAGTATTATTATAGCTATATACCTATAATGGACTTGTGAACATATAGATATATAATATAAGAAATAAGTGTAAATAAGACTTTAACATCGTTTTATTTAAATGTAATATAATATAGAAAAGAAAATTTCACGTTTGAATCATTAGATACGTACTATGTACATCATAGCTTGAGATTAAATATAGGTAAGACAAAAGTTATTAATTATAACTTATAAGTAAAGTATCAACAATATATCTTCATAATAAAATTAATATATTTATTGATTTTATATTAACAACAGACCAGCGTTTATTATTTATAATTTTTCGTATTACTCACTTTTTAGTATATACAACATCTAAACATGTGAAGTACTTATCACAAATTATTAATCATTACAGTGACGTATTGTAATAGATACATACAAAATATATAAGTTTTCCCATAAAACTTTATTTTAAAATGAACGTATTCTGTGTAATCAATATAACTGTATACTTGCTTAAAAATTAATTTTTACTTAGTTGACAATATATTAAAATAAATATTCGAAATATAAGTTTAAAATATACGATTAATATATTTATTATTGTTTTGGAAGAAATCAATACTTTATTAAGAAACCATTGCGTTTTTTTTTTAATTGTTTAATTTGTTTTGGGAGTTAAGCTAATGTTTTGAAAAAAAACATCGTATTTGGTGAGTAAAAATAATTACTATTTAGGATTAGAATTATAAGACTTACGTTTAATAATTCGATATTTACTTACCTACAAATACTAAAATATGAAACATGATGTGAAATAATATTTTTTATATGATATAAGTTAGTCTAAGTATATATTAAACTACTTTTGTTATCCGAATGAATATTTAACCATACATTATATTTATTTTCGTGAATGTATAGTGGACGTGGGAATTTCACTATTGAAGTACAATGTTTGACCACAGCTTTTCCTGATAAACATCCAACGCAATAAAAAGATTTGAAAAGACCAAATCGTAAATCGGATTATATAAAAGCCATCTCGTCTTACATATATTTCTTAAATCTTATTCGCGACTTCCGAACGAACGACTTCAATGCATTTATAACATTTTCTAGAGTTATAGTAACCCTAAACAGTGAAAAACTATAAAACAACTTAGATAGTTAGGTATATGGTTAATGAAAAAAATAAGTACACTTAATACATTTGAAAGTTACATTTTTGATATGAATTTGAAAATTAAACTGATATTATATTATTTAGGTAATAAAAACATATATTTACTGCTAAAATAATTAATCTTTGAATATCTGTTTTATTACATAATTTAAACAATGTAATTGTATTTTAATTACGTAAATGAAAATATAAAAATGTTTGAATGAAATGTTTAAATTTTAAAATGTTATTCAGAAGTTTAAGGTTGTATACTAATTATTCAAGCTGTGATATAGGTAATGATAATTTTGAATAATGCGTTCGATTTTGTTTATAAGCTTTACTATATTATTACTACTATAATTATACAATACTATTTTTGATATTACTACGATACTGCACAATTTCCAACATACAGGTGTTTAATTTATTTTTAATAATAGATATCAGTGATATCACCACTCTGTATTGGTTATTAAAAGCAATTATTCATCGTCGATATTTTTATTAAAAATGTCAAAACACCCCAATAAAATAATATACCAGTACCATATCGTAAAAAATATGTTTGCATGCTTATTTTTATTCTAAGATATTTTTTAGTATCATATAATTCAATCATTCATGGATCATACATGCATGTACTCACCAGCAATTATATCTATGCAAGCCCAATCGCCATATTATAGAATAAACTATGAACAATTAAAAATACCCTACTATCATTCTATATACTATCCACAGCTATGGGCTGACCATTTCTATACAAACTGTCAGGGGCCCGGGGATATAGTAGGTTTTCCGACCCTATTCTGCCACTCTATACTTGCAGTGCTCCCCAGTTTTACTTTAAAAATGATCTCTGAACACGCCATGGTTCTCACCTGTTCTTACATACTGTTGTTCCTGAGTTTTATTAATTGTCTCATATTATCGTGAGGATGACTATACGTACAGAGAGAGAGAGAGAGAGAGAGAGAGAGAGAGAAAACAGCTTTGTCAGCTTCAAATTCCACCCTTACTGTATTGCATGTGTTGTATATACGCACCTACTCATGCGTTAAAAATAAGTAATAGAAGCCGTTATTCATCTTCGACGGCCAGTGGCCGGCTGTACCTCATAATAATGACGGCCAACGATTATGGACATCTTACTTAAGTGAAATCTCGACGGAAAATGATGATGTCATGGAGGGCGTAGAAATATTTTTTCTAAAAGATATCTGAAGTTTTATTTATTTATTTCGTATTTCATTAAATATATTCTTCTTGTAATTGTTGAAGAGTGTAACAACTGTTCATAATTTATAGTTTTTTATGAATTTATAGAAAAATACAAACATTTGTACAATAAATATTTTTAGCCTGTGTGTAAAGTATAATTAGGTATTAGAGTAAAAATTATTCTACTTGTTGTTAATAGTAAATATGGATTTTCCTATGTTTGATGAACATAAAATACAAATTAGGTTAAAAAAAAATATGTAACAAAAAATAACAATTAAACAAAAGGTTTATAACAACATCTTATATTCCCTAATAAGTCACTGCGTCAATCTATTTTGCCATTACTATTGTTAAATGTTATAATCACGATGATAAAGTTTTCATGTTTTTATATAAGTAATTATGCTTTTATGCGTACTAGTTTGCGTGGGACGTAGGCATCGTAGCCACATAGCCACATATGTAGCTGAAATAAAAAATATACCCTTTTGAAGTAACAATAGAAGACGAGAATATCTATTACAAAGTTCGATCTAAACCCTTTTGTTTACAAAACCGTTATAATCGGTTTATTCCATTGATATACCCTTTCATTCATTGACCCTCCTCGCCAATGACAGTGACCCTTCAACGCGTTATTAAGCTACTTTAAAAAGCCCGTGTTTACGTCGTCCTTGCCTTATACTGAGTATTTATAAGACTATATAAATTATTTGTGGGAGAAAAATTAAAAATAATACTCTGACTAAATGATACTCTGTATATATAGTACATATGTACGAGTATAATAATTATATTATGATTGCTTTCAAAATTCTAATTTAGTATATAATTTACATTTTCAAAGATTTTACATTTTTAAGGGCTCTCATCCTTAATGTCTTTAGCGTCTTTAGTAGTCACCCTTTTACAATTTAAAAACTCAGAAACTACTCGTTCAGAGGCATCATTTGAACCTAACCGATTCATCGTGTACTTTAACTCCTCTATTTTTTTTTTTTGCACCGTATTAGCTAGCCATCAAATTACTATTATAAATAATCTTCCGATGCATAAAAGTTAACATATTTTATAAAAACCACAATTCACACAATATAATAGGTATGTATGAAGATAATGTATATTTATTATTTCTATATGTAATGTACCTGCTGGTATTTTAAGCCTGTCATATACACGACAAAAACTATTTCCAATTTCCAACTTTCAAAGTCATTAAAATATGAAATATATAGCCTTTCAACCTTAACATACTTACAGAAAATACGTTATATTATACAGATATACCTATTAGTATTTACTATAGTGAAAAAAAATTGACTTGACAATGAAAAAATAATTTACCAGTAAAAATAGGCAGTCGCCTAGGGCGGCATTAATTTAGAGGTGGCAAATTTCAAGTAAGCCAAATTGATTTAATTATTATATTATCTAGTATACAGAAATGTGTGATCATTACTCAACAGATACAGAAAAAAACATTTAATAATATTTCGTGTTAAATAAAGATGTTAGTAAATCAGATATTGATACAATAGAAACTACGAATGAGTTAGTAGCAATGCCCGAGCTATTAAAACCCAATAATACCCCATTAGACATATTACAGTTTACTATAAATAATAAAAATTTTATACCAACCTATAGCATTCCGAATTATTGTAACGATGCTTATATCTGTTGCATCAGGTGAAAGAAGTTTTTCTAAATTAAAAACTATTTGAGGTCTTCTTTGCTACAATTTCTATTGAAAAACCTTAAATTCAAAAATGAATTGACTGATTTTGCACAAGAAAAGTTAAAAAAAATAAATTTCACATATTTTTAATTTTGAAGTTAAATAATATTTGTTCTATGTATAAATAAATATTTATTGTTAATGTATGATAACGATAATGAATGTATAACGTCCGTTAAAAATATGACTTGCACTATTTCAAAACATTTATTTTAATTTTATAATTTTTATATTTTATAGAGAAATCTAAAGTTAGTCAAAACATTTTTATTTTAAATAAAACAAGGGTTAATCGTTAAAAAATAAATTTCCAAATTTTATGTAACCCCTTCCTCTCCAAAATATTAATTTTTGAATAAAGCAGCGTAAATTAACCTAGGACGGCAAAAAACCTAAGGCCAGCCCTGATGATATGAATCTAAATAATTGCATAAATAGTCCATATGTATAAATAAAAAATCAGAATTTCAATAATCCATTATTATACTTATATATTTTAACAATAACTATATAGAGTATAGAGTCTATAGGTACTAGGGGTGGCAAACTATTTGAACGCTACGTGCCAAAAATAATTAGCTTTTTTTTTTAGTGTGCCCTGAAAAACATTATATTGTATTATATATTTATATTCAATATTTTAAGAAAAAAAGTTATCGTAATTTTATTGTATAATAAATGTATCAATAAAAAAAAAGGTTAGTTTAGTTTAGGTTTATAATATAATATCATTACTTTGTTAATGGTGTATTTTCTTAATGTGATTTTTGTTTTTTTTTTTTTAGTACTTGATACCAATTCCTTGATAATTGATTTAAAAAAATATTTTAATTTTTCGCGTTCCATGAATTTGCCAACCCAGTTCTATTTAATAGACTATAAATATTCCCGATCGCTTCTGCAAGTATATATAGCTAAAAGCCGTACATCAAAGCACAGTTTTGGAATTACCCGGGACGAGTTCTCGTAGTATATACACTCAGTTAAGACTATTAAGTGAATGTTACCGGCGTGTAGAGCCAATCTGATTGATTTAAAAAGGTATGAACTTATTATGATTTCATCTAGCGACTGCATATTGTTTGTACCTGCAGCCCGCAATATGTTTTTAATATACCCACCACGAGTACCTGCACCAAACTGAATGTTTAAAAAATTATGTTTTCTCTGGGCCACACAAAATAATATGCTTGCGCCCCCGCCGATAAACACCTATATATATACTGCAGTTGTGGCACTGAATTCGCCGAGGGGATTGCATTACGCGCGTGTTAATATATAATAATATCGTCCGTATATATATATATACATAATCGATGGGTGCGAGAACGATCTACACGGGGTGAACAACGCGACCGATTTCAATTGCCACTTTGTCCGCACTTCACGTCCATCTACGGTGGTATACCCTCACGGCAACCGGCCCTTCATCGAGATGTAAAAACCACCACCGCCGCCGACACTACTACATTCGCATCCACGTGACATATTGTTTTAAAATGCACAGAATGAACACCGCCGCCGTTCGCGCACGTAAAGCCCAAAAGTAACGATGCCGACCCCACACGAGAATATATATAGGGGACGGACGGCCAGTTTACGGTGGCTGCGTTTTTTCCCATCACTACAACACACACACACACAAAATAATAATAAAAAAATAATAACGATAATAATAAGAATCAAATAAGAATCGTCGGATAAAATGTGTTAGGGAGTAATGTAATAAAACCGCGCGTATAATACTATGAGGTGCTGAACGCGACGAAATATCGAAAATTATGCACGCGTACGATGACTGATAATGGTATAACAATATATACTTGTATTATAATAATTATTATAATAGCTATATATTATAATAATATGATATCACAGTTTATTGGTGTTTAAATAGCTACAATATTAAATAGCACATATTATATATTACTATATTAATAGTTGGCAACGTAGATGTATAATATACTAAATGTTTCAAAAGCTATAGTTGTGTAAGTACCTACCGTAACTCGTAAGTCCAAAAATCCACATTTATTATATTTTAATAATATACAGCATGACCTACCATAAGATATTTATCTATTTAAGTATACATCAGGATATACTATACAGACATATGCATTTTTGTACCAAGGTGTATTGTTTACACTAGAGAGATATGCGTATGATGTATATATTACATTACATTACAATTTTTATTTTAAGAAAACGTTTTATAGTATGTACCAATAATATATTCAATATATACTTTTATACTTTATAGGTATCTATTAAATTGTTCTATAAAAAACTAAAATAGTAAAACATTCAAAATATAAATTTATCTATTATAAAACCTAAGATAAGAGTATAAAATATAAATTGATTAAATAAATATTAAAAATCCATTTCTATGATAACACAATAATTGTTGAACTTAGATACTAATTTACATTTTTTCCTGATTTTTTTTTTTTATTTCTAAAATAAACGTTAATTTTATAAATCATAATAATACGGAGTAACTATTATATACATTTACTAGCTACCCGTATAGCCGTATACGCAAATTTTTAAGTTAAATTCCCCAAAACTATTTAAATAATTTTAACTCAGATACCTACCGAAGTATTCATATAATTTCATTAATAAAACAATGTTAACTAAAAACATTAATTATTGAATTATTTAAAACAATTTGTATAATTATTGAACAGACGCCAAAGAGAAAACGATAATCATATATTGTTTCATCAGAGCCGTAACTAGGGTAAGGCGAGAGAGGCGCTTGCCTTGGGCGCCTGATGCTGGAGGAAGTAAAAATATTAAGAATAACTTAAGAAAAAATATTATTAACAATAAAAGATTTTTTAGCGATCCGTAGGTATAATGTTGAGAATTACTCTACTTGTGACTAAAAATTGTATTTTTGTTATGCTCTAAACCTAATTATTAATTTTCAGATATTTTCGACTATAATATTTTAAAATATTAAAAACTGTGAGTGTGTCAATCCCGCCATCTAAGTAATGCATTACTACAGTTCTGCCTCAGAATAAAAATAGATCAGTACGGCTCTGTGTTTCATAAACAAAAATATAACATTATATCTTATTTCATTTTAGATAATATTTTACCATAATTTATATAATGTAAATACTGTATACTGTGTATAGGTAGTAGGTATTGTATAGTATATAATATTATTT
This sequence comes from Rhopalosiphum nymphaeae, assembly GCA_036289425.1. Classification (NCBI taxonomy): domain Eukaryota; kingdom Metazoa; phylum Arthropoda; class Insecta; order Hemiptera; family Aphididae; genus Rhopalosiphum; species Rhopalosiphum nymphaeae. The sequence continues at coordinate 7,854,833 of JAZAQC010000006.1, read as the reverse complement.
GCTTGAATTAATAATATAGAATTTCGTGTAGGTAACCAATTATATTGTACCTATAATTCATAAAATAATTTAATATTAATATTTTAATATCTTATTGATTAAAAAAATAAAATAAATTCATAAAATCTTACGAAAAAACAATTAATAAAATAAATCTAGGTATTTGAAAATATATTTTATGAAATAAAATCTATCGTTTTAATGAAAATAATTAGTATACAACTTCACCCCCTCCCAACCAAAAAAAAAAAATGAAAATTTAATAAGTAATTACTATATACACTATTCATATATTATGACAATATATGATTGTATATAGAATTAAAATACACCTATTGTGGTTGTTAGCCTGCGTTTGCATTGCTGCGATTCGACTACAAGATACGGATCGAAATTATGTAGTTCACGGGTATAGCGTCCAGTGCGAAGTACCATACCATGTAACAATATATTAAAACGCAGGCACTGATCGGTAAGCCGTTAAAACACGCTTGTGTGAGAACGTGACCAAAGGCCAGATCGGCGAAGGACACGTGTTTATAGTAGGATTACACAGTTACATCGGTAAACCTTTAACGCACTATATATATATTTTAACCCTTCATACCCACCTAATGCATAATGGACAATCTATTAAACACAAATGATATGACCTGAATGGAATTCGAACGCATAACAGAGACAGTCTGAATACGTAATGTAATAATTTTAAAATGAAATTGCTATTATATTCGGTATTATTTTGAAGTCAATAGAACAGTGTGGAGGGTTATAATTTATAACCCTTCACAGTGTTCTATTATAACTTATAATTAAGGTTAGGATGTTTATGATTTTGCATATTTGTATTTTGCCCAATAGCTTCCATTCCTATAAAGAAATGTATTTCATGATACCTATATTCAAAATATCAAAATTTTATTTTCCATATTATTGCGTATTTTACTATTTTTTATTTATAAATGTATTATTTGTTTTTTTTCTGTTTTTAAGCGAATATTTGACGGTTTTTGATATAAAATGCTGAAAATACCGTAATTTTATATTTTATTAACCGTATTTGAAATAAGTTTGATTATCTGTATTTTACATATTATTTATTGTTGACAATTTAATACGGTTATACGGAGTAAAGGTACCTACTTAAATATATACGTATTAGCACCAATACACGAAGATTTACAACGGAACTTTTAAAACAAAACAATGCAACTCTTTTTAAAATATATTTTTTATTTTTTTTATTTAGGTAGTAAATAAGAAAATTCAAAAATGTAATACTGTAATAAACAATAGTTAATATAACAAGCACATAAAAATAGTACCAACCCAATTTGTTTATATTCTATTAATAATTAAATTTGTCTCTATGTATTTATTGCATTTTTTTTTGTCCACATTTCCTTATTTTTTAATACATATTTAGCTATTTTTTAGTGCATAAGTGCATACATATCCATAAATATTTTAATACATAAACATCCTAACCCTGGTGGCTAGTTATAACTTATAAATTTGGCCTCCCAGTGAAAAAAAAATTATTTTACCTTAAACTAGATGTGTAATTACTAATTAGCGAAATCCATTGGCAATTATTTGATAGTATTTTTAAGTCGATAGGTAAAGTAGCAAGATTAGATTAGTTCATTTCATGAACATAATTTTAATTTTAATTAATCAAAGCTGTCGATTGCTTTCTATACGATTGCAGTATAATACGTAATATATATCCTGATATCCAAACAAAATGCATTATATAGGTACATTTAATTTTTTTTTTTTTTTGGCTAATGTTCCGGAAAAATTCTTTATTCGACGAAATTACTTAAATGTCACATAGTTTAGACACCATAGTTGATGTCTTATTTAAACAAAGCTAAGTATGACTGTTTTCCGTACGATATTCTAACTATAATCAAATTTTGATACCCATGTTTCGGAATTTTCGGATATCGAGTGTTAAGACGCTAAGTAAGAAAAAGATATAATGCTAAAAAAGTTATGTAACTTATTTATCTAATAAACAAGCAAAGTTCTCTAAACACCACCTTTTAGAATAATTGTTGAAAAAATTAAAAAATCAATACAAGAATATGCGGGAAAATTCGATAGATATAGTAATTTGAATAATGGATTGTATAATTGTATAGTGCTATCTAGTGGTTAGGTGAAACACCCATGTTGCAATATAATGCTTAGTACACGAAACATTTGTATACACATTTGTACTAAAACCACGAATGCGCATGAGCATATTAATATATTAGTTTACTTAATGCTACTTCTGCCTTCTGGCCACCCAACTTGACAATTTAATTGTAGATCAGTAAAGGTTATGAATTTATGAATTATTTACGTCCTTAGTCACAGCAAGCTGCAGAAGGAAATGAAAGAGTCCATGCAGTGGCGGCTTGAGTCTTCATAACTCAAGGAGCAAGTTTCTAAACAACCCACTCGCCCACCAACTACATTTACCAGGACCAATGTAATATTTTAAGGTTCTTCTTTAGTTAAATTTTTCATTAACTTTTACAATGTATGATGATATAGATACACTTATTTTTTACTTGAATAATCAATCTTCTGTTATGAATTATGAATAAACCAGTTAAACTTAAAATATATTTTTCCCCATTTTCGAGGCAGGAGCAGTAGCTCCTAGTATTCTTATAACAAACCGCCCCTGAGTCCATGCATTCTAATAAACAAATTTTATCAAAATTTTATACTTACTACTAGGGCTGGGATTTCGATACACTTTTCATTGTTTTCCATAGGTTGTTGTACGATGCTCACCTGGTCACAAATCCGTAACATTTTCTTTTGAACGAGAATATAATTTTTGATTTTAAAATAATTTTCTTAATTTTATAGAGCATTATTGATGTTTTTAGGTCCAAAATTCAAACTTGAAATTTTATATTAAGATTTTTCACGGTAATGAATTTTTTATAAATATTTATATTTTATTTTTGTATAACAAACAATAAAATAAGTACCACGGTTTAAGATAGACTATCTTAAGACTATCTTAAACCGTAGCAGGTTGGTAGGTGGTACCAATAGTGTTCCAACTTTCAAATGCCACCAGGCACCCACCCCGAAAATAAATGTGGCTTAAGCCACACTAGGTATAGCGTATAGGCGCCACTGGGTACCATCAAAATAGTTAAATATACTGGAGCGTGTACTCCCTATATTTGTAACGTAAAAAACGGTCAGGTCACGACGACAACCGGCAATTGATGCTATCCCCTCCACTGTACGGCAAGAAACACCTATTCACAATTAGACGCAACGGCTATACTATAGAGTAATATTATTACTATTATATAATTTTGTAAGTAATTTCATTTATTCAAATTAATAAACGTCAAATGTAATAGACAAACATGCCTGGTTTTTAAACATTGCATAGTATTGAACTTACATATTATCAAATAAAATTATTTTTGTTAACTTTTGTCTGATAGATGTTCGGTTTTTAAACACTTCATATTTTATTACAATTTATATATGATTTTACAAATACACTTGTAATTATATCCATATTTAAATTTTTATATTCTATTTTTGATATTATTATTCTTATCTACCTCCATGGTAGGTACCTACTCGTATCTCGTATCGTAGAAAAACTTAGATAACGAGTTAGTGATTAACGGCGTAACAAAATATATTTAGAATTATTATAAATTATAATATATTATTCTGTTTAATAATCTGTCAAAGCAATAAGATCGATATTGACATCTGACGGTATCATTCATTACAAATTATTTTTATTAATTAATTTAATGAAATATTATTTAAAATTTATACTAAATTTATTAAAAATAAAAACAACTTACTTGCATTTTTTTAGTGCATTATTTAGAATTTTTAGGGTTTTATAAGTCATTATAATATTATATTCCTACCCCTACTTATTACTTCTTTTTCATCTGTCTTTATATTGCCCTTTGCTCCCAACTATATGGAATTGACTAATCTTGTCATCCTACATCTCTATAGATTCTGTCCTACACTTTTATTTAAACCATCTTCTTTTGACCTTTCTCTCTCTTTTCGTTAGTTTCTATAACTAATCTCACTGCCTATAAGGTTCCAAAACATCTTTCCTCATAAATTCATCATAAGTCATGTTATGACTGTACCATCTTGACTTTTCGCTGCCTCATTTTTATCTACAGTTGAACTTCTATATTACCTACTCACAGTGAATTCATTTCCTATTCTATACTCTTTGTCAGTTACTCCATGTATCCATCTAAGCATTTGCATCTGTACTAAACTCACTTTTTGTTCTATTGTATTGTGATTGTTCACTTTCCAATATTCCTATCTTTACAATATAACTAGCCTCGCAACCGATTTATAAAATCTATATTTTAGTTCCAACGGCAACTTTTTGTCACATAAAATACCTGACATTTCTTTCCACTTTAACCATCCATACATAATCCTATTTCCAACATCATAATCACACACAAAATCATCCACATCCCAATCACATGCCATGTATCCCTACTTCATTAACTTCTTGATTACGTCTTCCTCTACAAATCATAATCATATACAAAAATTGTGTTTTACTTCTGCTTATCCTAGGCTATATCATTAATAGTGGTATTATTAAATTTTCTTAACTCATTTACTTATTCCAAGTTAGATCCAGGCTTTCGCCCATCAATACTATACCATATGCTTGGAATCTCACCCTATATTGTTTGTAATTTTTAACTAATCATACACTAAATTCATATGGTTTATGTTTTAGTTTTTTATTATATTTTACATGAATTTTAATCATACATAAGTAATTTAAATAAATAAATAAATTAGTAAGATATATATATATGTATATTATTTATACTATACATTGTAAATTGATCAGCAATATGTTAATGGAATATAATACGATTAGGTTTCTTAATTTTAGATACTGGAGAAGCTATATGTAGTTGCCTAGGAACAAATCTCAGCGTATTAGAATCTAATGAAGTCAAATCTTTGATATTCTGAAATAAAATAATACAAGTATGAATAATTTATGTTGATTACTTAAAAATTAATGTAGTTAATTGAAATTTTATTTCTGCAATATGTAAATATACAAGAATTAAAAAATTAAAATACTTAATCAAAGTACTAACTTTTTTTTTCTCATTCACTACAAAATTAATTTATGCAAATATTAACATCAGATTAACATTATACTTATTCATTATTAAAAATATGTTCTGGCCTAAAATCAATTGTCGAAAATCCACTCACATACCACAAAATTAAAGTAATTAAAAATAGATAATGTAAATACATTTAACTACAGGAATTTAATTGATTATTGAGTAGTACTAAAGTAGGTGGTTATTAATTTATATTAACATTTATCTATTTATTTTCATACTTGATAGTAAATAATACTTACTGATTTATTTATTTTTATTTCTTTTTTAGTGTTTAAAGAACCAGACTTTGGTATAATATATGAGCACTTAAGACCTCCTTCAAGCCAACGATTTTGTTTTTGAGAATTAGAACTACAACTTTGTAACTAAAAACAAGAAAATAAAAAGCTCAAGTTATTACTTAAATTTATTGAAAAACAAAATAAATAAATACCATTAAATCGTGAGATGGGGTAGAAAGGTCATGATGTAATAATGCAGAAGACGATTCTCTAAAAAAGAATCATACATATTATAAATAAAATACATAAATATTTGTTGTTATTATAATAAAAATAAATGTGTATTTTTTTAATAGGATTCATTTAAAAAAATATTTTATACAGAAATCTATAAAATATATTTACTATAATTATTGATAAAACTAAATTATAGATAATTTGGCACTTATTTGTTATAACCCCGCCATATAGTTGTATTAATGTGCTGTTATTATTCCTACAATTATTGTGTTAAACTCCTAACAGATTATCTATTTTAGGAAATGAGTAAACTACATTTTATAATATAATATATTAGTATGTTGCTGGCTTTTGTTATTACCTACGTCCTACTTCGTTTAAACCAATACAAAAAATATAATCAAAAAAATGAATTTTAATAATAATATACTGGTATACACATGCAGTATGCATTTATATATTTATATATTAAATTTATAATTATAATATATTTTCTAATTAATAATATATAATGTATTTATTTATTTTATTTGTGGGGGGGGGGGGGGGGGTTGATAAATTGTACACAGTATACTAGCGGGCAATAACAAACAAGTACTAATTTATTTTTATTAAAATATACAACCAACGTTATGAATTTACATTCAATTGAATTCAATAATTTAAAACCAAAATGAAACTTACTCCTTATAGATATGGTCTGAACCAATTTTATTAATATGTTTTTTAACTTCTATTATTCTCATCTGTAATTTTGATCTAGTTTGCTCAATGGATTCAAGTTCAGGTGCATAGCAAACATGTAAAATGCCACCAAAGAAATTTTTAGTGTCCATTTGTTTTTTTGCAAATCTAAAATATTAATATTATATGTTAAAATTCTGAATAATGATATAAGAAAAAATTTAACCTGGCAGATTGTATCCGGATAAATATCACATGAAAACTATGAGTAAATTCTTCTTGGTCTTCAAATTGTACTTCTCTAATACTTAATACATTACCATAACGCTTGCATAATTTTTCCACTTCATCATGTAAATTGACAGATGGCACTCCTCTGATCAACAAATGTTGTGATTCATCGTTCACCGTGTAAACCTTATTATTATAGTCAAATTCAAGTTTAAGGAATTTATTTATTTTAATGTTAATCTTTTTACATTTCTGTCGATACAATACAATCAAACAATTGTAATCAAACCTAATGTACCTAATTATTTTTTAAATTGTACATATAACAAAGGTATTTTAACACAAAAACCATTTATAAATATTGACTAATTTAATCAAGGATACATTGTTCTCGGTTTGACATCAATCTTAATACCTTAATTGCTGTAAGTTTTCGTCCTTGTCTGTATTTTGGCCTGTTTTCGCAGTAACTTAACATGTTGTGATGAGGATAAGACTTCAAAATTGCGACTTCTATATTCTGTTTAGACATCATAAAAATGAATTTAATAAATAATTGAACATAAAATTCCAAACTTCAAACAAAATAATGGAGAATATGGCTTAATAAAACCATGACAACAAACAAAACTATAAAAGTACAAAGTTAGATTTATGCAAATAACCAAAATTTAAAATTTAATTAATAAAATATATAAATAATATAGTATAATGTAATGCAATTATACAAATACAAAATAACTGTTCAAGTGAGATAAGTTACAACAGACAAACAACATACAAAAACTACTATTTTTCATATCATTTATGATAATAAAATTTGTATATTTAGTTGCGTCTCGTTAAATTTCAGGGGAATTATAAACTATAACCATTGATTTTATAATAAGTATCAAAAAAGTTAATATATAAAACAAAAACTATTTTATCAAATAAATTTTTATTTTTTGCTATACTTAAAACCAACTTCTTAGTACTTCATTTAATTTTAATGATTTTAACAAAACATACTCAAAATATAAAATCATTTGTATGTCTAAGTTTTCTCGGATTTAACTACGCGGTAGCAGTATGAACTGTAACAATATTTAACTAAATTATTATTATTAATTCGTAGATAATTTTATTTTATTTACATGAGATTTATAATTATAATTAATAAAATGATACTATGTGTCAATGTATCATAAACACCACAGATAAGAGATAAGTTATACAAAAATAGAGTGCGAGCGATTTATTAACGATTTATAAGTTTTTGTCAATAAGAAAAAATGGTTTTTAAAAATATAGAAAAACTATTCTGTAATATCACAGAAAAACGTATAATCTAAAATTGAATGAGCATTTCACTTTGATAACTAAAAGGGCCCAGGGCATTCGCCCCGGCAAACCCCCACCCCCCCTTTAATCCAACCTTGAGCGTTGTGTGAATTTAATGATGCAAATGCAACTAGAGGACTAAATTAAAAAATATAATATAAATTAAAATTTAATTTGTATTCACACCCGATTACACGCGTACCAGCGTAATACTTAAAGTAAACAATAATAATGTATGTATTTATCATATAATAATAAAATAAATGCGATGTTTTTAGCAAAAAATAGTTCATTATTTCGTACGATTAGGTAATACAAAAAAATAAATTACTCATAGTAAGTACTGAGCAGTGAGCACTTACAATAAAGTATTGATTTATAAAAATATAAATATAAATAAAGGCCAAGTTATGCAATAATTCATTGCTGAATTCAAATCTACGATGGTGTCCTAGATAGGTTAGGTTGACGAGTTATGCTTAAAACCTACTAAAACACTTTATACGGCAATTTCCATAATTTTTATTTTATTTATTTTCATTATTGATAAAACTTAAAATAAATACATATTTTTAAATTGATCGATTATTTCTTTTGGAAAAAATTATTATTTTATTTTAATAATTATTTAATTTATTAATGGTTGTAATAGTTATTTAAACAAATTTATTGTAAATATAATAATTCATATTTTTTATACATTCCATATAATATAATAGTAATTGTTTGAATTATTAGTTTATGACTTTATAGTATCTATGTTATGTCGATATATCGTATACCTACTTAGTATTAATGTTAATTATAATAAGTCATTTATTACCATGTGATTAAAATTCAAATAAATGGTCTTTTCTAATATCTTATAAATATCATAACAACTAAAAATATAAAATAAGATAATTTTTAAAAGCTACCTCTCGAAAAAAAATTATAAATTGCCTCTCTTTCCCTGGGCTTCCTATGAAATTCTCTGCTTGGGAGCTTCTAAAATTTCAACATAAAAACCATACAGGCATTCTTATTAATATCTCTCAGAATAATAACCAATGTCCCATGGTATGTAAATAATCAAACCCTACACAATGATCTAAAAATAATGACCATCCCTGATCAAGACTCTAAATTATATAAAAGATTCCATATAAAATTACATCACTCAAATCCTCTCACAACAAACCTCTCCTCTGTTGATAAACCTGATATATCAAACAATAATGGTTTATACACTTGAACTTATACACTTTTTTCTTTTACATAACTATTAACTAGAGCTACATCGGTGGATATTTTCTCTTATCATGTTAAACTCATGCCAAAAATTCCCATCATAAAATTTACTTATTGGATTGTTTAATATAAATTTTAAATAAAAATTATTTTCAAAAAAAAAGCTACAGATTATCCCCTTTGTAAAATTATAGAATATAATTGAAAAATATATATTTCTCATAAAAATATCAAGATTCAAGACTCAAACCGGTGCCCGGTTTATCAGATATACGTTACACATGAATTAAGTAAGTTGTAGGTATGTAATATTATATCGATTAACTAAACATTTACAGTCCAGAGGTTAAGTATATAATATTACTACGTATAGTTTATTGTATTATTATTTCTTTTTCAATCAACGGTTAGAAATATTAATAATAATATTATTTATAAACCTTATTGTGAACGTGAACCCATCAGACATTTATACATAATATTTACAAAAATAGATTTGCTTTATAGGTATATTTTAACTAATATTGAGCCTTTTTAAATACCAACTAAGATATCTATATCTATAGCACGGTCTTGGAAGTCCATGATCTTTACTATTGCATTAATTTAACAATAAACCTACACCTAAGTCCTAAGACCATGTAGTATGATGTACTATGTATAATCCATTTTATCGATTACCCTGCAGACCACAAGTAAATGGTTATCTATTATTAGTTATTACAACGGACTAAGATATATATGTATGTATGTATATCTCAGTCCGTGGTTATTACTATCTAAATCATCTATTCTATGATACCACGATGTAGAGAATATACCAAGAAGTAATCACTCTGTAGAAGATACACTCTACAAACGATTGGAGGTACGGTATGGATTATATTATTGTTTGGAGGTAACTGATAAAGTGATTACGAGCTACTAGTAGCCAAATAAATGCTTATTCTCCAACTAACTACTACTATTTTTTAAACTTACTATTGATAACTACTTACAGAATACAGATAACCTTAAACATTTAGTATGTTCGAAAATGAGTTATGACATGTTTGAATTTTGGCAACAATTCACAAACGACTACGACAGAGGACAATACAATAATAACATGAAATAATTTCTATTCTCGTTTAACTTTTGAAACATCATTAACCGGTTCCTGTGGCTGTGATTGTGAGTGTCTACTTACTATCAAATATCAATTGCCATTCATCAGACGACGTTATGAACACGGACTTTATTTTAGGCGAGCATTGAACTGAAATATTATTTTATCAAATTTGGCTACAATAAATACTATTGTAGTAAATATGCCTGACTCCAGTTTTAGTGGTTTGTACAAATTTACATTAATATTTTTGTAATATTTTTTTATTTGATTAATGGAATTTTGTTTAGATGCAGTTATAAAACTAGATACACCATTTGATGTGTTTAAATTCGACTGTAAGGGTATGATACCTAATTCCGAAGCATTTAAATTACGTCAGGCGTTGCTTACAATGACGTTCAAAAAAAAATCGTGTGATCTATATTCATTTTCACAATCATCAGATTTCATTCGTTCCACAAATCTTAAGAAACCTAAGGAAGTGGAGCAGTTTTTAATTTTTCTAGAAAAAATAAAACAAAAAATAGCTACTTACTTGGGAAAAACATTTAATAACATGATTAGTGCGTCTTGTTCTAAATATGATCATGGAGGTAATTTTTTTGTTTTGTTTTTTAATAAAATACAATATGTAAACCTTAATTGTATTGTCTGTATATTTAGATTACTTACTTTGTCACGATGATCGTGTGGACGATAGATCTGTGGCATTCATATACTATTTAAATTATGATTGGCTTCCTGAATGGGGTGGCACATTAGATGTTTATTCAGTTGATGACATGAATTGTGCAACAGAAATTGTACAAAATATTAACCCAGAATTTAATTCTATGATTTTTTTCCCTGTTGAAAAATATACATATCACCAGGTAAGACATCATATTTTAATTTTAAATAACTATTCAAACAATCTAATGTTATGTTTTATTCAATAGGTGGCTGAAAATACATCTACCTTTTCTAGAATTTCTATTAATGGTTGGTTTCATTGTAATGAGCTGTCATGGGAAATGTATAACCAACCAGTCAAATATCTATCTCCAATTTTTACACCACATTCAGTTTCTCCTGATAGGGTATTTATATAATAGTTTAAGTATAATATTAATAGTTTGTTTGATATTTATTTAAACTCAATATTAATTTTTGTGGCTTGAAAAAAATTACATAGGTTTAAGCATTTTGATTCAGTATTTCATAATTTCTTGTATAATTTTATGATACTATATTAACATTTATATACAAACTATATTTCTTACAATTTTTTATTGTTATATTTTCAAGTTTGAAAACAACATTAATTTCATATTCCTAAGCAAAATATTATAAAAATCAAATTTTGAATCAGTAGTTAATTAGTTAGTTATAAATAGAACCCATATTTTTATGCAACAAATATTGTTGAATATGCACATAAAAATTCAAAAAAATACAAATTAAATTCTTTAATGCCCGCTTAAAAAGATTAAAGATTTAAGAAACTATTACACAATGTTTGATGGTAATAAAATTATTATTTATCAATGAAATATTTCTTGGACATTTCCTATTACATGCTAACATACTTGTAAGATGGAGATAACACATGCGGGTATTGTGGCCTCTTAAGACACTGAATTGTTTGCTCGTTAGGTTTATCCTTGAATACGGCTCTGTTATTTGAGATCCTAATACTGCTCAAAACGCAATAATATTTGAGCGAGTACAAAATAAATTTTTGGAATATACCTGTCATATACTCAGGATTGAATGTCCTCATAATTATTTACCAGTACTCATGCATCTCAGACTAGATTCACTGGCAGATCGTAGCTATGCTGCTAATCTTAAATTTCTATCTAAATTATTAAATGGGCAGATTGGCTCACCTACTCTCTCTAATTCCTTGAGATGTCCCTCCTTGCTTCACTCATCAACCACTTAATTTATCTACCTCTTCCATTAATTATGGTTTTATATGTTTATTGCCAATTCTGACCCCATTGGCTATATCAAAATGTGTTATTTAAATTTAATACTTTGTGTTATCCTGTGTGAATGTATTATTATATTATTCAGTCACAAATCTTCTTCTTTTATTTTTATAATTCAATTCAGTTTATGAAAAAAAGTATTCATTGTAATTAATAAAAAAATATTTCATTAAGTACTATTGCATGTATATATATATATATTTATAATCCGCCTCTCTCGTTAATGTAAGTTGGATCTGTGCCTGGTACTTTTAATGATTATATTTCACTGTTATATTACACTTGTAATTTTAATTATATTAATATTAAATATAAATTAGACTCGTGCCGTATTTTATGCTTAAATAAATAAATAAAATGAACATTATTTAGTATTTTATGTGATAGGGGAAGATAAGATCAATTCTTCACATAAAAAAAATAAAAATACAAGACTTTATTATGTCAAATGAACATATATATTGATTAATAATAAGATGAATAGTGTAAATGAGTTTGTTATTCAGTTTTATAAATAACTTTTTATATTTCAGTGTAAGACAGTTGCCGAAATGTGTATAGAACCAATGTTTGAAGAATCCATGTATAGAGAAGCTATTCGAGAGACATTTATTACAAATGGGTTTATAATGTGTGAAGGATTTTTCAAATCATCTATGTTAGACATTTTAAGTAATGAAATTTTTTCCAATAGCATGCATTGGAAAATCAAAGGACCTTTGAATAAAAGGTAAATATTAAGCTAATGTTGTTTAACCAAACATTGATACATAATATATAATTTGTATTTATTATTGTTTTAGGCAATACAAATATGTAGATATCAACGATTTACCACTCACAATTTTGTTTGTTGTTAATATGTTAAAGACTGATCGCATGTTTCAATTTTTCCAAGAATGCACAGGCTTAAAATTTCTTGGTGGTAAGTTAACTATTAAAAGTTAATATAAACATCTAATATACACAATTATTATTTTATATGCTATCTTGTTGTATGCACTCTATCGTCAGCATTGCGACTGCAGTATGTGTTCTACTGCATTTTACCATTACCACTCTACAACTATATTTAGATTTTAGACAATATATTCTCGTAATAAATGGATGTTGTAAAAGTGATTTTAATGACTAACAAAAATTCTTATAAATGAGTAATATATTATTAAAAAAAAAATTATATTATCATCGTTTGTTGTTGTTTTGTCATTAATTTCAATATCATTAATAATCGTTAATACAAAAATAATTAGAATAAATAAATATTAAAATACTTATGCTATGTACTCTCAGAAATGTATTAAATTTGTTGATAATAAAGATATAAATTGGGCATATATGACAAGATAGTCTTTATTATTATTAATACTGACATATTTTTTATTTTCAGTAAATGTTGAAGTGCAGAGATGGCATGGAGGCCATTATATGGTATCAGGCGGAAATGATGGTCTAGACGGTTTTAATGTACTAAGTGTGTATTTGTTTTTTAGCCAATGTTTTGGTAAAATGTCTGATGATAAAAATGACGATCTACACTATGTATTTGAAGAAAAAGAAACATTAATACCTGTAAGTATATATAATGATATAATAACACAAAATTATGATAAATTAATTTAACTTTCTTTTAGAAATTTGCATGCAAGCCTCAGCACAACACTATTTTTATGGTACGTCGAGATTCCAATATGGATTCACATGTTAAATATTGTAAAATAGTTGATGGTCATGCGTGGACTGTTGTTGTTGCAAATTATATGATAAAAAATAATTTGGATTGTAAAGTTGTATTAAGAAGGGTTGATGATTAATTTTTTTTTTTAATTTTGACATTACTATATTTAACAATTTTCCTATTGTAATAAGCTTTAAGTTTTTTTTCGTTTGTTTGTGATTAAATCATTAAAACATAAATAGTTTTATATTCTTTTTATCAACAAAGTGTTCATAATTTATAAATTATTATTCATAGAAATAAACAATATTAAAATAAGTGTTTACATTTGATAATATATTGTCATTTACCTATATAATGTGTCTAATATTTGTCTTGAATCTTAAATAATAAGAGATATAAAACATAAGTATTGTAAGTTGAATAATATTATTATATACTATGTGTTTAAAAAAACAATTGCTATACATAATATCATATTTAAAACTATTAGCAATTTATATGTTATTGTAATAAAAATGGAATACAGATTTTCCATAAACTCATGTTAATTCATTTAAGCTATCTAGATCATAAAGAAATACAATTTTGTAATTTATATAATGTCAAAAAAACTAAGACAAATCTAGTGAATGTAATGGTTGTTAAAAAAAGATTAATATAATTGTCAAAAACATCTATTTATTTATTTTAAAACTGACTGTATATAATAAACATGTGATATGAAACTACTATTATATTTATATATTTTACAATTCAATTTAATAAACATACTTTTATACGTAAATAAATATAGTAATTAATTATAGATAATACAGCAATGCCTCATTTTGATTACCATGTAGCTAATTTAATTAATTACCCATATTTATTGTACAAGTATGTTACAATTTTAGATTCCAAAATGGCATGATTTTTATGATATTTTCAAAAAATGTATTGTTTATTAACCAACATTTAAACTTATTAAAATTGTAATACAATTTCAAATATTATGAAGTATTTACTATTTTTTTTTTAATAGATGATATACTAGACCAACCTACACGCTGGATATAGAAATTTAGAGTTATGAATTATGAAAATTGAAATTTTAAATTTTAAATTAAAATAATGTAGGATTACCCAGTAATGAAGTGATAAAAAAAAAATTAGGTACCTATTATTTTTGTTAAGTTTTTCTGTATGCAACTGATTTTCCTAAACTTACCTAAATTATACAGTCCAATTTAAATTATCAGTTATTTTCAAGTTTTCCAAGAGTATACTAACCTTATTGTACATAAAATTAAAAAACAAAAACATTTTAGTACCTATTACATATTTACATACACCATATTAAGTTTTAATTTGACAAAAATGGTGTATATAGTTTATTATATTTATATATATAAAAAATTACTTAACCTTATAATAGTACAATACATTTTCATTTTCAAGAATAGACATGAACTTTAATACAATTTAAAAGTAAATTATTATACAATACTCGTGTATTAATATAATATTGTGTCAACAAAATGCATAAAGATTTTTGACAGAGTATATTAAGATAACTATATATATAGTTTATATAGTATACATTTAAAAATTGTTGCATTTGTATCCAATATACAATATAGTATTCGCCAAAAATTCTATTCCTTCTTTTTTCCTCAAATTATTTATTTATGGATAATCGGATAATTGAAGTTTATCCAATGAGTAAATACTAATAAATGTAATATATGATAAAGATGTATATAGCTAGGAATGGCAGACAATTTCCCCCCATTTTTTTTTTAAGTATATCATTTAATAAGAAATTATTTTTTTTTCATAAATAAAATTAATTATACTATAATTACCTATTATAGTAGATGTATATTTTTGATAAATTCAACTACTTGAAACAATAAAATAATAGTAATATTATATTTAAAAGATTGTCTAAATAAAAAATAATAGTACTAGCATACTGTATTATTCGATTTTGACATTAAAATCTAAAATTGTATCTAAACCCCAAACTTTATAACTTTTTTACGTTTTATTATACAATTTTTATTATATTTAAAAAAAATGAAATTTTTAACCTATTTACTTATATACAATTTTTTTACGTTTTATTATATTTATTAAAAAAAAAATAATTTCTTATTAAATAATAAATAATATTAAGTATTAAACTATAAACTTAAAAAAAATATGCGGGGAAAATGTCCGGTTACCATAGTTAGATGCCTAGATGGGCATGAGTGGAGGAAACAATTCATTAACAACACCTTATTTAAGAGGACTATATGCAAATTTAAGTTCACCAGAACACATTTTATATAAACTTTCATATTATCATACTAGTGTAAAAGTAAATTTACTTATTATTAAATTTAAAGGTAAGATTATCTAGAAAATGTCTACACTTTTATTGATATTATGATTTTGAGTTATAACATAGAACAGTAACAGTGTTCTATGGTAAAACACTACAACTAAAATGTTCATAGCTCATTTTAAAATGATAATATTAATAAAAGCATATAGCATATTCCAGATAATATTCTTAGCTTTAAATTTTATAATAGCCAATAGGTGAAACTAAATTTTCTCTATTAAGTCCAATATTAAATCTTACATCATAAAACGTGTTCTGCTGAACGCAAATTTGTTATGATCCAGTCTTGTTAAAAATACGTATTCAAAACACTTTTTTTTAGTTCAATAAATTTTATATTGAAATATTTGTTTTTATTAATAGTTAATATATAATTAACATTATTTTTAAATATATGGGTATTTAAATTTATTTATAAATGTCCGAGTTAATAAATATAATACTTTTATAGGTAAAATTTATTAGATAATTACTCATATAGTGTTTGTCATAAGACTGTAATTGAAAAAAAAAATTCGGGTAGTCCAACATTTTTGAAGTATTGTTAATTAGAATTAAGAGTAAAACACTAGAATGAAAAAAAGTATTTAAATACAAGAATTCAAATACTTAACAAGGCTGGACATGTTAGTAAGACAGAGACAACACATGCAGTTATAACATCTTTCTGAGATATATATGTTACTATTTTAAGCAGATTCTTGGAATATTTGATATATTAATATAATAATATAGCTTGGCTTATTATACTTGATATATTTTTAAAAATACTATTTTATAGATAATTGTAATTGAGTGATATTGGTGTAAAACTTAACTTTAAACTTATTTGTTCAAATCATAATCATTTACTACAAATGTATGTTCTTAAATTTAGACTAGTCATACTATTATTATTTTGTGCTATAATTTTTTTTTATCTATATAGTGAATTAAACAGACATAATATAAATGTTATCCAAAGATAACCTATTATAATACCTTAATCTTTAGTTAGTTTATATTACAATAATACATTTTGATACTTATCTTAAACTATTTTATTTATTTAGCAAGAAACTACTATAATTATATGCTTATACCATATACCAAAAATGACAAAAATATTTATAATATTAAACGTTATACAAATTCTGAATTGAAAATATTTCAATAAGACCCTAATGGAAATAAATGGAGTCATAATTATCCCAAAGAGAAAACATGCCAATTTTAAACATTACCAAATAATATTGTATGATAAAGAACAGTTGCACAATAAAACTGATCTGTAATGAGTAATATAGATAACTCGTACTGTAGAGTATATGAAATATATCAGCTCAATATATTATTTTTGATTAATAGCCTACTTGATTAATAAACTACTTAATATATTGTGTTCCAGTTGCATTAATATCCTCTGAACACATTCAATAATATATTTCTATTATTTATAAATTGTATGCTAATGCTACAACATTACCCTTAAATAGGTTAAACATGATACATAATATAAACCAGTAAAATAAAAACTGTATAGCTATGTAGCATAAGTCTTAAAACAAATTCTGAATAATAGCAAGATTATACATTGTGTAAATATTTTTTGGAATTTCTTAAAAATAGGCAGGATTAAGAATTTTGGAAGGTTTACTAACATGAATAAAAATCAAATACAATATTAACTATTTAGAATGTATTATTAATTTGTGTATCCAGAATACCACATACATAAATGCATAAAACATTTAAGTAGACCACATATTAGACATTAATTATTGTTCCAAATTATTTAATTGATACGTTTGACATTGAATTGTAAAACAAAAAATTAACTCAATTGTCCACTATTAGCGACAGTGATCTTTTTGGTAGTTTTACCACTCTGGGTACCATAGGACTCGATTTTCTTGACAACATCCATACCATCGACAATAGCACCAAAAACAACGTGTTTGGTGTCCAACCAAGATGTCTTAACAGTGGTAATGAAAAATTGACTACCATTTGTATTGGCTCCAGCATTGGCCATAGACAGGATACCTAAAATATATTTTATATGTTAAATGTATAATTCATTTAAATACAAATGGTAATAGTCTACAAGCACAGGATAATAAAATAATTTAAATTTAACTAAATGCAATTTGAAATTAATAATAAAAGAAAAACATTAATTTAGGAGTATTTATTTTAAGACCTTAAGTTCTATATTCCAATAGATTATTAAAATGAAGTTTTTTTTTTTTTAACAATAATATCTAGTCATAGAACATGATATAAGTAACAGCTATCAAAATTTCTTTGTTCACTAAAAAATATTTTAGTTGACTTTGATATTTTGCTAGTTTAGCATGTTGTAACCACACCGTCATACAAAATCCATATTAAAATACATTTTATGATCATGCTGAGCCTCTGACAAAATGTAAACAAATCGATAAACTGTTTGACTGTCATTTCTATTATGTTCTATAGTCTACATCTATCTAACCAATTTGTTTCATCAATGGGGACAGTATTAAGTAAAAGGATAAGCTATTTATTAAGAAAGGTTTAAATGTACTAAGTAGTTGTTGTTTCATATTTCTTATAGTACCAAAACAATGTAAGCTGTCACATGCAGTCCACTTAGGTTTATATATTCACACTATTATAAAATACAACTAAAACTTCAATTTAAATATAAAGTAATATACATAGAAATTTAAAATAGTATACAATTTATTTTTATAAACATTGTGTATTTGCACGAGGTATAGCTAATAAATTCATAAGAGAAATACAATTAAAAATAACTTACCAGGACCAGTGTGCTTCAATGTGAAATTCTCATCTTCAAACTTGTTACCATAGATGGATTTTCCTCCAGTGCCATTATGGTTGGTGAAATCTCCACCTTGGCACATGAAGTTGGGGATGACACGGTGGAAAATGCTTCCTTTATACCCAAAACCTTTTTCGCCTGTACACAAGGCACGGAAATTTTCAGCTGTTTTTGGTACAACATCACTGCGAAGCTAAGTATTAAAAAAATATTAGTATTTAATGATTTAATATTATTACTGTATTTTGTTATTAGATAAATAGAACCAATATGTAATAAATCAAAAAATTATTGTAAGCTTGTTCAACTCAATAGTCATCTTTATTCAGGAGTTATAAAAATGATGAGAACGTCATTTAAATGACAAGATTGGCATAATATGATAAAAATTAATGAGCAAGTCCACGAGAAAATCTACAAAAACAATTTCACACCATCAATCATAAAATCAATTTATTTCAAATTCTCAATTGAATCATTTTCTCAATAATCATCGCTAAATAGTACATGAGCAATTTGTTGCACGCCAATAATTATTTTATTCATGTCGGTATAAAACACGTGATTTCGGATGAAAATCATAATCGAACACCTCGTCGCAAAACCAATATTTGTTCGCCGATCCAAAAAAAAACTAAGGCCTTAAGGGGAAGCCATAACGAAACGTATCTCTCTCTCTCTCTCTCTCTCTCTCTCTCTCAATGTTAACAGACCTATCTTATTTCAGGACGTCCGAACTCCTAATACATTTCCAGTTGCCGAAATTAAAGAATCGTCAAAAACGTTAGAATGTATTATATAGACACGATTCCAACGTAGTCACGGAACACGAGAAGATACGAAATCACTATCAAGGTATTTTGGACGCGTTCCAAACGTCCGTGGCAAGAATATCCTGACATCCCGTCGAGATTGAATGCAAATAGAATGCAATTCCGTACATTGACAGTTCAATTGTCATTTAGGCAGCAGGTAAATCACGCCAAAGCGTACAACGTGGAAAACACAAAAATGCCTAGTATACTTGTTAAACGTGTGAAAAAAAAAGATCTAGCAAGTAACCAGTGTACATATTGGATGAGTGGAGATACCTGTATTCTGTACGCGATTTCACCTTATTGGCGTTGACTGTTGAAAACAGACAAACCAAAAAAAAATTCGTGGCGTCTTCACTTACCTCGATCGTGATGCGGCCCAATTGCTCACCATCAGCAGTCATATCGAAGAACACTTTTGGGAGACTCATCTTGGTAGATGATGGTTTTGATTTCGTTGAGTATAAAAGGAATGAAGCAAGACCTCCGGTGTACGAGTGATTCGGAGCGGAGCAGTATTGGAATTGTCGGCGGGTGAACAAGCGAAACGTGGTGGACGCCATTGTGTTGCTCTCGTCCGGTTTCGAGGTTATACAGTACACAGACGCTACTACGTCCAAAGAGAATGGAAACTCGTTAGCGACTGGCGAATATGCGCGCGCCTATCATAACGTACATTCTAGGAACGCGTCGTCACGGGCCACCGGCCCACCACAGCAGGGTCACTGCAGTTGCGTACGTCGATGAACAGCTTCTTCTGAATATTTTTAAACTCAACAGCAGTCTCAACTATTCAATATCTGTTGTCTACTTGACTTTTGCCTTCTTAATCAACATCAACATGCCAATTGTCGTTATGGAGGTAGAGTTGGTGTGACCTCTGTACAGTATAGACTGTACCAGTAATTTTCAATGAGCACTTGCGTTCCGTTCAAACTAGATCAAAAATTAATTTTCGTTTAATGCATTTCTATTGCAATAACATTTTTTACATACTTTTTTTTGAAATTGAACACATGAAATAGAAAAATAATATTCCTTACATAAAAAAACTAATTTAAATAGGTACCTGATATTAATTAGATAAATTATAATAAATGACTATCAAAGTAGTAGTTTTTTCTATTCATTACTATTTACTGCAAAAATTATTCTTTATCTAACATGGTAACAATTTATTAACTTTATTTTTGTTTAAAAATTAAGTAATGTCTTCTTCAATGATTACAATTATTATTAAAGAGGATCCAGCCTTACAGCCATTTTATTGGTTTATCAAAGATCCCAGTTTGGTTTTTAAAATACTTGAGTTATGAACATAGAATTATAAGAACGTACTTAGTACTTGAATTTTTTGTACAATATTATTGAATAAACCATAATTAAATTATCACAATGTTATAATTTTACAAGTTGATTAGATTGGAACACAAATACACGACTCGAGTGATTTAAATTTTAAATAGATATACTGTTATAAATGTACACTACGGCCTACACTAACTATACATTTTCCCAATTGAGTATTTAACTGTGTGCCCCCATTAATTTCCGTATTCTGTGTATCAAATAGGCTCAAGTGCCAATCCGAGTTCGACATGATTCTAAATCAAATATTATTCCTACTAGTTACTAGTGTTACTATCTAGCTGTATAGAATTACCTACTTCATTTTAGTATACTAACTGCTAAATAGGGGGCCAGGCCCCCACAAAGGGAAAAAAACAACACATTTATATTTCATATTATTAGATAATTTAATTTAGGAAAAAAATTAGTCGTTCCACTCGTTAGTAATCACCATAATATTATTTTTATATAATATACCAATATCGCTTATAAATAATTTGATTTATTGCTACATAATTTTGTGTAACGATCTATATGTATATTATTTTTATCTTATAAAATTGAGATGAATAATATTTACATTGTATTTCATTATTCATAAATAATTCTTATATTAAGTAACTGTAAATTATTGTGTACATACGTATATACATGTTTTAAACTTATTTTAGGGTAACTAATATAACTGGCATTTTATATAGGTGTATAACAAGAAAAAAAGCTATGTAATCAATATATTATGCAATATAACATCCCAGTATTTTAGATATCTTGTAAAAATAAAAAATTAAATATTAGAATTCGTATTAAAATGATTAAAAATTCTACTACACAATAAAGGCTCGACATTATTTACAGTACCATAGTTGAAAAATTTATGTAGGGGAGCCTGTTGTTAACGCTAAGAAAATACTTATGTACGAGATTCTGTAGCGTACAACAGGCGGGGGATACTTCCGCCTCCTAAATTTCTTAGGAAGAATTAGTTTCTTATGAGATGTATATTTTATTTTTGGTTATTCAAATTATTTATTTAAAAATTATACCTCCACAAACAAAAATTGAGAAGTAAACCACTGATCTATATAGGTACATTGTATAAACTATATAGTATCGCCGTATTAGCCAATACGTTATAATAATACGGTATAACAACACGTGATTATTTTTCATATAAGAATCTTCCTTGTTCTTGATTTGAAATGATAGAAGCAATTGTACTCTATTTAAATTCACGATTACGTCATAGTGCCACACCATACTACTTTTTTAGCTTTCCGATAAGTATGAACATTTAGAGAATTGATATTTGAAATATAAATAGAAAATATTCAAGTACCTTACAGTAGTAATTAGGTACAATGGACATCTAATGGAAACTTGAAAGTACCAAGCTGTTATAAATTTATAAAAGTAGATACTCAAATTGTGTTCAGTATTGATGATTTTAAATAAATTATATAATTCAATAATTGTATGTATGGCTCAGATATTCTATTAATTTATTATGTAATATTGTAAAATATTCTTTCTGTTTAATCCGGCCTATTATGGTATTTAATATAGATATAATAATGTAGTTTTTTAATGATATTATACTTAGGTACTAGTTACTGTTTCCATATTTAAACAATGTGATACATTTAAAATTTAGGTAATATATTATATTGGTTTAGTGTTTAGACTATTGAATTAAATAATAATAATAATACATTTATAAATGCATATAATTGTTGTGACCTCTATACACAACAATATGCAATATACTTTTTAATTCTCGTTCATTGACTGGACTATATTCAGTAAAGACAATATTAAAAAAATGATGGAATGAACCAATGAATAAGTACGATTTGATAAGAGTAAAATAAAATAATAGCTTAGCCTTAGCATAATATTACTTACAGAATTTAACCAAAAACCAATATCAATATAATAAGAAATGTTGAAATAGTAACATTTTTTGGATTTCACTTTTTATTTTTTTGTAACTTATATGATTTAGTTTATACTCCAATACCTAGCTGTAATAAGTTAATAATATAAAATATATTTTAACTTGTCAATTACTACTTTTATAGATAGTACTATGTATATTTATTGTAATTATTAAATTATTTATAAATACTTTTGAAACATAATTAGTAGCTCGTATATACTTAATTATTTTTCTTTCAAGTGTTCAGTGAACACTTATTCAGATACATGTATTCTAATATGTTATGTGATTAATTTTATAATTTATTTAATTGAGAAATAATTTAACATCAGTTATTTTAATTGCTATTTATTATTTTTTTAACCACTGTTGTAATACTAGATGAAAAAAATGTAGAAGAGAACTAGTTAATAACTGTTTATGATTTTTTTCTTCATCTAAAAATTATAATCAGCTTGTTATAATTTTCTAAACAATTCAAATTATTCATACATAAGATTAAAAAAAAATAAATAAAAAGAAGAAAAATAGGAGAAAATTAATTATATAATAAAAGATGGAATGTTTCATTCAATGAATAAAGTTAACATAAAATTCAGCATATTTTTGAATGAAAATGTTAGTAACATAATATGCGTAAAAAATGTTTAAAGTTCTCCACAATTAGCTACAATAACTTTCTTTTTGGTCTCTCCTGTATCAGTTCCATAACTCTCCAATTTTTTTACAACATCCATACCCTCGGTAACAGATCCAAAAACAACATGTTTACCATCTAACCATGTAGTCTTTACTGTAGTGATGAAAAACTGACTACCATTGGTATTTGGACCAGCATTAGCCATTGATAAAATACCTATAAAAACACAATGATAAATTAGCTTATTTACTTATAATAAAATAATCAATATAAATTCATACCAGGTCCAGTATGTTTGAGGGTAAAGTTTTCATCACCAAACTTAGCACCGTAAATGGATTTGCCTCCAGTGCCATTATGATTGGTAAAGTCACCACCTTGACACATAAAGTTGGGGATGACACGGTGGAAAACACTACCTTTATAACCATAACCTTTTTCACCAGTACACAAGGCACGGAAATTCTCAGCAGTTTTTGGCACAACATCTTTCCGTAACTATAATAAAAAAATTAATTTAATAAAAGCTAGATTAAGATAATTAATTTAAAGCTTATTTATTATTTAAATTTATATTGACAAATAAATAAAGTGAATGTACATTTGCAGTAGATTCATCAGTCAGGAAACAGTAATTATTATTAGGTATGTAAATATACTTTTTCATATAAGTATATTTCCTTTTTCTTTTTTGGCTTAACCACATTTATAATGTAGGTATACATGATGTTTATGTGTTATTTCCATTTTACAAATATAAAACAGCAAATTTATATTCAGTAGAACCAATATATTAAATTAGAAATGAATAAATTTAATTTATAATATTTACTAATATCTCAGCACAGATTATGTTCTTACATTTAATTTCAATGATAGGTCAATTCACTCTAATATTAAAATTAACAACACACAGATACAATTGGTTCTACTAAACATAAATTGTATATTTGTAATATGGAGACAACACATGATCAGTTATCTCGTGATATAGGTATTTGAAAAAAAAAACATCTAATGTTTCTAAACCAATATAATATTTCAACTGAAAATATTATATTTATATCAATATTGTCCACATCATATTGTAAACACACATAAGTTATATTTTGTAATATTTTAAATTAGGTATTTCTAAATACTCCTCAAAATTAATGTAATTGTAGGGCCATAGAATACATAATCAATTAATCTATTCTGTGGTAGGGTTTTCCAAATGAGTAAAAAACTCTGAACACCTGTGAGACAATCCATTACTTAAAACTTTGAAATTACCATGGACTAAGATTAGTACCTATCCGATTTTATCTCACCGATTACAGCTGTCATTTTTGTGTTGTAGTGAATAATATTGTACCTAAATTTTATTATTTTTTCTTAATATTTTCGAAATGCCGGAATTTTTTTTATATAATTTTAAAGGACATTTTAAGTAATTTGTAAGCTTAAATAAATGTGTATAAAATTTTACAGTAAAATAGAATACAATTAAAAAAAAATATTTTTATTAATTTAAAACAAATATTTGTAATTATTTTAGGTCATTTTTTAATGTTTTTAAGGTCATTAACTTCCGAGCCCTACAGTCATAACACACAAGGTATTAATATGAAAGACGGGTTACAAAAGAACGTTATTATGATAGTAGGTACAGTATTATTATAGTGTGTAAAAAGCATGAGAAGGACCAGTCATACACGTTAATATTGTTTTAACCTAAAACATGTGCTAGACTTAAGATGCAGGACAAATAGCTATAACTAAAAAAAAACAAATATTTTTTTTTTAATAATAATAATTAAAATTCGTTATTATTTCCCTCTACCTCTCTCTCACATCAAATTATTGAAAATTTCCGTTGCAACGGCAAATCAAAATAAAATGTTGAACTAATCTATAGATTATAAATTTCAAGCGCAGCGTCCACACCCTACCACCAAGAAACATATTAAAGTCGCAGGAGGAAACACAATTTTTCCTAAAACTATTCGGTTTTTTTTTTTAAAAATGTTGCTCAAAATGTCAGAAGTATATGCGCAATGCCTAAATAATAAATACTTTGCTAGTCTGTTGATAATATAACTTATATTTGTTAATGTAGTTATGTACCAGTGTACCGGTGAGGACAAACTTACTTCGATGACGATCCTGCCGGCCGGTTGTCCGTCGACGGTCATGTCGAAAAATACTTTTGGGTTGGCCATTGCGTGGACGGTCTATACTGAAGAGGTTTATAGTATAGTCGATATAGCAACTGAAAATGGTGACGAGAATAAAACGTAACAATGGATTTCAGAAGAGTTGAACGTATGAAACTATGAAGTATAGGTATGAGTAGTATGACTAAAGATTATTCAGTATTAAGATACTCAGTGTCCAGTATTCACTATTCTATGGTGCGGGGTCTGCACTCTGCAGGACGATCAAAAATCGGGATTGGTGCGACAACTCGAAAATCGTCTTCAAACTATCGATATATCCGGTTATTCGATAGCTGCAATAGCCTACGCACTCTATCGTAAATGTATATGTTGTATGGTGTATTCGTACAACTCGACTAGGTGGTAATCTACAATCGTATATTTTTATCGAACATCGATTCTGTAGTCAGTCAATATGGCGTCGGCCGTCGGTTTCTAGGTGGTTCAGCGACAATGGGGTGGTTTTAAAATCGATAAGCCGTCGCGTCGTCGCGGAACGGTGTAAAATTTGAAAATACGGTCGAGCACAAAACAATAGTCAAACGGGACTACCTGGCACGTATTCAAAAATTGAATTTGAAATTTGTATTCTCCCTGTGGTTAATGTAAGTCTTACTAAAACGTGATCCAAATTCTATCTAGCATTGTGATCTTCTAATTAATAAATAATAATAGGTTGTACAGTATGTTGTATGTATCCAAAAGTATTATTTTGTAATTTTATTTTCATTTCATCTAGTTATTTAAAATTTAAGATTTTTTTTTTTGCTTTATAGTGATAAATATTTTTTTTACTTATATAGCCTAAAAATATATTTTAAGATTCTTCACGAGTTAAAAATATTAAAAAATACCCAATCACAATTTTTTTAATTTTATGTTGTAATTCTAAAAAATATTATTCCAAGAGATTTTAAACTTCAACATTATATAAGTAATGATATATAATGTTATGAAGTATTTGAGTCAAAGTATTCTTTATATCACTGATGATATTCATAAATCATGTATATATATATATTATATATGTTAGCACATATTAATATTTTCTATACTCGATGCAATTTTCAATAATATATAATACATTTAGATTTATTTTAAGGTATTTAACATTTATACTATAAGTCTATGAACTTATTTACGTCATTCTATTATACTGAAACTGTATGGACAGAACGATAATCCGTGACATAAATATATGATATTAAAATAAATTTTATACTAAAGGTATGTTATGCTTACAGAAAAAAAAGTATAAGTTCAACCAACTGTATTAATAATAGAAAAAGTAATTATAAATAACAATATAAAAGAGTATGAAATATCATAAATAAAAGCTATCAGCCATTGAATTTAAATTAAAATATTTAATAAATCTATTATAGTGACCTACAGGTCAACAGTGTGACTTTCCGTTATTTTTTTAACTAAATTTTTTTATTAAAAATTGTGTTATAATG
The DNA here is from genome assembly GCA_036289425.1 of Rhopalosiphum nymphaeae. Taxonomy (NCBI): domain Eukaryota; kingdom Metazoa; phylum Arthropoda; class Insecta; order Hemiptera; family Aphididae; genus Rhopalosiphum; species Rhopalosiphum nymphaeae. The sequence continues at coordinate 7,827,359 of JAZAQC010000006.1, read as the reverse complement.
ATTTTATTATAAGTAATATCATAAATGGTTTTTTTTGGTAGCCAGGTAAGTAAACAAATGTATTATTAAGAATTTAAAAGTGATGTGTTACAAAACAAAAAATATCAACTGAGGAGTTAATTTAATAAATTAGAACTAAAAAAAAAGCCAAATTTAAATTATTTTAGTCTTTAGAACTGCCTGGTTGATTTTCCTTGTCGCCGCCAACATCCCTTTTACGTTGCACCATTTCACGCAAATTATTCTCACTTTCTTTCAAATTTCCTTCCAAATATTGTTTAGTATTCTGTAATAAATTAAATCAATGAGTATTTTATATTTAATCTTTATGTTATGAAATATACTTACTTCTAAAACAGTAATTTTTTGTTCTGTATCACTGTTAACCTTATCTAAGTTTTTAAATACATCATCTCTTGGTGTTAAAACAAATGCACGACCTAAAGCTTCATATGTCTTCACATCTTTTGGTATTTTCTAATAACATAGAAAAAGAAAAACATCTTAAGAATTTTTTTAATTGTAAATGCCAGTATTTTAATAATTATTGACATTTATGGAAAAATAAGTAATTTTGAAAATTTTAATACACAAAAATTTTATAAATTATAATCAGGTAATAGGGCTGGCTTTTCAACTTTTTCAGTGCCCAGTGCAAGAATTATTTTGGTGCTCAGTTGCTTTGCACACATTGGTCATATCTAAAGTCAGCCCTGGTTATAGTAATAATTAGGCAATTACTTATAAATAGGTAAGTATTTTGAGCTTAGATAAATAGGGTAGAGTACTGGAGAATCTCAAAATAATGGTGGACCATTCTACACATTTAAAACTAATGAACTATTAGTTCAAAATTTAAACTTGTATACATAAAAATTTCCATTTTTTTGATTAGGAATATGAAAGTAGAAATTTAGTTGTCAATCAAATGTGAAATAAGCAAAAAACTTAAAAACATTTATACTTCTTGATATAATGAATGTGAATTGTTAAAAGAACAATCATATTCTTATACATCAGTATAAATAATATAAATACAATATGAATTTTACATATTTATAAATTTAAATACCTCTAATTCTTGTTTAGTAAGAATATTATGTTGCTTTGTACGACGAAGTGTATCAATTTGCAAATCAGCCAATTTTATTTTTTGAGATGCATATAATAATTTTTCATGAAGCTCTTTGAATGCCTGAAACAATCACATGATGTATAATAATTAAATGTGCTTTAGCACAATAATGTAATCATAGTTGTGTGATATTAATCAATGTATTCAACAACACTATCGTATATACATGTTTCTATTTATATCTTATAATTTAGAATTAGAAATATTGATTTTAATAAAATTGTCAATTTGATTAATTCATAATTGAAATAGCATAATTCATTTTAATTTTAAAATATATTGTTATGTCAAGATATATAATATCTATTTATAATATAAATAAGTAAATTACAAACTTATAACATCAATGAAAAAATTGAAAGCCAATAAATACCATCAGAAAATCAATAAGAAGATTGTGTTTCTGATCTATAAGACACTACATTAAAATTAACATGATTTTATTAACAAATTTAGAAGGGAATAGTGTTACATCACTTAGATCAATACAATTTATTTAAAAGATAACATTACATACTTTTAAGAAGTAGCTGTATGGAGTGCTGTAGTCATAAAAAAAGCAGAGGGTATACATATTTTATATAAGTTATAACCACTCATCATTAGGTGTTTTGGTATATAGGTTATATTACAAATAAAGCCAAACAAATGTCAGAATTTATAAAAAGACACTCTAAAGAGTTAAATCTTACAGCAATCAAGATCTTATATACTTCTTTAATACGTTCACATTTAGAATATGCTAGTATTATATGGAACTCTGTGCTTAATATAGATTCCTCAAACATTGAAAAAGTACGAAATCAATTTTATAGATATATAAAGTTTGAACAATCCGAAACAGACTTCAATCACACTCAAAATACTACCTTGATACATCGCTTGATACCCTTAAAAATCAGAAGAACCATAAATAACCTTGTATTCTTTTATAAAGTTTTACATGATTTAATAGACCCACCTAACATCCTAGAAGAGTTTAAGTTTTGTGTACTCACAAGAACTACAAGACTTCAACAACTCTTACATATCCCTACATCAAAAACTAAAAGAATGCAAGGTTCTATCATTAATCAAATTTCAAGTGAAGTAAATAACATTCATACAAAAAATAAATCGATATATTCCATCTCACTTTAAATCAATTCAAAAATAAAGTACATCAATTTTTATTATAATTATTATAGTATTATCCATACCTACACAATTACCAACACTACCTATATTTTTTCATATTATTATTATTAAATAATTTTTTCATTTTTTAATTATTGTATCATATTACTTTTTGATACGTCTATGTATTATTTTTAATATTTACTATCATATGTATATCCTATATTATTATATTTACCAAAACGGTGTTTACCTGCTCTTTTACAAAATAAAAATATATAATTATACGACCATAACCAGAAGATATACTGTGTTTATTTATAATGATCAAAAGGTATACGGCATATACCCTACACTACAGCACTGGTTGTATGCCATTGTACAATCATGATTAGATGTTTATCCTAAGTATTAAACCATGCAATAATGTAATGATAATGTACTAAAAAGGATTATGGTGAGCTACTTATATATGATCATCATTTATTAATATTAAATGTTTTAGTTGATATAAATTTAATAGAATACATATAATATTTAAACTAACATTTCTTAAAGGTAATTACATAATAAAAACAATTCACAAAAACCAAATAATTTTAATGAATAAATATAACAAAATTATCAAATTTGCTGTAATGCTGTATACTATTTAATTAACAATAGATAAAAACATTGGAACTTATCATTTATTTTAGCAAAAATGTTAGATCATAGGTACCTATGTTACAAAACAACTTTTTTATTTATATAAATAATGCTAATTATTAATTGTAGGTCTATTAGATGATTTATTTGATAAAATATACACTATACGACATTTTAGTACATATTAAGTAATAACGAAGTAACTAATGGTTTTACTTACATTTTTCAAGTCCATATCTACAGCCATGTTTATGACTTTAATTTTTATTATAAAATATTCAGTGTAAATGTAATATAATTATTATAAATCCTAATAAAAATATTTCAATACACCATAAAATAATTTTTGTTAACTAATAAGGAAATTTAGAATATACAGTTAATAATGATCGCACAATACATCCACGCGACGAACTATGATAAAAGACCATTTAAAGCACGAACTAAGATATCTATAATATAGTTATATCTTAGTTCGTGTTTTAAAGTGATAGTGTAGGTACTGATAGTGACTCGAATTTTTTTTTTTTTATTCTTTTTATTCTTCTTGTGAATAAATATTAAATTTAATATCCTAAACTTAATCTATTATTAAATTTGTTTTTAATTTTATTTTATTCACGAATATATAAAACAAAATTGTTTTATACATCTGTGGTTTTATTACTCTAAGGACGGGTTGCTATTTATTATATTGGAAAATTTTAATAATTTTTATCGGTAATTATAATAAAACAATTTAAAATGTCTTATGTCGATAAATATTTTGAAAATGTTATCGTTTATAGAAAATAAAAATATAAACATTTGATGAAAATTTCAAGTTTTTACGGTTTTCTTTCACGAGTTAGGTACATAAAAAAAACAAAATCGATTTTGTCAATAATTAAATTAATTTTTATGTGATTTTTTGCAAATTTCGACAAAATTCTTACTTTATACTTTAAATATATATAAAAAAAAATTGTGCCATTATATTTTTAATAATTCTATACAGATATAAGAATAACTTTTGTGGAATCTTGTATTAAATATAGTAAAAAAAATGTACAAAAATAACATGTATTGTTAATACATAAGTACATTACAATATTAGTTACTTATAACTTTATATAACTTATAACTTTTAAAAAATAGTACTAATTAAAATTGTACTTATCAATAGTAATTAATTATTAGGTATATAGTTAACCATAATCCATATAATTTCACGAACTCACAACATAAACAATAAACCTACCTATTAAATAAATAAATAAACAACTTAATTAAAACCTTTTCTTTATTTAATTATTAAATAGTATAAAATATAATTATTTATTTTTTAAATTAACTTTACATAATAGTGTATCTTCGAAGTTCTTATCGCTCATCCGTGATCTTTTTTTAGAACAAATGTCCCCTGCAACACTAAATAACCGCTCAACTGAAGCACTGGATGGTAAAGCCGTGTTATATTTAATAAAAATATTCTTGACTAATGCCATTGAATTTAAAACCGTGAGATTTGATGTATAAGGAGCCTTCATAAATCGTTCAATTTCTGGATATGGTTCCTCAACAACTTCATTTCAAAGTGTCTCTTCCCCTCTAGTGGCTGGACACTGTGTTTGTGTCTTAGCCACCGATAAGTGCTAATAGTATAGTGTTTTGGTATAGACGTACGTATGCTAAAGATATTCATGGAATTTTTCCGTCTAGGTACATATTTAGAGGAATCAAATTAAATAATAAATTTAATTAACTGTTTTCATGATTTATGATACAATAGACATGTCAAAACTATGGTGGCGACTGGCGAGTTAAAATTATATATATATATTAGATTGGTATACCTAATGCCTAATGGCTAATACGGCAATACACGCATTATTATGGACATATAATTTTTAATTCGCATTTTTAATTCGCAATTATTTATACTGCAATAGGTACTAAATAATTCGAAATTATAACGCGTTATATTATAGAAATTACTTATCAAAAGTAATTTCCATTACATTTTCGTTACTTGGAAAAAATTATAATGAAATTACGTAACGCGTTACAAATAAAGTAACGCTGTTACTGTAACGCGTTACAAATAAAGTAACGCTGTTACTGTAACGCGTTACTTTCGTTACGTTACTACCCAACACTGTATATATGTATATTTTGATGATAAGTAAATTTTTTTTAATTGTAGAATACACTTTTCGTGAGTTTTACGGATTGATGTAAAATGTATATATATACACATATGATATAATCAATGTACCTATATTATAATATATTGTACGTTTATCGTATTTGATTGTATGTTAAACGGTTGCCGTACTTATTATCTTTTATGTTTAATAACCAAAATAATATATATAACGGGACAATATTTTATGAACAAGTGGAAAAGTTGCATAGTTTAAATAGTGCATTACAACTGTGTGTGTTAGAATAAAATTTGTTATAGTTTTTAATATAATCGTTGTGTATACAATTGGTTTGGTGAAAACGTAGTTAATTATCTTATTTGGTGGAAAAGGGAAAGGTCCACTTTTGGTGGAAACGGGTATCGCCCCTATTTATTCTTATGGTTAATATAAATTCAGGTATTTAGAAGTTTATCATGTAGGTATCCATTAGTTACGCTTATAGTTTCATAAATTATTATAATACCTATTGATTAAACAATAAAGTTACAACTTATAAAATATACAATTTGGCATATTATTCTATACTTAAATTACAGATAATTACGTACTTTGATTATTTAAGAACTATGTTGTATGTTAATTTATGTAAAAAGTATTTACTGTGTAATATAATAGTATCTATTTACAAACCACAGATTTAATCATTTTAGTTAAACGTTCAGATAATAAAATTTACTATGTCTAAAAAAGAACACTTAATGGATAAAGACTGTTTTTCGTTATCGAAAAATTCAGACAAAATTCAGAATAAATCAACAAAAAAAACAAACGTCCATCACGGGTTTACTGAGAAATCTAGAAAGATGGTAACAATCATATATTTATTAAAATCATTCGCAACTTGTTTTATCGCTTGCTGTTATTGTTGTTTATAGTAAAAGGTTACTTTTGTTTATTTATTAGAAAGAAGCAAAAAAAGACCGTGAATGTCGTGAAGTATTTCGCACAAATTTAGTGGAGGAGTACTCTAAATACTTAGATCTAAAAGACAATGTAGTATCGGATGAGAACACATTTTTGAAATATTATTTTTTCATTACTCACGGCGCTGAAGCTGATGCTAATTATTTGGCTCCTATCGATCCACGAATAGTAAATGGTATACTTGGTAGACTGTCAATCGAGTACCAAAAATCACCATTTTTACCGGAATTCCAAAATGAAATACTTAACGTAAGATTATATAGAACTTAATAGATTTATGTATTTATTCAAATTATTAGTGTATTGAAAATAGTTTTTTTATTCTATCTAACATTTGCTAATTTGTTATTTAGTCATTTTACGTACATTTAAAAATAAAAATATTGTGATTCAGTCTATTGTATATATTGTAGATTTCGTGTGTACCTACCTGGTCATTGTGTTAAATTTGAATTCAATGATAAATTAAATTCATAAAAAATACGACTGAACAGAAACAATGTGCGGTCAGCAACTATTTCAAAGGATATTTTATAAATTATTTATATTAACTTCTGCGTAATATTATGATATGTAGTGCTGGTCCGAAATATTATAGCGTCTCAGGCAACTTTTTAAAAGGTGCCCTTAAAAATATGGCTTACATGACGTTTTATTGTTTTACACAAATTATTATTGTAGATGAATGTATTATTATTACACACTGTTATTATTTATAAAACAATTTTAATTATATAAAAAAGTAAAAAGATTTTACAATTTTTTGAGCACCTTCAAATGCGCTTCCGGCGCTCCTTTTTTGGAGGCTGTATTATGATATGTATTATTATTATTATTATTAACATTTTTATCAATGCTGACTGGAATACATTAGTATGAGAAATGAGAATAGAACCATGGAATAAGTATCTTAAAAATGTTCTAAATATTTAACAAAATACATTACTAATAGAAATTACATAAAAATAGAGGCAATAGTGAAGTTTTATATAAGAGATCATGGGGACATCATAAAATTTAATTCTTCAATGTATAAAATTAATTATATAATATTAGATTTATAGCTTTCTTGGTCGTCTGAAATTGTGTGTAATGAAAATGTTGAATCAAACTATTGATTATTTTGTAATTAATTGATGAAAAACTGAACATGTGTCTGTTTAGTGTAATGATTTACTTGATAATTAATTTTATAATTTATTATTGATATATCCAATTATTTTATGCTTAGATTTAATAATTAAAGTTCTTTAGCTATTTGAATAAAATAAAATCAAAGGCTCTAAGTAAGTTAATTAATTAGGGCAAAGTGGTTTATACCTATCTAGGGAATTGTGGGTACGTCAAAATAATAGTTAAAAAATTAAAACTAATGAAAATTATGAAAATTGCCTGTATTGTGATGAGTTATACTCAACTTCTGTCAATGGATGGATTCAGTGACTATTATGTAAAATTTGGATTATTTTCTTTGTACAGGGATCAAAGTAAAAGATTATGTAACTATATTTTACTGAATTTTATTCCTAAAATTGTTTTTAAGTTTTATTACATTTAAAAAGTTACAATTTATATTTTTATTTCTTTTAAGTTAGGTTATACATTAAAGTATATTAATATTTTTTTTTATATAAATAATATGTTGTGTTTATCAAATTAATTAAAATATATAAAGTTTAATTTAATTTTTTATATGTTCTCACTTTGCCCAATATATATATTTTCATAATAAATGCATAATTAATTATCATAACCTAAAGATCGTACGAACAAAATTTGAAAGGAAAATTAGAGTTTTAGGTGAATTATAGTTATGTCTTTGGACATTAGCGCTCATATGTTCCCCTATCTAAAGTTAATTTTTTTTTAAGTGTATCTATTTAAATAATAAAAATTAAAGAACAAAAATTGTTTTTAATAGCTTAAAATTATTTTAATTATTTTGTAAATTTAACTGTGTGGATATGGAATGATTTAAGTTTTGACTATAAATAAATTTTGAATCATAATTATTTATGTATTGTTATTACACCTAAATGTTTGAATTTTTGCAATTACCAATATCTACATTTAATTTAAAAGCTCATAATTAATAAATGTGGCTTAATATATATATTTTTTAAATTCTAGTAAGACAAACTTATGAGTGCATGAATTATACTAAATTGTCAAGCTTTATTAAAGGATTTTTAACTGATGTACTTATAAAATACATTTTAAAATTTTAAATCTTTATAAATTTCTTAAAAGGGCATACAGTCTACAATGTTTGAAAAATATCTGATGTTTAGAATATGATAATATAAATATTTAAAGATAAATTGAGTCTCTTCAATTATTTTTTTGAATTCCATCTAAATAATAACTATGATTTTGTTTTAAAGAAGGAATTGAGTAAATATTGCTATTTTTCAGAATTTTGAAAATTAATTTGAATTTTTTACTTTTTCCCCACAATGGTTCAACTACATCCAAATTTCTATTAGAAACTACCCTTTAAATTGATGATTGAAATATTACCTATTGGCTATTTTGCTTTAAAAGGAAAGGATAGGTATAAAACTATACCATTATATAAAACTGCATTGGTTTTGCAGTTTTATTCTTCTCTTCTCATTTCTATTACAAAAATAAGTTTTTTTAAGAAACATAATTTTTTACAAATATTGATTGTACACAGGAATGTTATTTGAAAGCAATGAAAGAAGCTGTGGTAGCATATTCGTTACATGATGTATACGCAAAACATAATAAATTACCGATACTAGATACTCCATTGCGAAAAGAACTTCGAAAGGATAGTGCGTTATGGAAGAAGTCAATGGGACGTGCTGCGTTATTCCTTCGAGATAATTTGCACCAAGCTAATCCTTTGATAGCTGAAATGATCAAAATTTGGCACAAGAATTTTGAGTACGTCTGTATAAAATATAATATTATATAACCGATTTAAGATTAAATAACATTATTATTATTATTATTTTTTTTTATTGAAAGGAAAGAAAGAGTTAAATATCTAAGTTTATTTGGACTGTTTTGAAAATCTGGGCAGTTTTGGATGATGTATTGAATGGTTAAATCTTCTTGACATTTATTGTACATGGGTGTTGGATCTTTACTAATTAAGAATGTATGTGTTAAAAATCATTGTCAAATTCTAACTCTGGTTAAAGTGATTTCTTGTCTAATTAAGTTTTGAGGAATGTGCCACTTTTTGGTGTTATTTTTTATCTTTTTTAATTTGTTGGATAACGGGACAGAATATAGTGTTTATAATAGCTGTTTATTAACGTCTAGTATCGAAGAATCATTAATTTTTAATCGTTTAATGTCTCATTTAGTTGTTAGATCAAAAGAGTGATGAAACATTTTTAAATGCATACAATAGGTATGTTAATGTATACTTATGGTTATAATATACAGTTATAGACTAAAGTCGAAATATCAATACATTTTTTTAAGACAAATTAATTTAGGTATTAAATCAATGTTTCTTACATAATTTTAAATTAATTTATATTTATTATTAACAGGCCAACCCAAGTGTTTGATTATGCAGAAATGGCGGCCAGAGGTATTTTGAAATACACTTTACCTGAATATATGGTACACGTACGGAAATGCATTGCTGATGCCAGTGTTTTTATGAGGATTAAATGGTTTGATAGTGTACAACAACTATTTCAACAAGTAACTATTAACTCTTAAGTTGTGTTTATGTTAGCATTTTATATACATGATACATTTTTTAGAATATTTTATTCTTTTTGATCTATTTGTAGATCCACTTTTTTAATATTATTACACATAATTTTTATTATTGTTTACTTTTAAAATCAACTTTGTATACATAATATTAAATAGTAAATACAAAATAAATATTTGTTTTTAATAATTATTTGCTTAATGTATAATTTGTAAATGTATTATTTTAATGGTTAGCAAAAGCAATTTTTATTAACTATAGGTAACATTAATTACTCATAATAAATGATACATACATTTTTTTTTAGACCAAACTTAGCCGTTTTATTCCTAAAAAAGATAATATTAAAAAGCAAACTTCGTTTTATAATTGTGTTGCGTATATTATGAAAGTAAAGTATCAAGAGTATGTATACAAAATAATGGAAGAATTTACTGATGTTATGTGCAACCCTAAAGTATAGAATCATTTATTTTAGTTATATATATATATATATATATATATGATTAATTTTATTAATTTTGATTTAGACTAACCCTGGATTTGTAACAGATTTAATATACAGAAACTCGATGTTACAATTTTATCCCACTTTCAGAAAAATTCGTGATTTTATTATGTCTATTTATGATCAAATTAGAGATATGGTTATGAATTTGGAACGACTTGAACATAGATTATATAAGGATTATCCATATACTAACAAAATTTTACAAGTATATTTTAAATATAAAACATTTTAGGTACACTTTTAATCATATTATGTTTCTTAAAATATAGGTTAATATAGATATGAATGTTGTAAATAAACATCGTACAAAATTAATTTTAGTTTTGGATGATTATTGGGTATTACCAGAATTAGTTATACATGATTTAGATGAACATCTTTATTTAATTAATGGACAAGCTCAATATGAAATCGATAAATTTCTATCTACTGAACATACAATCGAAGAGTATAAGAAATATGTTATTAAGTATCATACAATTTCTTTAGATATTCCAGTCGATGTAAGTACAGAAATAGAAGTTGGAATCTTTGAAGTACATCGCAATGACACAATAAAGGCTTTATGTAAGCAAGCAGAGAAATTGAAAAATATGATAGTTAGTCAAATGACAAGCACTTATTTAGCAATAGGAAAAAAGTAATTTTAATAATGTCTATTATTTATATTTATGATTCTGAGCAAATAAAGCATTGTATTTTTTTTTTATATCATAAATTTATGTCTATACTCTTTTGGTCAGAAAGAGTGTTTTTAAAATTGCAAATACCTACTTAGTCTAATTAATTGGACATTTTATTATTGTCTCAGAGGTTAGTTCTTTTAGCTCAGAATCCTTTTTGAGTATCATGATAATTTATCTTTACATAATTAAAAATTATTGTTATGTATGGATTTATTATTATTTTAAAATTTAATACAAAATATTGTTTGTAATATTTGAATTAAATATGATTCGATTATTTTAGATTAAATGAAGAATATGCAGCTTTACAAACTGTAGCCCTTACTCCACCCAAAAATACTAGAGAGCTGGTGAATTTAAAAAAATATTTAAAGGAAGTAAAAAATAATATAATTCCTGAGATGGAAGAACGAGCTAAAGTGGTGCTATCTTATGAATTATTTTTATCAGATTACACTCTATTGACGGGTGTAGAATTAAAGCAAAATGGAAAGACTTTTCAGTGGGTAGAACTTATTAATTTTGTTTTTGCGGAAAATACAAAAATGATTGAACAGAAAACAAAACAATTACAAGACTTCTTATTAAATCGTATTTATAAATTTAAAATTGAATTGGAAAATTATCAAAATCAAGTTGCCGAGTTTAAACAATTTGGAAACGTAGAACTGTTATCTGTATACTTGGACAAGGCAAATAGTCTAGATAATAAGTTAAGTAGTGCTTTAAGTACCATTGATGGATTTAACGAAGAAGAAAAACATTTTGGATGGAAAGAAAGTTCATATCCTCTACGGAAAACAGTTAAGTTACTTATATATTAATTTGTAAATAGTTATCTAATGAAATTTTGTAATTAAGGTAGCAGAAGCTTTAGCTCCATATAAAAAACTTTATGATAATTGCTCAGAGTTTTTAGAGAACTATGATAAATGGATGAATGCTAAAATATGTACTTATGATCCAGAACAAATTGAACAAGATGTCACCATGTATTACCGTAACATTGTAAAATTAGAACGAACTTTTGTGGATTGTCCTGCACCTTTAGCAATTGCTATAGCGGTAATTAAAAATATTTTCTTTATTTTTTTAAATAACTGCAAACTAGTGTATACAAAAAATACATTTAAAATAGGTAAAACAATCTGTTGAAGCATTTAAAGAACATATTGCAGTAGTTCTGACGTTGGGAAATCTAGGTTTAAAAGATCGCCATTGGGAAAAAATATCTGAAATAATTGGGTTTCCCTTGCATCCAAATCAAAATCTTACATTAGCAAAAATTATGGATTATAACTTGGATGAATTTGTTCCAAAATTTGAAGTAGTCAGCGATGGTGCATCCAAAGAAACAGCTTTAGAAAAAAAATTGTATGCAATGGAAGAAGAATGGAAAGACTTGTACTTTACTCTAATGCCACATCGGTTAATTTATTTATTTTTGATTATGGTTGTATTCAACAAATATTACTAACGATATTTTACATTTTTAGAGATTCGGGTACTCATATATTATCTGGTATAGACGATGTGCAACTGCTGCTTGATGATCATATATTAAAAACTACAACCATGAAAAATTCACCATTCATAAAACCATTTGAAGAGAATATCAAGTAAACTTATTTTTTTTTTTAATAAATATTGATGAATTACCTAGTTATTTAACAAAATGTTTTATTTTATTATTTATTTCCTTTTTAATTAGAAATTGGGAATCAAAATTACATCTCTTAAATGATATATTAGATTACTGGATTAAAGTCCAAATTACTTGGATGTATTTAGAACCTATATTTTCTTCACCAGACATACAAACTCAAATGCCTGAAGAATCCAGGAGATTTAATGTTGTTGATAAAGTATTTATTTTTGTTGATAGTAATATATTTTATATACTTTTTAAATATTCTAATTTTAGGTTTGGAGAGATATGATTAAAGAAGCACAAAAAATAAAAAAAGTTATATTGTCTATAAATATTGATAAAATTTTAGATAAATTAAAGAAAAGCAATAGCTTATTAGAGTTGATTCAAAAAGGTCTTAATGATTATTTAGAAAAGAAACGATTATACTTTCCAAGATTTTTTTTCTTATCCAATGATGAACTTCTTGAAATCCTATCTGAAACTAAAGATCCAACAAGAGTGCAACCACATTTAAAAAAATGTTTCGAAGGAATTGCCAAGTTAAAATTTACCATTGATCAAGATGTTATTAGCATGATATCTAGTGAAGAAGAAATTGTCCATTTATCAATGGTTGTAGACACTGCAAGAGCTAGAGGTCAAGTTGAAAAATGGCTTGTAGATCTAGAAATATCTATGAAATTAACTGTACGTGAAGTAATCGAAAAAGCTTTAATTTCATATAGAAATACTGTAAGGCAAGAATGGGTCATTCAGTGGCCTGGACAAGCTGTCTTAGCTATTTCTTGCACACATTGGACATCTGAAGTTACACAAGCTATTTTACGCTATCCTCGAGGTTTACCTCGATATTTGATAAAGTGCAATGATCAAATAGACAAAATAGTTAAATTAGTTCGAGGCGTTTTATCTGTACAAACTCGTTTAACTTTAGGTTAGATTTTAAACTATATTAATAAGAGAATACAGCATTTATTTTATTTTTGTTAAAGGAGCTTTAGTTGTAATGGATGTTCACGCAAAAGATGTCGTGGAAGATATGGCTAGAAAAGATGTTCATAAGACAAATGATTTTAATTGGCTTTGTCAACTACGGTACTATTGGATAGTAAGAATGCATTAATTTAACAAAATATATTTATAAATAATAGTAAATATTTTAGGAAGACAATTTGGATGCATTTATGATTAATGCTTCTTTAAGATATGGTTACGAATATCTTGGTAATTCTCCAAGACTAGTAATTACTCCACTTACTGATCGTTGTTATCGTACTTTATTTTGTGCTTTACAATTAAATTTGGGAGGTGCTCCGGAAGGACCGGCAGGTACTGGAAAAACAGAGACCACTAAAGATTTAGCAAAAGCAGTATCCAAACAATGTGTTGTATTTAATTGTTCAGATAGCATGGATTACATTGGTTTAGGAAAATTTTTCAAAGTAAGATGAAGAAATATAGAATACAATAGAATTTTCAATAGGACATGAACAAATTTTATGATTTTTATTTTTATAAGGGTTTGTTGTCTTGTGGTGCCTGGGCATGTTTTGATGAATTTAATCGTATTGAGTTAGAAGTTCTATCAGTTGTTGCTCAACAAATATTAACCATTCAACGTGGTATACAAGCAGATCTATCTAGAATATACTTTGAAGGTTCTTCGTTAATATTAGATAAAACTTGTGCTGTATTTATTACCATGAATCCTGGATATGCTGGACGTTCAGAATTGCCTGATAATCTAAAAGTAGGTACCAAATTATATAAATTGGTTGGGTTATGAATAGGTATTTTTTTCATTTTTAGATGACTTATTTTTAATTATATAAAATTATTTTATAAAGGCGTTATTTCGTCCAGTAGCTATGATGGTACCAGATTATGCACTTATATCTGAAATTGTCTTATATTCTCAAGGATTTAATTTAGCTAGGTCATTATCCGTGAAAATAGTGGCGACTTATAAACTGTGCTCTGAACAACTTTCATCGCAGAATCATTATGATTATGGTTAGTAAAATCAATAGACTTAAGTTCATCAAGTTTTTAAAATAAATATAATCGTAGGAATGAGAGCTGTGAAAACAGTTTTAACTGCAGCTGGTAATTTAAAATTAAAGTATCCAGAAGAAGATGAAAATATACTTATTTTGCGTTCTATTAATGATGTCAACTTACCAAAATTTCTTGGACACGATATTCCTCTTTTTAAAGTAAAAAAAATGTAGTTTAAGTGTGCATACTGCAGATTGATTATTTTATAATAAAATATATATTTGGATGATTCTTTTATCAAAGACTGAGCAAAAACTTAAAAAATGATAATAGTAAATAGTTTTTTTTTTCATTGTTGTTTTGTAACAACTTGAAATTATACATAAAAAATAAATATATTTCTAATCTCTACAAATATATTAATAGTCTTTGAGAAAATGAATGTTTTACCTAATATGAATCATCTAGTATATATATATAATATATTTATATATATATGATTTTCTTTAAATCTTTAAGATTCAACTATTTTAGCTATACTTAAATAGTTATTATACATAAATTAGAATAATGTCATGTTAAAATTGTATATGTTAAAATAATTCTCTCTGAACTATATAGGTTTAAAAGTTATAAAAATTATAGTTACTATTTATTTTCAGGGATTAGTATCAGATTTATTCCCTGGTATTGTACTACCACAACCAGATTATGAAATACTGAATATGTGTATTGAAGAATCGTGTACAAAATTAAATCTTCAGTGTACATCGTATTTCTTAGAGAAAATACAACAAATTTATGAAATGATGATTGTAAGACATGGTTTTATGATAGTAGGACTACCATTTAGTGGCAAAACCTCGGCATATAGGGTACTTGCTGGTGCATTAGCAATTATTGAAGAAAAGGTATATAAATTAATTAAGCAAAATTTTAATTATATATGAAATTTCCCTATTTTTAAATATTTCAAACCACAGAAATATAATATAGTAATATTCAGTACTTATAAAATTAGTAATCAAGGTAATACGATACCATAATTAATAATTCCAAATTTCTCATTATGCTGGTTTATATAAATAAAATAATTAAGTAACTTAAAACCTATATAGATAACTTCTTCACAGTTTTAATACTATTGCCTAAAATCTACAAATTGCTTTTAATATTGACTATATTAGATTAAAAATTTTATTTTATTATTAGAAATTAATGGATGAACATAAAGTTGAAATTATGGTTATTAATCCAAAGTCAATAACTTTGGGTCAGTTGTATGGTCAATTTGATATGATATCGCATGAGTGGTTTGATGGTATTATAGCTGTTGGATTCAGACAATTTGCTTCATCTGAAAACTTGAATAGAAAATGGTTGTTGTTTGATGGTCCAGTTGATGCAATATGGATTGAAAGTATGAATACAGTCCTCGATGATAATAAAAAACTTTGCCTTATATCTGGTGAAATCATTCAACTTGCTAGTACAACTAATTTGATATTTGAACCTATGGATTTAGATGTAGCATCCCCGGCAACGGTAAACATTTTGATAATGCAACAAATAAAATTTGTTAAGTTTTAATTGTTTTCAAAAAATACCATTAACATTATTTTTCTAATAGGTGTCTAGATGTGGAATGATTTTAATGGAACCATCTGCATTAGGCTGGGAATGTTTAGTGCAATCTTGGATTAAACAATTATCATCAAACATAACTTCTCATTACAAACAAATGTTGCAATCACTTATTTTGAGATTTAGTTATCCAATTTTATACTTTATAAGACGATGCAATATTACAGTAATATATTAAAAAAATTATTATTATTTTTAGTTTATCTCATAATTTTTATTTAGGAAGTTTTTCCCTCAAATGATTCAAATCTTATTAGATCATTAACAAATATTTGCGAAACATTTATGGATTTATTTAATAATGAAGAACACATGAAGACGGTTTCACAATCTGATCTTAGAGCTCAGTTTGAAGTAATTTTAAATTATATTATCTTAAACGGTTTGTTTAAGTAGAAAAATTTTATTTTCAGGGTATATTTTTTTTTTCATGTGTTTGGTCAATGGGAGCCACTCTTGATGCTCAAAGTCGAGCTAAATTTAATATTTTGTTTCGTGCATTATTGGAAAACAAATTTCCTAATAAAGTTACCCGATCTTTCAAACTACCTATTGAATTATGTTCTTCTCCAAAAAAATCTTACATCAATTGTCCACCTAAAGAATATTCAGTCTTCGATTATAGATATATTCTAGAAGGTCAAGGAAAAGGAGAGTGGAAATTGTGGTCAGATTATGTAACAGAAGCACCACCTATACCTCAAGGTATACCTTTCAATGATATTTTAGTACCAACAATTGATGTAATTAGACATCAAGTGATTATGTCAATGTTGATTACACATAATTTACCAATGATGACTGTAGGAAAAACTGGAACTGGAAAGTCAACATACACCATGGTAATAAATAAATTGAAAAATATATGTGTATTTAAAAATGTATTATATTCTTGAATATTATGTATAATATATTATATTATTATTTCAGAATTACTTATTCAAAAAAATTGATAAAACTATATATCAGTCATCATTTATTAATTTCTCAGCGCACACATCAGCTAATTTAACACAAGATATAATTATGAATAAGCTAATCAAAAGAAGACGAGGGATATTTGGTCCTCCAGTTGGTACAAAATGTATTATCTTTATTGATGATATTAGCATGCCTCAAAAAGAATATTATGGGGCTCAGCCACCCATTGAACTTTTAAGGCAATTCTTAGATAAATTTCCATGGTATGATCGTAATGAGCTTGTGCCAATGACTCTTCAAGATGTATTATTAATTTGTGCTATGGGTCCACCATCAACAGGAAATTCAGTCTCTCCAAGGTTTAGTCGACATTTTAATGTTTTTGTTATTAATGAATTTGATGATTCTACAATGGTATCGATATTTAGTAAAATACTATTATGGCATTTAGATACAAGGTTTGGAAGTTTAAAATATCTATAAAAATAGTAAATTGAATGATTAAAACTGTTATATACAATCATTTATTTTTTATATTTAGAGGTTTTAGTAGAGAGTTCGATTCATGCATGCATCAATTAGTTAATTCAACATTGGAACTTCATAAAAAAAGCATCATTCATCTACTTCCAACACCTTCCAAATCACATTATTTATTTAATTTGAGAGATTTTTCAAAAGTTATACAGGTTTAATATTTTAACTACCTATTAAAAAAAAAAAAAAATAACTTGAGATAAATGACAAGAATATTATTTTAAGGGAGTCATGTTTTCTGTTCCTGAAACTATTGAAGATGCTATTGCTATGAAACGACTCTGGATTCACGAAATTCTTAGGGTATATTATGATCGTTTGGTAGATGACTCGGATTGTTTGTGGTTTTTTAATAATCTAAGTGCAGTTAGTAAAGTTATTTTAAATGAAAATATCAATGATATATTCAGTCATTTAGTTAATGGACCAAATGAAACTGTAAATTTAATTTGAAATTAATTACTAAATGTATGAATTAAAATAAAACTAAAATATGTTTTTAAATTATAGATTGGTCAAAATGAATTACGACAGTTAATTTACTGTGATTTTTCCAATCCCAAAGCTGATACTAGAAATTATATGGAAGTACATAATTTAAATAATCTTCGATTAATCGTTGAAGGATATTTAAATGAATTTAATAATATGAGCAAAAAACCCATGCATCTAGTTTTATTTAGATTTGCTATTGAACATCTTTCAAGGATTTGTCGAATTCTTAAGCAACCTCGAGGACATGCTTTACTAGTTGGTTTGGGAGGATCAGGCCGACAGTCATTAACAAGGCTTGCTGCTCATATATCAGAATATGATTTGTTTCAGGTTCAAAAATTTTAATTTTTTTTTTTTATTGATAATATGTATGTTGAAATTTAGGTACAAATGACTCGTTTGTATGGAACTCTTGAATGGCAAGAAGATTTGAAAAACATACTTGGGCGTGCAGTATCTAGTTTAGACCAGCATGTTGTATTTTTATTCAACGATTCCGAGGTAAATTGTATTTACATTATTTATTTTATTTATTATGGTAGAAATTAATAAAAATCATAATTTTAATAATAATATTAAGATATTGGAACAATGAATAGTAATGCTTACTTATGAGTAATTGAAGGTTAAGAAGTGTGTGACACGGCAATTATTCCCGTCCTCAGTAGTGTGAGGATGTAAGTGAGATAGTGAGATGCTAAAAAACTGAATAAAACACTAACAAAGATGTCTGGAACATCAATCGAGTAATTTAATAAGAACTTAATGAAGTTTACTTGGTACATAGCAATCGCAAGTACATAGTACCTGCTGCTGAGAGCTAATACTCACATTTTCCAACCACCATAACGGGGGACACACAACGTGACCTGTCGACTATACTGTGAGAGGTGTACGATCTGGTGGCAAAGGCCTCGCTCTTCGTTTTGTAACACGGTGCTGTATACAACAGGTTTGGTCAAGGCCATAACTGGGGAGAGGGTCTAGAGATCAAGACCCCCTCTCTCGAAATTGTTAAAAGTAGTGGTGAATATAGTTTATTGACTATAAAATTTCAGTATCGGTGTTTCCGATTAGCGTGCATAAATTATTATCTAGCTCGAGTTGCGTGCGTAGTTTTTTCACGACTGAGCCTAATTGAGTGCGGCATTAGTCAACCGACTAACTATGTTAGTTCAGTCAAAAAAAAATGAAAATGCAGTATGAATTCAGTAAAAAATTTACTTTATTACACAAAACACATATTGTAAACAAATAAATAGATTAATTAATTGTATTCAAATTATAATGAGTTGTAGCCTAAAGACCTGCAAGGCTTGACCCGGTGCTCAAAAAGCTCGGCTCATCTGAGACTGGATTGGGCCGGGATTTAAAAAAAATAAAAAGGGCTAGATCGGGCTCTTTTTTTGTAGAATATTTGGACCGGGCCGGGCCGTACTCAAAATATTTAAACCAAAGATAGATCGGACTTTTTTTTTGATAAAACTTTTCAAGCCGAGCCGGGCTGGGCTTTTTTTGGTAGAACTTTTTGGCCCGAGCCGGGTTGGACTTAAACCAAGGTTGGATCGGACTTTTTAAGAAGTTTTTATATCTCGCCTGGGCATTTTTTGTATGATAAATAATTATTATTTAAAACTAAAATGATAAGTTTACAGTTCGATGTTGGAATAATTATGAATATTTTAATATTTTAAATAAAAACTATTTTGAATTGGACCGGACCAGGCTTTTTTTATTAACAAATGTTTTGGACCGGGCCGGGCCGGGCTTTAGAAAAAAATTGTAGGACCAGACTGGGCCGTAAATTTATGACCTTTGCAGGTCTATAAATTAGGTACCTATTTGTATAGGTAAGATATATTTTTATATTTTTAATAGGTGTTGTTAAATTATTTAAACGTTTATATTGTTTATAATATAACGAATTAACCTATTTTAAATTTTCATCAAATGTTTATTTTATCATTTTTATAAGTGCTTGATAATTAAATTTTTTTTATATAGCACCTATATATAGGTTTTTATCATATTATAGTTATATAGTCATATCTAATTTTCATTTACTAATCTACCTATTCTTATTCCCCGGAGTAAACCCAAGATGCAGTATATTGAATTTACTAGTTATATTCACAATAATACTTTTATGGTTTATGTGCATTATGTGCTAGGCGATGAAAACTGATCGTCTGCTCAAACTTTTACCCATGCAACTCCGTTGTCACAAAAAAATTACGGGCAATTCGGATACAGCCGTCAGTATCTGTTTTAAAAAAATGTTGGACACCGCTAAATTTTTTTTCAGTTACGCCTTTGGCCCTCGAGTACAGAGACCGTTGGATATTTTATGATACTTTCACATAATGACAATTTACGCTATGGTTTAACTGTCAATTTATTATGGACGATTTTTATAATGCACACCTCATTTTAGAATATGATAACTATGTGTTATTTTTTTCATTTGTGTAAACTTATTAATTTAACACCACACCGTGATCGGTCTACGGATACATTACAAAAGATATAGTCCGCGTCAAGTTGGTGTGGTTGTAATCCAATCACGGTATAGTTTTATATTGACGAAATAACACAAACGAAAATCTGGTACTATTGGTAGATACTGTTGGCTGTTGGTAGGTATATAATATAATGAAGTATATATTATTTAGTTAGATATTCATAATTAATATCTATTTAATAATAACGTGAACTAACATGTACAACATGGGCAATTGAGTAGCCATCTCAAATTTCCTACACTTAGTATAATTTTCAAAATATTTTGACTCTTTTTGAGTTATTAACAGACATTTGAAATTTCTTATTTTTAATTTTTAATTTTATAAATTTTGATAAAATATTTTTCACTTTTCAGGATTTAATTTGAAAATTGAATACAATGCTCATAAGTAGTAAATTTAATAATATCAAAAATACATAATTACAATGTTTTTTATAACCGTTTATTTCTAAAATTTGACGAAATTCGTAAAAACTAAAAATGTTCAAGTTATTTTGTAGTTAGACATTCATAAAATTTTTGTATATACATGTAAAATTTTAAAATATAATATTAGATTCCTCATAATTTTCCTCTATTTTTTTATGAGTGTTTGAACATTGAATATTCACCGTATTTTTAATATTTTGTTGTAATTCAAAAA
The DNA here is from genome assembly GCA_036289425.1 of Rhopalosiphum nymphaeae. Taxonomy (NCBI): domain Eukaryota; kingdom Metazoa; phylum Arthropoda; class Insecta; order Hemiptera; family Aphididae; genus Rhopalosiphum; species Rhopalosiphum nymphaeae. The sequence goes on along the minus strand of JAZAQC010000006.1, from coordinate 7,806,028 downwards.
CAAATTATCTAGGTCCTAGATTATAATTACTCGAAATTGTCATCAAATGTTTGTATAATTATTTTTCATATGATAGAAACTTTCAAACATATGATATTTAATTATTAAATTTAAATTAAACACATCCAAAAACAGTAATCCATTCTGAACCCGAGATACTTTCTGTTAAGTAGAACGAAATTCACTTAATCGCCTTTTTAATAGTAATTTTAAATTTAAAAGTTATTTATAAAAATATGGTTTTAATTTGTTTAGATTAAAATGGAAAGTATGGTAGAAGACATAAATAACTTATTAAATTCAGGGGAAGTACCAAATTTGTATACAACAGATGAAAAGATAGAATTGTGCGATAAGATTCTTATTTTAGATAAGCAACGTGACAAATCTATACAGGTATATACCGTATATTATTATCTTTGAATTTAGTGGCTGCCATTTTAAGTATAAGTGGTATTAAAAATATTTTTGGAGATCTATTTACAATCTTTAGACCATCTTTTTTTAAACTATTAAAATTAATATTAACTAATAATTAATAATTTTATAGTACTAAGAACTATATATTCAAATTTTAATATAAAAAATTACAAAACTGAAACTCTTCAACCCAATAATCAAAATTATATATATTGCTGCAAATGTGATCACTTAAACTATAGTATAGCAGCTGCCACTGCCAATGTTTGAATTTTAAATGTTTTTTTTTTTAAATACTAAGAATTATTATTTTTGTTAGACTGATGGTAGCATGTCAGCTGTATTTAACTATTTTATTCAAATTGTGAAAGAACAACTGCATGTAGTATTAGCATTCAGTCCAATTGGAAACGATTTTCGTACAAGAATAAGAAAATTTCCATCATTAGTACAATGTTGTACAATTAATTGGTTTCAAGTAAACATTTAATTTTGATAATATTTTAACGTATTATACTAATACAGGGTGGAGCGTAGAAAACGCATGGTTTTCATTATTGAATAACTGGGACATGGTTTGATAAAAATAAGTAACACAAGCGTTAAATGATAGATATTTTAATGCCGTTTTGGAATATAAATGTTTTAATTAAGTTCGAAAAATAATGTCTTGGAGATTACGCTCTTCTTGCTTGATACAAATTTGGATCCTCTCCTGAAAGTTGTACGGCTCTCTCCAACATTTCATTCTGTACGGCTTCAATTTCCTGACGAATGGAATTTTTGTCATTTTTTTTTTTCATCACTGATCCAGTTGTTCTAAACGCTGCAACCCATCGGTGTACAGTATTTCGATCAGGCACTACCCCTCGATGCCCAATTCCAAAATTTCGACGAAAAAGACGTTGCACTTTGACTACGGAATCATTGTTTCTAAAATACTGCTCTACAACGAACACACAATGCTCTACGTTCCAAAGCTCCATAGCGACTGAAACGGCATTGTCTGGGCCGTCTGCCAACATTCATTCAAGGTCAATACCCCCTCCCGTTGCCGTGTACTAGCGGTTTAAAAACCATGTGGTTTCTACGCTCCACCCTGTATAACTTATAAGTTTTATACTTAGTAATTATTGAATATGGCGAATAATACTCTAATAATAGTATTTATATTTATAAATCTCTTTTAAATAGTTTTTTTTACTATAATATATATGCCAACTGTAGATACGAATTACTTTAAATTTTTATTTATATTTTGAGTGTCTGTTCTCCACTGTACTGCTAAATTAAATTATTAAATTACTTTTATATACAGAGTTGGCCATCAGATGCTTTGTTGGCTGTAGCAACAAATTTCTTAGATGCAATTGATTTAACTGAACATGAACGAAATGTTTGCGTTACTATGTGTCAAAAGTTTCATTTATCGTCTCAAAATTTATCTATGGAATTTGAAGTTAGATCACAACGTAAGACGTATGTTACGCCTACGTTATATTTAGAATTGATGTGTACTTTTAAAGATCTATTAGGGAAAAAAAGACTGTAAGTTTTATTAATTTTAATAGTTAATTATTTATTTTATCAAAAATAATTTTATTAGAGAAATTTTGATGGCAAAACGTCGATATGAAGTAGGTTTAGAAAAATTGCAAACTGCTGCAGATGATATATCAATTATGCAAGAAGAATTAAAAGATTTGCAACCAAAAATTATGGCTGCAGCATCAGAAGTGAAAGTTATAATGCAAAAAGTTGAAAAAGAAAACCAAGAAATTTCTAAAGTGAAACAAATAATTAAAAAAGACGAAGAAGAAGCTCAGGAAACAGCAGAGGGAGCACAAAAGATCAAGGATGAGTGTGATGCTCATATGGAAGCTGCGAGACCTGCATTAAATATTGCTTTAGCAGCATTGAATACCTTGACACCTAATGACATTACTTTTGTTAAGTCCATGAAAAATCCACCAAGACCGGTAAAATTAACTATGGAAGCTGTTTGCATTATTAAAGACGTGAAACCTGAAAAAATCATGGATCCAACTACTGGAAAAACATCAGATGATTATTGGGTAGCATCGAAAAAACTACTAAATGATCTTAAATTTTTAGAGCATTTAATAAATTTTGATAAAGATAATATTCCGCCAAAAATAATGAAAGTTCTCAATGAAAAATATATAAACAACCCAGAATTTGACCCAGAAAAAATAAAATATGCTTCGGTAGCTGCCGAAGGACTATGTAAATGGGTAAGAGCCATGTCAAGTTATGATGTCGTGGCAAAAGAAGTTGCACCAAAAAAATTAGCTCTTGCAGAAGCTGAAGCAGTATACAATAATGCTATGAGCGCACTAAATAATAAACGTGAACAACTTACCGAAGTTGAAAAAAAAATGAAAGCTGTTCAAGATGATCTTGAAGAAAATGAAAAAAAAATGAAAGCATTTCAAGATGAAGCTAACTCTGTACAAACGAAACTTCAGAGAGCCGAAGAGTTAATTGGTGGTTTAGGTGGTGAAAAACAACGATGGGGACTTATGGCAATAGACCTTGGAAAATCATATCTTAATCTTACAGGTTAATAAGATAATTCATAAGATAATTGTTTTCGAAAAGTTGTAATTAAACTTATTTTAGGAGATATATTATTAAGTTCTGGTATCATTGCATATTTGGGTCCATTTACAATGGATTTTAGGAATAAACAAATCAAGGAATGGGTTCAAGAAATTGTTAATAATGATTTAGTGTGTGCTAAAAATTTTCAACTAAATACTGTACTAGGGAATCCAGTTGACATTAGAGCATGGAACATAGCTGGACTACCTACAGACTCATTCTCTACAGATAATGGAATCATTGTCTTGTAAGTTAATTCCTTATTAAAAACAAGTAATTGTTGTTACGAATTAAGTATGTATTATAAATTTATAGTAGGTTTAATTTTTTATTGTAGAAATTCTAGACGATCAGCACTTATGATTGATCCTCAATGTCAAGCAAATAAATGGATAAGAAATATGGAAGCAGATAATTCATTAAGTATTATACGTTTCACTACTCCAAATTATACAAAAATATTAGAACATGCTATAACCAATGGAACACCAGTAATAATATATATTTGAAAACAAATAATATCATTAAAATAGTTACATATCTATCATAGTAATATAAAAAATAAAAACAGGTATTGTTGGAAAATATTTACGAAGAATTAGATCCCGTTTTAGATCCTGTGTTATTATCTCAAGTGTTTATATGTGGAGGTACATATTGTTTAAAATTGGGGGAAACAATTATTGAGTTTAATGATCGATTCAGGTAATAACAATAATAACATGTATCATTATAAATTTTTTTATCTTCGCAATGATGTACAAAATATTAATATATAGGTCATGGAAGTTCATGCACTAAAAACTATCAGAATATACGCTAAATATGTATTTTGATTTTTTTACGTTAAGTTCTTTTTGTTTTTGGTAAAAATAATAATTAAAATATGCACAATTTTAATATGATATAATATGTTATATTTATTTAAAGAATTAAAATTTACAACTAGTGATTTTGAATATTTTGATAGGTTTTAAAATACAAATAAATGACAAATATCAGCCCGATCAAACAACGACCTTTAATTTTAATTAGGTTTTTATTTTATATTGACAACATTTTTATAAAGACATATTTTCAACAAATAAATTTTGAAATATACTCTTAAAATATAAGTCCGACATTATCATGAAATATTAATAAAAAATAACACACTAAAATGCAGTAAAATGTAATTTTATTTTAAAGTATGCATATATTTTTTTAAAAATTTCAAAATATGCGAAAATATGTACATAAAAATTTTATTTTTAAACTCATTAGATTGTGATTCAAATTTTTATCTCGTCCAGCAACTTTTTGATGCACTCACTAAAAACATGCAAATCGCAAATGCATGAACTTCCTGGTCGTATTAATATATATTATATATGTATTTATAACATTATTATAATTATTACATTTAGGCTTTATATTACAACAAAGCTTAGAAATCCTCACTACTTGCCAGATATATCAGTGAAAGTAGTTCTTTTAAACTTTATGATAACTCCAATTGGTCTTGAAGATCAGTTATTAGGTGTAGTTGTTGCTAAAGATAGACCTGATTTAGAAGCAGAAAAAAATCAACTTATAATACAAGGAGCTGAAAATGCCAAGTAAAAAATAAATAATTTTAATATTCCACTTGCAATGATTATAAATTAATAAGTATTGTGTTTGTACTGCTTGTAGATCGTTAAAAGATATTGAAGATAAAATTTTGCAAGTTTTAAGTTCTTCTGAGGGTAATATTTTAGAGGACGAAGAAGCTGTAAATGTATTAAGTTCGTCAAAAACTCTTGCTAATGAAATCGAAGTTAAACAATCTAAGGCCAAAATTACTGAACGAACTATTGATAAAACTAGACATCAATACAAAACTGTTGCTATATATTCTACAACATTGTTTTTCATAATTGATTCTTTAACCAATATTGATCCGATGTATCAATATTCATTAACATGGTTTATACATTTATTTGTAATGGCTGTAGAAAATAGTCCTAAACATGAAAAAATTGAAGAACGTACAAAATCACTAATAAATTATTTCACTTATTCTTTGTATGTTAATATATGCAGAAGTTTATTTGAAAAAGTTATTATTCAGTTTTATTTTAAATTTAAAACTATTTAAAATAATTAATTAATTATATTTTATAGGATAAACTTCTATTTTCATTAATTATGGCTGTTAGACTATCAACAGAAATCAATCCAGAGGAATGGCTTTTCTTTTTGACCGGAGGTATAAACTTAGATAATCAAATGATAAATAAAATTAGTTGGCTACAAGATATAAGCTGGGATGAACTTTGCAGACTTGATAACCTACCAAAATTTAAAGTATGTTGAGCGTTTCAGGCTTATTGTTTAAGCAGTGTTTATTAATCAAATAGTTTAAACTTATTCTATTGATATATTAAATATTATTTTATTCAATATATCATTAGATAAGTACTATTAGGTATTAGTACCTCTCTTTTATATGTATTATTATTTGTCTTTTATATTGTTTATTTAGGTCTATTTATCCTCTAATTTTTTTTTTAATTTTAACAGTAAGACAATATAACGTGAATTGAATTATGAATACAAACAAAATAACTCTACTAACAAAACAAATTGTTTATTTTAGACAAAAAAAAAAAAAAATATTTAAAAAAATTAAATAGTTAGGAACTAGCTGATAATACGAACATTGTACTAGTTAGTAATTTGTTTTTAAGCTTATATAAATCTTAATGACAACACTAGTCTATAATAGTATAAAAAAACAGTATCTAATAATCTAATTACTAACGAGTAACATCTAATTTCCCTAATTTAAATTACTTATGATGCCGATTATCGATAGGTGATAACCCGTAGTGTAATCTTTAACAGATAATAATTAAATAGACAATCGTCATCATTCTTTTAATTTTCACTTTTAAAGGGTTTGTTATATCTTACATCCAATGCCGAATTAAGGGGGAGGATCTAGCCGGGGTAGAAGCCCCGGGCCCTCTTTGGTACCAAAGTGAAAGGTGCCCATACAATTTTAGGCTGATACATTTTCCCGCGAAATTTTTTTTTTTTTTTATTATTAAAAGAAACTTTGTAAACAATTAGCTTCGACAATTATGATTATAAATATTACATAAGAAACAAGATTAACAACAAAAATAATATTACAGATAAATTAAATTTTTAAACCAGTCTGGTTGATGAAGGATATAAGTGAGGTAATAATTGGTACATTTGGTGAAGAGAGAATGGATTGAGTGTCGAGTTTGACATTAAAGGAGTGGATTAGGGTGAAGAGGGTATTGCGTTGGGGAACCAGAGAGGGACAGTGAAAAAGTATGTGTGAGATATCGCAAATCATGGGATCGTGAACGTGGAACATGCATAAAGGAGAGTCATTGAGAGAAAGTTTGTAAGAGTGAGAAGGTAGTAAGGTGTGTCCAAATCTTAGACGTGAAAAAGAGGTAATTATTTTACGATTTAACTTGAGGTTGTGGAACCAAGGATGAGAGGGGATAGATGGTGAGATATTTTTGTACCAAGAGGCATAATTGGGGGCTAGTTTGTTCCATTGGTTGTGCCATAAATTATAAATATGGTATTTTAATAAGGGACAAAAATCGGTCCAGGGAATTAGAGTTGGAGAAGGACAGCAGAACGAGGAGGTAGATTTTGCAATGGAGTCCGCTATTTCATTTCCTTTTATACCAGAATGGCCGGGCACCCAAAGGAATTCAACTATAAAATCTGAAAGGGTAAGTTCATATAGAAGTTGCCTGACCCTGGTGGAAATAGGAGAAGAACGGGAATTGAAACAATCGGAGGAGAGGCTGAGAAGACATGATAAGGAATCGGAGACGATAAGATAGCTGCTGGAGGGGAGGGCAGAAATGGTTGAAAGGGCTTCTAATATTGCGAAGCATTCCGTAGTGAATGATGAGGCAGAAGAGGGTAGATTATTAGACATGGAGATGTGTAAGTCAGGAATGAAAAAAGCGTAGCCAGCCGAAAGAGGGGAAACTGAACCATCTGTGTAAATTAGGGTGGAATTTGGAAAATTATTTTGAATGTAGTCTAAGAAAAGATTGTTGACGATGGTGGGTGATATAGATTTAAGTGCCTTGGAAGTAAAGTTCAGAAAATGTCTGTTGGTGTGAACTATAGGTGAGTAGGAGAGAGCCAAATAATTAATTTCATATAAGGGTAATTTTTTAGAATTAATAACAAAATCGCGGATTGAAGATAAGGAGTATGCAGTGAAGGCAAGAATTGGGAGAGATTTTTTAACGTAACGCCAGGAGAAGTATATGTCAAGAAAGGAATTAAATATTGTGGGGTGACGGAGGGAGAAGTTTTTCAGTAGAAATTTACCAGCCAACCATCTGTTTCTGATATTAAAGGGGGACAAGCCGTCTCGATCTCGACGGCCGCATTAGGGGTAGATTTAAGGGCACCAATAATTGACTTTAGGCAGGAGTTTTGGAGATTATTAATTATTTTCCAATGTGAATAGGAAGCGGAGCCGGATAAAAAACATCCATAGTCAAGTTTGGACCTTATAACAGCTTTGTAAATAATTAAAAGTGTGGAGGGGTGTGATCCCCACCACGTATTGGAAATTGATCTAAGGAAATTGGCCCAAAGAGAGGTAAATTTAATGAGATGTTGAAGATGCGGAGCCCAGCGTAGTTTGGAGTCTAGTGTTAGTCCTAAATACTTTAAATTCTGGACAATTGGGATTGGAAAATCGTTTATAGTGATATCTGAAGAGAGAAGGTAACGTCTTCTGGTGAAAATCATGGCCTTACATTTTTCGGGAGCTACAGAGAAAAAGGAAGAAGATAGGAGGTTATATAGGAGATTGAGCGAATTGTTTAAAGAGTCAATAGCGAGATCGATATTTAAATTGTAGGAGAATATGACAAGATCATCAGCATACACTAGGCACTCATGTCCAAGTGTATTTAGTTGTTTAATAATGAAATTCATATACAAATTAAAAAGAATGGGACTTAGGCAACTACCTTGGGGTAGACCTGTGTAAGTGGAGCGTATGTTTGTAGAGCCGTATGGGGATATGAATTTTAGAGTTCTATGTGAAAACAAGAGGGAGATAAGGTTAATGAATATAGGGGGTAGTTGGAGTGAATTAAGGTGAGATAGGAGAGTTGGTATATGGACAGAGTCAAAGGCACCACGAATGTCGATAAAGGCTGCAGGTAAGAAATGTTTGTTGTTAAAAGATTGGTATATTTTACTCGAAAAATTTGCGAGGCAATCAAGTGTGCTTCTTCCTTTTCTGAAAGCATATAGGTTGTCAGAGAGAATAGAGTTATGTTCGAGCCACCAATCTAGGCGGTTTTTTAAAATAAACTCCATGGTTTTGCATAACGCTGAGGACAGGGCGATGGGCCTAAATGCAGTGGTAGAGTTGACTTTGGGAATAGGTATGACTATGAACTCATTCCAGGAGTCAGGAATTTTATTGAGGAGGAGAATTTTGTTGAGTATATTCAAGAGGTACTCGACGGCATTAGTAGGATGGTGTTTGAGCATAACAGGGGAAATGTTGTCAGGGCCAGAGGCGATTGATTTACGTGAGTTGATGGCGGCGTTTAGCTCCCTTAAGGTTATAGGCATGGAGATTATGTGGTTAGTAAGTGATTTTGGGGCAGGCGAAATTGAATTATGTAAGGCTTCAGAAGATGAAGGGTCATAACATGGTGCTACTTTACAACAGAAATCATTGAACCAACTGTCATTGTGAGGACGAGACCGAGTAACAATACTATTGCGAAAGCGTTTAGCGGTGGTCCAGGTAGATTGAATGGATGAAGAAGGGTTGAGGTTCATACAAACTTGTTTCCAAGCTAGTCTTTTAGATTCTTTTAAGAGACGTGTGGTTGCAGCGCTGGCATTGCGATAAGTAAGATAATCTTGAACGGAACCTGAGCGAATGAAGGTTTTATATAAGGATTTGCGGTTGGAAACTGCTTCGGAACAGGAGGAGTTCCACCACGGGGGAGAGGGAGGGAAGTTGTTAAGGTTATTATGTTTGATAGGAATTGTGTTCTTAGAAATATCTTAGATCATATGAGTGAACTGTTCATAATCTTTTATTGGGCATGTGTCAGTGTTGAGAAGAGGGATAGAGGAATTGATGAGTTGAGAAAAAAGGGGCCAGTCAGCTTTATTGAGGTTAAATTTGAAATTGGGGGAGAGATAATTGGGTAAGGTAGATCTGTTATTTGGTAAGGAGTTAGGGTTTGTAACATTGACAGATATGATAATAGGTAAATGATCACTTCCGTTAGGATCATCTATAATGCGCCAGGTTGAAAGCCAGAATAAATTTGGAGTGGATAAGGATAAATCAATACACGAATTGGTTGAGTTGGGTCTGCCAACATGCGTAGGTGAGCCGTTATTAAGTATATTAAGATTAGAAGAGTTCAACGCATCGTAGATTAGGTTACCCCGTCTGGTGGACGTAGTGGAACCCCAGGCAGGGTGATGGGCATTGAAGTCGCCTGTAAAGAAAGAGTTGTGATCGGTGAGTTGGAAGAGAGAGTACCATACTTCAAAGGGGATAGGTGAATCATTTGGACTGTAACAGGACCAGAATGATGTATTAGGTAAACCGTCAATATTTGTTATTTTTAGACCAATTAAATCGATATTATTTTCCATGAGAAGTTGTTTTAAGGGGGGTTTAATTTCTATTAAGGATACATTAAGTGAGGTATGGGCGGCAATTGCGACGCCCCCGTAGCCATCGACTCGATCTTGTCTGAATAAATTAAAGTGAGGAATAAAGCAATTACGGGATGGAAGTAACCAAGTCTCAGAAATAAGTATTATGGAACAATTATAGGAAGATACGATGTGTTGGATAGAAGGGAGTCTTGCAGGAAGACTACGAACATTCCATTGTAGAATATTGACCATTAGAAGAAATAACGGAGATGTTTGGAATCGAGAGACAAGACATAAGGGATGATTCAATTAAGTTTTGAAGGGAAGAGGGAGATAAGGGAGAGAGGCTAGGGGAGTTGGATAAGGATTCGGAGAGTTTGATGCAAAAGGCATTGACCCAAGTTAGATCAGCTTGAGAAGGTTTGGGATCCTGGGACCGATTTTTACTAGCATAATCTATGAAGTGCCCATTTGGTAGGGAAAAATTAGATTGGTTGGGAACATAAAATTGTTTTTGTTTAGAATGAGAAGAATGATTGTTATACTTCCTATGTGGTGTATGGTGGTAATATGATTGAGAGGTTAACGGGGGAAAAGAGTTAGTGGAGGTATCCGGAACTTGATGAGAAGGATTTAACACAGACTGTTTATTAACAATATTTGAATAGCTAAATGCACTTGAGGAGTAATTATTTTTCTTGAGAGAGACTGCTTCGCGGAAGGGTAAGTTTTCTGTAGCCATAATTTTCTTAACATCCCTTTGGAATGACCACTCTTGGCAATTCCGGTCAGTGGAGAGGTGGGGGAGTTTACAGAAGATGCAAACTGGATCTGTTGCGTTGATTGAAGGGCAAGTAGTTAATGAATGGTCATTTAAGCCACAGTGGCTGCATTTGGATTTACTGCGACAGAATTTAGCCGTGTGGCCAAATCGCAAACAGTTATTGCACTGTATGGGAGAACGGACGCTAGGAGAAATTTTGAAAATGACGTAAATCGATACGGCATCTGGGATTTTGGGGGATAAAAATTTTATTTCCACGACACGAGTAGGAGTTAGGACATTATCCTTTTTGATTGAAATGCGTTTGAAGGCAATAGCGCGGACTGTGTTATCAAGTCCTTCCCAGAAATCTTCTTCAGTTAGGGAACTATCGACTCTGATAATTCCGAAAGAGTAGATAAGCGTAGATGGAATGTATGCTGTAAATCCAATGTTTGCGAGTAGAGGGGGGGTGAGAAAGTTGTTGGCTGACACTTTAGTATTGAAGGTGATTTTGATTTTTTTATGACCAATGGTTTGATGTTGTTGATGCCAATGAAATTGGTGGAAAAAATTTTTGCATATTTTAACGGGTGCCAGTGATCAATTTTTAGGTTGATATCTAAATGTTCCGCAATGGTAGTGAACGGACCGTTATAATCCGCGGAGAAAAATTTATTAAGTTGTTCGGAATTACGTAAGGACTGTATATCGTTGGAATCGTAATTTATATTAGTGTTTGAAATATCAGCGGTGTATGTTGTATTTGCGGAACCGGGAACATTAGCGTGATCGGTTGTAGAATGCGATAAATCTATATCTATATTCATATTATTATAGGCCGTGTCATTAGTAGAATGAAATAACGAAATGTCGTAATCGAATGTATTGTTGGGCATATTTAATACTGGTGGATTATTTTTAATCTGCTGTAGAGTGGGAGATATAGGGCTAGTTGGAGTTGATACCTTCTTAGATTGAGATGCTTTTTTACTTGTCTTGGTGGTCCATTCCTGATCCGTGTTGTGTGGTCTGGAAGCATTTGATGCTTTTTTTATTTTACCGACTGAATTGTTAGGAGCGTGCGGACGATTGTCGTCGCCGCCCGAAGACGACGCCGGCATTATATAAAAGGCGATAGCAAAACGTAGATACGGAGCGACAATTAACGAACGACTTACTTCGATGGTTGACTTATCGCGACTGATCCCGCGAAATTAAAAAATAGTTTTTCTATATTTTTGAAAACCATTTTTTTTATTGACAAAAATTAACTAAATACCTAGGTACAAAAACGTGGGAAATCACTTGCACTATAGTATTTGTTTATCTTATCTCGATGCATGTAAGTTATTTACAGCAACCCGCGATGTTTATAATATATTGACTTAATATCATTTTATTAATTATAAATCTCATGCAAATAAAATAAAATTATCTACGAACTAATAATAATAATTTATTTAAATATTATTACAGCTCACACTGCTACTGTATATTGTATTATTTATTATATTTTTGTGTTAAAATAAAAAAAAAGCCGGTTGATAATCTTCGTTTTTTCCAAAATGATGAAAACAAAAGTTTTAAGTGGTTTAGAGAAATGAAAGAAAGAAAAAACAAATAAATAAAAAAATTAACAATTTTTTTAGTTGCAATCTCTTATTATGGACTATAGTGTACATCAATATATGTTAATTTAAAATATTTTAATTTAAAGTCGAGCTATAAGAAATTTAAAGATGTTTTTATTTTTTTTATTTTCAAAACTTAACATTTTCAAAGCTAAACTTAGTATATAATATAGAATGTAATTAGGTAATATAAGTCAATAATATTTTGACCCTTTACTTGGCCATTTGTTAAAAAAAGAAATTATCTTCCTTCTTTAAAAATATGTTTGACAATTTTTGTGGCTAATTGTTCTGCTGAGTGAGTTTTTTTAAAATTAATTAGAATAAAAAATAAGTATAGAACCCCAAGGAAACTTAGACTTACAAATGATTTTATATTCTGAAAATAGTTTGTTAAAATCATTAAACTTAAATGAAGTACTTAGAGAGCAAGAAAAATAATTTATTTAATAAAATAGTTTTTGTTTATATGTTAACTTTTTTTGATACTTATTGTAAAATGTTAACTAAAATTATACTGTAATTTTCATTTACTATTTATTTTAAATTATTTTTTTTCGTATACTGTTAATAAATTTAAATCTTATTATTAAAATTTATATCTAAATTAATGAAATATGAAGACGTATTAACTTTTATTATACTATAAATAGTAATTTTATAGACTTATAAATTACATTGGTACATGAATAATTTTATAATACAATTGTCAATTTATGAAATGGTTAAAAAAAATTTTTTTCTGTGAGTAAAGTGAGCAGCTTTGTAAATCATGTTTTCTCAAAAGGGCCTATATGAAATTTCAACCCCGGGGCCTAACAAGTCCTTTATAAATAAAATATATTATATCATCATGTTTCAATCACAGATATATATAATAACATAATTTAATTAATATTTAATAACTATACTAACTTGAAACTTTTCCTTGACTGAATAGGAACCTATTATAAAACTTATTTTAATTTCATTCAACTTACACTATTTTATTTTAGTAATAATGTTTTCTAAATATAAATGTTATAATAACGAATTTGGCGGCTAATTTGGATATGATAAAACAGTTTCTGGAATGTGTTGATTTAGAGAAAATCACAGTTTTATTTTAATATTACATTTTATACTGAGTGAAAACTGTCGAGATTATCTAATCATTCTAGTCAATTTATATTTAGTTTAAATTATTTGTTCAAAACACTGGCCACGGCCGTTCTTTAATTTAAAATTTAAAAATTAAAGAATATAAGAGCTGATTTTGAGAACAATGAAGATAAATGGAAACAAATTTATGATTCTACTGAACCTCATTTGATTAATTTTCCGGAACCTTGGAACACGGAATTGAATTATTTTCAAAAATGTATAATATTACGTATCATTAGATATGATAAAATATTGCCTGCAATTCAATACTTTATATCAAGTACTTATATGGAAATTTAATTATTTTTATAAAATTCATACGTTGTATTCTTATTTATAGATAAATCAATTTTGGAAAGTAAATTTATTGAACCGCCGCCGTTTGATTTGGCTGCATCTTTTGAAAGTTCAAATTGTGTAACTCCTTTAATATTTGTACTAACTCCTGGCGCTGATCCTACAACAATGTTAATTAAATATGCTGATAAAATGGTAAATTTAATTGAGTATAATGACTGTTTTATAATAAACCTTACAAATGCGGTGTAAAAGTAACAAAAATAAAGGAAAGTAGATAACAGCTCTGCTATATAGTTAATAGATGTCGTGTGTTCCTCGTTATTAAGTAATTCACTGTAATAGACATGTTAAATTTGAATTAAATGATAAATCATATTTAATGATATTTACACACGAAAAACTATTCTGAGTGGAGACAATAAGTTAGTCTAAATTACCAAATATTTATTTATACATATAATTATAATTACTATCATAGTTTATTGTACTATTAATAATACAGTACAATTAGGCTTAAAATTAAACCAAATAGTTAGAAAATATCCATGTATAGCACACTTTAATAATACGCGTAGAAATTTCAAATTTTCACTAATATTTTTGAATTAAATCAAAATAACTTAAATATACAATTTTTTCAGAATTTAAACATCAAATGTCTATAAAAAAATTATGCTTTTAAATTTTATAACAACTTGGTTTCAAAGTTTAGGTGTAAATATTAAACATTTTATACAATTTTAATTAGAAAATAATTTGTACATTTTTGAAAAAAAAATAAAAACTCCAAATTTTCCCCCCTCTCCCCAAAAACCAACATATTCCTACCACAAAATGTATTAAAGCTGAAGATTGAAGTACTTTTAAAAAGTAATGATAGTTAATAATAGTTCTAAAAACTAGGTGCACAAAAAAATAATATTAAAAAAACACACATCATTAAAAATTCAATTGTTCCACTCAGAATCTAAAATTTTATCGGAAAAAGTAAATTCTAAATTTTTGTTATATACGCCTTTGTAAGTATTAAATTCAATATTCTGAATTGTAAACATTTCATAATTTAAGTGGTTATTACTTTCAGGGCTTTGGATATCGCTTAACTTCTTTGTCTTTAGGTCAGGGGCAAGGTCCTATAGCTACTAGATTAATTGAAGAAGCAACAAGAACAGGCAATTGGGTATTGTTGCAAAATTGTCATTTAGCTAAAAGTTGGATGCCGGAACTTGAAAAGGTTAGTCTATCATCTATTATTATATGAAAAATATAATTTATAACTTTATCGTGTATATTTTTAATTTTATATTATATTGAAATGACTTATGAGTTTATGAGCTTATGAAATATAAATAATAACAGTAATAATGGGTTATTATTGCTTATCTAATTATAATTACAGTTAATTATTTTAATACATTTACCTATTTAGATTTGTGAAAGTTTTTCGGTGGAACATACTAATTCTGAGTTTAGACTCTGGTTAACATCTTACCCTGTGGAATATTTTTCTGTGTCTGTTCTTCAAAATAGTGTTAAGATGACTAATGAACCACCAAAAGGACTTCGGGCTAATATATATAGGTATTACTAGATATATTTAGATACGTTATTTTAATAATTATGTTTTCTAAATTATTATTTAACATGTATTTTTCAGATCATTTACTAGTGATCCGATTGCAAATGAAGAATTTTTCGAGGGCTGTAAACTGCAAAGCGTAGGTTTTAAGAAACTGGTTTTCAGTTTGTGCTTCTTTCATGCTTTGGTTCAAGAACGTCGCAATTACGGTCCAATCGGATGGAATAGACTGTATGAGTTTAACGAAACTGATCTTAGAATCAGCGTTGTACAATTACAAAATTTTTTGAATGAATATCCAAATATCCAGTTTGATGCCTTGCGTTATCTTACTGGTGAATGTAACTACGGTGGGCGTGTAACAGATAATTGGGATCGCCGTTGTTTGACCACATGTCTACACAAATTTTACACTAGGTCTGTTATTAAAACGAACAATTTTAAATTTGATAAAACTGGTAAGATAATTATTAAATTTCAATATAACAGAATTTTTTTATTGTTATACATGTTACCTGTGTATTTATACTATCCTAGGAATTTATTACTGTCCTGATTTAAAAGAATACGATCAAGTCTTAGAACATATTCAAGGATTTCCGTTGGTTACAAAACCTGAAATTTTTGGTCTGCATGATAATGCTGATCTCATAAGAGAACGTCAAGAAAGCGAATTACTTCTTAGTTCCGTTCTAAAGACAGAAGTAAATTAATTAATAGTTAATAATTTATTTTAATTTATTTAATGTAAAATCAACTATAACTTATTTTTTTTAAATAATTTTAACTGCTACAAAGGACCGAGTTGTAAGTAAAATTAACAGTACTAACTAATTAATCTATATAAAATTATTCATTTAGTCACAACGAAAAGTATAATTATTTTATTATTAGAGTAATAATTAATATAGATAATATTTTTAACCATCTGTTAAAATTATGTACTGTAGTGTTTTTCCTAAACATTGTATTTCTTACCTATTTTATTTTGCCATGCTGCTTTATATCTTAGGATTTATGGGAAAAATGTAGAAACGTAAGTATTAACTATGTATTTAATTTTAAATTGAAATATTTTACCCTTGTCTCTTAACACGCAACTGATCTGCCTAATAATTCAATAGTATCAATAGTATCATATTTATAAAAATTAAAAATGGAACAAAATTGATTTCAATAAAAAAAGGATATTTTATGTAGAGATTATATTTTTAAAAATATTTTAGAGAAGCCGTGGAAGTTAATATACGCTATAGGTTTCAGTAATTTTTATTATAATAGGTACGAGGTATGCGATTATCGCTGATACTTGTTCGAGCTGTTCGTCATCACTCAACGCTTGTTATAAAAAAACTGCTACTTAATGCTTATAAGTTATAATATTTAATTTATAACTTTTAAACTGATTTTGACTTTGGTTTCAATATGACAATATTTAACTGTAATATTGTTCACTGTATTATTTTTGTATTGTTTGAAATATGTTTTTGTACAGGTTTTTCTTTTGCTCATATAGCATCACTATTGTGTTAGTTTCTTACATCAAATTTTACAAGCTCGAATTTAGACCTCTAAATGTTCAAGGAACGATACTTAGTTGTTGCCTTGTTGGCTGCCATTAATGAAAATAAAATACAGTTCTGTTCTTTACCAATTTAAACATAATATTGGCCATATTATAGCGTACTCATTACACAAAACTTACTTTATAATTCTAATTTATTGTTAAAATTATAATTTTATTAATATAACTATATTAGTATGTAGTACTTAATGATGCATTGATTAAAAAATATACAGAACGATTCTTTATCAAAAAACACTTATATTATTTCGAAATCTATTAATGTTTTTAAAAATATTTTTTATTAATAAGTTTTTTTAAGTAATTAAGTTTTTACTTTTTTGAATAACAACACACATTTTTTGTTACACATTTGTTTTTACATTTTAATCTTTATTCCTTCCTTTCATTTTTTAGTTTAAAATATTTTCTACGTTTTGGTTGGCTCTTTCAATTGAACTTTGACATTGTGAATGACATGGTTTATTATGGACTATTTTGAGTTCTGGCCACATGGTACAAAGTTTTTTCATAACTGTATTCGCAAATTCTCGATAAAATTTAAGGCGCACCAAAAGTTGTAAAAATGTCTAACAATACATATGTCACTTTTTCAGCACGTTTCTGTATTAATGGACGCTTCGTGGCACGATCAAATATCGATCTCTCTGCACATCTCTCCACAAAATCTAGCTATTGAGATCGGTTTCACTATGACAAAACTGTATAATTTAATTAATGTAACATTAATAATAAAAAAAGTTTACAGTTCCACCTTCCACCCTTTCGTGTACATTGCTATTTAATATATTTTCCATTCCCAATAATGCATTACGCGATGATGAAGGATGGCTTATTCAAGTTATTCAATATTAGATTAATTAGATTACTGCCTATTTAAGAACGTACCTCCTTGTAAAAAAAGCCGCAGATAAGAATAATTAATATTATGATCGTTATGTACATATTTGTAATTAAATTTTGTGGATTTTAGGATTCGAAAACTACCGGTGGCAAAGAAGTATCGTCTGAAGATCTGATTTTAACATTTTCTATGGATATACTTAATAAATTACCAAACAAATTTGACGTAACACTCGCTCTAGAAAAATATCCTACCACTTACAATCAGTCTATGAATACAGTTCTGGTACAAGAAATGGGTCGGTTTAATAAATTATTGGACGTTATTAAATTCAGCTTGACAAACTTGCAGAGAAGTGTAAAAGGTATGGTATTATTGAACTTGATATTTACGATAATGTTTAATTTGATTTACCTTTTGCATTTTTTTTATTATGTATATTTAAAATTATTTACTTAAATGATATTTCTCCATTATTTTTATTAAAAAATATTTATTATCGGAATAGGAACCATTTGAAAACAAAATAAATCTACAATTTTTTGTTTAATATTGAAAAATATTTGGTTATCAATATAAATTTAGATTAATTCAATATCAATAGGTAATCAATATTGTATTTAGTATTAATATTTACATAATAAAAATTTTTAGTTTTTGATTAAGTATAATACTTAAATCATTATTTTATGTCTAGGATTAATTTTAATGTCTAGTGAACTAGAAGAAGTTTATCATAGTATCTTAATAAGCAAAATTCCAGTGGTTTGGGCTAACAGTTCATATCCATCACTAAAACCACTGGGAAGTTATATTAAAGATTTTTTGCAACGAATGGCATTTTTACAGGCAAGTTAAATTAATGATTATATCATTAATTTGAAAATTAAAAATTAAATTTATTTTAGAAATGGTATATTAACGGTATTCCAAATTCATTTTGGATTTCTGGCTTCTATTTTACACAAGCATTTATAACCGGATCTCAACAAAATTTTGCAAGAAAGTTTCAAATACCTATAGATTTGTTGACCTTTGATTATAAGGTAAATAGTACACTTTTAAACTTCAAGGTTTATTTTAAGACATAACTAAATAAAAAGTTGAATGTACAAATGAAACACATAGTTCTAATACCAAAAGCAGTAGTCAGTGGCATAGCCAGGATTTTAAAATAGGGAGGAAGTAAATTCAAAACAAAAAAACATAACCAACAATACCAACAATAAATAACAATAAAAGTTAATTTTAATATTAAATTGATACAACCGATGGGGGGCATGACCAACTGGCCCTTCCTTCATGGCTAAGCCATTTCTGGTGGTAGTATTTTAAATAATTTAAAATTTAATCAAAAGTTATCATAAAGAAGGAATAGAAAATACTTGAAAAATGTATCTAAATACATACTAGATACATCAATGCTTACCTTTAAATACAAAAAAGATTTTTTTTGTAAATAAAATTATTACAATGTAAAATACTTCAATATTGTTTATTTAAATTTACTATACTTTTTAGTTACACATACTTATAAATTATAATATTTCAACTTAAAGAGACAACTACTGAAATATATCTTTGTCAGAATTCCATATTATAAAAAGAATTATTTATATCTAACAAACCAATAACATAGTACACCATTTTCCCACGTTCAATTATAGAATGGTCTTTTTTGTTATAAAATTTAAAAATAATTTGTTTTATACAAAACATAGATTTCTTTATATTTGTTTTGTATAATAAAAAAATGAATTATTTTTGTGGTTTTGCCAATCAGCTATAGAAATAATATGAGGCATATTAAAAAACTTATTTGGTTAAATCATGAATTTTATTTTGTTAGATTTAAAAAAAATGTATTTTCATTTGTATTTAGTATATACATAATAATATTTATTATCTATCTTAACTTTTTTTGTGGCATAATTAAGATGTAATTTTCCATTATTACTATGAAAAAATAATTTTTTGTCAAAAAGTATCTAGATACAAGATATCTCTCAGTTCTGTAATAGGTCATAGGGGTCATATAATTAGTCTTAAATAACTCAACGGATGCATATACTATATCTTAAATTTAAATAACAATAACTTAAGTCAGCAATAAAGTTTTTTCATTTTTTTTTTTTTTATCATTGGCTGCAACCGATCAATGTCTTAACTGTGTAAGATATAAACTAAGTAGTTGTTAGAATACTTAAGTCATTTCTGAGAACATAACACTTGGCACGTGTTAGCCACACTTTTTTTTACTGATATGTGCCGAAACCTGTCACCTAAAGTAATAGTTATTTGAGTATTATAAATAGAACATAATTAAATAACTAAATACTTTATATTGGTAGTACACCAAACAAGGTTTATAGTAGTGAGTATAAGTTAAACTTTATTGTGAATTGTGACAGATCTGTTTTAAATAAATTATATACTTGATTAATTAATGGCATATTCAAATTTAAAGGTTTTTTTTTCTTGAATTATGATGCTTATTATATTGTGGAGTAATAATATAGATTATCACTTCTTGCTTTTTAAATACCAATACTATTGTTTTTACAATTTAATTATACGTATAAATTATGTTTCTAGATAATGGACAGAAAAATGATAGTAAATTCAGCTCCAGAAAATGGTGTTTATGTTTATGGACTATTTTTGGATGGAGCAAGGTGGAGTAATAAAAAATCAAGTCTCAAAGAATCAAAGTCAAAACAACTATACTACAAAATGCCCATCATTCATATGATACCAATAAAAAAAGAACATTTAAAATTGAACACTGTTTATTTGTGTCCTATGTACAAAACAGCTGAAAGAAAAGGTACATTATCTACTACAGGGCATTCAACTAACTTTGTTATTGCTTTATCAATACCAACAATTAAACAACCAGAACACTGGATAATGAGAGGAGTTGCTCTATTGTGTCAACTATCACAATAAATCTATAAATAGCCATACATTTTTGTTGTTATACATCTTAGATTCTGAGCGAAGCAATAAATGTATTGATTTTACAATAATATATGTTTAATTTTTTGTCTTAATACAGTAGCAAAATGGATTTAGTTAGTACTTTTTTTTTTGCTCGGGGGGGGGGGGGGGGGGGGTCAAAAGTAAAAAATAAACTACTTTAAAAATAATTAGGAACTACATAGTAAATAATATTATTATTAATATAATTGTTTGGTAATCTATGTTACCAACAATTTGTACTATTTTCACTCAGAATCGTTATTAGTTGTGTATAATTTGTGTATAATGATTTATCATTGGATTTGAATAAAATAAGATTAAATGTGTATAACATTAGAAATTATGACTGATAAATGACAAACAATTGTTTTAAATAATATTTTAATTTCTAACAATTATACAGATAAGTAGGTATATTATATTAAATAAATGTATTATGAACGTAAAATAAAAAATAATATTAAACAAAATTAATAAAAATAAATTCAACAGTCAAAAAATAAAAAATAAATATATAAATGAGATACTAGGAAGAAACCCAAAATAATATTTTCACTGATTTTCCAAATAACTAACTATAAATACTTGAACAATTTTTATTAAGTTCAGTATTGTTGGCATGTGTAATGCATCTTTATTATCACTTTTTTTATGCCAAACATTTGGAAATGGATTTGGAATCATATGAACTACTTCAATTCCTAAAAAACAAACATCTGGTTAAAGCATATTACTTTAGAGATATATTTATATTTTAGTATTTACCTCTTTGATAAAATGGCATATGATCATCATCAATTTGAACAAATGCAGACATTGGACGGAAATAGGTATCAGTATGTTCATTTAGACAACCAGTCTTGTTTAAGATTGTTTCAGATTTTATCAAAGATCGATATAGATCAGCAGTTTCTAGAAAATAGTTATAAAATTTTGGATTTTTCGTACCTAACAAATCTAGTAGCATTAAAAATTCCTGAAAAAATAAATATATATAATAATATAAGAATTCAATAAAATGTTCAACCACATACTTGTTAATTAAGTGATGAAGACAATAAATAACTTACTATTCTATATAATTGATTTAATTGTCGACCATTATGTAGAAACTTGGTATTTTCCATCTTTGAAGCTAAATGTCGTGAACCATAAAGAGAATCTGAATCTGACCATTCTACAAAAGCTTCTTCCCCATCGAAAAATACCATCATCAAGCTTAAAGGCTAAATTATTTTAAATAACATACTTAAAATATCAATTTATCATTATATATAATAAAATGAGCATCAAGAATAATACTTTTAATTTTTACAAGACTTCATAGGTTTTTCTAAAATAACATGATTTCTGTTCCATATGTAACATAATAAATTTGTGTTCAGCAGAATTAATCTTGTGTTGTTAACTTTATTATTAGAGTGAATTGACTAAACTATTTATAAAACTTAAAGCTATGAATAAAGCTAACAACACAAGATATGTTTAGTTGAACACACATTTGCTATACTGTATATGGTTCAGAGATCCTCTTATTATTTTACACAATAATCTAGTTAGAAAGAAGGAAATAGAATTTTATTTTTCCATCAATAATTATTTGAGTATAGTTTGCTTTACGAAAACTGGAGGCTATTTGCTGCCATACCTCAACCCTCACCCACCGTGTACACATTGGTTCTCATTCTATTGTGACCATCAATTGTGGTCCAGAACGGCAGCGGCGCAGCACATAACTATCAGCACTTTGTTTTATTTGGTAACCACTAATTATAATTATAATCATAATTATCATAATCATTCAGAGAAAGTGTTTGAATTTTAAATGATTCCTATTGATTTCTTAGGATGTCAACATAGTATTTGTAATCTCTTTCTAACCCACGTGCAACATAGCAAATTTTAGGTTCATAATAATGACTATAACCATATTTATTTTTCAAATTAGAGTGAAATGACCTCTTATGAAATTTAAAGTTAAGAATATTATCTAGAGCAAATCCTGAGCGTTTTGTTATAATTGAATTTAAAGCGAGTTATGCAAATTTTAAAATTGTAAATTGTTTATACATCTTATAAAAACTCATAATTTGCTTTAAAATTAAAATATAATAAAACGCTTATAAGTTGCCCTAGATAATATTCTTAACTTTAAATTTTATAAGAGGTCATTTCACTCTAATTAAAAAAATTAATATGGTTATAGTCATTATTAAGAATGTAAAATTTGCTGTTGCACGTGGGTTAGAGAGAAATAACAAATACTACGCTGACATCCTTTTAATGAATTAATAGGAATCATATAAAACAGCTTTATAGCCTAACCTGTCTAATATTGACTACTTACTTTTGGTTATTTGAATATTAACTTATAATTCACTGTAAAAAAAAATAATGGTAAACAGTAAACTCTCAATAATGTATGGAATTACATATGATATACAATACATACTATAAATAATAAAAATATTTGACAAAATTGTTTTTTTTTTTTTTATGACTATAAACTCGTAAATATATGTATAAATAAAAATACAATATACTTCATGCATATTTTTATAGAACATATTACTAATTGAATTCAAAAAAGTAAAAAGATTATTTATTTATAACTTTACCATTCTTGAACCGATAAATAAATCAATATATAATGAAAATGTTTACGTATCAAATTAAGATAATGTGCACGATATTTCAAGCTTTCGTTTTGGAGTTTACTTTGAATAATATGCTCATACTTGTTAGTATTTTGTTTACACTGGTCGTTAACTAATCTTTGCTGACTCATACGAGCAGCGTGTTTAATAAGGTCTACCACTACCAAAGCTTTTCCTATTAAACTTTACCAACTAAAAAATATGAAATAGAAATAAATACTTTTTTTTAAATAGAAATAAAACAAACTTCCAAACGGTACATAAGAATTACTAAAAAACAAATAATTTTATTTCCAATAGTATATTAATAAGAGGATTATCCACACGTATTGACTGTCTTACTAATGCAAAACATAGTAAATTTGCGTTCAACAGAATCCATTTTATGTCGTTAGTATAGAATCTGTTCTACTGAAAGCAAATTTATATATTTGTAAGATAGAGTTAATATATATACAGGTATAGCATCTTATTAAGTAACTTAAATAACTAAATAACTATTCCAAATCAACCGGAAAAGTACAATAATTAATTATTTTTTAATATCAATGTCATGCTGTGCCCCAACTCTTTCATCCCTTTAATCTATGTGTGTGACGATATAACATTTAAAAATAATAAATTATTATACTATTCAGATTGATTTCAAATAGTTGTTAATCTTACTTAATAATATACTTTTGGAAGTGAAATTATTTCTTTTTCTTAGTGGTACTGTTTTTTTTTTTTATATAAGTTTTTATGATTTATATAATAATATAATTATTATAATATTTGTGTTTCAATTGATGTTTTTTTTTCAATAATTTAACAGTTTAATTGTAAAATTTGTTTATCCACAGTTGCAGAGCTTCCTTAATCTACAGACAATTGAATATTTGCTATATGTATTTTATTATTACTAATCATATACATTAGTTACAGTTAAAGATTAAAACCAAATTCATTTAATTCCATCTAACAAATTTCTCTACGATATGAATTTTTTTTGGTTACTCATGAGACTTTGATAATATATGTTTCTCTGTATGTTTCAATACAGTTATATTTTTAACTTGTATACAATACTCACAGTACTTTTAAAGGTTTCAAGTCGTTGATTTAATGATTCTGCCATGTATATCATCATAGCACAAGGCACTGCTGAATCAGTAGCGCCGACAAAATAAAAATCCATTAATTTTGAATCATAATGGCAAGCAATAACTATATACCGATCAGCCATAGGGTTTAGAGTAGCTACAACATTGGTCATATTGTACACACCTTTTGGTGTAAAGGCTTTAAATTCATCTAGTTCCACTGCCCAACCATTATTCTTCATTTCTTCTGCGATGTACTATATTTTTTAAAATAAAAAATATTCAAGTGAGCTTTATAATATGATATAACTGTTTATTTATTGTTTTAATTTACCGTTTTTATAAATTCGTGATTCTTTGTCCCAACTACTCTTTCAATTAACATTTCATCTAAGATTGGTTTAAAATGTTGTTCTATTCCCATGTGACATAATTTATAAGTAGTATCTTGAGAAATAGCAGTGTTCTAAATTTTTAAAAACTCATAATATTAAGTTGATCTAATAATTTTATGCTAATTAATAATATATTTTTATTGAGTGTCAAACTTACAATAAATTTAGCAAGTTTTAACATTTTTAGTCCCTTATTACCACAATTTGTTGATAAATACATTATTTATTTTTAATTTATTAATACAATTTTATAATTTAATCTAATAAATAGGTAATATTTTCATTTTTTTTTTCATGTATAATAAATGTGATGTTGAAAGGTAAAGTAATTTCATTACAGTTTTATTTGAGAAAACAAATAAAATTATTTCATTATAATTATCTAAGTAACAAGTAAAGTAACTTTATTACTCTTTTCTTTGAGTACTGAGTAAAGAAACTTACACAACACTGAAAATTTACTGCTGGGGTGTTAAGAACAATAATTTATAATTTTAAATTAAATTCCAAGAAACATGCAGTAGGGCATTTACACTAAAATAGTTTTATCTATAAAAGCATCAAGGCCATCAACCTACAAAAATATAAATAGAAGTATTATCTGTTTCTTTTCTATTAATATCAATTATTAACCTCATTTGTCTGCAGTTCTTCAATCATTAAATTACCATTTCCGCATAAATTATCATATTATTCTATAATAATATAATAAAACGTATAGTAAACTAATATAAAAAAAAAAATGTATAAATAATAATTGTGTAATAAATTATGCAAATACTGAAGCACTGCATTATGAATATAAAATTAATTTTAATAAACAAATACTAGTTTTTTAGAAAGGCATTACATAACCAACAAATAATATTTTATAAGTATTACTAACTGTTACCAACCATGGCTTTGTATGCAATACATTTTAATTTGTATCTAAATTTATTTTTTTTTTTTAATTAACAATACATTAAATCACAAATTCTGTAAATATATTATATCAATCATATAATAGTCATGTTTATTTTTAATTTAAATTGTCATTTATAAATTACTACAAATAATCACCCGCATAAAAAACCAATACAATACAATTAATTTCAACATTTCTTTAAGTTATTAACAATTGGCTCAAAAAAAAAACTTAAAAAATATATAACCATGGATTTGTTATTTTGTGATTTTTTGGTTAACTTCAATTAATGACATTTAATCACAAGACAAGATCTTTCTGTTCCTAATATAACATGTATAAACTGTCATTGGATTTCTATGGATTAGATGTGGAAGTTTAATTTGATAAATAAATAAATAAAAAAATAGCACAGAAGAAAAATTGGTCTTTATTATTTAGACTTATTTTTTGAATACCAGTTATAATTATTTATGTTATACCTTTAAAATTTATAAATAATGAATTATAATCAATGGTATCTATTTTTAATTAATCCAAAAATACACAATCAGTTATATTAAGTACACAATATATCTACCTACTTAAAACTTAATTGATTAGTTAAGATAATCATAAATAAAATTATGATTTGAAATTATGTATGTATTTATTGTGTAGATATTATTAAACATTGAAGCTAATAGTGATAAAAATAAATTACAGAATGATATGCTATTATTGCTATTAAATATTTTCTCATTTCTTTTTTCCAACTAAGTATTATTATCATTAACATTGAGTATTACTTATTTTTAATATAATTATTCTGAGTTACATGAACAATCACCAAATATTTGATGAATCAATAGTGAGTTAACGGTCCCTTAAACACAATTTAATGATCCATGATTGGTATAGGTCGATATAGGTCCATTAAATTTATCAATTTTTTATATAATACAGCATTAAAATATTAAGAATCTATATAAGTACCACTAATATGGTTAATGCTCAAACATACTGTATATTAGTCTATTCTCTATGTTAAATAAAGAGAAAATAGTTTATTTAAATGATTAAAAAAAAAAAATTATAATAGAAATATTATTAAAACAAATTAATTAATTAATACTTATATTAGGTAATACATATATAATTATAAAATAGAACAATAAAATACAAATAATAGCATTGAAAAATTGGATCATTAATCTTACTTGCTTATTTCTGGAACTGATCTTCTGTGACGATACAATTGTAATGATTTGAATTACTACGAAAGTAAATCTTAACAATGACATTTTCAATTAAAAATAAAATATCTAGTTAGTCATCAATAATATAAATTACGAAATCAACACTCGTTCTGGACATTAATACTAAAAACATTAATGAACGTTCATGTTAGAACGTACTACGTATCATACAAGTGAATACGACCATAAGTCCATAACTCGTAAGGCAAAAAATAAAAGTGTACAATGTACGGTGTATCATTTGTTAATTTGAAATTAGATAGGCAATAGGTAAATAAGGTATCTCTCAACAGATTCAACATATTGAATTGCGAAACGCGATTTCGGAAGAAATTGTTAAAACACACAACAATACAGCATCGTATCACTGATTACTCATATCATATACAACATGGTATGGTCGTAAAATATTCGGATTTAGTCCACGTCTGCGCATTACGTCACGCGCTTACAACAGAAAATGGCAATGCTTCACGATCAGACGGATCAGTGATCACTAATTCGCTATCTTTTATTTCACAAAATGGTTGTTCCAGTAAATTAGTTTAAATTTATTGTTCATAGGTTTAATCAAAATGTACATATTATGATCCGAGAAATACTAATAATTGTTCCAACACAGAATAGATTAAATCTATTTAAATTAATCTATTCTGTGGTTCCAACTCTTAATATAATTTATTCCGTAAAATAAACGTGGAAAAGTAATTTGTGGAATAAACAGTAATTGGAACAAATATATTGTGGCACAATTTGTAGTGATCTTTTAAATATATATATATAAAAAGCACCATTATAGTATGTTTTTAAAACAGTTTAAACAAATAAAATATAACAACATTTGCAATGTTACCAATAAATTAATACTTTTTTTTTTTTTAATCAATATGGTATCAAATTAGAGAAGATTAAATTTTAAATTTTATACTGCGTTGACGGTATTTTTTTTTTTTTTTTTTGATAGTATAACAGTATTAAAAAATTCCTATTTCCAAAATAAAAACATGAAATAATTTGATTATTTACTAAGATTGTAAAAAATATATCCTTATATATATAAAAAAAACAGCCCTTATTTTATGTTTTGTGACGACGCTATTTAACTTTTTTTCAATTTTTTTTTCACAGAGTTGTTCCAAATACCTTCCCGAGTGTCACCACGTAGCCCAATTTTGATTTTAAATGGTTGAAATCGGTAAAAATAAATTTTTACGTGTAATTTGTGTAATACGATATGGCATAGCGGCCCAAGGATTTTCAGCTATCTGCAACCTGACTTTTTGAATTGTTCCTAGGCGTATTTATTTTTATTTTTTAAAACACAAAAATGTGTGTTAATTTAAGAATTTCATTTTGAGAAAGCACAAACCACATATGGGCTAGTACATTATATGCACTTTTGAAAAAATATGCCCTAACCCTCCAAATATTACATGCAACATTAAATTTGGTCTATGGAATCAGTTGGGTTTGAATCGTCCGCATTTCAAACTCTCGTATAAGCGCATACATCCAGTTTTAATATGAACAAGCAAATGCATAAAATTCTGGTCTCTACAGATATAACTATATTTATTGAATCGCTAAAAATTACCCACTCCGAAAAAATATACATACAATAAAAGAAAACCCACAGAAAAGATTTACAAATAATAACATACTCGTAATAATCGTATTACTATAAATACATTCATTGGGCGTTCAGAATTTAAAATAATAATTATAATTGTAATAAATAATTAGGTAGTAAAAACTGAAAGGTATTTTGTGTATCCATTCAATAAATATAAAACTGTGTAAGTATAAGTAGGTAACCAACAATATAAATTAAGTAAAACGTAAAAATAAACATGAAAAATTTCTGTTTTATATTAGTATATTACTTAAGTTTAAATAGTAGGTAACTGAATACAACTGCGCAGTTGTTTAACCGTTATCCGCTTCTAAAAATATACTTTTATACAAACATTTTTAGAAGTGGTGTTTGTACCTTTAATCTAAATTTCTTATTATCTTTTTGAATTTAACAGTAAATCTTGATAGAATCCGGTTTATGTTGAAGTGTATAATTAATTATTTTATTATAATTAAAAATAGATTTATTAAAATAAATAATTATAAAGTATGTAATGTAATACCTACTATTAACTTGATAAATTACACTAAAAATCGTTATAAATACTGATAAAAATGATGAGGTATATATTATAAAATATTATATATACTATATAGAATTAGTGTATTATATATTTTGCACATCAAGTGTTATCCGGCGTATAATATAGGCAAAATAGGTACGTTACTGCAGTGTTTAATTATGTCGATAATAGCTCTATACATTTTAGCTCATTGCAGTGTTTGTCAACTTTTGTATTATGGCAACACACAATTAAAATTGTTCATACTTTGTGTATGTTTTGTTTCATTTAATTAGTACAGCTTAGTATTTCCCGAAACACGTTTGGATTTACCCGGCGACACACCGATTAAAAAACATTGGCTCATTGTAATAATGAATATTTTTAAAATGATCGTAACTTACTTAAAAATATCAATAAACAGCTACGTGGGGCTTTCGATGATTATCTTACCTTTAAATGTTATAATAGGTCAGTTCACTCTAATTTCTAATATCAAAACTAACAACATAATATTATAATTGGTTAACGAAAATTCGGTGTTGTACGAGAGCAAGACGGAGACAATATATATATGCTTCTTAATGAATTAACTTTGTATTATATTTAAATCACAAATTTAAACTCTATTACATTGTTACATATTTATAAAATACGCACTCGTTAGTCAGATATAATATGAAAGTATACACAAGATCGAGCGTATCATATCTTGTTAAATTGTATTATCTAGATTATTGTTAACATTGTTTTTTCTTTTAAGTATATATCAATAATAAAATGTTGTCATCTGTTGGCCATCATTTCATACAATTAAAAATGAACCACCTTCACGTTCGTTAAATTGAGATTCTATATACTTCAACTGAACTATTGTAATAGCTTAATTTGTTTATAATAATGACTAAGGAGTAAAGTGCACATACCTTATAATACCTAATATTTGTATCTATTCACGTAATTTGTCACTAATTTAGATTAATTTATATATTAATTAAATACTTTGAAGTGTGCATATTTTTAAAACAACATTTTAATAAGAAACTTATTCTAACATGTAATATATGTCGATTATTAATCAATAGATAATTTACTTTAACTAGATTTGTTCAATGACTTGAGAAATAGGAATTTATCACATATTAGATAATCTTATGCAAGCATAAATCTAAGAAACTAAAAATAATTGCAAAAGAAAAAATAGTTGGTTATTAGAAAATATTATAAAAGTAACTACTAACTAAATATTTAGGGAAAAATGGTGTTATTTTTTAAAGTAGGTAGTGTAAAATAATATCCAAAAGTGAAATTAAAACTGTATCAAAATCATATTGAAATTGTAATAGTAGTAAATATAAACATATGTGATGAGTGGAAGAGGAACTAATAAAATTAGATTCACATGCATTTTGTGTTGATGTCAAATTTAAAAATAAATAAGCTATTGATAGAATCATAAGATATTTACAAACAATTTAAGATATCTGTAAACAGCATTAAGCTGAATTGTAATTTTTTAAATGTTTAGGAAAATAAAAAGAACTTAAAAAAAATATAAAAGGACAGTCTTGATTTTTATTTGTATATAAAGTAACCTTAATTTAAAGAAAAAAAAAATACAAAAATAATTCACTTAATTAAAATACAAGCTACTTAATTTTGAGTGTTAAAAAATAAAAATTAATCCAACGATTTAAAACTGGAGGAATATTATAATAAATTAAATAAATATAAAGATTCCAAATTATTGATTGGCATTTGAGGATTCTTCAAGTTTAGGAACCTTATTTGGAGCTGTATCTGTTGTTTCTTCTTGTTTAGGTCTTTTGCGTACTAAATGACTGATGTTTGATGCCTGTTTCATTGTTGATGATGTTTCACCATTTGTTGTAGCCAAGTTAGATGCACCTACAGCAGCTAACAATGCACTTACAGCAGCCTTTTTACGTTCTTTGATATCTACAATTTTTTCTTGTATTTCGGGAATAATAGATTTAACTTCAGCAATTTCTGCCTTGGTTATGTCACTGTCATTGTTCATGTTTTCCAATGTTTTAATTTTATGATTCAAAACAGTTACAGCTTCAGTTAACAGTTCAATTGCTTGTTCACCACTTCCACCTAACTCCTGTGCTATACCCAATTGAAATAAAGTCTCAGCAATGATACGACTATCCTCTGGTAATAATAACCTATAAAAATATAATCATTATTTTAACTTTCTAATTATTTTTAAAAACAACTTACCTTCGGATTTCCAAGGACTCCGTCATGTCTTGAATAGCTGTTTCAAATTTTTCATCTTCAATGCTTACTTCTCCACATTTCATTAATACTTCAGCAAGTTTGAGTTTTGATTCTTCAGTATCTTTGTTTTTATAAATCACTTTTGCTAAGTCAAGCATTTCCCAAGCAATCTGTAAATCATTAACATCATCTTCCCCAACATCTTCTTCATCTGGTTTTTCTCCTTCATCAACAGACATATCTTCTTTTTCAGTGGAATGTCCTCCAACTTCATTTTCTTTTACATCAACCGATGTTTCCTCTGGTAAATTTTCTTTTTTTTCAGTTAATTTGTTGTCATCATCGTCTGTTTTTTCTTTTTCTACTTCATTAATGACATCAGATATAGAAGCTTTATTATCCTCGTTTGTCACATTATTTGAATCAATTTCTTCAGTTGAAGTTTCATCGTCATTTTCTTCCTCGTCTTTTTCTTCTAGACCAACAGGACTTATTTGATTCTTACTAAGTTCAAGAAGGGCACATCCATAGTTGAAATAAGCCTCTGCACATTTTTCATCCAATTCACTATATATGGTTCCAAATAAACTGCAAGCTTCACTTAAAACATCAACAGCTACTTGGAAATCTTTAATTATTAAATGACGTTTGCCATCAGTTAAAAGTTGTTCAGCACGCTTTTTTTGCAACTCAATATCTTCAGCAGTAGGTTCTTCGTTTTCTTTGTTTTCACTTTCAGATAATTCTTTTTCATTGATTTTAGATTCTTCTGATTCATCAACTGTTGGAATTTCATCTGCTTTGATATCTTGCAAACTATTTTCCTTTGTCTCTGTTTTTGTATCGACTTTTTCAATAGTATCTTTCTCTTCAACACCAGTTTCAGCTTCTTTCTTTACCACTTCAGAAGGCATTTTAATCTAAAAAAAAAAAGTATGTGCTCAGTGATCTGTTTAAATATTATTCTATAATTTCATGATCATTATCATTTACCAATATAAACATAACAAATTATTTATATAATAACTGTTTTTATAATATATTTCTTTTAAAGAATAAATACATACGTAACAATTATTTAATATATTTAATAACAGCTAACGCAATTTAATACTTCTATAGTCATTTTTAAAATTTGTATAGTTCGGTTAAATTTAAGTTCGTTAATTTATTACAAATCTTAAAAGTATTTAGAACTGTATTATGATTTATATATGTTTGAAAAATATTAATAAAATATAAGTTAGGTGATCTACTGAAGTAAGATTATACAGTTACACGGTTTATAAAATTTTAATACAACGCGTACACGGTGCACCTTAAAAATGTTCAGACCAACCTATACATTTTTATTGTAAACATTCTTTTTTATGTTGGCTATACTTGTAGTCGAAATGTTTATTAGAGCTTGGCGCCCTTTATACCCCAGTTCCAGATATTATAGATCGGGTCAAACGTGCTTTCACGCACATTGGAGTCTAACAGTCTACTCAGCATCTAGCTATTATTGCTTAGTAATCGTGCATTATTTAGTTTTAAAATCCTTTTCAGGAGCGCAATTAAAATTTGGATTAATACAGATATACATACGTCTAATATATTAATAATAACGAAATTATATTAATTGGTAAGGCTACTTTTTTCATTAATATTATTAATTTCATTCAAAAGACCGCTGGAAAACAATAAAAAACGATATTTAATATCGAACATTCATACCCCATAAATTAAAATACAAACTCACATTAAGGTGTATGCGTACATGTTATTTATAAATATAATATTTATTTTAACACATTCATTATACTACATTTATTATTTACAAGCTTATAAAGTTATATAAAAATCAAGCATTCGCGCACATAATCGAGTAAGCATTCAGTTACTTACACGACAAAATAACTTACATTATGTTCAGGTACTTATCATAACAACATTGTATTATTAACGTATATTTTAAGAATGAAAAAAGTGAACAGTGATACCTATGATTATCTGTATTATATTATAATTTTAACCGAATCTTAATAAGCCTACGGTTTGTAATTTAATTGAGGGATAATATGAAATTAGTCCATATTTTTTAAAATTCTTTCACGGAGAGTGAGGAAATAACAATACCGAACTAAACTCCAAGTATAATGGTATATAATATATTATATTTACCTATTAAGAAATGTTTTAGTAATGAAACAAATAATATTACACAGTAATCTTTTCAAAATATATCATACAGCACAAATAACTTATTTAAAAATGTACAAATTATAATAATCGTTAATAATAATGAAGTAAAGAAACGACCCTATAGTGGTGTGCTCTACTTGTAATTATATACTATAAAATACAATATAATAAAGATGTTTAATGTGGTAAAACATAATATGACAAATTGCTTGTGATAAATTTTAAAATAAAAGTACATGTAACATGTCTGAACTAAATATTAAAGCAGATATATTAATATTATAATATTCTATATTTAGCTTATAACTAGCCTAACTAAACATTTAAAATAATATATAGGTTAGAGAAACTCCTTATATTTTGTTAAAGGAAAAATACAAGTACTTTACGTAAAATTGAATTAATTTCTTGATTATTTGGTTATTATTTTGATTTTCTGGACACGGTTGTTAAAAAAAACATGTTACCGAGAGCTATAATAAAATTCACGATAACATAAATCACACAAAAAATTACTTTTAATACGTTCATTTTTATTTAAATACAATTCAAATTCGTTATTTTAAGCAATAATTTTACAAAATTTATTAAGATACGATATATTGATAACATAAAATACGGTTACTGTTACATAACGATAATTTTAAAAATATAGAATATGGATACTGTGACGGTTCATTATTGGCCAACGGAAGCACAAGGGTGCTTATCTGTACAACCAGTCACACTTTTCCTCACAATCACGCTCATACTTTCATCGTGTACCACATTTATGTTATGCACATCAATTTGGACTAATCACTGGGAAAATATGGAATGGGATTTTCAAGAGGTAAGTTTTCAAAAATTTAATGTTAACTAATTTAATTTACTCAAAATAAAATAAAAATGTATTTTTTAGGCATTATCAGTATTGAAAACACAAAATAAATCGTCTAAATGGTTTAATAATGTAAATACCGAATGGCTAGTAAATGGAAACACATTAAAAATAACAATTAATGCGGCAAAGCCATCTCCGGTAAATAATGGAGATGCCTTATTAGTTTTGGCTACAGCAAATCAATATCATCAAACGGATTTGTACGACATACACTCACTATTACATCTAACGGAAGAAACAACTACAGTTATACTTGCGCCAATGTACGGTGGAATTTGGACTTTATGTATTTCTCTAACAGGTACTTATGCCTAATATCAGAGTATAACACACGTATACATTAAAAGTATTAAAACAAATTTGAAATGAAGGACAGGACAAGACGACGCCACTTAATGGATTTGTATACAACCCTTTTTAATATTTTCTAACAAGATTTCTGGGTTTTGTGGTTTATAAACAATTTATATTTATTAGACTTATTACTCGCTAAACCGTAATAAATACGATTAAAAGTAATAATGAAATAAAACCGCAGGGGTCAATTTTTTTTAGTATTATTTTGAGCTAATTCTCTTAAGTGTGCTATATATGATAGCTAAATGATGTATCATACTTGCAGTATCAAAATGACAAATTGGTATTCAACGATTGTCTTAACTCAAGTCAATTCTCTTTTTAATTTTAACAATAAAATGATATTAAAAGAGCGACTTTCAAAAAAAAAATTAATATGGTTTTTTTTTCATATTTTATAATAAAAAATAATAGCCACAATGCAACATTAATACACAATTCACTTAAAATCTAAAATAAATTCGTTAACATCGTATAATATTAATATTTTTATGGGTAAAATAATTAAAATATTTAATGCTAATCAAAGTATAAATAGATAGTTAGGTCATGGAATATAGTGCAATAGTAGTCGTGACGCAAATATACATTATAATATATTATTAATTTCTTGTATTATTAACTAAGGTACCAAGCACTCAAATCATAAAAACTTTGTAAATATATTGCAATGTAATAATACAACAATACATTAATATTATGTACCTCAAATATTCATCTAATTTCTTCTTATAAGAATTTAGAATTAACAATTTTGTCAATTATTAGAAGATCAGTTGGTACAACTGTATCAAGAAACGAACAATAAAATGAAATCGGTGTTACCCAAATGTATAAATTATTTAGCTGAAGAACCCCCAGAAGAAGAATATATTAAACCAGACTGGCATCATAGTAAGTAATATAAGAATATCTTTATTTTCTTTTTACGTGTATCAACTACGCCAAATTATTCTTGTTTTCAAGCCAAATAAAATAAATAAAAATAATAGAATGTTAAACTTATAGTAAAATTAATAGTTTTAAAATTCATACTTTTTCATTATATACATATATATATAAATCGTTACATGAAAAAAATAGTGAAGTAAATAAGTCACGCAACTATTAAGTTTACTCAGGTATACCTAAGTAAATATATACATACATTTAATATAATATTATGTGTTTGATAATAAATATGCTTTAATTGGTACAACAGAGTAATTCATGCATATTAATTATTCACGCAAGAAAAAAAATACATACATACATACACATTTCTAACATTTTATTACTTGAATTTCAATAAATACTTTTGAGTTATGTTCACATTTACACTTAAAAATAAAGGGTACAAATTTAAAATAATGATATCTGTAGACTATAAAAAGTACTTACATAAAAACCTCGTACTTCACTATTTAAGATTCTTAGAGATAGAATTTTAAAATCTTGGATTATTTTTGTGTTTATCCATAATGCTAATCAAGTTACAACAGCGGTCAATTATATAATAATTTGGAATTTCAAAATATGTCAATTTTGTTAAGATTTTTTTTTATTCATTTATAAAAAATTCAATAATTAAAATTAAAAAACCAAAATAAAATAGAATTTAAGTTATCTAATAAAAAAAGCTTTTATGTAAACACAGAAAATACGATTAATGCGCTGAATAAACATTTTTAGATTTTTCAATGTGTTTGCGTACACGATAAGTAGTTATTAAAACATTTCGATCTTCAAATTAGGGTTTCTGATAGAAAGTCGGATTTAGTTTATACATTGGAGAGGCCAAAACTAAAAATTCCCAAGAACCCACTTTTGACGAAATCAATTGATTTTGTTTTTTGGTTGAAACTTAAAAATAAATAACCTTAGGTACTTGAAATTTTAACAAATGTAAAATGATTAATACTAGCGTTTCTTACACATTGTAAAATTTTGAAAATATTTCAACCTTTTCTATTTAAGCTATTTAATTTTTAATTTTTCATCTTTTTCTTCTAAAAATAACGATAAAAATTAGACATATAATTGTTGTTATATCTGTGTAAAAATATTAAAAAACATAAGCATATTTTTTATTTATATACATTTCAAGTTAAAATTTTTACAAAGTTCAAAAAATCTTCAGTTTTTATATGGTTTAAACATTTAATACGATATTATTTATGAATAGTTCATAATGAAACTAAAAATGGGCAAATGTTAATTCCCCTAAAAAAATATAGTTACCATATTATATTCGGTATTGTACTTACGTAAATTCCACTAGAAACATTTTAGTACCATAATACATTTATTTTAATTCCCCAAAAAAATTTTCTAATACAGATAATTTAAATGGCATTTATATTTATTCATATATTATATTTTATAAAATTCATACACTTATTTAATCGTCATGCTCTTTTTGGTTTTATAAAATTTGCCGTCAAATTAAATTAAATTTTATGGTTTGACTACCTATAATTGTTATTATATTGGTTTAATATTTTTATTTGCTAAAAGGTAACTTATAAAAACAATTTTTAAATAATAATATATTAACTATGTAATAAAGTTCGTATAAAATTAAAAAATGTTACTGATTTAGAAAAAGGTTGAAAAATACTTGTATGTTACAATGGATTGAAATTGAATTTAACAATATTCATTATCGCAGGCATAGAGATGTATAATTGAGAGACATGTGCTCGAAACTGATTATAAAGAGATTTGTAAGTGGACACATTTCTGTTTTAGTAATTTAAGTATGGACAGAAACTTCTTGTAAATTGACAAATGTTAAAAAAAAAAAAAGATTATAAATTATAATTTGTA
The DNA here is from genome assembly GCA_036289425.1 of Rhopalosiphum nymphaeae. Taxonomy (NCBI): domain Eukaryota; kingdom Metazoa; phylum Arthropoda; class Insecta; order Hemiptera; family Aphididae; genus Rhopalosiphum; species Rhopalosiphum nymphaeae. The sequence continues at coordinate 7,768,567 of JAZAQC010000006.1, read as the reverse complement.
ATATTATTTCATTAATGAAAAAACAAAATTTATCTATTATCTAATAAAGATTGTTATGAAGTATATATTATATTATGTTTAAGGAATGCAAAATGTGTCAATATCATGTGCATTGGTATGCATTATAATAGTTGTCTCTGCGTCATTTATTGGACTTTTTTCTATTTTTCGTCATCAAATTAGTGCTATGTTAATCACTGCTGTAATGTATTTATTAGCAGGTAATATTTAAAATTTAAACTCATATATTTTATGTAAATTATAAAATTTCAAGCTAAACTCTAAAATATATCAAAATAGAATTTTAAAAATGGATGTGTTTTGGTAAAAGTATGATTAAGTAAAGTCTAAATTATATAAACACTGTTATATTATCACTATGTCTAAATTTAAGGCTTTCACAGTTTTATAAAGATAAATTGTGAATATTAAGATAAACAAATTTTTATAATAAATGTAAGAAATATAAATAAAATTTGAATGTTATATGATTCAATTTTGTAAGTAGGTATTTAAATAAATGCTGTTGATGGTATGATACAACTATATATTTTTCTCAAATGTTATATTGTAAATATAAGGGAATCTCATAAGAAATCAGTAAAAATGAATTTTACAATTGTTGGATGATATTTTTTCTAAAATTTTAAACTAAATTAAAATGAAAAAATATAATAATAATTTATTTATAACTTAATTGAAAAATTAAATAATTTTTATAATTAAAAAAAATATAATGATCATTAAATAAAAACATTAGACAAATAAATAATATAGAAAAGAAACTGTAGAAAATTTAGTCATTTCACTTTCATTTGATTTTAATTATATTTTCTAAGTTATAATATATATTGTTAACAGTAAGATTATTTTTTTTATATTTCAGACCAACCATGGCAAAATTTTGCCAAAAAACTTACTAATATAAATTAGTAATAGATAGAAATAATATTACTTTTGACACTAAAAATTAGTTTTTCCATTATTCATACTTCTACCATAACAATTTAATTTAAATAAAATCGTTGTTCAAATATCATACTATTTTGAAGACCTTAAATTATATATATAAAAAAATATTTTCAAATAATTTTTATGTTTTTGAAATAATGAGTGTTTTACAGTAAAATAATTATTTAGTATTTAATGAAAAATTATAAATTGTTATTTTATAGCAACATTTGGTTTGTTCACATTGGGAATAATGCACAATAAACATCATTCAAGAAAAACACATAGCCAGAATAATTGCAATCAATCACTAGCACTTATAGATGGTATGATCAATGCCAGTGGAAATATGTGCCAAACAATACATTTTTGGGAACAATTATTGACTGCTAGAATATATTCACTAGGCTGGAGTGTAAATGTAGGATGGGTAGCTGTTATTTTATGTATTTTAACTAGCTGTCTGTGGATTATTTTATCTAAGATAATGAGATCCACCATAAAATAGAAATATAGATACTATTATGTTCAATCCATATTCAAATAACTTACTAATTAAACATATTAATTGTATAATTAATAATTATCATATTTAATGTATTTTATATATTTATAAAATAACCATGGTTAGGCTATTTAAAAAAAATAATATTAAGTTATATACATTTAATTCTGCATTATCATAAATTTTCATCTGTAACAATATATTACTGTCCAAAATTATAGGAATAAATATTTTTTATTATCTATTTGAAAAAATAAAGCATAAAATAATGTAATGTTAAATTACATAATTTATTAGTTATTGATACTTGTATTTTATAATTTTATAGTACTTTATTCAAATATGAAATTTTATGAGATGTGCTTTCAAGCTTTAATCCATAAATTAGAATTGCCAATCAACAAAATATTTTAACTTAATACAATGCTATTATAACTTTTTGATTTAGAATTTAAAAATTACTACTATATAATGAATTTTGAACAAATACAATTTTAATTTTATTTACTGGATCAAAAAATAAAGAAATATTATAAAGACAATGTTTTATCCTTTTTATCATTAACACAAACAACTTGAAAAAGAGGAAAATGGATTATTCATTTTAAGTTTTATAAGAAAATAAAATTTAATGTTCAAATAATGTATTTTTCTAAGATTAACATTACAATTGTTGACTGCATTTGATCGTAGCAAACGGAAGCTAACAACTAATTTATCTAAAGGTATGGTCTAACTAAATTGGACAAAAATCAATATTTGCACGAGGTTACTCTCATATGATATAAAATACATTGTATGTAATAAAATATTTTATAATAAAGGATGTGTGAAATTACTTTAAGCTATTTTTAAATAAGAAATAAACATATTAAAATTGTAATATTTTACAGTTATAACTCATTTATTTATGATTTCTAGTGAAATTCGTTTTCATATTAAGATATTGTAATAAACAATTTTTTTTCCTTATGATTAATTTTGCTATTACCTTCAGAAAATTTTAGTTTTAAAAAAGGCTCCACAAGCCAAACATTTTTTAATACAATAATTGTGGATATAAAAAATGAACCCACCTATCTACACCAAGTAACTGTTTTCTAGTAATAGTAATTGAATAATAAAATGAAGAAATTGTACCTCTGAATGCTTAAGGTACTATTGTGAACACGTATCAGGTCAGCACTATATTTTGTGTATGTAAATAGGACACATAACAGTAGTGTGACAGTACAATTTTAAGTGCCAATTGTTGCAAATGACATGTATGAACAAGCTGCAAAGGCTGCTTTCATAATTCGTGACTGAGACCTATAAATCAGGAGATCCAACTTACAAAACCTTCTCTTCTAAGCTAATTAATATTTTATCAATTTTGTTTGTTTTTAATTTATTAATTTCCTACTAAAAAATTTAAATAAAAACTTAGCCTGTGATTTCCAAGCACATTTCAGATTTGATCTGCCATAAAAAAAAAAAGGTCAGAAAAAAACTCTGTGCAATAAGTAGCTTAGTTTTGAGTGCTTACAAAACATTTACAATAGATATTTGTTGTAACAAATTCTTTAATTTGTTAATGTGATATTCATTATAACTAAGGATCGAAACTTCTTGGCTTCTTGCATTTACATGTTTATTTTCATTATGATTTGTAGAATATTTTAGATGAGATTTAATTAATTCATTTTTATTTAAGTGATGGATGGAAATTAATACTAAGTTTAACTTAGCAGTTTTGTCATATTTTTGAGCATTTTTAGTAATTTAAATTGCATGTTCAAATGGATTTTTAAAAAATATTTTTAGAAGAATTAATTTCCATGCTATAAACTAATATTATTTTTTAATACTAATAACATTTTAGTAAATTCTATACATACCTACTACTATTATTATTATACATTTAACTTTTGTAAACGTGTATCTTTCAATATAGGTAAAACAAAAGCTAAATTAAAAACAATATTTATTACATTTACTACTACATCATAAATAAAATCAATTAATGAGTAACAAATTATGTTGCTAAATTGATTAAGAGGATGTCACAATTGCATGTGTTATCTCCGTCTTACACACATATGACATGGTAAATTTTTGTTCACCAGTTTCAATAGTGTGCTTTTAGTTTTGATATTAAGAGTGAATTGACCTATTAACAAACTTTTAGGTAAGAATACTATTTGTATCCTCTCGTTGGTTATTTATGATATTTTATTTTTTAAGAGTTATAAGCATTTTAAAATATGTTTTATACGTGTAAGACGGAGACAACACATGCGGGTGCTACGTCCTCTTAATACTGTGAAAAAACTTAGAAAACTAAAATTGGTTTTACACTAAATACTTATTATAGATATGTTAATTTTTTTATTAAGTCTTTATTATTATCTTTCATTACCATGAAAAAAAAAATGGAAAATTGATGAATCTGCTAACGACAAAACCACATGTTTAATATTATGTATAGAGTACATGTATTAACTAGACATTTAATATAGATAATTATTTTAAAAGCTAACTATTTGTTTATGGAAAAACTAATTAGTGACTTACCAATCAAGAGGAGATCCGTTGACAAAAATGAATTACTTGAACAATAAATATTGAGTTTAAACTTAAAAGGAGTTGGCCACAAAAACGTGCAAACTGCAAGTAAGAACTATAAGAATAGCACCCAGTGTCTTTAACAGTATAACAATAACATTAAATATTAATAATAACGGATATTAAGATAATGATAATCGCTAAACCAACAAAATTTTAAAGAAGGAAAAACCCGCTATATCACTATGAATTAGATCATAGCATAGTTAAATGAAAAAAGATAACGGATTTCGGATAACCTAACATAATTCTCACAATACACGAATGAAAAATGCGGGATTAACTAAAGGTAATTGATAAACTTTTCAATTCAAGGTTAAAGAATCATGGAGTAAACCTTTATTCTTGGATGAAAAATCATAGTTAGTTTATTTTATCAACAACAACAAAGCTCATAGTTTGATAGTATTGAAATTGAAATATCTATATAATATCTATTAGTGCATACTGGATATTGGATATGACTCTAGACCAACACCAAGACTCAAAATAGTGAAAATATTATAATAATAAGATTAAATAGTAGGATACTGGAATAGTGGAATTAGTAGAATTACTAAAATCTTAGTTCTAAATTTTTAAATCTGAATGTTTGTCGGTTAAAAAAACTTTAAATTAAATTATTATAATGGCAGCACCACCAGCCGCATTAGTTAGTAAGGTAAAAAAACATTTTATTGGGATTCCTGCACCTCTTGGATATGTCGCTGGTGTTGGTCGAGGTGCTACAGGATTTACAACAAGGTCTGATATTGGCCCAGCGCGAGATGCCAATGATGTTTCTGACGATCGACATGCACCACCCACAAAAAAAAAAAAAAAAGATGAAGAAGAAGACGATGATGAAGATTTGAATGATTCTAACTATGATGAATTCAGTGGTTATGGCGGTTCATTATTCAGTAAGGATCCGTACGATAAAGATGACGAAGAAGCAGATATGATTTATGAAGAAATTGATAAACGAATGGACGAGAAACGTAAAGAATACAGAGAGAAACGATTAAAGGAAGAATTAGAGAAATATCGACAAGAACGACCAAAGATTCAACAACAATTCAGTGATTTAAAAAGAGGGTAAATTAATATATGTTTATATTATATATAATAATTATATTCAGTGATGGCGAGAATAGCCTTCTTATGAAGTGACAAAAAGTTGGGGTAGGTCATAGGTATCTTAATAATCTAAGACTTGCTTATAATTTGTGAACTTTTATGAATTAAGGTTGAATGAGGATTAGCCCTGTACATATTCATGAGAACAATTGGTGATTGGATAAATAATTGCTTCATAGAAAAAAATAAATTCTTAGCCACAACTGATTATATATTTATATGTATAATAATTAAATTAATATTATGGTATAGTTTAAAAGCAGTTTAATTCACTAATCAATAATTTTTGAAAATAATTTGTTGGACTAACTATTACAGTCTTGAAATTAATAATTACATTTTTATGCTTAATAAAATAATGTACTATCAACTGGCAAACTATATTAGATAGTGGGATTTATTTTGTTTTAAAATATTCTATTCTATTATATATTATACTTAATAAAATAATTTTTTTGTTTTTGTTAGTTAAACTCTTTTAGCATTATAAATCATGTATTTAAATTTTATTTGTATACCTTTCTAAAACTAAATTATTTTTTAGATTAACTATGGTCAGTGAAGACGAATGGCGTAATATTCCAGAGGTAGGTGATGCTAGAAATCGTAAACAAAGGAATCCTAGGGCTGAAAAATTCACACCTCTACCTGATACTGTACTTTCAAGAAGTCTTGGTGGTGAAAGTACTTCTTCTATTGATTCAGCAAGTGGTCTTATGAGTCAATATCCACATGGCACCGTTACACCTGGAATGTTAACTCCATCCGGAGACTTAGATTTAAGAAAAATGGGACAAGCTCGTAATACTTTAATGAATGTAAAACTTAACCAAGTATCTGACTCTGTTGAAGGACAAACAGTTGTTGATCCTAAAGGGTATTTGACTGATTTACATAGTATGATACCAACATACGGAGGAGATATTAATGACATAAAAAAAGCTAGATTATTATTAAAGTCTGTTCGAGAAACTAATCCTAATCATCCACCAGCTTGGATAGCATCAGCTCGTCTTGAAGAAGTAACAGGAAAAATTCAAGCTGCCCGTAACGTTATAATGAAAGGTTGTGAAGATAATCCAAAATCTGAAGATCTTTGGCTTGAAGCTGCTCGTTTACAACCTCCAGAAACTGCCAAAGCTGTTATCGCCCAAGCTGTTAGACATATTCCAACATCAGTTCGTATTTGGATTAAAGCTGCTGACTTAGAATCTGAAACTAAAGGTAAAAGAAAAGTTTACAGAAAAGCCTTAGAACATATTCCAAATTCAGTTAGATTATGGAAAGCAGCTATTGAGTTGGAAGATCCAGAAGATGCTCGAATTTTATTAAGTCGTGCTGTTGAATGTTGTCCGACTAGTGTTGATCTATGGTTAGCTTTAGCTCGATTAGAAACATATGAAAATGCACGTAAAGTTTTAAATAAAGCTCGTGAAAATATTCCTACTGACAGACAAATTTGGACTACCGCTGCTAAATTAGAAGAAGCTAATGGTAATATCAATATGGTAGAAAAAATCATAGACCGCGCTATATCTTCATTAAGTGCTAATGGTGTTGAAATTAATAGGGAACAATGGATTAAAGAAGCAATAGAAGCTGAAAAATGTGGTTCTGTAAAAACTTGTCAAGCTCTTATTAAAGCTATAATTGGATATGGAATAGAAGATGAAGACCGTAAACATACTTGGATGGAGGATGCTGACTCATGCGCTAGTCAGTTAGCTTATGAGTGTGCAAGAGCTATTTTCTCTCATTCATTGGCTGCTTTTCCAAGTAAAAAATCCATTTGGTTGAGAGCTGCTTATTTTGAAAAAAATCATGGCACAAGAGATTCTTTAGAAACATTGTTACAAAAAGCTGTTGCTCATTGTCCAAAGTCTGAAGTATTATGGTTGATGGGAGCCAAATCAAAATGGTTAGCTGGTGATGTACCAGCTGCTCGTGGTATTTTATCTTTAGCATTTCAAGCAAATCCAAACTCAGAAGAAATTTGGCTTGCTGCTGTCAAATTAGAGTCTGAAAATTCAGAATTTGACCGTGCAAGACGTTTATTATCTAAAGCCAGAGCTTCAGCCCCAACCCCAAGAGTAATGATGAAATCTGCCAAACTTGAATGGTGTTTGAACAATTTAGATACAGCTTTACAAATCCTTGAGGAAGCTCTTATTAAGTTTCCAGATTATGCTAAATTATGGTTAATGAAAGGCCAGATTGAAGAACAACAAGGACATGTAGATAGAGCACATGAAACTTTTAATTCTGCATTAAAGAAATGTCCTAGTTCTATTCCTTTATGGATCTGGTTAGCCAGATTAGATGAGAAAAGAAAAATGTTAACCAAAGCAAGATCAGTATTAGAAAAAGGTCGTTTGAAAAATCCACATAATCCAGAACTATGGTTAGAAGCTATACGTATAGAATTTCGTGCAGGTATGAGAGACATAGCAAACACAATGATGGCTAAAGCACTACAAGAATGCCCAAATGCTGGTATACTATGGTCAGAAGCTATATTTTTAGAAGCAAGACCACAACGAAAAACAAAAAGTGTGGATGCTTTAAAGAAATGTGAACATGATGTAAATGTACTTTTAGCTGTCTCCAAATTATTTTGGAGTGAACGTAAATTACAAAAATGCCGTGAATGGTTTAATAGAACTGTGAAAATTGATCCAGATTTTGGAGATGCTTGGGCATATTTCTATAGATTTGAAGTATTACATGGAACTGAAGAAGTACAACAGGATATTAAAAAGAGGTGTATTGCAGCAGAGCCTCATCATGGTGAAGCATGGTGTATTGTATCAAAAAACATAGATAACTGGAGACTTACAACTGAAAATGTTTTAATGTTAGTTGCTAAAGATTTACCTATCCCTATTTAAGTAACATAATTTTAATATGTGTTCTTTTATAGTCCAGGTTAGTTTGTAATATGTAAATAAATACTAAAAATTATTTTTTATATTAAGTTATACTGATGTTATAAAAGTGTGAGATTGTATTCAGTTTGAAATTTCTGTATAGAAAAATATTATAATAAAAATGAGTATAACATTTTAGTATTGTAATCAACAATCTTATCAACTTTAAACAAAACGAAATTTACAAATATAAATTACAGTTTTCCATGAGGAATTATCTCATGATTTTACAAGATATTTTCTAAGACCGTGTTTTACCCATTGCTATATCTCTTGAAATAATGGAGATATCATAATTTTTTTTTTTTCATGAGGTTCATAGTGATAAGGTCTACAAGTATTTCATATTTTGATTTAATGTAATATTTTAGTAAAAAAGTTAAAAAATAATTTTCATTTAAATATTTAAAAAAAAAACTAAGAGCTATTTTATAGTTAATTTTTCTGAAAATTTTGACGTTTCAACATTTTATTTTCTTCAATCTCATTATTTCTAATATTTTTTTGTAATTTCGAAAAAAATTGTGAACTATTTAATACCACATAAGTGATAGAGTTATCATACATGTGGCACGTAGACTTGGGTCTGTATAGTAGTACAAAATAAAAAAAATACTACAAATCATGATGCTTATGAATTTAAAATGTTGAAACGTCAAAAATTTCAGAAAAATAAACCCCAAAATGGATATCTTCGATTTTTTTAAAACTTTTTTACTATAATATTATGTTAAATTAAAATTTGAAATGTTATAGTCCTAGTCCTTGTGAGTCTTTTAAAAACAAACATAATTATGATAGCTCCATTAATTCAGGAGATATCGTAATGCAGTGACGTATTTACGGGGTAGCTGGGGGGGGGAAGTTCTACCCTCCTTCTCCAGGGATTGATGATTTAGCAAATAAGAATAGAAAACTTGATTTTGTTTACATAAACTTTTTAGCTTCTCCTAAAAAAAATCTGCATAAATAAAATTAAAAAAATAATAATAAGCTGTTACAATGGGCAAATCCTCACGGGACAACCTGTGTATATAATTATTATACATACATATATTGTATGTAATATAGGTATTTGATAAATATTATTTTACTACATTTTTTATGTTTTAAATTTTAACTGAAATATATCTGTTAATCTAACTTATTAACATTTGAAAATTACAAAATGAAATGAACACTTATTGAAATATTTTCTAATACTTTGGAATTTGGATGAGAAAAATACGATATTTGTCGGTTTTCCCAAGCTACTATTTCTGATATCCAAATTTATTCAAATCTTGAACATATCAATATTATATTTCTGTGCTTCAACAAATTTGTGTTAATCTAGATATACTCTTAGATAGTACACATTACTGTAAACCATTATAGTTATAGTATCATTTTGTAGATCAAGTTTAGGTATTTATATAGTTAATATCCAAAAAGTTAAACAAATTACACATTTGTCATCAAAAAGGGCTACAAAAACTATTGGGCTAGTACATGGCTAAATTTATGAGGTATTAATCCTATTAAGGAAAATATGATTTTTGAACGTATTTTGAAGAACATTTGAAGTTCGGATGGTTCAAAATTAAGATATTTGGTTGTCGTTCCCGCGATTTTAGCGGTACTGAACGTCCCCCTCCACCGACTGAGACGTTTCCTCCTTGAAATAATGTATATTTTTTTACACATAATGGGTTGGAAAATTAGTTCTTTAGTTTTACCCAAAATATACGGGCATCTATTAACTATCGTCGTTCGCGTTCTATGTGGAACGTATTTGAGTTAACTAAAGCTGATATAAGTAAAACAAACAATATTTTGGAAAAGTGAAATAATAAATTTGCAACACCAGTGTAAATTAATCATCCAAATATTTGGTTTTTTATTGAAGCTCTACAGATGAGCAACTTAAATGCATCAATAAAAATTTTAAATTGTAGAACGGGAGATTTTCGTAATAATTTGGGTAATAATGACAGATTAAAAAAGTTATGTGAAAGTTTTTCCAATAATGATATTCTACATTTTTTTAATTTCCTAGATATATCTTACCAGAATAAAAAATATAAATTAGGTTTTTTTTATTTATATTTTTTAATTTTGTATTTTAATATCAAGTGCATTTGTAATTTATAAATTGTTTAATATTTTTATTATTTATATTAGTAAGTTTTGTATTGGCATATGATAATAGTGTTATGATGAATTCTTGAATTATATTAGGTATATACTAATTTAATAAAATAAACATAGGTAATTATTATATAAAATTAATTCGTACATTTATTGATTTGCATTGTATATTATGGTGACTTATTATATTTTAAAATTGAGCGCCAAAAATATATTCATAATAAATAGCGTGCAATGTCCTTGTAGTCCGATATGATTGGTGGAAAATGTCAAACCATTGTGACCATATGATTATTCATTGCATCACTCAAAAAAAAAATAATAATAATAACGTTTATCAGTATTTCTGAACGAATCATTTAGATTTAGTCCCAAAATTGTTTTTAGATTGCCAATTAGGAATTTCTATATATTTTACTAATTAAGTCGCATGTCTCCTACTTTTATAGAATAAAAGTAATTAAAAACATTGTGCGTTGATGTAAGCCGGTTTAGGTACTTTCATCCAACCCGCTTTTATTTACGAATAATAAAATAATGGAGAAAGATGATGAAAAATTTTTTTACGAAGATGAAGTGGCCATGGTTTCTTCAAAATCTGGTCTAGTCAAGTATGGTCTGGTTTTAACGACAAACAGATCGCGATCAGAAACCGAGTTGAAGAAGAGCTCATATAAAAATCATAATGAGATCAAAGTGATCTGGCATCCAAATGGTGCTGAAGAAATTATCTCTGATGATAAAGTATATTATTTTTTTATATCAACAATTTAAGTGTTTTGAAACTAGTGAAATTAGAGTCTTACTTTTTTTTAATTATTATTTCCTAGGTAGTGTTGATGGATCGATCATTAATGCCTGGTGATGTAGTACGTAAAGTTAGTGAAGGCAAACCTAGTCAATTTGGATATTGTGAAAATATTGATATATATGCCACAGTAAAAATACTTAATACCAACAAAATAATAGAAAATATCGATTCCCGAAACTTTACTCACACTAAAGTATGTACCTATTTTATGTTTTAAATATTAATCATATACCTATTACATTTTTTTAATTTTACTGGATTATTTAGTTTTAAGAAATGCTATTTTATTATTAGATTTAGACTAAATCCTTTTCTATATCATAAGTATAAATTCTTTTTGAGTGATTATCTTTTTTATAATTGTCTTTCAGGAACAAATTATGAATTAATTTTCAATTTTAATAGCCTACAGAACTCAATGCTAGCATCTTCTCATACTTCTCTTATATTTATGTCAACTTGTAACAGACAATAACTTGATTATCCATAAAAGTTAATTACTAACTTTATAAAATAATAAAATCAATTCTTGTATTCCTTAAATTGTCCAACTATTTTATTAATATGTTTTGTAGGTCTCATTCATATTTTCTGTAAAAAGTATATTTTTATTTTATGTTATATCAAAAAAGATTACTGGACCTTACTAAGTTGGTACTCATCTGAAGGCCCAGAAGTTAATTTGTTTTCAAATGCTGTTATTAAATACGTATAAAAATCTTATCAATTATAATTTAAACAAGAGAAATAATTATAACAAATACAATAATATAAGGTAAATAATTTAGGTATATGAATATAAAGCATAGTGTTTGTTACATTAAATTTGTTTTGAAGCCAGTGAGTAAGATATTTTTTGAACATAGGTAAAGTTATATTTGAAACATCACTAGTGTATTTGTGTCTACAAATTGTAATGTTTTGGAACGGCTGGGTTTTTTTTTTGGCATTTAACATGAATTACTAGCTATATGTCTTGTATTGTCTAGTATGTTTTATGGGTTTAATAATTAATGTTTTATTACATATATGGTACATGTTTTAAAAAAATATTATTTGTATTGAGAATATTAAACTCTTCAAATTATTTTTTAGTAAAATATATTTAGGAGATATCTCAAATATTTTTTACTTGCTACTTTTATAATTATACTATGGCATTTTTGAAGCTGTGTTAGAGCATTATCATAAGCTCCTCCCCAACTAATTATTCCATTGGTAATTAGGGGTTTATATTTGTAGTATATATTTTTAAGATACACAATATATTGTGGATGCAATTTTTTTATTGATATCATTAATTATTGTTTTAATAAATAATAATAATTCTTGGTTAATTCACTAATACACATTTTAATAGTATTATTGACTAATACATTTTATTTATAGCCCTTTGCAATTGATTCCTCAGTTTTTTATGAATCATGGGTCGGTGGAGTTTATGATATCAAATGTAAAGTTACATTTGTATCACAAGATGGATCTATTTTTACGTTAGAGGATCCATATCGAAGAGACTTTATAAGTCTATCTACAAGTGATGTAAGTCAAAATTTGTATTAATAATTTAGTGTATTATAGAAAAATTCAAATTGCAGAATACTTAAAATTATATATTTTTTACATTTCCCTTTTATTGTTTATTATTTTATTACCATTTATAAAAGAGTATAAAAACAAATTTATTTTGTTTCTAATTTTCATACAATTTTAGAGTTTTTCCATTGATGATAATGTATTCTATCATGGACAAAAATTAAAAATGTGTCTAGATTCCCTAGAAAATGCAAAATTTTTAACTATCAGTAACTTAATGAAATGTCTATGGCATAATTATAAGAAGAAAATCAGCTATAAATTTGGATCCAAGGTAATAAAATAGTCATTATATAAATTAATTTTGATGTTCTAATTATACTATATTCATAAATTTTAGTGGGTCAAAGTTTATGTTCAAGATGTTATTGTATTATCAGTTGAAGTTGAATGGTACTGTCAAACATCAAGTAAAATAAAGCCACGTGTAGGAAGTTGGCCAGAAAGAGTATTTTCTGGTGATAATTTGAAAAAGTATTTACTAAAGAAAATTAATTAATTTTTATATATTAAGTATTATCAGTGGCGATGCCAGGTTTTTTTTATTGAGTGGGGGGGGGGGGATACCAGGTCAATTTTTTTGCTGTTAAGGCATTTATGTATAGCCAAATTTGATCACCCATTGATTTGTTTATACCATATTTTCAGGAACGTATTGCTAAAAATGTTTTGGGTATAATAGGTTATATTTCTAAATAATTAATCAAAAAATATACCTATTATATTATTATCACAAAAGTACAATAGTAAAACTTTAAATTTCTTCCATTTTCTTTTTTTTTGTATGTAACAATAATAATTTTTTATTTTTTTATGTATAAGATTTTAGAAAGCGTGCAGTTAGTATTAACTTTATTGAGTATTTTTACTTCTAAATGTATAATAAAAGCATATTTAATTTGAATATAAGTCAAACTTAAAATAATATAACTTAGTCTAAAAACTCTTTAAATTAATTAATATTATTTTATATATTAATAATGATTCACAATTTATTTATTTACTTACATATTTTTAACATTAAATTATGGTGGTGGTATAATTATGGTATAATAGAGGGGCAAAATCAAATTTTTGGGGTACTTGCCCGCCCATATCCCTGTGTAGTGCCGCCCCTGAGTATTATATAATAAATACTCAGTTATTTTATTGTGTATTGTTTACTGCAGTATAAGAAATAGTTATGGGTTATTACAGAAAATACATTTTATGTACTTTGTAAGGTTATGTTGGTTAATGATTACAAAATATAACTTATTCTTTATTATATGATTATTTATAGTTAATGTATTGTTTGAAATATTAATGGTATCCTAGATTATTTAAATTTTATTATGACTAATATTTTAATCATTTAATCATCATAAAAACATTAGAAAATCTTACAATTTTAGGTGTTTTAGGTCTTTAACTATTTTTATATTTATAGACTAAAAACTATTGATTTATTTGAGTCCTGTTCAATTCAAGTGGGAGATACACATTGGTATACAATTAAAGATACAGATAATTTAATGACAATGAAACAGTGGCGATCTAAATGTACAGAAGCTTTTAATATTGGACCAGGTTCATTGCATAGCAAAACAAATAAAGATAAGCATCAAAACAAACTGTTAGGTTCCAAAAGATCATCAAAAAGTACAAATTGTAATGAGTTGGATCATATAGACGACTTATTAAGTATGTATTATACTTTTTAATATATTAAATTTATATAATATTGGTGTTTATTTTTTATTTTAATGGTAGTTTTCGTTTAATATTTGATAAATATTTAAAAAATTATATTTTTTATTTTTTAGTATAAAAATAATTATCAAAATTAGACTATTTAACATACTTTTTCACACTATTTTTTGTATTAAAATGTAAAAACGTAGTAACTTGTCCAAGTTCTTTAAAATCAAAGTATTATACCATTATTTATTAATTGAGTAAAAATAAAAGTTTTACTTAAATGCAAACAAATATAGATAATTTATTTTAATTTTCTTATTGATTCGCTAAAAAAAATCAAAAAATTGAAAAAACTAAATTTTTAACTTTTAATTATACTTTTTATCATTTTTTTTATCACATTATAATTAAATATTTTGAATTCTTCTATCATTTTAGATCAACCATGAATATCCTAGTAGTTTCTTGTATTTTAAACCATAATAAATATAACCTTAAACTTCAATTTTCCCTTCTTTTCAATTTAAAACATAGTTTGTTTGGTATACTAATTATTTCATCTCATTCCACAAAACTATTGTTTTTAATCTATATTTTAATTTTATTTTAAATGTACACTTTTGTTATTATTATATTATATTTTATTATTTATGATTCTTGGTATGTTATTGTTATTTCTATGCAAATACTTCTATTTAAAATGCAACATTTCTAAGCTTTACTCAACATTATTTTTATTATTGTCTTCAAATTTGTACAGTATATATTAGATTACTATCTTATGTTAAGATAAAATTAATACACCCTTTAAATTATTCAGAATCTAGAATTTATCAAAAAATTCTAGTGAAATTTTTGAAACTTGCTTAATTAATCTCAATGATCTATCAACATTTTTTACACCTAAAATTAATTAAATATTTTATAGGTACACAAAATGTATCTAATAGAAACGTTCCAGCTATGCAATTACAAAGAAATGATAGATTTGTAAATAAATTAACAATATTATCCAAAAAATGTGAATTTAAACCATCCACAAATACAACAGGTAAAACAATTATAATTATAAACTATTTGGTAATATATGTTAATTTTTGTCTTTATGTGTGTAAAGATAAATATATAATTTATTCAAATAATGATTTTAGGAATTTTTAAATTTTCCATTTTCTATGAAATACTATTTCATTTTTATTTAATGCTTAGTTTCTTATACAACTCTTAAAACTAATATATAACTATATAATTTAGTTAATAAAAATTTCTATTTTTGTTTAAAAATATTAGGGGTTTTTTTAGTATTTTTTGGTGATATCTAATATTTAAATTGAAGTTTTAAAATTTAACAATTATCAATTCAATTTTTTTTTTGAGTTACTTGTATTTATATAATAAGAATTATCGTCTAATAGATATTTAAAAATAATATTTTTTATATGACATGGGTTTAATAAAACATTGAAAATAAGAATATACTTATATAGTAGAATGCTAGTTACTTATATGAAGAGAAAATTTTTTGCTAAATTTCTAAGAGTGCGGGCCAGAATTTTGTTACATACACCTTAAAATTAATGTCTGTAAAACTTGAGATCAAATTTAATTAACAGGTGGTGATTTAAGCTCAAAGTTTTATGGAAAAGAGTAAAATGTTAGTTTTTAGTGTATAATTGCTTTAATTTTAAATTAGAGAAAAATTTTTATTTTTATTATATTATTTATTTATGTTTTGTATCCGAGATACTATCAAATTACATGTTTTAATTATTATAACATTATAAATTAACTTATTTAAAAGACAATATTTTTATAAAGGTTTTTTTAAGATCTTTCAGTGTAGCAGTTTTTGGATATTTCAGATGATAATCTTGAATAGTCTGAAAATATAAAAATGTTAATATTTATATTATTCTATATTACATAAAGTTTATATTTATCATTGACTTTTAATAGAAATTGTGTTTGGTCTCCATCTTTAATAATTTTATGATTGAATTCTTCCATTAGTTTTATACTTTGTTCTGCAGGATCGTTTACTACTTTAAGATCACTTACTATTTTTTGCCCTTCTATGAATTTGGATAAATTATTACACTTATTTGGATGTGATTTTAAAAATGAAATTGAAATACCAAAATGTTCTAAAAATATTTTAGATTTATGATTTACAAGTTTTAATAAAATATTATTATCGTAATTTTCTAAAAGATAAATTAATTTTTCTTTTTTCAAAATTAATTTTTTCTTGTTATTTCTTCCTCATAGTCCTCTTCGTTATCAATCACTATCATTTTTTGGGCCATTTTCATTTTGTTATCTTCATTTATTCTGTTATCAAAAAGTGCTAATGTGATATATTCTTCGTTTAAATAATACAATTGTTTAAGAAACTTTTGAATAGTAGAATTAGAAATAATTTCATTAACTTTACGATATTCGTAGCAGATTCTTAAAAATATGATATCATTTAATGGAGCTTCATTGGCATTTTGCGCAGAATACCAGAAGTATACAAAGCATTTAATTAAAAACAAATTAAAATGAAAAATAGAATTAACCTCATTATTTGTAAACTTAAATAAATACATTTTGAGACAATAGATGCCTTTGGCTATCCACCTTGCAACTAGTTTTTTAAACTTAATTCCTCTAGGAGGTACTTCTCCCAAAAAAATAATTAATAAATCCAATAATTCTTTATAATTGTCTTGGATTAAATTTGTCGAAAGTTTAAGTTTTTCATATTCCAAAATGTGAATGTAGTTGCTTCCTAATGCATTTTTAATATCTATATAAGAAATCCCGGTAACAAATTT
This sequence comes from Rhopalosiphum nymphaeae, assembly GCA_036289425.1. Lineage (NCBI taxonomy): Eukaryota > Metazoa > Arthropoda > Insecta > Hemiptera > Aphididae > Rhopalosiphum > Rhopalosiphum nymphaeae. The sequence goes on along the minus strand of JAZAQC010000006.1, from coordinate 7,751,422 downwards.
ATTTGAGTATCCCATTTTGCCTTAAATTGTTTGAAAATAAAGGAATATCTGGACCTGTCATAGGTAAGAATTTACATTTTATTTTTAATGTCAGCTAAAATTATCTTAAATATATGGTATCTACAACCAAAAAAAAAATAATATTTCTATTTAATTTATTTTCTAATAATGTATCAATTTTAGTAGTGCCCAACTTTGTAAAGTATCAAAAACTGCAGAAGAAATTTCAAGCTCTGTCCCCGCCAACATTTTCAGTATTTCTAATAATTGTTGAAAATTAATACCTGTAGCGATAACTGCTAATCTATCAACATATTTTCCAGTTATATTTTCCATTATTTTAGTGTCCCAGTGAACAACAACCAACTTTACATTTAAATTAGTGAAGGATTGCTTTAATTTTTGGTCATATGATTCCTGATAGACAGCTCTAGCATTTTATATGGATGTCCTATTGATAATATAGTCAGAAGGATCTAATGATACAGCTTTCAAAAACGCCACTAACAAATGTATAACGTCCCTTTCACTAATCTTGTATTTGTCAAAAGTAGCAGCTAATCTAGAGGTCAATAATTTTTTACGAGCTCTTTTGGCTTGGGTAACCTGTTTCTTGCTGTTCATCAATTTCAAAAATTTTTTCCATTTATTCTGGTTCAGATTCTGTACTATATTCATCCGTGGCTAAAAAATATTTAAATTAAATACCTTAACAAGATAACTTTATGTAAGAAAAAATAATTTTAAACTTAAATTTAAATAAAAAATACCTGATGTTGTAATAATATTTTTCAAATGTTTTTCTTTTCTTGTTTGCTTTCATTTTTCAATATTTGTTAATTTTATGTCTATACCAAGTATTGAACCTGGACATCCTTTTTCTCTTTGTTTTGCTAAAAATAACTTATCCTCTTGTATACGTATCATAGTAAGTGCATCTTGATGAGTAATATCAAAAAAGTCATTCATAGAATCACTAAATAGTTGTTTTTATTTATTTAAATGTTTGATTGGTTTTATTTTAATTTTTGTAAATACTTTTCCACTCCTCGTAAAGTTTTTTTAACTTATCTTTGCATCTATGAAATACTTGTGTCGGAATCCTAGCTTTTTTCCAAAACACTATACATTCCTCAATCACTAGTGAAGCACTATCGTTTAAATTTAGTTTTGTTATTCTCATATTATAAAATAAAACTTTTAGACAGTTTGTTAGTAAAAAACAATTTTGAACATATTATTTGATGATTCATATATCCAATAAGAAATAACTTTTACGCGACGACATTTTAAATAATTGAATAATAACTGAGGTAAGAATAAAATATGTAGGTACTATTACTTGCACAACAAATCACACTGACACTATGTTTTATTATTTGGTGTGTTAACTGCAGTGTAAATAAATGGATATAGGACAACAGAATATTCCTAAGTACTATAAAATATTATTAGTAATACTCAATACACACTGTTGTGTAATAATGATAATCAGATAGATATCGCTATCATTTATAATAATAACTACAGTGAAACCTCCCTTAATGGACACTTCTAAATAGCGGACAGTTTTTAGGAAACTGGGACATTTTCACTGCTTTTCTATAGGAAAATCTCTAAATTCGGGACACTTTTATGGCATTTTAACTTTTGATTTTAATCATTTCTTTCATAAATTTAGAAAAATAATTATGAAATGTCTAGATAAAAGTCTACATTCGTAAATTGAATTTTATTGATATTAATATATTATCCATTATACATTATTAAACTGTTATACCTTATCTTATACAGTATACATAAATACATTTCTTCTATTATATATAGAATTGTTCTTCAGCACAGTGCAATTAGAAAATATATTAACATACGAAATGACTTCCCGTCAAAATATGAAATAGTCTAAAGTAACTGAGTTTTTAATATATTATGTTAGTTTTAATTTTTATATTATCAATTTTTTTATCTTTTTACCTTCGTATTTTTAAAAATACATAAAAATAAATTAAATTTTATATGTACCTATGTATATGTATAAATAACTTTAAATAAATAAATCAATTTTTTATTTCTCCCTCTAAATAGCAGACAAAATTTTAGCGACCGAGGGTGGTGTCTGGTATTTAAAGGTTTCACTGTATAATAATAGTTCTACTAAAACTGAAATACTTATTATTACTCAACTTTAGGCTTTAGTCGCCACTTGTTAAATTTGTTCAATTGAGCTCAAACTACAGATTTTTATTTAAAAGATATATAAAAAAATTAGGGGGCGCACTAGTAAAAAATTTAACTTAAGAATATAAGTGGCACCGGAATATATATATTAATTATATATTCATCAATAATCAGTATTACCATTTACTTTATAATTCTATTATTAATGGTAATACTTCTTAGTCAATTATATTATTTTTTAACTATGTATAATATAATAATGTGGATTTTTTAAATCAAACTTATTGAAAACATTGCATTTAAATATTCAATAACTATTAAGTACTCTTACTACATTAATTTCTAAATACAAAGGTCTTAACAGGCACCTCTCTCAAATGTACATTATATGATAATTTCTCAGTAAAAAATATTCCAATGTATTTTGATTTATCTATAACAAACAATTATGGATGTGATCAAAAATATTTAGTCCCAATTAATTGATAATGGGGAACAATTTGTTAGTTCAAACTTAAATATAATCAACATATACAATATAAAAACATTGCTGGATAATACAACAAGTGATTACATGTTTAATTGCAAGATTATTATAAAATCAAAGAAATATTATTATATATATTTTTTTTTATCAAAACTAAACTGTCTACATTATTTATGTATAAAACGTAAAGATCAATTTTTTAAATATTCTTATTCAGTGCTTATTCATAATATGTTGCAATCAGAGTTTTTATAATGACACCAGTCCTACTATATAAATTGTTATGTGTGAAGCAGAATTTAAAATATTCAGTGTAAAGACTAGTGCTTTTTTTATTCGTAAAGTTACTGAACAATTTGGCATTAGGTAACAAGTGGCCAAAATTTTGAAGAATAAAAATGATTTTTTGCATTAATAAAACAAAAACTTTTTTAAAAATATGTACATTAAATAAATAGAAGCTTAACTATAAGATCCCTTAATTGTTTATTATATATAGGTTTCAATGTAGATTGATCAAAAGTTAAATATATCACCAAAGAAACATCTTTAAATATTATTAAATAGTGTTAGTATTTGAAAGTATGTTTTTTAAGAATACTTAAAATCCATATTTTTTGTTTTATATAATAAGATATAATACACATTTATTATCTATTACATACTATGCTGTTTTTTTTTTTTAATTATAATCAATTAATAATATGTTCCTTAGGTAATAATTGTGTACATACATTAAAATCAAACCGACTAAAGAGAAACCGTATGTGGAAATCATTAATTAAAAAAAGTAAACAATTCAATGTACCCAAAGTAAAAACCAAACCAAATTCCAAAGTTGTAGTTGAGATTTGCTACACAAAATCTATAGTAGATGTTATATGGCAGGTATGTAAATTAATTCATTTTTATTCTCCAAACAAGAATATACTGAGCACTGACCAAATTCAGTTTTTGGTTTGTATAATCTTAACATAGTGATTTTCAACTATGATTAATACCAACCATAGATAACTAATCACTAAGTCCACAGAACATAATGTCTTAAATTGGAGATCTACTTGGAACAGTAACGTGGCAAACTACTTTTTGACCAGTGGTCAAATACAGAATACCAACCCTCCTACCCACCTAAAACTAATATTAACACTTAAATTTAAATGCCTAGGGTGGTATTTAGTTTATTTTATACCTATACTTTACCTAGGTACCTATAACTATAGGAATTTATACTTACCCACCTATCCACCCAATATCCAATAGAGGCTGAGTCTCCTGGAAATCGAGAGGGATTGCCAGGAGGAACCATGCCATTGACTCGGGATACAACATATCAAAATAAATTGCAGAACATCACAATGGGATAATTTCCAATGCTCAGTTTATTTTTATATATATCTAGTATTTTCTTAATTAGATTAATTTTTTTATAATGCTGAACCTATTTGTTTATAGGATGGTACTAGAGAAACTGGAGTTTCTTCTACTGATCTCTACCCAGTGCAAACTCTTGATGATCTTGAGTTTTTTCCTGGTGATTTTGTTACTGATAAAAATCCTTCATCTGATGTTTATGGTGTTGTAGAATCTGTTGACCACGCAGAACGCACTGCTCATATACAATGGTTTAAAGTTTATCCTGAAAATCCTTCATTGTATGAATTAATTATATTAATATTTCTTAAAATTGATACTGAATCGAACTGTTTTTGTAGGCCAAATCCTATTGAAAAGACTTATTTTAGTGTATATGACTTACGAGATCATCCTGATTTTCATTTTAAATCTGGTTGTCTTATTATACACATTAATCCTGATGCGAACCCTGGTTTAAATACCTTAACTGCTGGACAAGTTTTAAGTGCAGGGCCTGATGGCAGGGTAATATTTTTCATATTATTCATTTAATAATTATTTAAGTACTATTTTAAATATTTAGATTTTAGTGATGTGGGTGAATGGTGAAAAAACTGAATGTTGGCCTCAAGAATTGTTTGTTGTCAAAGTAAATGATGATGGTTTCAGTTTTCAAGATGAAGAATATGAGGATGAAGATGATGATGCACCTCTTGCTGTCGAAGATGACTTATCTGAAGATTGGATGTCTGTAACTAGTCCTGGATCGTCTAAGTAAGTAAATTAAACTTATATTTACCAAGTTATAACAATCTAAATAAAATTACAATTTAGTTGCATAAAATAAATTAAAACACAGAATTTAATTTAAGTATCTAATTCTAAATATATATCTTCTAACTAAATTTCTTCAAGTAATTTTGTTTTCATATTATATTTGTTTATGTAATTAGTAAAAGCTGTGACCGAGAAGATGATCAGAGATATCCAAAATTATTACTACAGTTACTAAAACAATCTGCTACAAGTATAAATTTATTCTTAGATGCTGTTGAACAAAATTGTGACATGGATAAAGTTCTTAAATTAAAAAAAGCTTTGGAACAATATAGGTAATGCCATTGGATCTTAAAATGATTTCACAATTTTAAATCTAAAAGCGGTACACTGATACATAGGTTAGGATTTAACATAAGTTCGTGTTTACCAACTTCAGAATATAAAGAAATAGAAACATGGTATAAGGATCTCATGGATAATATCTCCAAATTAATAAACAAAATAATCTCAAGAATAGGTATTGTATTTTATTGGTTTAATTTCTTAGATCACATTATTTATATTATATATGATATTATATAGAAGGAGCCATAATTAGCTGACAGAACTAGATTGATAGCAATATTACTGTACAGGCATGCGCAAGTAATTTTGATGTAGAATTATATAATTTTAAAATGATTGATAGACAATTTGTGTAATGTGTATACTTAACTATTCTGTAATAATAAGTCAGATGATTAAAAGTTGCATATTTACTTAATATGATAAATAATGGCTCCATTCTTGATATATGATCTAAGTTTTTTATACTTAAATGTATGTTACTTTATTAATAGATAATAAAGGAGAAAAAGCTGAAGAAGAAGAATTATCATATGATACTTTAATTAAAGTAAGTAAATGAAATAATATTTAAGTTTATGTTATTTAGTATTTCATGTTTAATTTTTATAATAACTTATTTATTTGTAGGACAGTGTAAGTAAATTAAAACAATTTGTGTCAGATTTCATAAAGAAAGTTAATCGAGCTTTCAATGAATCATATGATTTGTATGAAGTAATACCAAAAAATTATGATACAAAAAATCAAAATGAACATGATGACTTTGGTATTGAAATAATGGATATAACTGAGCCAACGTCAGTACTTCCAATTATTGAATCAGATCCTACCGAATGTCGTTTCATTAAAGTAGAAACAGTTACAGAACCAATTTTTCAAGTTATAACCAAACCAGAAGAAGCTGGAGGTTTGTATAACTAAAAATGCCTATATTATACATAAATTAAAACTTAAAACATTTTTGTTTTTTACTTTTCATGTATAATTTTTTATGTGTATCAAACAAAAAAATTAATTTTCAATTTACATTAGGTTAAAATAAAGTTATACACATGTGTTGTCTCTGTCTTACACATGTAAAACATAGCAAAAATTGTTTTTTGCAAAATAGAACCACTCGGGCTGTAGTGATAGTTAAGATTCCAATTGATATTCAATATAATTATGAAACATTTTTATTTTTTTGATATCACTTATACAAAAAATAAGTTCTTATTGTTTCAAAATCCATTATTTTTAAACTTGTATATATTTTATTTTTTTGTTGTTGTTCCAATATTGAAAAAATAAAAAAAGATATTTCATAAATAATGTTCTCAACTATATTGTATATCAATTTATATTCTTAACACTACAGCCTGATTGATTCTATTCCACACAAAACAGCTTTTTCTATGTTTAACATGTGTAAGATGTAGACAACACATGCAAGTATAGCATCCTCTTAATACAGTTAAATCCACTTAATTGAGAAATATCAAGCAGTGATCTATCTGTTCCCATTATTGAACTATCCCAAAAAACCGATATATAATGTAATGAATACATTACATTGTTTGGGACTTTACTTTGTTCTTATTAAGCAGATTCTACTGTATATATTAGAGCATTTCCATAATTTCCACAACAAATTCACATTAATTTTACTGAAAATTAAAGATAAATTTGATAACAAATAGTATATGCTCTGTTCAGCTGAGAGATTGCAACTAAGCTACAACAAAAACTCATCATAGTTTGCACATACCCACAACAAGTCATATACCAACTACCGCATGGTAAATTAAATTATATTATGTGGATACGCAAGTGAGTGGTGTTCTTTTGGTAAACAGAGTATAACAAACTGAATTAAACATTTTTTCTATCACAAAAATGTACTAAGAAAAAAAATAAAATGTGTTTATATTTGCTTAATTTATTAAATCTAAAAAAAATGTTATTATTTCTATTAATATGATTAAAAAATGAAAGAAAATATTGTTTACCTTAGTAAAATTAAAAAACATAAAAACTAAGCTTTAAATAAAGTTTTAAATATGCAATATGGTAGGAGTATTAGATTTTAATGCAATAATAAATCATTAATCATTTATAAAACCAATCATAAGTGTTGAAGGCAAAATTCGTCAGTTTTTATTTCTAATAAAATTTTATTTATGTTAGTAATTTCATAATTTGGTAATTTAAATTAATTTTTGCCATACATTTCTCATGATGTAGAATTATAGGAAAATTGCATTTCATATAGAAATTAATAATTTAAGCAATAGTGATAAAATGTATGTCTTTGTAGTTAATATTCTCTAAATTAGAATAAAATAATGTTAAACGCGGGATTTTGAAGGCAGAGACAACACATCCTATACACGTCCTATTAGGCATTGTATAAAATGATTCTATATTTGTTATTAAAATAATAAAATCTAAAGAAAAAAATTAAATTGTCTGTTTTTCAATTTTATTTATTTTCTTTTATAGTTTTTGATGTGGTTGATACACTTAGGGATAATTCACACAAATATATCAATGATAAAGATAATTTATATTCATCATTACCAAAAGTTATTGCCAAAGATATTCAAATACTTCAAAAAAGTTTACCAGCAGGAATTTGGGTGAAAACTTTTGAAAATCGTGTGGTAATTATTATTTTATTATTATATGTAAAAAAAATACTATACAAAAATAAATAAGCTTATTATTTTTAACATTGTTAAAGTATTATTATTTAAATAATAGGCATAATAATTATTAGATGAAATTAACAAAATAATAGTTTATTTCTCTAATATGTACCGTAATTATTTTGATATTTTAGGATTTGTTTTCTATAATGATTAGAGGACCAGAAAAAACTCCATATGCTGGTGGTTTGTTTCTATTTGATGTCAAAATTCCACCCACTTATCCAATTCAACCTCCTCTCTGTCATTATTATAGTTATTGTGATGATCGATTGAATCCAAATTTATACGAAGATGGAAAAGTATGCCTTAGTCTTTTAGGTACTTGGTCTGGTCATGGTGTTGAATTATGGTCACCTAATGATTCTAATTTATTACAACTTCTAGTATCAATACAAGGTGATAAAAATGTATTTTTATTCCTACTTTGATATTAATATTATATAATTATTTCAGGACTGATATTGGTGAGTGAGCCATATTATAATGAAGCTGGATTTGATTCTCAACGTGGTCAAAAGCTAGCAAAAGAAAACTCTCGTGTTTACAACGAAATGGCTCTGATCAAAGTAGTGCAATCAATGACAAATATGTTGAATTTAATGCATTATTCGTAAGTTAATAAAAAAATTTAACTTTTTAACGGCTACTTTTAAATATGATAGACTATACTTGGCTGTACTACAGTATATTATATTTACACTAAATTAATTTTATTGGAGATTTATATTCTATATACTGTTAATAAAAAAAAGCTATGCTATAATAGAATTTTAGTGATGTTTTTTTGATTTTGCATGTATTTAACAGCAGTAATCAAAGGATTAAATATTATTTTAATTTATTATTAAGGTAAAGGTTAAATTAAAATTATGTGAAAATTAAATTATCATAAATATTATCTTAGCAGTAAAAATAGATATTGATATGTTGCATAATACTTTTAGTCAGGGACCACCAAATCAACTGGGTCCTGGGTCCATTTTTTTTTTTTACCTTTTATGTATACTATTAGAATATTAGATTATTATTATAAATTTAGATCTTTTTTTGCTTATCAAACAAATCGCCTACTAAAGACCTAAATTATTCTATAGTTCTCAATAATAATAATAATTACTAAATATATATATTTAATTATATATAATTCAACATCTGTTGATCACCAGAAACTTAAATTTTTAAAGTAGCCCACTTGTTTGAAAATGTTGGCAACCCTGCTTTAAGTTATTGATATGTTTTGAAAATGATTGAATAAACATAAGCATCTATGTCTATTTTTGGAAATTTACAATTCTTTTGGTTTTAAATGTTTTAATGTTTAAGTCAATGTGAAATATAATACATTCTTCAAATGATTAATATTCCAATAAAAAATAAAATTAACTAATTAATTATCATAAAACATTTATCATTTGACGCAAGTTAGTGCATGGAAAATTAAAAATCACTCCAATATAATAATTACCAGTTATTTGAGATATTAAAAAAAGATCCCCTTTAGCAAACACCTATTATTTGTATATCAACATAAAGTAATCATTATTAATTTTAATATTATTTTAATTATTTTATTTAGGGATATTAAAAATACAGGGTATTTTAAAGAAGAAATACTAGAACACGTAAAAATACATGGTCCAAAGTATGTTTTTTATATGTTTAAACTATATAATGATTTTAATCATTTTTTTATGATATATTTATGAATATTTTTAGATTAATCAATACAATTGAAAATTGGATTAAAATGTCTGAAAGAGAATTAACTGAAGGTAATGTAATAACTAATTTTCATCTATAATATTAGTTTTTTACAACAGTTTATTTTCTAAATCACTAAAATAATATGTCCTATATAGTGTTTGCCTGTGAATAATGGTCACTTATTGTAAAAGAGAATTTAGTAACATACTATATCACAAAATATTAAACAGTAATAATAGACCCAACTCCCAACAAATATTATCTAAATCTATTTTTAAAATATGAAGTTTAATGTAATGTTTTTACATGCAAAATCAAAAAGTATTTCACATAACATTTTTTTTTTTTTAAATAAATAATATCCTAAAAACATAAGTTTTTTTATCATGTAATTTTACTTAAGATCTCCATTTACAAAATAGAAGGTGTTCAGGCACACCTGTTATGTGCACATCTATGTAATTAATACTGCAATTCACTCTAAATGATACTATTTAATATTTGTATAATTACATCAATATTTTTTAAATTAATTTATAGATGAAAAACTTGTTCCTGGATATCCATTATTACCTCTTTCCAAGGGTTTCTGTCTATCAATCATCAAAGCACTAAAAGATTACAAAGAAGTATTGATTTCTATGAATATCATGTTTAGATAATTATAAGTAATTCTTATTACTTTATCCTATTCAAAGGAAAACATATGTCAACATATGAGTTTCATATTAAAGTTATTGTTTCTATATACCTACCATTTTTTAAACTTATTTATTTTTTATGTTCAACTTCTCTAGCTTTCAATATATTTAAGTATTATTTATTAAAAGTTATATTGCCTGTTATTTTCCAACTATTTCATATTTAGATGAGAAAACAAATATGTGATTATAGAAAACGTATACTACATGTAAAACAGTTTTTAACTATAGTAAAGTAAATATTGTTAAATATTTTTATTCCATTTGTTGTATTGTTTAAATTTTTTGTTTATTTTGTCATGTACATTATTTGTAAACTATTGTTAATTTTGTTTTATGCCTTAAACATATTACATATAGGCTTTTGAAACATGTAAAAATAATATTTTTTTTACTTAATTATAGTAATATAAACATAAAAACTCCTAAATTGTTTTTTTTTTCATATAGCTATCTGCATAATTTGTGGGAGGCAAGAGAAGCAACCACCTCTCCAGATATTTGATTTAGAGGATAATAGAATCTTTCTCTCTCCCTGGTATAAGTTTAAATTAAATTTGTTTTAACATAAACAATAAAAAAAGCACAATGTGTTGTAATATTGTATAATTTCTTTTTTCATTAATGTTAAAGATTAATAAATAATTACAATATCAATAATATACTGATATATTAGAAGAAATACTGCTGTAAAGTAGTAAAGCTTCCTCTTTTGCATGCCTAATAGATTTATCTTAGCCACAATCTTTCCCCCTTCCAAAAATTTACCAGACTATGCCTATGAATATTATACCTTAACCCTTGACAGTTAACATTGTATATATACACGGTGTATCATAGATATATGATAATTTTATATTAAAATTACATTTGAATATATCATCATTGTGATACACTCTTCTATATAATTATAGTTCTATAATTTATGTCTTAGGACTTAGGTAGACCCTAAATATTATTACAATACTACAACTACAAAATACATTTTTCTTTAAGCTTTTTATTTATAGTATATACATGAGTTTGAATTGAATATTGTGAATTTTGTTAACTTTTGAATTAAAAAATGTAATACATAATTATTATTGTTGCAATATACATTTATATTACATAATTTAACAATTATACTTTGAACCTAAAATTTATAGTTGAAAACTTTATTAAAATTTACTTCAGTTATAAATTTTAAATACCCAGTAATTGAACTAGTCTCTTAATCGAGTCAAGCCTAGAACATGGAGAAAAGTAATTACCATCATGCCAGAAACCTTTAAAGCGACTAAAAATTCTGCCATCAAATAAGAATAAGCTATTCCTGGCAACAGCGTCAAAAAAAAAAAAAACAGCTACCATTGGTCAGAACCAAAGAGTGGTCTTCTTTCTTTTATATATTGGTATATTTCATACAAAATATATATTAAAAATTAAAATATATCATCACAAAATAAAAATAATTACATTTTATATTATTTATACATTACATAAGTTGAAATAATTATCAACTTTAATTGTGATACCTAATTTAATTAACCTGTTATATTAATATCTTTAAAGCTATTTAATTTTACACTATAACATTATAATTTATAATACATTAGTTTAGACATATAAATAAAAATTATAACAAATTTAATCAAGAAGTTTGAAAAAAAAAAAAAACAAATATATTTTTCCATATAGTTATAACATATTACATTACTTCACTGATATTTATCCATTCTTAAAATTGAATTTAACTTGTTTAACACTGCTTTACAAGCTATGAACATAATTTTAGTATTGTAATTGGCAACCAGATCTTTATGTGTGATAAAAATAAAATTAAAAATTAAAATAAATTACCTAATTAGTCCATGTTAATATATCATTCATAGCAAATCGATGAGTCCAATATCGTGCAATAGTATTGTATGTCTGTCGATCATTGTTGTAGAGACGTGCAATGTCAGGTTCCATACATACATCACAAAATGGATCAGTTAGCAGTGACTGAATAGAAATCAATACTTTAGCAATAGTCAATGCTAAGCTCCAATTATAATGAAGTGAATCTATTCCAATGTCTCCATGACGAGAAATATTAGGATGAAATATTTTAGTTAAAAATCTAACCACTGGAGGAGTCATTGGATAACTAAAACAAATAAAAATAAAAATTACTAGTAATTATTAATAATATTTTAGTAAGTACCACAACTTACCCATAAGGTATTTGTATGTATAGAAAAAACTTTCCTCCTTCAAAAGGGCTACCAGCTGGTCCTAAAATTGTGGCTTGCCAGTGACACCAATGATTATCCAGAGATATTGCTCTAATACCTTCAGGTGGATCAGTCTTTAAATCTAAGCAAAAATAAAAATTTATCTCCATTTTATTTCAAAAAATATAAAATGTGAAAATAAGACGTTTCATTGATGATACAATAAATAATACATGCTATAGTGAAAATTATTTTTGTTTATAATTTTATAACAAAATATAAATATACCTTACATATAGTAAACTTAGTTTAAATAATATTAGTTTGTTCATATAAAGTATATATACATGTTTCAGTGATGAAATAATAAAATATGTAACTTATTTTCCCCACATATGAATGTATTGCATTAGCTTTTATTCCTATAAAATATTTTTGATGATGCACTAGATATTTTTTTCAAAAATTTTTTTAACTGAACTCATTAATTTAGTTTAAACGTTAAAAGATTAATATTTTGGTCAAAAAATCATGGTTATGTCTGTCAAACACTTGCGTGATGCCCTTGGACAATGTGGAATTTATACGAAAGCATATTAACATAATTAAGACTATAAGAAGAAAGGAATTTTAAATAATTATAAACTATTGGTAACAGGTCAACTTACTAACAAAATTAACACTCCCAACATATTTTAAGAGTATATTAAGTAATATAACTGATACAAATTCTCACATTTTTTACTATACATCTTTTATACATATATTTCAGATATTTAATAGAGGATTTTAATGACTAAATAAATTAAATAATGAAGAATAATTATGTCTTAATTTTACTAAGTATTAAAAAAAAATTACTAAAAATTAATATATTTTGTACAAAAGGTACTTTCAATTTGTATGATCTTAAGGAATTCAAAAACTTTAATCAATTATTAATTTATTATGTTATAATTTTAGTATTGTATTTACATTATTTTTGATTTTATCATCGAAAATTCATAGATAAAAATTCTAATATCCATAAAATAACTTATGATTTATTAATTTAATATTATGGTTTAATAAATCATAAATACTAACTTTTAACTTCATGCCGTAATCGTCTTCTTCTCCATGAATTTTCTTGACATTCAGCATGTGGGCGATAATACATTCGACGAATACATAATAAGCATGATGAACTAGCAAATCTATTAATTGAGCAAATAAACATTTATTAAGACTAATTTATTTTTTGATCTACTTGACAAAGAAGCATACTTACAAAGCTGAACTAACCGAAAGCCAATCATCAACAGGTTTTAATGGCTGGTAAAGAGGCCAACAATTAACTACAAACCTACGCCATGTTTGTGGGATATGTGAACGTAACAATTGATTCCAACGAGTACATACCTTACTTACACACCACAAACTGAAGTCATCCAAATACGAAAATACAGTTAATAACACTGTCGAAAATAATAAAATGATAAACATTATTAAATAAATAAATATTATAATAAAAATATAGACTATAAAAATATACCTTCTGGAGGAAGTTCTTGAAAATAATCGCTATCATCATCAAAGGATTGAGTACGTAGAGCTGATAATTCTGATAATAACTGAATTCGTCGTGCAAGATCTTGTGAAGGAGCAGCTTGTTCACGTGCGTCAAGTGGTACATCTTGAACTGGTCGTTGAAAACCATTATAAAATATGTCTGCTGGCTCATCATTTCCACTATCTCCATCCTCAACTCCCTTAATAATTAATCACACATTTATTTTAAAGACAACATTTAACTAAAAATCATACTCAAAAAAAAAAAAAATTAAAAATTAATTTTAAAAAAATACATAAATATGCTTTTATGAATATACACCTAAAGACTTAGTTTAGAACAGTGGCATATACAAGGGGAGACGCGAGGGTCAGATTTCCCCATTGGCCTTTTTAATATTTTTTTGTTTTTACTTACATTATGCAGTTTTACTATAATGTAATATTTGTGATGTTATGATCTATTGAGCTATTGAATTTTAACAATTTTGTTAACTATGATTATACTTTATTACAGCTTATCTTATTATTTATAGAGACAATACTATATAATATATAATATGTACATAGGCTCGACTAAAAGGGCTATGCTTCTATTGTGAGTCTGTGTTTAAAATATTATAGAATATTATCGTTGTTATTGTCTAAATTATGAGAAATGAGATCATTGTCACTATGTATTTAGTTCACTGCGTATACTTAGTACATAGTATATATCTACCATTCATTAATCTAAAATCTAAAAAAACAAATACTCATGGGATTGTTGAAAATGTGTGAAAATGTATTTGTTACAAGAACGACTAAATGGTCTAATACTTATGGTAATTTATAAAAATATTTAATTATAGCAAAATAAATTTTAGATGAACTAGCAAAAAAAAAGATAAAATTAGATTTGTTAATTTAATTATTATTTATTTTATTTATACATTTAATGATGTAGCATTTTATAATACAGAAGAAGTTTTGACTTTAAGAAGTATTGGAATGGATAATCTTCCATATTGTATTTAATGTGAATTTTGAATCAATTATATATGAATTATATTCATTGTTCTTTATTTGTTTGTTTGTTCCAATATTTTATTACCAAAATAAAAAATTTTTAGAGTGTGGGAGATTTTCCAACTTCTCCCTCTCATTTAGCTATGTTGTTTTCTTTTTTTGATCCCCCTTTAAAAAATCATTTCTACGCCACTGGTTTAGAATACTTTAAATTTTCAAGTAATTGATCCAATTTCAAATATTAATTTTTAATTGGTCTTACAAATTACTTACTAACTACCGTTTCATGGATACACTTACAAGAATAAAGTTATTTATAAAAGCTTGCTTCAAAACTTAATATACTATTCATGCCTAATATCCATTAAGAAGTATGAATAACACCAAAAATAGGATACATTTTTAAATTACTTCAAAACATATTTCAGATTTTCTTTAATGTTTTTTATACACATATTCACAATAAATAAGTTTTTATTCTATTAAAAAGTTAATATATTATTTAAAACATTATTATGCTAGCTCCATCTGTCTCATTATTGTACTAATGTTTTGTTATGTACATTTAGGTATTTTTATTACTACTACATTTACTGTTTATCCTCAAATTTTTAAATAAATAAAATACATGTTATTTTAATAAATATTAATAATATTATATTAGTTGTAAATAAGTAAATTGATAATAATAAATAAAGTTGTAAACTATAAGTCTATAAAGCATATACTATTGGAATACTTTTAGTGACCATAATGGTATGTAAAAGATTTTTTAAGGCACATATCAAAGGTTCCATCAATACATTTATATTTATTAATAGATAGATAATACTCTTTTTTATTTGAATTTGTTATCATAAAAAAAGATTTTTTGATGAATAACGACTGTTATAGACCAATTTTTTTTTAATATCAGGGCCTATTAGACCTTCTTCAGATGCACACCACGCTCAAATTTATCCTTTGCGTCTTATTAGTACATAACAATGTAACATAGCACATTTTCAGCAGCTATATTTAGCTTCAATTAGATAATGCTCTGGTCACAAATATATTTAATTATCAAATGTTACTGTATTTTTATATTGTGTATTATATACATTACAGACTACCATGAAAAATTGATATTTATTATCAGTTTTACAATAGTATACCTATGGTATTTACAATACATAAAAATAATTTAAGACAATTAATTATATTACATAATTTGAGAATGAAACAGTATTATACTCAATATTATGGGGACAAAACAGTTATTTACCATAGAAGTAATACACATCACACGACAACAGACTAATGTTAAATAATATCATTTATTTTGTTAATTACCTACCATACACATTTAATCTGTAATTATTTTTCTCATAAATTAATAATGTTATTAAAAAAATACTTTATTACCATTGTATTATGCACGTCTTCTTGGACAGCTTGTGTAAGCTCTTCAGAAAAAAGAAACAAATGACATGTTTGACAAATTTGTTCGTCAAAACATGACCCATAATAACCATTGCACACATAACAACAAGATGATCTCTACATCATAAGTATATAAAAAGGTAATAGTTTTTTTTAATTTTAAGAACATTGAAATAGGAAAATAATAATTTACCTGCAAATTGGTTTGAATATTATCAGAATCGACATTTTGACTGTCCCTAGAACACCCAGCCATTTTTAGATAAAGGAAGTTCGTAATAATTGTGTTCAAGTATTAACTATTTAAAAAAAATCAAATTCAAAAAAAATAATTTATGTAACCCAAAAAATTAAGAAAAATTAATCTTATACAGTTACATTAACAAATAACAAATAAGCGATAGCCCGTCGCCATCGCCTATCACCTATCAGTTATCACAAATATATTAGTGAATAAAACCTTAGTGATAAGATAATTTTACCCAATATTTAAATAATTAAATTATCATTAGTATTAGTATAATATATACATATATTTAATCAATGCCTATAATTTATTAATATTTATTACTGTAATAATTTTGGTAAAAATAATTCAAAAATAAACAAAAAATTAAAATGGCTATTATAAGGTCTAAGCCAAGTATAATCATAGACCTTATATTAACCTCATACTTAGTATAAGGTCTATGAGTATAATAGATTCAGCATAGGCGTAACTAGACCTAAAAGTTAGAGGGCTTCAGCCCTAGAATTTTTACAATAAGTAAATTAAGTGCGGGGCTCTACCCCTCACATCCCCAAAACGCGTTACATTCATTGATTATAAATGTAAATTGATATTTTATTTTAATATAATATAGTATTATTATATTATTATAAAACAAATAATAAACAAAATGGTATTCAGGTTAAACATTAAAATATTAACATATTATTAAGTATTATTTTAGATACTAGTTAAATTATCTTAAAATATAAGTGAAACTATGATAGTTAAAGGATTTTTATACATAACTATTACAATTTACAGTTGAAGCCTCCACTCAGTATTGGCAAATTTATTTAAAATGTCTTCTTTGTTAAGAAAGTTTGACAAATCTCTTTCAATTGCTATGATAGATAACTTTGACAATGGATTTGATAACATGGTTGATCTTATGTAAGTGTTTATTCCACGCATTGCTGAAAATATTCTTTCACAACATGGTACTTCTTACACAGTAGTTACATAGGGTCATTACATACAATAATATAGTTTAATAACCAAAACAAAAAATTATAAATATTTTTCCAAGATATTAATAAAAAAAATAAAATGATATTTTAAACTAAAATTAAAAACGTTACTACTGTTGGCGGGAGTATGAGACTAGGAATTATGACAGGGGGGCTAAAATTAATGTTGGGGGTGCTAAGCCCCCAAGTCCCCCCTTCGTTACTCCTATGAGATTCAGGTCTAGGGACTAGGAGATTATTCCTATGCTATTTCATTAAACGTTGCCTTAATAAAACTGTCAATTAAAATTCCAAATAATTACTCTTGTAACTGAAATTTAATATAATGACATATAATATATCAGTGAATAATTTATTAATTAGTAATAATGAATTTGTAAAAATATTCGACACATTTTTAACACCAGCTTTTGCCTAGTAGACAAATAGTCGAATCTTTTATAATATAAACGATAAAATTTCATTATTTTTCAAGAATACAAAAATATTGTATCCTGCAATATTGAATATTGTATTCAATGCATTCCATTAATAAAAATACTTCACCTCAAGACCTCAACCTTCCTGATACTTCAAAGAAAAGAACTACCAGTGTCGCTCTTATACCTCCTCATACTAGCAAAAATAGATTCTCTCCACTACTAACTCTCCAAGACACCGGTGAAATGTACAATATTACAGAAAACGACAGCTCTCAACAACCACAGGTCAGACCTAAAATTCCACCTATATATGTTTATAATATTTCCAATTACGAAAACTGTCATACTTCTTTAGCAAATATAACATTTGACAATTTCTCCATTGTAAATACAAAATCTGCCCTAAAAATTAATTTAAACTCGATAGACAACTATAGAACCGCTACTAAACTTTTCGATAAGACCAAAATTGAATACTACACATACCAACTTCCTGAAAATAAACAACTATCGGTAGTTATTAGAAATCTTCCTGTAAACATATCAGAAGCTTGTATCTACAACGAACTTCAAGAATTTAAATTTGAAGTCGCTTCTGTCACACGCCTACAAAACCAGTTCAAAATACCAATACCAATCGTAGCAGTCTTATTGTCAAAATCATCTACTGAAATATTTTCCTTAAACAGACTTCTACATTGCGTAATAATAATAGAACTACGTGAACCCTCCAAGGATATCCCACAGTGTACAAACTATCAAAGATTTTCCCACACCAAAAAGTTTTGCCATTTACCATCAAGGTGTGTCAAATGTGTGGGTGATCATCATTACAGTCAATGTCAGAAAACAACAAAAGCCCCTCCAAAATGCGTTAACTGTGAAAGTAATCACTCGGCTAATTATAGAGGGTGTAATTTTTATAAAGAAATATCAAAAAACAGAAATAAAAATAATAAAACTACAAATCCTATTCATAACAGGATTTATTCAAACACAAAACCCAACGAAAATACTCAAAATATACATTCAAACAAAGATAACACTAATAAGCAGTACACATATACCTCTGCATGTAATAATAATCTTAATACCAATAATTATAATTGCAAATCAACCAAAAGCGCAAATAACGATAATGATTTTATGAAAACTCTCTTACCATTAATCAACACATTTGTTACACAATTAATGCAGAAAATATTTGCAAATCTGCCAGCTATCATAAAAAGCTTTAACTTAAACACAAATGGATCTCCATAATACTTTATTATTAAATTGGAACGTCAACGGTCTAAAAAATCAAAGAAATACATTATTAGCTTTTCTTAATCATCACAACATTCATATCGCATGCATTACCAAGACTCACTTGTCGCATACAGATAAAATAAAATTTCCAGGCTTCAAAATATATCGTACTGATCGTATTACACAATCTCGTGTTATGGGCGGAGCAGCTATTCTAGTACGTAACAAAATCAAACAACAACAATTGCCTTCACTTGTCCCGTCGTACTTTGAAGCCGTAGCAGTTTCCATTAACATAAACAATAAGTATATAACGTCCTATCGTCAAATGCTTATCGCAGGCTATGAAAAAGTCATGAGCCTTAATAATTCAGTTATAATTGCCGGTGATTTAAATTCTAAACACATAACTGGGGCTGCCATGTTACAAATCCAAATAGTTTTAAACTACAAGCATTCATAGAAAACACACCTTTTCAATATCAGCTCCAAATATACCTACTTACTTCCCAACAGATATAAACCGCTTGCCTGATATATTAGATATCTTAATAATTAAATCTGTCCCATTTGCATGCGAATATGAACATCTCATCGAACTTGACTCGGATCACATACCTGTAAAAATAACGATTAATTCACCCTCTCTTTTCAGTCGTACAAACAACTCATTAATTAAAGGCAAACCAGACTGGAATAGATTTTCTAACCATGTACAATCTAATCTGAAGATACCAACAAGTATACCTACCACTCATAGCAGAACAAACAGCCAAACATCTGACGGACGTCATAACAGAAGCCGCTCAGACCTGTTCTAATTCCGTACCGCAAAATATACACAGTCCTAGCTACTTACCACACTCCATATCTTCACTTATTCGACGCAAACATTTAGCCAGGCGCACCTGGCAAAACCATAGGAACCCTACAGATAAAAAAATACTAAAACTACTCACCAAAAAAGTTCAAGTAGCTTTACAAAATTAACGCATATCCTCATACAATAGTTATTTGTCAAATATGCGACCGTGAGAATCAAACTTGTGGAAAGCAACAAAAAGGCTATTAAACCAAGATATTAACACCATTCCTCCTCATCACATCGATGCAAAATTTGTCATATCCTATCTAGAAAAATGTGATGGTTTTTCAAACATGCTGTACAATACCTTTCTCCCAACTATATCTGTAATCCAAGCAAAGAGTAAAACACACCTTAGAACTACCAAATTATGAAGTTCAAAATTTCATTAATTACGTAACGCCAAATGAAATCAAACAAATTATTAAAAATCTCCCGAACAAAAACTCACCGGGCCACGACAAAATTACAAACCTTATCCTAAAAATATTACCACCGAAAGGCCTAGTGTTTATGGCCACATTATTTAACTCATTATTGCGTCATGGTTACTTTCCATTCAAATGGAAAGTTGCAACCATAATACTAATAAACAAACTAGGGAAGGAAAAATCCAATCCTGACAGCTATAGGCCAATCAGCCTCTTATCTTCAATTTCAAAATTGTTTGAAAAAATCATTCACACTAGACTTCTTTTCTATTTAAATGCCATAGATCTCATACCTAAATTCCAATTAGAATTTAGATCTAATCATTCTACGGATCAACAATTACTCAGAATAACTGAACACATCAATACTGCATTCGAAAAACATTGTCATACTGGAGCTGTTTTTATAGATATATCAAAATCATTTGATAAAGTTTGGCACGAGGGCCTGCTGTTTAAACTAAAATCCATAAATACTCCATCTTACTTGTTCAATATTATAAACTCATTTCTACTAAACAGGTAGTTCGCTGTTAAAATAAATGATAACACCTCTGATCTTATGCCTATATCTGCTGGTGTATCTCAGGGCTCTAAGCTTGGTCCCATACTATTTAACATCTACGTATATGACATCCCTCAGTCACCTCGTATGAATATCGCCCTCTTTGCAGATGATACCACAATTTTCACCGAATCACGTAACATAGATGCAGTAGCCATAAATCTACAAGTACATCTTGATACAATATCTTATTGGTGTAATAAATGGCGTATCCAAATAAATGCGTCAAAAAGCATAGATGTTATTTTCAGTCTTCGTCCTTACCACCCCCCTGCACAATTAACATTTAACAATTTAAATATACCTTGGAACTTGTCAGTGAAGTATCTTGACTTGATATTGAATAAATGGCTAACTTGACAGCCACATATCTCTTTAAAACTTCAACAGGCATATCAGCTCCTTTCTATATTATATCCTATTCTCGATAAAAAATCTTCAATACAGAAAAAATGCTCTCTTTTCATATACAAACAAATCCTACGTCCACTATTCACTTACGCATGTCCGGTCTGGGGGAAATGCGAAACCACTCACATCAAAAATATTTTTCAAAATAAAGTGCTACGTATTATTGCAAACGCAACTTGGTTTATAAGGAACGTAAACCTACACAAAGGACTTCACATCCAGGAAATCATAGACCACATAAAAACCTCATCAAAAAACTTCCATACCTCACTGCTCAACTCTTCTGGCTCACTTCACTATAACCTCCACGTACATCCGCCTCAACGTAGATTAAAACGTGGACGTCCGCATGACCTTCTGGTTTAACAACTAAACTCAATATACAGCAGCTGTACGTTATTCATAGTGTCTAATATATAAACTTATAACTTGTTATATATATTAATATTATATCTGTTTATACTTTTATATTATTAATTATTATTATATCAGTCACTGTTACTTAAATTATAGTTAGTTACGTCTTGGCGTAACTATCACTAATGTTAACGATCATTAATATATATATTCTAGATAGTAATTTCTATCTTACTAATTATTTCTATGTAAATTAATAATCATGTTCAAATAGTTAAAATGTACCATTGTAATTATTAATAGATGTATATAGCCAAGGCTAGGAACATCTTATTTTATCTTAATAATAAAAAAAAAAAAAAAATAATAAATATAATAAATTATAATAATAATCGATGTAATGATAAAATGTTATGAATGTTTTTGGGGGGAATTTTTGATGGAAGAATTCTAAAGCTGCTGATCGGATTTAGTTTGTACAATTTTGAGAGACAATAATTTAAAACTAGTTTTTAAATCGTTATTTTGATTGAAGGTAGGTATCTCTACATTTTTTGCAGTTCATGATACACCAGTAAGAGAAGCTTGTCTTGGATGGGATAAAGATAGGCCTTTAGTGTTAGGAAAACCGGAGAATGACCCGAGTAAAGGTCAATAATAACGCACCTATTACCTATGTGACTATTTAAGATTTTTTTCAATCACTATATTCAAATAAAAATTTGATGCCTGGGACAATTGCTCCATACGACTCCCAACATAAATACTCCACTGCAACCAGTGGCGTATCCAGAATGTTTTTTAGAGGGAGATACACACTGTCTAAAATCTTACCATATACACTACCTAGTACCTACTACCAAAAATTAAAAAGAAAATAAACCAAATATTTAATGTTTTTAATGCAAATAATTTATTTTATATTTTCAGTCGGTTATTAAGTTAATATATATAATAATAAAATAAATAGTAATTTAATAATAAAAAACAGGTGTTTTTTTTTTTTACTATTTATTTAGGTATTTAAAAACGCATTTAAATCTGTATATATAAAATAGTATTTAAACTGATTGACTAATCTATCAATGCACATCTCAAACCATAGGACGGATTTACGGATTGGGCTGAAATTTGGTATACAGATTGCTATATTTTAACGTAGGTATCCGCTAAGAAAGGATAATAATTTCGTAGGGGGCATTGTTGATAGGTACTTGGTCCAACATTTTTTTTTTAAATATTTTTAGTGAACATGTATAGTTAATACACCTCGAGTATATTGAATGAAGACGGTAGGCGTAAGGAGTAACTGCTTATTATATTTTACTTAAGGTCGTTAGTTTTTAAATAATGCAAACAATTTAAAATTAATTTGCGATAATTAAAATTTAGAGTCGGCAAACTTAAAGAGTAACTTCTTAGCACATGCGTAAAAAACCGTAAAATCGTGATCTGTTAAACGCTATAACTTCAAAACAAAGTTCGACTGACAAATTTTAATTGCACCATTTGCACTATCATCTTTTCTAAGGTAAAATAATATATATATATATGGTATGTTCCATAAAAAAAAAATTATGAAACACGTAGTAAATTAGAACGTTGTACGAATGCGTAAAAAACTATAAATCATAAACTTCATAAGGTTATAAGTATAACTTAAATAATAATGATTATTGATTTCCACAAAATTCTTTTAGTATCATCATTTTTAAAACGTTGATTTACGTAAATTTCAATAAAAAAAAATTGAAAAATTTGTTTTTGGCGTTTAACTAGATATATTCCAATTAAGTAATATTGCTAATATTAGTATATTATTCAATAATTCAATACTCTATGATTTATACGTATTTAGGCGTATTTACAATTTTGGCGCCCTAGGTGCCCTTAAATTATTATTTATTATCTATGATTTGTTCTTTTCTGTTATCAAATTCACCGAAAACCAAAATCCTGGTTGATGTGGTTATAGGTATCTAACTTTTAAACACAAACATTGCATTTATTCATTTTAGTCTTTCATTTTTATTAATTCTTGTTCCTTTAGTGTATATCATAAATTGCTGAATAAAGTTTTCCAAATTTTGATATTTTAGATAATCAATAATGGAAATTACATAGCTAGTGTTCTATTACATGTTCAAACATCAAATATAATGACGTTTATTTTCAATATTTAATGTGTACTTAACAAATACTAATCTAAAATATTTAAGTTATACCTAGACTGCCAGACTACAAATATAATAACAGACAACAATTATTGTAAGTATCTTCCAATAATAATATTTTATTTATATTTTAAATGTATAAAATTAATATGTATTTCAAGTAAAACAAAATGTATCCAACTCCGTGGTCTACTTCAGTTCCACCGCCTACATCTACTAAGCCTATAGTTAACAGTTATGAAAACAATATACAGTCTTATCCATTTTATGGTGCAAATACTATGCAAAATATTTCTGTAAGTAATAGTTCTTTAATTATACTACAATTACTATTTGTTATATTGCTTACACTTTATTTAGTAAAATTAAAAAAAAAAAAAATGGTTTATTTTAATTTCTTCCTTATTTATACTTATATTTAACTTTATATACTAGATTACTTATATACTGACCTATCTAGAAATTTGTTAAAAATGATGGAGGTCTAATACTCAATAATTTTTTATTTTATTTGGTCTTCAAGTAGAAGTATAGTTTACATTTCAATACTAACATAAATTATAAACACCCTTTATGTGATTAAAAAAGCTAGCAAATATTTTGTAATAAATTCCAACTTATTTAAGAAATAATATTTAAGTAATGTCTATTAAAGTAATGTTTTGTTTAATTAAGCTCTTTCTTGCTCAAGCAATAATTGTTAAATATCTTTATAAAAAAAATACTAATATATAGTAATATATTACATTATATGTCAAGACTAACATAGGTATTACATTTACTATTATTTAAATTTGTTATACCTGCTTATGTTGTCTGTATCATTGCAAATTTTATGTTTAGAATAATACACTATGTTATTTTTAATATTAGAATGAATTAACTCATTATACAATTTAAATGTAAAAATATAATCTAAGTTTTTGTATTTTGTTGCTTGTATTGCAGAATTTTAAGTTGCGTGTCTATACGTTTTTGTCATATTTAATTTATATTCAAACAAAATAAAATAATGATTTTAGATTATTTTTAAAACAAATTCACTTAGTATTTGATATTTATAGATATTTAATATAAATATGAGCATAATTAGAAAAAATATTGACTAATATTGTGCAGAAACTTCTTACTTTAACTATATCATAAATTAAAATAAAACATAATTAGCTAACATTAGCACTCTTATTCATACTTTGGTACCTAGGTCTAATATTAAGCAATCTTCCAAATCTCATTCTTGGTCCACATACTTTCTTATCTTATACCTATTAACTGTAAATTTAATTATCAAATAGAAAATAAAAACAAGTTCTTTTTGTTGTGATATCTATAACAATATATAAATAAAATTTACATTTTATATACAACAAAAGTTAAACTTGTTGCTTTTATCAATCTAAAAACTATTCTATACCTAAATAGTATTTAATTCTTTAAGTACAAAAATATATTATGTATTCTAATTTGTAGATGAATCAACCACTTCAACCAAATGCAATAGATCCTGCTGTAAGTTAGGTATAATATTTTTTTAAACCTTACAATTAATTAGTTTGTTTTATTATTTTATTTCAGATGGTGCAAAAATGGCAAGAATGGAAAAGATGGGAGGTTTGGCAACAACAATTTCAACAATGGCAACAACAGGTTTATAATTTAAAAATATATTATTAATAATTTATTTCTCAAATAGGTTTTGTAAAGTATTTTAAAATTATTTACATGATTCAATATCAGTATATCATTTCTGAAAACGGTTGCTTTGTTTTTAAAGTATCTACTACGTTTCAGTATTTATTTTGTACTATATTTAAATAAACTAAAATGAAAATCTACTGCTACTTAGATAATTTAAAAATACAATGGTTTTTCAAATTATTAGCATTATATTTTTGTTTAACTAACATTATTATATATACATAAGCAATGGAATTATTACATATTTATCTGCTTGTTTATTAATTGTTATATAAGATACAGTTACAATAATAAAATATTTTATATGTATCTTATATGTTATTAATTGCCAGGTCCATACATTATTTAATTAATTTACACTTAATCTTTTTCATATTGACAATATTATATTTTTCTATAGTATATTATTTATTCAATTTTTACTAGACTGGACAAATTTCTTCTGCAACCACACAATCAGTGCCTCCTCCAATGCCTCCAAGTCAATCATTACCAACGTCACAACCCCCTCCAATCCCATTTCAAAATCAACACTATTCATATCATCAACCAGGACCCTTACCACTGTCTAATCAATCTCAACAAGTAATCGTAAACACAATGGGCATATTTATTTATACATTTATTTTTAAGAACAATAATGGTAATAAATGTTATTATTAGAACACTATAAATAATGAAGTTGGAATGAAACGAGGATTAGAACCTGAATTTCAAAGTGA
Organism: Rhopalosiphum nymphaeae; assembly: GCA_036289425.1. Lineage (NCBI taxonomy): Eukaryota > Metazoa > Arthropoda > Insecta > Hemiptera > Aphididae > Rhopalosiphum > Rhopalosiphum nymphaeae. Next base: position 7,724,861 of record JAZAQC010000006.1, on the reverse strand, counting down.
AAAAAAAATAAAAATTGATATAAGCAACAATAAAAAAGAAATTGAATTAAGTGATGAAACTGAAGCTTTATTTGAGGAACAATTTAAATCATGGGAAGAACAATTCCTGAAGTGGAAAGAACAAAATAAAAACCATCCAGATAAAGTAAATGTTTTAATCATTTTTAAAAATTGTCTTAAATATATACTGATATAATTGTGTTTAATTAGGTTCAGTATTTAGAGTATGAAAAAAAATGGATAAATTGGCGTGATCATTTAAAACAGAAATGTGAAGTATTAAAAAAAAAAAGGGAACTAAAATTAGTTGAAAAAAAGGTAAACTTATTATTGGTTACTATTAATATTAGAATAATAGAGTTGTTATTATAATAATAATAATAAAACTCATTACAATAAGTATTTAAATAATGTTTTTTATATATAATAGAAAGAAGCTATTCAAGTGGAAGAAAATAAATTACTACCCCAGCAAAGATTAGGTTTCAATCCCACGATGCCAAATATTTCAAATTTAACTAATGAACCACCTCCAGGACCACCACCTCCATTACACCAATCAGTAATTATTAAATTAAGCATTTTATTACATTGTTTAGTTTAAATATAATATTCATTTTTTGTTTAATTATTAATCAAATTTGTAATCAAACAGTTATATTTATCAAATTTATTTAAAATTCAATTTTTTTTTCTAAACTTTTTTATATATTGTATTACTATAGGGTGACCATACGTCCCGTGTTTCAATTTTGTGTCCCCTTTACCCCCTGAAAAAAGTTATACCAGACACATTTTCTTCCCGTTTTTTCAAGTTTGTCCCATATTAATTTTGTTTTTAAAAAAAATGGTTTTTTCTACGATATTTTGTATGACAATTTTCAATAGAATATTCATATTTATACTTCTCAATGATATTTTTGGATTCTTGTTTTGACTATAATTGCTGCAGGTAGAAAATATATAACTAATAATGTCATATCGTTATTCAAAATGTAAAATGTACATATTATTATTATTATTATTATAGTGGTCATCATCTGTATAAGTACAATCCCATCCGTCGCAGTCTGTTTATTATCAAATGTGTACATGTTGTTGACTTTAATATGTATTTATATTTTATAATATCCACAATAGTATATTTATATAAAGTTTTAAATATTATTTGTTGTTAATATTTATACACGAGTGCCATGTACACAACAGAAATTCAGTGATGTCGTAGTGGAGTAATTTAAAATTAAATGAACAATTTTTCAATTATTTGTTTTTAAAATACAAAGAAGACGGTGTGTTTCATTCCAAGTTTATAATCAGAATATTCTTTTTAAAAGATGCTGATAAAATTGGAAAAATATTTTGTATAGTATGTGAATCGGTATTTTTTATAGAACACGGTAGATGTTTAAATAAAAAAAAAAACATACTAAGACAGTGAAAAACCATTTATTGGCATTATCAGCTGCATCAAAATATAATTGAAAATTTTTCATTATTATATTTAGATAGGTGATTAAAGTGTCCCATATTTTGATTTTATTTTTATGGTCACCCTATATTACTGCCCATTAATTTAGGGCTATGAGAAGTATAATTATAGGAAATACGAGTAAAATATATGAGTGTATATAAACGTAAAAACCTATTCAACTTTTAATTGTAAATTATTTTCTGAAATATAAGTTAAATATTCTGATTTGTTGACCCAGAAATAACTTTTTTTTGATAAAAAAAATTGAAAATTATTAAACAATTAATAGTTGGTTAATAAGAGATGATCATCGCCTTATTTCATGCTATTATCACTTTTTAATGGATAATGTCTGTATTTTGACATTAATGTATTTTATGTAGGGAAAGGGAGAGTAAAAAAAATTGTGTAACAAAAAAATGGAATGGTTTTTGGTTTTTCTGGTAATGTATATTTTGCAAAATGAAAACTAAATGAGGGAAATATTCTAAATATAAATTTAAACCTTTACAAACACAACATTTTATTTCATTCTTTTCCTATCGTAAATCAATCTCAATATTAAACATAAGATCTGTAATATATTTTATAGCCCGCATAAGTCAAAATGTTTGAAAATTTATAATTTTTTTAATATTTGTTAATAGCTTAAAATGATTTTTATAAATATAAATAATATTATTGTATGTTGATGTATTTTTTTTATGTAGCATCATAGTTCAACAACACCTTCAAAATCTGAAAATCAAATACCTGGATTGGATTTAGCTAGTAATGATGAAAATTCATCAAAGGGATTTTTAAATGTATCAAGAATTCTTCCACAAAATCAAATTAGACCAATTCAAACACCAGATGACAAGCCATTTAATTTTCCAAAAAGTATTATGAACCTTTCAACATTAAACTCACATCCAATTAATATATCTCATGACAAAATGAATCAACCACCTATATCTATGTACCAAAATTCTTCTAATTGGTCAAAGTATAATAATCCTGGGGCCTATCATAATCTATTGCCACCAGATGTTGATAACAGCTCAATATCTAGCATTGGTCAACAAACAGATGTTGATTCTCGACTACCATATGATGGAGATAAGCCCAATTCAAATTATAACAGTTCACAAAATGCATCTAGTATTAATTATAGAAGACCATTATTGGAAGGATCTTATAATAAACTATCAAGTGAAACTAGTACACTGTGTAATAAGCCCTCAGATGATCAATCATATAATAGAAATTTTAACCCATCATCAAGTAACTTCCACGGTTATAACCAAACAAAAGTAAATGTCTCCGATTTTAACAATTTCAGCAGATTACCAGAACAATCTAACACTCCTTATCAACAATCAAAACCATGTTTGAACACAGCACATTCAAAGCCACCTTCATTGTTGAGCCTGAACTTAGTTAAACCCATTTCTCTAGGTAAGGTATATATTGTAATATATTATTTTGAAAATTATGTATTTATAGTGTGTTTTAAATAATTTATGTTAGAAAAATTTAAGGTTCAATATAATTAGAAATTAATATAAAAATGTGATTTGACTGCTGTTACATTTGATGTATAAATTATGCATTTAGATTTAAAAGTTGTTATTCTAATCAAATATTACCAATGTTATATACTGCTTACACTACAGTGTAAAGAGATATAACCAACTCTCTAAGCCTAAAAATAGCCGAGTTACAATAGTAACAATAGTTAGACATTTCTTACATGGATATTTTTAAATTCCAAATATTGATTGAACCTCCAAATTATTTTTTTAATACATTACAATTATTGTTTTTTTTTTAAATTAAACACGGATAATAGAACTTTAAAATTTCAATTTGTAATCATTTTTTATGAATAATTACAATTAGTATGTTAATAAGTATGTAATGCTTATTAAACTTTTACAACAAACTAAAAATTAAACAAAATTTAAATTGCATGCACTAAAATTTTGAGCGTATTCAATTAGTGTTTATATACTGTACAGTAAAGCCTTATATCACCCTTAGTATCTTAGTAGGAAATCAATTTATTTAAATATGGGTTTTTAAGGTTTTTAATTTGAAATAAAATTCCAAGTGGAAAGCATAAGTTTCAAAAAAAAAATTTAATTCCCTGTATATTGTTGGTGCATAACCACTGGTGTAAGAAAATTATCCATTCATAGAAGAAAAAAAAAATTAAATATGGGCGATAAAAAAGAAAGGCGACATTAACATTTTTGAAATTAAACACTACTTAGAATAAACTAGAATCCAATATTTGAAAATTAATTAATTTTAACAATGAATCTATTAAAAAAAAAAAAAGGATGGGTATCACTCTGCTGTATAGTAGAGATGGAGAGTAGGTCACTATAATGGATGTGTTAAATTTGAATGCAATGATAGGTATCATTGTATACGAAAAACGATTCTGAACAAAGATGATTTGTCAGTCTAGGATATATTATTTTATTACCTATATTTAAATTGAAATATATCGTTATTTTACGCGATTTCGTAAAAAATTAAATTTCATACACTCATAAAAATTTTCTATATTGACTCTTGAATTTTTTTTTACAGTTATTTGAAGAAAAAATTATGGAGAACCTAGAATTGGGTTTTTTAACCTTAGGTATAAATCACAAAAGTGTTATGAATTTTAAACTTCAAAATTCCTTGCAAATTTTCATGATTTTGACATATTTCGTAAACATTTGAACTTTAAATGCTTATAAACATAAATTGTGACTAACAATTTTTGATTTCTTTTATTACGATAAGTACAACTTATAATAAACTTTGTGTTAAATTTTAAAGATTTTTTGGATTGCCAAATTTTTTTTTAGGCATTTCAAAAAAAAACTTAAAAAAATCGAAAATTTAAATTGTCTATAAATAGTTTAAAAAAATTCAAAATATTTGAAAATTTAATCTTAAATAAATAATGCTAATATAAACATTTAGTGAAAAATTCAAGTATTTGCAATAATTCGTTTTTGAGTTACAGCAAAATAAAAAAAATCGATTTTACCGAAAACTGATTATGATTAAAAATTCCTGTTTTTCCGTTACTTTTTTAGGGTTTTTCCTGACGCTTTTGAAAACTACTGAAATTTTTTTACTTTTGACTCCCCAAAGTACCAACTAGATAAATTTTCCTTTTCATAGTGGGGCTGAAGTCAAAAATCAAAGTATTATTTCTACTCTAAAATATGACAGACACAAAAATAAAAAAAACCAATAGAAAAAAAACTAAAATGATAATATAATCAAAGAATTAGTATCATCTATTAGCTTAATCAGGGGGAACTTAAGGGGGTTTAGCTCTCCCAATTTTTTTGATTATTTAAAATTTAATAATAACTTAAGCATAAGATAGTGAGATACATCCTATGCAATATGAAGTAAAGAATTATTCAAAAGTAAATTGTATAAATATAAAATATTAAAGTGTATTTTGTAATATGTATTTTAATAACAATATTTTTATCTAATAAATATTATGCCGACATGCGGCAACGGTCAGGGACATTGTGATGGTCACCGTCCAATGTTTTAGTTTTATTTTGGTGGTTAAAAATGGACAAAAAAAATAATTATAGAGAAAAATGTATAAAAATAATATGATCATTCTGTAAGAATATAATATAATATAATATTATTATCACTATTATCACTATTAAATGCTATTCTGAGAACTTTTTAAAACTGAACCATTAGTCATAACATATAATTGTAAAATCAATACATGTATCACTCTGTTCAGAATCTAAAATGAATGCATACAATTTATGTTTTACTAACATAATCACATAGATAGTTTTCTTACACAAAATAAAATACTTAGTTTGCATTAACTTAATCAATGTAAATAATGATTATCTTGAAAATTAAAAATACTAAATTCTTGAAAAAAAAATGTTGAAAGTTGTCATTCAATTGGTTTTTTTTTTTTTAATCACTGTAGAATCTGGACTTCTGTGATATATTATGTAATATACTCAATACTCATATTAAAATATTAAAATATTTAATTATATTATCTATAGATTTGGTAAATTTAATTATTTTTTGTTTTCAAATAACGTCTTCAATTTATTCAATGATATTATTAAAACATGAATGGTTCTGATTTTGACTATATTATTCATAGATCATAATACTTTAATATTATATACCTATATTTTTTTATGAATTTATCAAATAACAGGAAAACTATTAAGTACAAAAACCATAATTATTTGAAAATAATAATAATATATATATATATATATACTTATAACTGTTAAGTAATTTTAAAACAATTATTTATTCTTTAATTATTTTAGATAACTCAGGAAACTTCTTGGAAACTAAGAATGATACGCCAGATAGGTATTAATTTAAATATTAAATAAAAATAATGAAATAATGTCTAATAAGTTGGTGTTTATTTTTGATTTGTTAGATATGAAAGAAACTGGAATATTGCTGACGAAGAAGATGATCCAGAAAATGAATATATGGAGGCACATAAAAAATTTAGTTCAGAACCATTTAATAATCAAAATGATGAAGATGAACAGTTTTCAAATAAACAGCACAGAAATATGTATAATGAAAATCATTATTCTAGAGAACAATCAGATGCAAGACATTTTAATGATGATTACTTACGACCCTTAAATCAATCAAAAGAATCCCAAATCATGAGAAATACTGAAAATAAATATGTCCGACCAAGTTCCCAATTTTCTAGGAATATTAATCAAATTAATTCTCAAGAAATGCCAACATTAAAAAATAATGAAGATGATTATTTTAAAGCTCAAAATAATACAAGAAATACAAATCAAAGATTTTCCGTGGGAACATCACTTTCAAATGATAATGTTGAAGAGTATTTGAATGAACCTATTATTGATAAAAATAATTTTGTTTTGCAAAAAGGTAATTATGAACCAACTAAAAGTGGACCATCTTCAAGAGAAAATTTTGACTCATTCAGAGGTAGGCCATCCTCAAGAGGAAATTATGACTCATTTAGAGGTGGGCCACCTTCAAGAGGTAATTATAATTCTTCTAGAGGGGTACCCTTCTCAAGAGGAAATTTTAATTCATTCAGAGATGGACCACTTTCAAGAGGAAATTTTGGTAACAATACCAATAAACCCAATATAGAATGGAATGACAACTATACTAAAAATGAAGAACCAACTAAAGATTTAATAGTTCCACTTCCTACTTCAAAGCAACTATATGAAGAGGCACAGCCAATTGATCCAGTTAAAATATTTGATTATCGTCATTTACCTACATTAAAAGTAATTCCAGGTAATGTTACATTAAATTTAATGTTTATATATTAACTAATAAGTGTACTTTTTTAATATATTTATGTTTAGGGTTATCAATGGAAACTGTGGTTCCCATTAGAATTTATGATTATAAACATGGAGGTAAACGCATACTTCCATGGCAAGATAGAGGTTTGTACAGTTTTAACATATCAAATAAAAAATTTTATAGAAATGGATAAAATAAAAAAATAGACTGCTTATGAATACAACTCCTATTTTTTTTATAGCAAATGCATACAATGCTTGTATATATAACAGTAGTATATTATGTATAAATCTGTAAAATACATGTCTTATTATCTATGTATATATGTCAAAATGAAATATTATAAAAATGGTGCATTCATTTGATTTTCGATATGAGGATTACAAATTAATAATTATTATAAAAATATTTTTCTTAATATTTAAAGACTATTTAGACTATTTATAAGTTGATTTACAAAGTTGAAATCTTTAAAAAAAATTGTAACATTATTATATAATTATTTTTTTTAAAACTTGGGGAAGAGAAGGGCTTTTTAATATAGCTATCAAAAAATATCACCAAATAAATCACTTCAATATAGGCCTTGGAATTTTTTGCCATACCTACCATAATTATATAGGCAAGTCTACTAACTTAACACTCATTTGACTTAATTGTATTAGCTCAAACTCAAACAGGTAGGACTTAGTTGATGATTGAGTTTTCACAAATCAAGTGAGTTTCGTGATGAAAAGATTCTCTACTTAACTTATTTTTACTATTCAATACTTATTAAATGTAAGTATATGACTAGTTTTATCCATTTCTATTAATTCTATCAAATTATTTAATACAATTAAGTGAAAATATTTTTGGTGTGTAAAACAACATAAAAAAAAAAATTTCAGGTTATAGCAGGAGAAATTCAAATCATACAAGGGATTTAATTGAACAAGAAGGTAATTTTTGTTAATTTAAAATTTAAAACAAATAATATATAAATCTATACTCTTTAAATGAATATTAGCATATTTTTTACATACCTATAGGTTAACTCTAAAACAATTAATATATAAATCTATACTCTTTAAATGAATATTAGCATATTTTTTACATACCTATAGGCTATAACTCTAAAATATGAAAAATTATCTACAAGAGATTACAGATAGTGATTTTACCTTTAAGTTTGAACATTAGCCAATTCACTCTAATATTAAACTACAAAATTGGTTTTATTTAACACAAATTTGCTATGTTCTACTTTTGTAAGACATAGACATGTAGAAAAATAGTGCCCTCTTAATACTGTTATAAAGACATTTTGGTTTTCAAAATGAATATTTTATGTACATCCTATCAATATAAACTTGCTTTAAAATGATTTAAGTTATATTACTAGCAGTCGACATATTAGTGATAAATATACTGTTATTATAGTATAATTATAATTAAAAAAAAATATTACTCATGACTTAACAAGATTTAAATATTTTTTTTCTTAGATTCTATCCAAGATCATACTGATGATGATTTAAATAAAAATAAAGAAACATTAATTATGAACCCAACAGTGAGCGTAAATGGTCTGTTGATATCTTATAAAAATGTAAACAATGAAATTAAACAAAAATAATTTGTATTATATCATTTCTAGATATTTCTTCAGATAAAATAGAACTAAATATTAATAATAAAAAAAATGATGAAATTGTTGAAGAAAAGTCTATTACAATACATACTACAACAATTTTAAATGATGAGAAGAATAAGGAAAAAGAATTGCAGCCTAATATTGAAATTAGTGATATATGTGCGCCATCTCCACCTAAAGTGTCTAAGGTCAATGAAATAGAAAAATCATCTAATCGACAGTTATTAACCATTGAGACATTATTATGTCCACCTGGCCGACTTAATAGACCATCTAAAATAGTTATAATACTAAGAGGTTTACCTGGTTCAGGAAAATCACACGTTGCCAAACTAATCAAAGTTTGTAAATTATGAATTTATTATATTATATTATTAAGTTTTTTAAATTTTATGATTTTCTTTCTTTTTTTTTGTAGGAGAAAGAACTAGCAATGGGAGGTCAAGCTCCTAGAATATTATCATTAGACGATTATTTCATGACAGAAGTAACAAAAATTGAAATTGATCCAGAAACCAATAAAAAAATAGAAAGAAAGGTAATAATATAATTAATATAAGAATTGTTTTTAGTGATAAATTACCAAATTATGTATAAAAAAAATATTAGTACATTTTTTAGAGCATATTTGTATGGTTTTACTTATTTTAGTTGGGAAAGTCACAAATAATTTATGGCTATCACATTTAAACAACCCTCATATGTCTAAAAATAAATCTACTCTATATTTTGTACTATATTTAAAATTAATGTATCAAACAATTATTTTAATTTCAATTTATTATATGTATATATAATATCACATTTAATACTTATATTTAATTAAATTTAAAATAATTTGTTTTGTTTTTAAATTAATAAAAAACATCACAATTATAGCAAAATGTAATTTATATATTTTACTAATATCTAATAATGATTGATGATAATATAAAAACAATAACAAATATTTTTTTATTGATTATGTGCATTCTAATTTTTTAGGTTATGGAATATGAACATGATTCTGCCAATGAAAATTTATATCGAACATCATATATAAAAGCATTTAAAAAAAAAATTTTGGAAAATTATTTTTCATTTTATATTATTGATGCCATTAATAATAAAGTGTCATATTATAAAGAAATAATAGAGATTTCCCGAATGAATGGGTTTACTGTAAGTGTATTATTCATTTAGGGATAGGCCGATACTTGAAGCGATACTCAATATTAGTGGTATTGGTTTTATTGATATTCCAAAACCAATGCTATAATATCATAAATAGTTAAGCTTACAATTATTTATTGATAAATTTGATATCACAGTTAAACAGTTAAACAAAATATTTAAATTATGATTGTCATTTTAATTAATGATATTATTACCAGATATAAATACCTTACACTTTTTAGTTTACAATATTGTTTTAATTGGTTTTTACCTTTTTTATTTTTTTGAATTGTGCTATGTTTAAAACAGTTAAGATGAACATAGTTATTACTTATTTGTTATTTGTTATTTTTATTTATTTGAAAAATATTTATTTTGAAAGTTCCTACATGTTTATTATTTAATTTACTGTTTTTTCAAAATATATTATTTTTAAGTATATCTGAGTATCGTTAAAAGGTTATATTGGCCTAACCCTTAATTATTATTTTTATTATGCTGTACAGTGATTTTTATACATCTTACCTTAGTGGCGTGCTCAACTTTTTTGAAACTTGAGGGAGGATATATATTTTTGACTATTACTCAGATAATGTTATAATATATGTATATATATTCTTGCACTTACCTGCAAGTGCTTGTTAATTATAATAATATTAAATCAATAATTGTGTTTAAAAGAACTGTGTATATTAGGTATATATATTGCCATTTATTAGTAACACCTTGGTATAAATCATCCCATGATGTGGGTTAAACCCTTGTGAGCACGTCCCTGTCTTTCCAGACCTGTTTTTTTTTTAAATAAAACTAATTTTAAGTATAATATATTTGTGTACCTATATTAATCTATTAGATTTATTTTAGAATAAAAAATTCTTTAGGTATATAATTTAATAATCTCTTATTATTTTATTTTTTTTTACAAAAATAATCACAGTTGAAATATTTTATCATAATTGTAAGTGTTTGGTGATAAAATTATATAAGTATTAATTCAATATACCTATTTAGGTCTATATTATTGAATTAGAATCTGATATTGATTTGTGTATCAAACGTAATATTCATAATAGAACAGCTCATGATATTAATAGTATAATGAGATCTTGGGTTAAAACACCTTCTGATCAAATACTGTTGGATATAAGGTCATTACTTTCACCTTCAGAAAGTGAGGTACTGAAATTTAAAACACTATTTTATATCTTCAATATATTAAAAACATAATCTATTAATAATTTAGATGGAAATGGAAGATGTCTCAGATATTGAAATGGAAGTGGATAAAGGCGATGAGGCCATTGACGACAGAAATTCTGAAGAAAATAGAAATATTGAATTTGAGGAAGAGGTAACTATTATTTTATAATATTAATTAAAAATAAAAACATTTATTATGATAGTGGACAAAATATTATTGAAGAAGAAAAATCATAAGTACTATTCTAAATTTTATGTTTTACTAAGCTAAATAACGAAAATATTAATTGCGTCAAATGTTCAAGTTTATTATTATAATAATAGTAATAATAATAATAATAATAATAATAATAATAATAATTATTATTAAAAAAAAAATTGTCACTTGCAATGTGTGTACAATTATATTTAACCATTTGTGTACGTATCCCAAGATATTTATTTTCATAAGAATATCATAATTAGTTTTAAATGAATGTTTATTTTTACTTGTATAAATATAATACATAAAAATGTTTGTTAAAAACATAGCATCTTGTAAAAACTGTAACACCAGAAGATACCATTTATATTATACTATTTTTTTGGTTGCTAATATTTCTACAGGATGTCATGAAATTATTGTCTTGCAAATGGACTGATACTATTCCACAAGAAGAAAAGATGAGTACGTTTCATTATTTTATTTTTTTGTCATTTCTTTGTGCATTTAGCATTTATGTTTTTTTTTTAAATAAAATTATTAAACACATTAGTAATATAATTCAAATTACTCTTTTACAATTATTGAACATTCAATTTGAATACTTAAATTAAAAATGTATTACAGAAAGATTAGATGGTCTATGCAAGAAAAAACCAGAAAGCTCAATTAAAGAATGGCTGCAAATACCTGAAGATAATTACTCCATTAGTGAACAAGTAGTCGTAAATGATGGAAAAAAAAGGGTATGTATCATATCATTTAATAGTTATAAAATTTCGACCACATTAGTTCAATAATTTTAATTGATCAATTCATACATTCATATTAATAGTATTATGAAATGATTAATATTTTTATTTGTAATTAAGCAATATAAATATTATATACATAATTAGTTATAACATAATAATTAATATTTTAGTAATTATATATTCATAATCAGACTTGTATAGAAATAAAATTTAATAAAATAAATTGACATCAATCAATGTTATATATTTTTGTATGGAGAGGTGACTGAAAACCTTACCCTGTATACATGTCTGTTCATAATATATAAATATTTTAAAAGTTTAATTTATTCTAATTGTCATTCTCAATGTGACTTTAATATTTATTTAATTTTTTAAATATTAAAATATACATGTTCATAATTCCGAGGGCTGAAAGAAGTCTGTGTATTGCAAATTTGGACCACAATGACTTGAACAAAAGAGTCTTTTTTATAATTAATATTCTAATTTGAAACTCATAAATCTATACCTACTACAATAATTTACATATTTATATTTTGTTATACATAAGTTAATAATTTAACTGTAAGACAATCTTACAAATAGCTATCTGTTTTTAAAGAACAAATTAGATTCAATTTCTAATCAATAAACACGCCATTTAAAATTTTCAAAGTAATTTTTACTCAGTGTTTACAGAAAAAAACCTGAAAACTATATAATGCTAATACATTTTTTACTTACTTTAACATTTAATTCTGTATAGGTTCGTTGGGCTGATATGGAAGAACGACGCGAACAGGAAAAAATGCGCGCTATAGGCTTTGTTGTCGGGCAAACAGATTGGAATCGGATGTTAGGCCGGGATCAAGGTGAAAGCAAGTTAACACAAACCAAATATATATAATCAATTCATTATGTAAATATTTTAATGTGTAACTTTTTAAACAAAATTTATTTTTATTATTTTTAAATGTATATATTTTATTATTTATAATTGAAAAAAAAAATTATTTAAGACCTATTTGTGTGCCTTTGTTAAACTACTTTTATTAGGTATACTGAATACAATATTATATATAAAAATATATATTACATACTTTCTATTATATTCGTTTGAGTTGTAACAATACCATAAAATAAAGAAATCAAGAAATCAAACAATGGATTAAATTTAATCACCTTAGAACTTAACACTAGTAAGTATACATAATTGCATTCCATTACTATAATTTTTAAAATACCTTCTTATTATAAATGTTTTCTAATTTTGTAACCATAACATTATCATGAGTAGTTGATTGTTTGTCTTTAATGAAATTATTGCGCGGTCTTATTACTGCCTGCTTTGTTATGCGCGTCATCAACACTGGACCTTGTTTATTGTCATCCAACGATCTCTAAAGCCCAATAACACTATTCAAGTCTCCTACTCTGTTACGCATTTGTTTCGTGTGTGTGTGTGTGTGTGTGTGTGTGTGTGTGTGTGTGTGTGTGTGTGTGTGTGTGTGTGTGTGTGTGTGTGTGTGTGTGTGTGTGTGTGTGTGTGTGTGTGTGTGTGTGTGTGTGTGTGTGTGTGTGTTATGTAGTTGTGTATAATTTTTATTAGGTATAATTATTATTATTGGTATTACCTGTAGTATGTTCAAAAAAAATAGAAAAGCCAGCAACGCTAATGCAGATGACGTTGTTGATGTCGAACGCCGAATGCTTCGATTTTGTTTTCTTTTGAAAAAAATATTATTATTATTATTATTATTATTATTATTATTATTACTACTACTTACATTCGTACTGACTATTGAAAATATTATTAATAGTTATTTAATCTTAAAATAATATATAGGTGTTATATTATATAATTTATGCTGCTTACTTGTTACTATACGCGCGCCTCATGTTCAACGATAATAAATAACCGTAGTTGACGTTATGAATTCCTTCTGTTCCTTGACTGTTTGAAATATTATGTGAATTGGTAGCTGACAACGACATAACAGTTGATCTGATGTACACTTTTTTATTGGTATTATTATGCTAATCGGTGCAGTTTTTTGTTTTGTTTCAGAAAAAGATTATTGAAAAATATCTGGGACCCGACGAGTTCAAAGCTTGTCGCTGGGTGAATAAGATAATCTTGACAGACTTTCGAACATCTCCAGCACAATAACTATATATTATTTTTATTCGTTGTTGCACTTGCGTAGGTGTATGCAATTTTAAGAGTCAACAGCCATGACTGTAAAGTATGCCGATCGGTGTCTCCTAAATTATGTTCCCAATTATAATAATAGTCTTATTATAAACCGTTAGCTTTATTATTTTTTTTTTCAGCTAAATTTTAATTGTACCGACTTAGTCTGTGAATATGTTTATTTCTTGACAATTTGTGTTATTATTATTTAAGTAAAAAAAATATTTCATTTCGTAATTTGTTTTTTTTTTACAATTTTACCTTAAATTGTTTCAGTACATGCCTTGATAAAATACTAGTGTACATTTATAGTAAATATGTTTTATTAAATGTTGAAAATTTCTAAGAAAATATAAAGTAATAAAATATTTTGTTTAATACTCGTTTAATACCTATAACTTAAAAGTACGTCTGTGTCTCGTACAAAATATAAATATAATAATATATAATGATACCATTGGTATCATACCAATACAATAACTAATAATTAATTCTTTGGCAGGTAGGTAGATACTATAGGTTAGGTTAGGTTGTCATAGTATAAATATTCACAGACTTACAGAAGCAGTAAGTTCAACTAGGTGGGGGGGCAAGGCCACCATCAAAATTTTTAGTCTCTCCCTCCTTATTATACGTTTTTATTTTTCAGCCCCTTTAGGCTAAAATCCATACTACTGTTTACAATTATTACAATTTGTTTGTTATGGATAATGGGTTCAATAATTTCATCAATTTATAAAATAGTAAATAATTATGTATAATTAATAAATTTAATATTCTAAAGTATTATTTTACCTATTATAGTACGTGGATGTACCGTGAACGAGGAGAATCAAAACATAATATCAGGTCGATTATATGATTCAATACTGAATACAGATCGACTTATCTAGATTTAATAAATCTAGAAAGAAAATTAGGAATAAAATAAGACTATAGATTAATTACTCCCTCTAGGTTCGGCGTCATTTCTCTTCAATACACAGCAAATATACCGAAAACAACCTTAAATAATTTTATTTATGCGATATGTATCGATCTTGTAACACAAATCAAGTCAAATGAAGAGGTAGAGAAGGAAGCCGTTATAGAATTAACCAAATTAAAGAGGTGCTGTTACAAATGACATTTAACTCTAAATGTATATGAATAAGGCCGTATAATTATAGTTTTCCGCCTTAACATTTGGGAGACAAGTGAATCACTTAATTTAAAAATAGGCAAACGATTCGGTTATAACATATGAGTATTGAGTACACGATGACTGACCTTGTTATTTTAAGACAAACTAGACAAAACCTTCAGCTAGACAATACATAACAACCAATGAAATACATAGACTTAGTCACTTAGAGTGCCTTCAAACTAAATCCGAAGATTGAATTTAAACCATTTATAAATGCAATATAAAGGCATCCGTGAGCTGTCTTTCATGTCTTTGAACTTTTAAACTAATTGTTCCATTTCCATTATTTGGTCAAGTACCAATCAATATTATCTATTTATTTTAATTTATATTTTGTTTTTAATTTTACTAAAATTAAGTATAGATGTAACTTTATGACCTTATCGCATACTTGAGTAATTATTCAAAAAATCATTAATATTATTTTAACAACATATTTTGTACCTATCGAAAATATACGGTGTGTTGGTATATTACTTTAAAGTATATATTATAGTTATAATTATTATGTTGTAAGCCAACATGTTTAATGTTTATATAAATAAATATATATATATATTTTATCGCTATAGTCTTTTAAAGATATTTTTTTTTTATAAACAACATTGAATATTTTAAATTCTTTATTCTAAAGCAAAATATTTTTCGGAATACTTCGATGTATAAAAATCTAATTGTTGACGAGTAATTTATAATTGTAGTAATGCATAAATAGGGTATGTGCGTAATATATATTTATCCTTTTTAATCATGTATAATAATTATTTATCATTTATGTATATCAGGGCCGGTCGTAGGTTTTCTGTCGTCCTAGGCAAATCTAATTTACGCTGCCTTATGCTATAGTTTATTTTTGGAGGGGGTTGAATAAAATATGGACATTCATTTTTAACTATGAACCCTTGTTTTATTTTTTAAAAAAATGTTTTGATTGACCTTAGTTTTCTTTGCAAAATATAAAATAATAATAAAATTAAAATAAATGTTAGGTATGAAATAGAACAAGTAATATTTTTGATCATCATTATACATTTATTATCGTTACCATAAATCAACAATATGACATATGTATCTAATTACATATTAAAAATATATAACTAAACATTTAAAATATATTAAAAAAAATTAATTTTGCGAGCCTTTTCTTGGGTAAAATCAGTAAGTAAATTTTTAAACTCCAGATTTTCCATTACTTCTTTTTCAATTGAAATTGTAGCAAGATCGTTTAACTTTTCTTGGTTCATTGAAGACCTCAAATAATTTTTTATTATTTTTAATTTGGAAAAGCTCCGTTCACCAGAAGCGGCCGACACAGACATAGTTAAAATAATTGGAAGTGCTACTGCTACATTTGGTACGAAATTGTTATTATTTACAATAAAGTGTACAATTCATTATATTATATCATATTATAATAATTAAATCACTTTAGTTTATTCAAAATGTTCTGCCCTCACATTAGTGCCGCCCTAAGCGGCTGCCTATTTTGCCACCACATTGAGCCGGCCCTGGGTATATATTATAAAACGTCATAAATGATAATGGAATTGGTAACAGTGGTAATACTTTTCTATTTAAATAACTTTGAGATTAAATCAACACTCTTTTGGTCTTATATCTATACTTATTATAGTAATAGTTAAAATGATGCTCAGTACTGTTAAATTGAACTTTGGGGGCTAAGTGCTAAGTCCCCCCAAATAAAAATGTATATCCTAGATATGTACCTACAGTTTTATATCATTATTCACAAACATACTATTTAAAGGTCATAACACTCCTAACAATATTAATTTTTTTTTTAACCTACAATTTAAAAAGTTATTTAATAAAACAGTTAAAGTTAGATACTTAGGTATTTCTTCTACATCAGTTTTTTTATTTTACTGATTATTTTTTAATTGTAGTAATATTGTAATACTATACAATATGCAATACATTTATATATTTTAGTTTATTTATTCATATTAATTGTAGGTAAATAATTACGTTGTATAATTAGCTGGCACACGCTGAACCTGACTGCAGATTTTTATTATTTTGTTTTTACAATACTATTAACTAAATAGGAAGTTATTAATAATTATTTTCATTAAGTAATCTTGGGCTTGAACCCTTCCCCCGCCCCTCTACTAAATTTATCAAGCCGCGTCTATATGCTTGGTAATCAAATCTACTAACTATTGTAGTTATAATGAAATAATTATTATAATATTATAGATTGACTTATTATACTTATTTTATACCAACGCACGAGAATTTCAAAATAACTATTTATCTTAATTTACGTTTAATTATAGTCACGACAATTCATAACAATTGTCAAACAATATACATTCACGATAACTCTCAAAAAAGTGTTATCAAGAGTAGAAACAACTATTATTCGAATAGTCTAGACAATTTTACTTTTAACTCCCATGTTTATTGTTGATTTAACTCTGAAATTGCTGTGTACATATATTGTCTATATATATTACGTGCACAGTCTAGTTTATTACCTTTTCGTTTATAGATGTGTATACACATGTAACTATGTAAGTACCTACATTTATGATATGTATATATTCTACTTTACAGTAGCGTAGCCAGAATATTTTTTCGGGAGAGCTGATCAAATTTTGTAAAATAAAATCTAAGATTTTTGTAGCGATTTTCATAAACCATTAAAAATTAAAATAATTTTTTAATTGTCTTGATATTTTTGGAGGGAGGCTGCAGTCCCCTCAGCCTTCCCCCTGAATTCGCCACTGCCACTTTGAAATATGAAATTAAATGTATATTGTCAATATTTGGCATTCAAAAAAGTAAAAAAAAAAAAAAATATTTTTTTTCAATAATATTTTTTTAATAGTAACTCATTCGAATGAGCAGCTTTAATTTTAATCTTAGCAATAACTTTGGTCACTTCTATACTTGCCGTGGTTCAAGTAGATGCTTATGAGGCGTTATAACCAACGGTTCAGTTTTAAAAATTGAAGCTCTCAGAGTAGCATTTTATATAGTGATAAAAATATATTATATTATATAATATTTTTACAGAGTGGTCATATTATTTGTATACATTTTTCTCAATAATCATTTTTTTTATCCATTTTTTACCACCTAAATAAAACTAAAACATTGGACGGTGAGTAGTGACCATCGCAATGTCGCTGGCCATTGCCGCATACCCGCATAATATTTATTGGATAAATATATTGTTATTAAAATACATATTGCAAAATAATCTTTAATATTTTATATTTATACAATTTACTTTTGAATAATTCTTTACGTTATATTGCATAGGATGTATCTCACTATCTTATGCTTAAATTATTATTAAATCTTAAATTATCTAAACAATTGAGAGGGCTAAACCCCCTTAAGTCCCCCCTAGTTGAACTAATTGATGATACTAATTCTTTGATTACCTATATAGGGTGATTCTTTTATAAAAAACACCTATTATTTCAAAAAGTATTTATGTTTTTGAAAATATTTTTTTACATAGTTTCAAGTTGCTAAAAAAACAACGTATTTTTTATCATTATATTTTTTTATATATAAGTATTTAAAGTTTTGATGCACGGAGTGTTGTGGTACGGGGTTACTCCACAAAATGTTTATCCACTACTCTGCTTGTCATAACTTTAAATACATATAACTCATAAACTACTCGCCCTAAATTTGATTTTTATGTATCAAAATACTCAGAAAAATATTCTGCTTTGGAATATGAAATTATAACTCCATGTTGTCATTCAAAAAAGTAAGAAAAGTAAGAAAAATAAAAAAAATATAAGGATAAAAAATACGTTGTTTTTGTAGCAACTTGAAACTATGTAAACAAACGTTTTCAAAAACATGAATACTTTTTGAAATAATAAGTGTTTTCAGAATCGCCCTGTATTATAATTTTAGTTTTTTTTTCGGGATTCAATATGACTATTTGATTTTCGTGAGTCAACACGAAATTCATCTGTAAATTGCAATTTTATTGTGTGATTGCTGAATAAGGATCATATTTTCTTAAGATCTGAAATCTAAATGTCTTGAACGTACCTAGTTTAAATTCTTATCAGAATAGTTACCGGTATCTCGATAACCCAAAATCAATTTGTCAGCATACAGCATACCGATTACCAGTAATAGTTAAGTATTCAATACTGTTAGGTATATGGTTTTCGTAGTTAAGGTTAGGTAAAGTTAAGTTAGAATAGGTAATACAAATTTTAATAGATGGCGGTTAATTAGGTACAGTTATACACTATTGTGATTAGTGTCTGATGAACCATAACCATGTTAAAGGATTAAGATATATTTTAATGAAGTCATTAATCAATGCATTTAAATTAGTTATCACTTAGTAATAGTTTTTTTTTATACGTTATAATTTATATAAAAAAGTGAACATTTAATAAATAATTTGTTTTGTAAAGCTGATGTGCTTTTAATACTGTGAAAATAAATAAAATGTCTAAGTTATTTTCTAAAAAGAAAACAAACGATAGAGAGCTTTGCCAGATAATTACTACTTCAATCACGGAAATAGTACGCGATAGCTTAAATCCAACATTCAGACAAACTTATTTTAACATCATAAAAGTATTATATAATATAATTGATATGCTATAATAGTTTGTTGAAAAATAATATTATTGATATGGATAATATGATTTAGATTTTACACATAACATTCAATCGAAATTAATTCTTATATTAATATAATTTTTTTGTTGTACTAACCTTATATATATAATACTTATTAGGTTACTAATTCAACTGATGCTCAAGATTTCTTGGAAAATCGTGTTTTAAAAGTATTGGGTGTAAATAAATTGTTTGTAAGTATAAAGTAGGTACATACTTACTTTTACAATTTTTTTAGAATATATTTAGAAGTAGATATGCTTTCCCGCTGTTAAGTGATGATTGGTTAGATTTTAGGAAAATAATACCTATTCTTTTTTAAATCTTTAATTTCGATTTATTTTAAGTTTATTGTATGAGATATTTACCAAATTTATATCGTTTTTATTAAAAATACAGCAGTTATTTAGTACTTACACAGTCAGTGCCAGATTGGCAAACTATAGTACCGATCTATTGAGTTTTAGGATTTCTAACGTTTGATTACAGCTACAGTTACTGCACGGTTTAATAACTCGATTATTTCGATTCACTTATATTTTCTACTAAATTACAATCAAACACTCAAAATTATGAGTTATCCGGCCTACCCAGTTTTACTTATACTTATTTGGCTACATGAAATAATATAATTATTAGATTTCGATTAGACACATATTTAATGAAAGTACACGATAAACTAAGAAAATGAATTATGTAACTTAAATTTATTTTAATTTCGATGGAAATTTAAGCAGAAGTTTTTATTATTAATTTGTACACAATATACTTATCCGTGCGCAAATTTCATATATGATACCACGTGATTTAAAAATCTTAAAAATACATTTTTTTTATAATATTATGCGAATTATTTTTTAGTTAAAAATCATTTAAATTTAAAATTTTAATAATAGCTAAAAAGGCTTGAAATTTATTTAAATGCTTTTAATAAGTCATTCTAAAACAAAACTAGGAATATAAAAAATTAAAAATACATAATTATTTTTATATGGGTATTTTAATTTAAGATTTCAACAACTTGATAACTATCCAAGTTTTTTAGTTCATATGCCTCTGTCAAATCATTTCTGCTTTATGTTACATCAAAAACGGCAATCTTCAAAACGATCTAAAAATCCCAATACTATCTCAATTGACTAAATACCACATCCTCTCATTCCATTCAAAGCTAATCCACTAATAATTCTACTATCTTCCCGTATAATTCCTGATAATCTCCTAAGAAGATTAAAAGGGTCTTGGCCTAGACCCCTATACTTATTTTATCAGTCAAGTTGTATTACTGAGTACTTTCTCACTATTTAATCTAATATAAAAAATATTTATTGTACAAATAAATGTGCATTATTCTTTTTATTTGGTAGTTTGGTATATATCGGTCTACAATACATCAGTATTGATTTATAATTTAATAACTGTTACAGTCATCGAGATAATAGTAACATAATATTATATGAAATAATGTTACAATAATAATAATATATAATATGTAATGTATACGGTTATTAAGATTTGTTTTATGCAAAAATAAGTTTTAGCTACCGTATTACAAATATAGCAATATCCCAATAAAACATACGATAAAATATTTTTATATAAGTAATGTATATATTCCCTCTCAGAATCGTTTTTCGTAGGCAATGATTTTGGTTTTGGATTGAAATATATAATCTAATGTGCATTTTAACACTTTTATATTGTTATTAAAATGAGTACTTTGATTTTTAATTTATATAAATTAATATAAGCTATAGTGATGAATTGAAAATAAAGAATAGTTAATAAAATTGTCTGTAATTTTAATTATCAGCAGGAACAAAATAATATAAAAGTCCGTCAAACAAACAGCGTAGAAGATTATATTGCAACAAAAATGTTGTGTTCGTCCGATGCAGTAAATAAACATAGGTATTCAGAAACGATTTCATTGATAAAATATCTTACGAATAAAAATTCCAAATCAGATTAAAAAAATTCAAACCTATAAATTATCATATAATATGTTGTTCTACACTACATGCACCGATGTTTTATTATGAAGCAAGTTAGATAGTGTTGAATTTACTTTTAAATTAAAAGTTATACCTTAAATAGAAATGAAAGTGTTTAAAGATATTTTTTATTAAAACTTTTGAAATTTGAACTTTGTAAACAACATTTAAAAATCCTATAAATTTAAGACTATAAAATAGACACTTTATAGGCAATAATATACTAATATGATTTCATAACTTATAATTTATAAAAAAATAAAAATTGTAGAGTAAAGACATACCTCGTTATAAATAAAACACTTAGGTAAATTTCTATAATCCATATCAATAGTTAATACTTAATAATTATATATATATAATATGATTAATTGTATATATATTGTTCAATCGTTATTTTATATACCCTAAGACCTAAATGGAAGGATAATGTATCGATTTTAAAATGATATATATATTTTTTGTATTATATGGTTTTATGTTGTATAGTAGAAACACTGTTTTAATATTTAATATTATTACTTCTGATAGCAAATTGAAATTGGTATTGGTGGAAAGTTAGAATTTAAAATTCCCAGTATTTACATAAAATGATCAGGAAACATAAAAAGAAATGAACGAAGAATTTTTACACAAAACCATTTTTCGTTATTTTGTGGTTATTCACTAACGGAATACTTTAAATACTAGTAATTTTAACCAAATGTTTATACTAGCATTTTCTATATATGTTTTAATTGAGTGATTTATAGACATTAGAAATTGTTGAATTTTTTTTTATAAATGTCAAACAAAAATTTTTTCACTTAGTTAAAGGGCTTGAAAATTCAATTGACGTTCCTTTTATGTTGTTACTACTAGAATTATAAAACAATTTTAGTGTTATTCCATTAGTATTTTTAATCAGTATCTGAAATTGAAGTTGAAATTTTGATGGAATTTGATATTCACACGTAAAATAACGGTTTCTGTTTTTATTTAAAAAGTATTATCTGTAGAAATTTGAAACACTCCGTTATAACTTAAATTATAATTTTCTATACTCAAAAAAATTTTCAAAATATTTAAATTCAATTTTATTTATTTATAAACATAAACAAATGTTTTTGTTTTTTTTATGGATTGATAAAAATATTTTAGCTCGATTAAAAAGTTTAAAAATTAATACAAGATTCCATTTAGGTAAGGTGTTTTTTTAGGAATATAAAATACATAGTCCTCAGCTCATCACGAATTGTACTGCACGATTTTTTTGTAAGTGTTCGAAGTTCAAATTTAAGATTTAATATTTATCATATGCATCAAACGTTTTACACAAATATGTGAAACAACTATTCGTTCAATATAGATATGATAAAATATTATAAGTTATAACTGCTTATATTTTTTTAAATGTACTCTACTGAGTAAATTTTGAGTTTTTACATCAATTTATGAAATTAAAAATATTAGTAACCACTTGTTTTGTGATAAACATTCCTATATATAACTAGTAAAAACATAGAAATAAGGACAAATCAAATTTTTAGAATTTTACGAATCATATATTGTCTAAAATTAAATTTCTATAAATACTATAATACTTAGTAATATCTTATCTACTACGAATCTTTACCTATTCTTACCTTATAGTGTTTATAGGCTGTAAGAATTTTACAATAATTTATTATTTTTGTTTTAAATGTTTTAACTATAAGCAATATTATATTCCACTTGAATAACAAAAAAAAAATGAATTTCAACTAGATGCGTTACAAATTATGAATTTCAAATAAATAAAATTCAAGTATTTTTTGGTGTATAAATGTATAAATGTATAATGAATTATCATGGTTTACATATGTAATACAGTTATACATATAAATTTAATCAATAATATGGATAACTGATAAGGATTAAGGTAGAATAAAATAACAATTTTAATTTTTATTTAAAAGTAATCCCTATAATAATTTATTAAAAACAATAAATTAAAATAAATAAAGTATAAATAATTAAAAAAATATACATAATTAATAGGTCAGACTACTATGGTACAAAGTGTATTGTTATACAAACAATAGGAATAAATATAAAATATAATACTCAGTAAAAAAAAAAAAAAATAAAAAAAATATTTATATATGTAATAAAAGATTATCCTAATAATTCTAATAAGAAACCAATGCGGATCTGTTGTGTACGTTTAAATGGTCAATTTAAGAGACGAGATCTTTGTTTTTGATCGGATTGAAATCAAAGGAGAGTTATTTTAGATATCGAAATATGAAACTGATCATTTAAGGTAATTTTAAGTGAAAATACTATTATTTAATTTGTATGATCGGTGGAAATCGGAATTTAGACTTCATTACAAGCCAAGTAGAGTTGACGACAGTCATCTCCAGATCGTCCACGTCTTCCAGCGTCATAATATACTTCAAAAGGTGCATTTCCAGTTCTTTGTAGCAAGAAACTTGTTGCATATCTAGAATAATAAGTTATTTATAATATTATTATTTTGAAACAATCAAGCTTATATAAGCCATTAACCCATTACATTATTAACACATCATAATTTTAATAAAAATTAAAACTAAGATATTAATAAATATTATTTTCTTACGTTCCAAGCTGACAATATATGGCACTAGAACTTGATGTTTCACCTGAACATTCTTTATTAGCTTCGCATACAAACTTCTGAGCGCAAACATCATTAGCCGTATTCATTGTTTTCATATATCCCTGATTTAATAAAAAAAGATTATTATTTTTTTATTTAAAAATAAAATATTAATGTATAATATCTTACTTTGAACATGGATAAGCTGGCTACAGCAGCATCAGACATGGCGTCTTTTTTACCTAAAGATCTAGCTGACATAGATCTGTGACTGAATGATGTTTTCAAAGCATCCAAAAGATTCACAACGATATTGATGAACTGTTAACATTACATATTTATTTTAAATATTTTTATCACAAATTAAGATTTATAAAAACAGTTGCCTATAAAATGTTAATTTGGGTGGTAGCTAAAGCAGTGTGTGGGTATCTTACCTCTCCAGCTTGTTTGGCCATGGTGGCCACTTGATCGGGATCCCTGCTGCCAAGTACTGTAGATAAGACCGCTGCCAATACACCCTACGTACCGTGCCACCATATACCAATTCATTAAATATTTATAAAAAGAAGAAAAGCATGTTTTGATCCTAAGGACCGGGGACTTGAAGCTTAATATTACTTTATTATGAATATTAATTTATTGTTTTTATATTATATTATAATTTTAAATATCAGTGAATATATTTAAAATATGTATAATGTATAGTTTTATGATATAATATATACATATAGGTAATAACTAAACATAAATATTTAATATTTTGAAAAATAATCTAAAAATAACTACATAGAACAGATAAGCAAATAAGTATAGTATATTAATTTTTTTCACTAAAAACCATAATAATAAAAGTCAATAAGTACTACATTATGATGTATTTAAATAAGTAAATATTCGTTTTTTTTTTACTTAAAAATTTTTCATAAATGTATTCATATCTACAGTAGAATAATATGATCAATTTTGAAAATTGAAAGTAAATTACCAAAATGATATCGATTGTATAGAATAAATATCAGTTACCAAGTAAGTTGTTTTTTTTTTTAATTCTATTAAAAATATTAATACAGTAAATCATAAAATTTGATATAATATACAGATCATTTAAAAAGCGTTTGAATAATTTACTTAAAACTAAATAAATTTAACAACTAACTTAATATTTATGCATTATAGTCAAAAGCTAAATATTTATACAAAATAGTATTTTAACATTAATACGAGTAGGTATTTAATATAGTGACAGATTATAGAAGGTGTATTTAAGTTCTCATATACCTACTATGTACCTACCCCCGGTCCAAATTTCATTTATACATTTTATTTTATTTAATAGATGGTTCAAAACTAAACAAGTATTTGACATAATATTTTAATTAAACGATAAATATAAGTTAAATTTATAAATTAAAACATTTAAATATATTTTTTGAAGATTGATGATTAAACCATCCAT
Organism: Rhopalosiphum nymphaeae; assembly: GCA_036289425.1. NCBI lineage: Eukaryota > Metazoa > Arthropoda > Insecta > Hemiptera > Aphididae > Rhopalosiphum > Rhopalosiphum nymphaeae. The sequence goes on along the minus strand of JAZAQC010000006.1, from coordinate 7,699,053 downwards.
TAAAATAAGTTTCATATAATATATACATGATGTTTATTTTAATATTGTTAATTACCTGCATTGGAGAAGAGTTATCAACTTTATCAATTCCGTCTCCCGCTACATTACCACCGCCCAAAAATGCGGTTAAAATTTTCAAACCTACAGATAACAAATTAGCCCAAGGCGATGTTGGAGCTATAGCCTAAAAAAAAAATTAAAAATTTATAATTATTAAAATAATAATACATAATTATATTCCGAAATTTTTTAAATCTTATCCATAAATAATAAATCAATCTAGTTTGTACCTGGTCACCGTCCAAAACATCTGATTTACTAGGTCCAGCGGCTGCACTTGCCGGATTGAACAGCATCTGCATAATCATTCCCAAAACACTACTCCACGAAAAACCACCTGCTGCGTCTTGCTAAAAGGTAAAACATTACATTGTAATTATTTTATATTCTTTTTTATTTACAATCGTGTTTTGTTATCTAACCGATATAGAATTGGTTTGTACATCTTCCAAGTCATTACGATCTTCTACAACTCCTGCAGTCGATGACACTACTTTTTTACTAGAATTTGGTTTTTCCACAAATTTTCTTGCATCTTGTTCAGGTTGATAAACCGGATAATTTCCTTGATAGACGGGACGTTGTGGTTCATATTGACTTTGTGCTTGAGAAGAACGATGTTCTTGTGGGTAGGTCAATACGGACGGTGCCATCAGTGTGGTTCCCATCAGGCACAGGAAAGCCCATCCTATAGCCTGTTTGTTGGCCATAATTTGATCTGGAAAAATAATTTCGTAAAATAATATTATACATATTTTTAAAATAATAAATTTAAATCTGGTAGTTTATAGCTTCTACTAATTTCAATATAATATACATTACACAACCTACACTTAATTTTTAAATAGATATATGTGTGGAATAATAAAAAAATATATATGAAAGCTATTTTTATACTATAATATTAGAAAAATTATATTTTATAACTCGAAAAGACTAAATTATAATTAAATATTATTTTTATATTCAGTAAAAATTAATATTTATTATTAAATATATTTATTCATACGTATGTTTATCACTACAAATTACAATAATAGAATCTTTATTATTATTTTAATATTGTTTTATAATTGTATACATGATAATAAAGTAATAACACTAAAACAATATCTACAAACCGGTTTTACAATATTATCCAATGCTTATTATTTGTGCAATTTTCTTTTAGTGTCTAAACTAATATATTTTGTCTTATTAATTATTTTAGAGTTCAAAAACCTTGCATTTCATACCTCACATTTCAACGTCAATGACCCTGATCATTGAAATGTATTATTATTAATAACGCATCTTCGTAATGAATATTAAATTGACACAACAATAAATATTAAATAATAATGATAACCTACGTGACTATAATATGATTTGTATATCTATGTGTTTTAAACATTTTAGCACCTACTCTGTGAGTTTATAGGTACTAACAAATTTTAATTTCTCCTGAAACAGTTTTGTATATAGCTTAGATAACTACACAACGCGTATACAATTTGTTTATTTCACTATAGTCATCTTATTTAAAACATTTAAGGTTTGTTTTAATAGTTTAAAACAATAATTGTTATATGTAATAAAACTAATAAATAATAATTATATATTAATACATAACATACAAATGTCAAATGAATATTATATTTTGAACTTTATTTTACATAATCGATAAAACCCTGTAGTATGAATATAGTCACAATAATGATCCACCAATCACCATTACATGCAATTTTAAATAATAAATAGCGCTCGGACAACAACCACTTAGGTTAATGGGTGTGTAGGACAAAACTTAGGAATTTCATTTTTCCAATGTCTACCTACTTATCGATTATATTATTATAGTGTACATATAATATACCTATCAAAATTATGTTTACGTGGTTATGTCCCGATCTTCGATAAGAGAAAGAAATACTTTCGTCGTGGTTTAGCATTAGACCGTGAAACATATTGATGTAGATACATATACAATTTTTTTATCGCGGATTATATTTTAGTAGGTATATATTTAATTGTATTGTCTTGTTCTGTCTAGACGCTTAGAAAGTAAACACGATATATTGTAGGCGATCCTATCTAAAAAGTAAAAACGTATCAAATCAATTGTTTTAAAAGGAAAAAAATTAGACGTATATCTTTTTTATGCATCACGCACTGTAGTGGATGAGCTTATACCTATAATAGCAAGTAGCAATAAAATAATAATATAATGTAAAATGTATGCCATGCAGATGTGGATTATAAGTACATTTCGATTTCTATATGGATTAATTTTTATGGTAATGGAACGAAATTACTAGCTATTATAAATTATAATTTATAAGATGTATTAATGCGTTGGTATACAATTACGCTGTGCACTGAGGACAATAGATTAGATATTTTTCACGTAGTATGAACAAACATAATTCTAATTAACATAGTTTTTTTTCATTGTATCTATTACTTATTATTATTATATAAAGCATTTTTAATTAACCTAATTCGACGGATTATATTTTGATAGTCTTATAATACTGGAAAACAATAAAAAAACTTCAATTTTTTAAACAACGTTTTCATCGATGCTTTTTCGTTCTATATACATAGTTTTAATTATTGTAATTTAGGTAATTATGTATTTATAAATAGAAATATATTATTTTTTCAACTAAAAAATTATTAATTAGTTGTCAAATAATTAACTTTTTGACTCTCTCCATAAGATTGAAAAAATTGATACAATTTAAAATAAAATAAAAATAATTACGTATTAGAATAGATTCAATTAAAAATTCAAAATTAGGTAGTATTATCTTTTGATTATTATGTACACTTTACATTAAAAAAATTACAATAGCATTTCGTTCAAAACCCTTTTACAACCATTTTACTGCATTTTTTTAAATAATTTATTTCTAACTTACTGGGATATTTTTTAATATGATTTTTAAACAATGAAACTGTAATAACTGAAATTTAAAATAAAATTATATATTTAACATAATATGCATTTAAAATTTAAATATATTTTATATGTATATATCATACATAACATTGATTTTAAATGTTAAGTACTAACCTACAAAATGATAAAAATTGATGTTTTTAAAACAGCATTGTGTTAAAGATCCTGGGAATGCAACTACCGATCAAAAGTGGCCCACGCTTAACCTTGACCACCATTGTCTGTGTCACGCATACGCAACAATAACCAAGTAACCCACATAGACGGTCAGTTACTTTCATTTAAATAGTAAACATCTACCATACTTTTTCTTATTTAAAGACTGTCCCATCATTGTTTTTACTTCCTCATGTACTATAGTGTATAATATATATTTTGTTGACCTAAATTTTGGTACGTTTTTCTTATAACTATTAAATATTTCCGATATTATAATATTAAATTTATAACTCATAATTTCTGTCGGATTTATTTATACTTAGAATAATAATCTTGTGACTTAATTCTGATTATTTTAAAGAAAAATTAAAACATATTATATAGAACTGCATTGTATGCATGCAACGTCTGGTATTAGTCATGATGGCAACTTTGTCGATAAATGTTTTCTTTGTACAAATTTCACTTTGTAATTGGAACCGATATTTATGCCTATTACCTATGAAGCTATGACACATAGTTGTTGGGAGAAAGTTCGGTGAAATCATCTTGTCGACCTCATCGTACACCACTAATGTAGGTACATGGCATCGCGTGAATCATAAACATAGTATATACACATAAAATAGACATCACATTTATATGAGTATATAGGTATATGCATATTATAATATTCTACTGTAGTTTTCAAACGTTATTCATCGATACTATATATGATTATTTTATTATTATTTATAATTATTTTATACACTTAAGTTCCAGATACACATCTCGAACAGACTAATCGCTTAATATATATTTATACATATAAGTATATAGTTGTAAATTATAATACACTATATACATACTTAAATGACTTAAATCCAGTTATTTTAAATTATTCTCGTGTTAATAACGAAATTACGATACGGACATTTATAATATAAATTGCTGTATCATAGATATTTTATATATTACTATAAAAAATGAAACACGCAGATTTAAAACAAATTTTTTATACATACATATAAGAGTTAAGGTACAGAGTATATTTTTAGTGTGAATATATATCGTTGATATAAAAAGTTTTTATAAAACTAAATAATATATTAATATATCTTATATAAGTAATGCCATGACATATTATAACTTATAATAACGCCGTTGAATAAATACCTACCTACATAATAATATTACCTTTTATTATTTTGTTAAAGTCTAAATATTACACATTTTTGAAACATCAATCTAAAACATTATTCATATCATATAAATAGATAAATATAATATGTACTAAATACTATAGACTATATGGTACACCTGTTATGGATTTTAAATTTATAAACATTCTTTTAATTTTATAAATAACAGTATTATTAGTGTATTTCAATATCGTAGTTCAGAATATGAAAATTATTGTCTGCAGTAGTGAAAGAAAATAAATTACTACTAAATGTACTGCGTTTAAATATTATTGTTAAATAATTATATTATTGTTCTTACCTGCGTTAAAGTCTCCAAAATATATTTTTCTCTCTGTTGTCAAAGACAATATTATTATACCAATGAAACTATGCAGTAATATTTAAAGTTAAAAGAATATTAACGTGATTTTAAACAAATGTACAAATTCAGCAATATTGGAACTACCTTTTCTCGGACGGTTACTGCGACGCGACTGACGGAAGGTAAATGGCCCCTGTATAGAGTGCAACCGGTTCTCATTCCGGCAATCCCTCCTTGAACTTGTTCCGGCCTCCGCGGGTGACCCACATTTCAAGACCACCACCACCATTATTTATTCTTAAAAACGTATCGTAACGATGGACGTCATTAATTGTATTTTTAAACGATTTCTTCCGTGACAAAGATTAAGACATGGATAAATACAATTTTATTATACAAACCAAAAACAATAATATTAATATAATTTGTTTGTTCTATATAATATATAGGTAATATTGTAATAATTATATAAATTAATAGTACGAATTTTTTTTCATTGTATTCTCCACATTTTATACCCAAAAATTATATGATTAATAAGACTGGATGTCTGGGTATTATTACTGCATTACAAAGACAATTGCTTTTGCTCGTTTATGCAACTTCGTCTACAGTACAGTTTAAATTTACATTTTATCAAATTTTAATTAGTCTATAAAGGTTCCTATATACAATATGTACATCAGGTTTTTGCAGATTTGTTGCACTATATATATATTATGTATAATTATGATAAAAGAGATATAAACTAAGAGAGAAATACATACGAATATAAATATAAGTCACCTATTAATGAAACTTAAAATGAAATTAAAAGGTTAGTAAATATTATATTTTATTTGAATCTATGATGAGGAATTCTAAAAGGAAAGGAAGGGTTATGAACTTAATGGAATTTTTATGGAAGGATTCCAATGGTTTTTAGTCTAGGAAAAAAACATCTATAGAAAAGTACAGCTACACGTCCTTGATTGATTTATTGCCATAATCATTGTGAAGGATTATTTTATTAAGATAAGGTGTTATATAGTTCGAAATATTTGAATTTTATTTTAGACATCCTCATCCATAGAATGTTTAGTTTTTAAGCTATACTGCTATAGTAAATTTATTTGTTGTCAAGTATTAATTATATAAATAAAAAAGATTTTGTGAACATCAACATCACGAAATATTCTTAACTTAATAATAGGACTAAACCGTGAACTGCATGAAGTCAGGATGAGTATACTATACTATATTTACATAGAAATATTTAAAAAAATATATATATATGTGAGTATTTAATATTTATTTACTCTACATTTACACGATTGTGTATAGATGTATTATAATATTATATAACTGTACATTGATATACTAGAATAATTAATATACATACTCTAATATCTAATATTAGATATAATAATGCATTTAATTATGTTTTAATATATTTTAATGATATTAAAAATGTAAATAATTCAGTGCAAAACCAAATAAAAAAATTGGGTTCAAAATGAAAATGATAATTATTTTATAAAAAATAAAAAATAAAAGTCTAAAATGTTTTAATAAAAGAAAGTGAAAATTGTGAATTTTACAATAGTAGAATATTTTTGGATTTATTATTTTAATATTTCATCATTACAGTATTTCATATACGAGTATATAATACTATACAAACTAGGTAGCTAATATTGAGTTATTATACAACTATAATTTATTGCTCATATATATTTCTTAGGTTTGTAATAATATGTACTGGTATACCTTTCTATAAGAAATATAATATTAATAACGTTTTATATCAAAATAATTTAATTTTATAATTTTAATTTCTTGAAAATTATTATAAATGTAATATAAATCATGAATTTATCATATATATTTATATACTATTAGGTAGTATAAATAGTGTAATGTATTATATACCTATATTTAACATTTATACAAATTATAAAATTAATAATATAATAAATATTTTATTAAAAAATAATAATAATAACACATTTTAGTATTATATAATATACGTATCACAGTTGTTTATTATTATATGAAGAATAACAAATTTTAATAACTTAATTCAAAATTCTCCATTTATTGAAATAATTTTTTTATAAGTATACTATAGACTTATAAAGTTATTATAATAACTGTATTTATATACAATTTATTTAGTCACAGTTTTTTTAAATTTTTTTATTGACTAATATTATTGTTTTAATTTTTATAATTATTAAAGTAATTTTTTCACAAAAATTGTTACAAATCATACATTTTTAGTAATTTTATTGCAATAGCTGGGAAACGTATATATTGTAGGTACAGGAAGGTATTAGATATAAGTATAAGGCACTAACGTTTATTACTTACATATGTTATATTTCATGAATAAAGTCATTATATGTATAAGTACAGTTGTGGAATACCGTAACTAATATAGTTAAGTTAAATTTTTAATTTTCGTTTCTATAATATAGAAAATAAGTGGAATTTTATTGAGGACGCGATGTTTTCATGCATTTTAATATCCATCTAAATCTGGCTATAGCAGATTTACACGCTTATTTAATTCAATAACTATAAACACCTGCAGTGTATATGCATATATATAAAATACAGATAAATAATACACAACAATATATTTTTCAAAGCATAGAATAAATAATTATAAATTAAAAATAGATTTTAAAATAGATTTTAAAATAAACAAATTTCAAGATAAGATTATCACGAATAAAATAAAATAAATACCTAACTGAATCATTATTAAAAACCATATTATGAAGCCACTTAATACGGTACTACCTGTCAACCTATACTTATTATATTTTAATATATATGCAATTACTATAGTAATTAGAAATATGAAGAAATTGATCAATTTAAAAAGCATATTATTATAGGTTGGCTGTTCAATGGACTATTGACCACATTCGTATAAATGTATGATACGTGTATGTATTCAGCCATTTAGGGCCCGGAATTGGTAAATTGTGTCCCGGAAAAATATTAGTACCTTAAATATAGTATATACAATTTTATAATTATAGTATAAATACAATTTATATACAAATAAATACTATAAATGGTATAAATTAAGATATATTTAGTTTTTATAATATCATGTTCTCGGTAAAAACTTAAATGATAACGATTTAACAAATTCAAATTCAGCATGATATGATTCATAACTATTTGTTGTACGCAGGGTAGTACTGGTAGCTGAAAATTCAGACCAAATATTTGGGAGAAACGTAGCATCAGGTAAGATATAAGTATACTAGTATATAATCGCAAAATATCTGTATTTGCTTGTCATTTGGTTGTATGGCTATTAAATCTTCTACTAAACATTTGCCAACTTCTCCAGGTCCAAAAATATATTTAAAAAATTGCTTTTTTCCATGTTTAAATTGTTGTATAAATATAAAATATTAAAGTTTAAAGTTTTTAATATTTTAGTTCTAGTTGTGCCAATGATTTATACCCAGTACCCAACTTATCTACTACCATTTTATACCCGGGACTCAATTTACCGCTTTCAAAATATACACACATTTTCGCTGACCCAATTTATCTTGCTCCCTAGGGCCGTACCCAGAAAAAATTGTCGGGGCTTATACAAATTTTAGTAAGTGGTGTATAAAATAATGATGAAATCATTTCTAAGTTTCCGTAATGTGAGAAAATTTCTATAGGAGGGATTGAGCCCTCCCTAGATACGGCTTTGTAATGTATACCTACTATTTTAAATGATTGTATTGATAAATTATAACAGGTGCATAATATTAAATCAATAATATATTACATATTATACCATACATAATAGGCACACATGCTTTATATTATATTATTTAATAGTATATGTATAGACAGTATGGTATTATTTTCTTAGCACATGATCATAATTACCCGGCAAGTAAGATCGTTTTTAAAATATAATAACAATAATTTTGCAAAAAAATAATAATTGTTTACACAGTCATTATATAACATTTGCATAATCGCCATTAAATATTTTGTACAATTGTTTTTGTTTTGTTACTACATAGGTACCAAGTGGATGTCCCACGTATGATGAAATACTATCACCGAGACACCGAAAGCCAATCAGTGGAAAAATACAAGAATAATAAATATCAAACACATAATATGTTTTTCTTGTCAACTTCCTCGTGATTCCAAATACAACAAAAGTATGCAAGATATAATGTTATGTATTTAAACACAAATTATAACGGTTTCTCTTTTTTCTATAAATTATTAAAAATATTTAAAAACAATGATAAGTAAAAGCGTAACATATGTATGTTTCATAATAGTAAACATTAATTTTATTGTATGCTAACATAATTTAAATAATTTAACTAATTTAAAAAAATGAATATTAAAATAATCCAGTTATGTAATCAACATATTTTATTTAAACAGTTATAACAATATTAACTTATTAGAATACGTTTTCTAAAAATTAAATTAATTTTTGGATAAGTAATAATAACTAATAATGTATAATTTTAAACTATTCAATATAATATATGGAGAGATCATATTTTAAAAGATAATTTCAAAATTAACTTCGCACGTAAAAATATTTTTTTTTACGTACGATATAATTAACACAAAATATAATTGTGTTATTCGTGTTAAACACCATAGCGTTACAGTATGGACGAGACAGGTACATCAATTTCACAAGTCTTGAAAGAGAGCCATTATACCAAATGCGTAGTAATAAGTAGTACCTATAAAAAATATAATAATATAATCTTCAAACGATTTATTATGTCCCGTTTCCGTGTATAATTTCCGTCACTTTAAATAATATATCAATTGACAATAACGGATAAATAACTATTGTATACTGTATACTATAAATATATTTAGGTATATATTATGTACATAGTATATCGCCTAGGTAATAGAAGGTATTTTATTACAGTATTCAACTAAAAGGTTAGTAAATTACAAGTATAAGCCAAATGTGTTTTCATTGTTTTGCCTACGCAGCGCTACTGAGTATCTTACAAAATAATTTTTACATTTAAATAAAAATAATAAATATACCGGATTATTGCACTATACTGAGTCGATAGGCGAACGAAGCATGTAAATTTATAAGAATCGTATTGTCCACCCAATTTTTGTGGATAATTTTGAATTTTCAATAATTATTTTAATTAAAAATGGTATATATATATAAATTAATTATTCTTTTATTCATCTACATTACCTACTTTCCAGATGATTCGAATAATTTAATGCACAATTTCAAAATTGCCATTTAAATCAAAATAAATAACACAATTTAAATCTGCTATATATTTAAACAGAATAATTATGTTAGTGAAATAGTTAGTACACGATACCATTTAACGTTTGGATAATTTTAAAAATATTAAATAAAGTAATAGAACTATACTGCCAAATGCCAATGCCAAATGAAGAGGAAAATATGGTACTGTTACTTTGAAGAGGTTAAACAATTCAAGTATCTAAAGAAAGATTAAATCCAGAACCGAGAAGATTGGAGAACAGTGATGGTAATATAGTCAAAATTTTTAGAAATTTGTGAAGCTAAAAAAAATATGAAACAAAGAAACCGAAGTTTGTCTATAAATAAACTGTATAGCCGTATAGGCACAATATTCAATAATATGATATGGATTTTGGCATTACAATTATATGTTTCCTTTTGAAAGATGATGCACAGATATGAAGATTGAAGTTAATTTTGAGAAATATATCAATTATTATAGACTGATTTATGTTATAAAATAATTACTTTGTAGTACATATAGTACCTACAATGTCTGTATATACGTGTAACTTACACGGTGTAAGTATATGTGTATTATGTAATAGAAAGCAGTCAACAGTTATTACAGTCATCAATCATAAAGGTTTAATCTTATCTGCATATTAAAAAAAGCAGATAGTATTTGTATGACGGCTACCAAACATATTATATTATTATTATTTTGAGTAGGTTTTATTGAGACGGAACTGTGAATGATTCATTAAATTTGAAAGCGATTATCATAACATTTTAAAGATGATTCAGAAATTCAAAATAGAAAGATAGTAATTAACACTGTTACCAATTTTTTCATGAAAAATAATTATAACAATCATGATGCCATAAACCCAACTTATAAAATGCAGGTACCTATTTAAAAATATAATTTAATTTAAATTTTAAATAATCTTTATTTTTATTAACATTTTACAAATACCTAGTTACAATAATTTTCTCAACAATTATAATTTTACTTAATTTGTAATTTTGTTCAATTTAAATTTAATTTTCTTGTTGATTTATATACATAAATATGTGATGCAAAATTAACGTACTATAAAAGTATTTTTAATGTGCCTTCTAAAAGTATATAAAAAAAAAAACTTTGTTGTAAAATCAAGTTACGTTTTGCTATGAATCTTAAATGCCTAAAATAATGCATTTTAATCAGAAATTAAGTCTTACAAATAATTTAAATACGTTTTTACTTATATTTCTTATAATTATTTTACATAACTAAACAATAATATAGAATTATAGACAATAGTTATATTTTTTTAAACTTTTAATTAATTCATAACATTTAAATTAATTTATATTTATGCATAAGTTAGAGATTTTGTTTAGAAATATTAAGTAGTAAGGTACATAAAATCTAAAATATTTAATTATAATTTATTGTCAGGTCAACTTATTCATGATTAAACAGTATAATAACAATTAATATAATAATTCATCATTTTCTTATGAAGATGAAGAATATTTTATTAGCCAATGGCCGATTCCGAGGCTGATGCATACTATATTTTGTTTTGTGGAACGAGGGAAAGCGATCATAATGACTTTCTTCAGTATAGACCGGTATAGATGTATAATAATGAATGGTTAACTTTTTTTATTTTTATTTTTTATGACAAATCAGAAATTCCTATGTAGGAAATCTGTACAAACCCGTACGTGAGTTTAGCTTTCTTATGTTGTAATTATCCACGTGCAATGAGTATTGAGTATTGTGCACCCATATGCTACATTTATGGGTAAAAATTAAATTTATAAAAATAAAGGATTTTCAAAAATCATAAAAAAATATTTTATAAGTACCTATAATACCTATTACTTAATTATAATATACGTAAATTAAAAAATATAATTATTCATTAATTCTTGACGTGTTCATCTAATTATCTAATTATACAATTATTAGATACGTTTGGAACTAATAAGAACTTGTAGTTTTATTATAAACAAAGAGTGATTCATATCATTACGACATTGTTAAACCCAACATAATCATAAATGTGTTATAATATAATACTTTCGAAAACACGAAATTCCAAGGAATAAAATCAATTTGTAAGTACGTATATTTCACCTATAGGTGTAATTTCAATTTTCAATCCATTTAATTTACCTATTATGAATAAATTCAGAAATATACATTATACGCATTTACTATATATTATACTATCATACTCCAGGAAGAGCGTGAAAGAAGAATTTATTATGAATTCCAAATTCATTTTTCGAAAATAGTGTAATTTAATAATTTATGATTAATTAATTTAAAATGATTTAAGTCTTATAAAAGTGAATTGACTAATAGCAATCTATCAAAATATCCTGTATCATAAGATTATAAGTAATAAGCTAACAATGTTTTATGGTCTTATGTGTAAATAACTTATCAAACCTCTTCCATGCAATTAATGTTTAAGAATAATAATCGTTCTAAAAAAATTATCCTGGTTTTGGTTAGACCATTCATACTTTAATCATTTTCTTTAAAACTATTTCAAACCAAAAATTCCAAAAAAGATAAGTGTCTTAGAAATAGACTTTGTAACATTTTAGGTGTATAAAGAGTAAATACAATTGTATTGTGAATATATTATACCAAATATTGTGTATATTTGTATAGCATAAATGCATAATTATTCAAATTCTTAAAAATAACTTTATTCGAATATATATATATTATTATAAATTTAGTTTAATTTTTCTATATTAATGTATAAGAGAGGTTTAAAATAATATATTCATTTAAATTTATAACGTTAATTTGAATAATACAATTTTTTTATACTGCTGTAATATATTTTTGTTCTGCTTAAGTATATAATACTTGTTTGGCCCGTTTTGGGCGTGTACCGTAATTTTAACAACGCAAACCCGAATTTATAGTTTTTCAAATAGTAATGACTAATGAAATTTAAATAACAAATAAAATAAAGATATCATAGAATAAAGTAAAAACTTACATTTTATCAATTTTATTAATTTTAATATAGAATTGCTTTATAGCAAAAGGTTGCAAATTATTTAAAATTACCTTTTTTTAGAGCAAGTCATGAAAAATATTATATAATATAATATATTATTTTATTCAATATAATATATATATATATAATAAAAATATTTTAATTGTTCACGTACCATGGATTTGCCATCCCTGCTTTATAATACAAGTTAAACACCTACATAATATTATATATGTCTATATTTGTATCTCTAATAAGTACGTAACAAGTGTATGACGAATCATCTAACAATAAATACAAATTATACATAAATCTATTGGAGTTCCAAAAAATAATTTTTAGTTGTTTATTCAAATACTATTAAATATTTTAATTTTTTTGTGATAACCATCATATTAATTTAATCCACCACATTTGGGCTACATTATACTTACCTTTTATAAGATATATACAAGACTACTGTTTACTTACCATGTAATAAAGAATTTTTTTATTTATATAAATATTATTTGTATTATATATTATACTATATCAACCTAGATTTGATGGTGTTGTGGTATGCGATCATTCTGTATTACCGTTACGAAGCTGACCCACCTATGTGTATGTGTGTGTGTCTTCAAAAAGCGCCTGTAACACACATTCCATTCCTTCCTCTCACCCAGACACAACCGGTAATCGTATGTACGATGATAATAATAATTAGTGTGTGTGTGTCGCCTCGCAACCTAAAGTGATGACCCAGAAGTATATAGTATAAACTATTACTATAGGATATAGGTATACAGTATACTATACACATTATATGTATAATCGCCGTTGTGATTTTGTTTTAGTACACTTAATTCTAGCGGAACATTAACGCATTAACGCTCCATAATCTAACATTTTTGAGTTTCGATTACTATACATAGTATATATTAATATGTAAACCTATAATATATTAATATAGTGTAAAATGCAAATACAGTATTAACGCCGTAGAAGCATATTTTTATTAATGTCAAATGGTTTTATAAATAATTCTCTAAAATTCACCTACATATTATATTATTTTAGAAATATATTTAATAGATAATTTTTCTATTTGTTTCAAATTGTACGAGTTTGTTAATTTTATACTATGTAGAATTTCGGCTTCATCTCTTTTTTCTTAAAACTTGTCTTAAAACTAAGTAAATTACGGATTCGGATACAAAACCAAAGCACTTATAATTTACGTCAAAATTCTTATTTAACTTAAAATAAATATTTTAAACTTAATTTTTTCTGCAAAAGTCTTACACAATTAATAAGTTCTCCAAAATATTATTTTATGCATAACCATCATGATATTTCATCGTATTTCTTTTTTTCATTAAAGCTTAAAGGCATGCACTATTAATTTTTACTAACTTCTATAAAAATAATATGTAAGTACCTATATATAATTTAAATAATTATAATATTTAGTTAAAATGCCCAATAATATATTATGTTTTATTCTTTCTGCGGTCTACACTATCGCTTATCATTACAGTTTAAATTCGTTTATAAAAATTTTAGATCAATATTATAAATAGTAAATAAATAACGCGACAAAGATAATTCGAACAAAATATAATGCGCATTAAGTTCAAAATAACTACTAACACAGTATGTGAAATTTATTAAGCCATAGATCTTTTGGTTTAATTGTAAATTTTATTTATAATAAAATTATATATTATAATCTATATTTTAGTTATATAGAAGTATCTAATATATTATATTATCCATGTATGTGTGTATTTTGTACAATATAAAAACATGATATTAATAATATAATTAAAGATAGAATTTTGATGGCTTTTTATTATTTCCCCCTCCCCTTATATTAATCATATAACATAGTCAATACTACTTTAGTTAAACAATTTTTACATGTTTCATTCTTCAGAATATTATATTAATTGTATTTTGAATTTTGGATATTTTGAATTATTATATATGTTGATTATTTGTTGTGATTAGATTTACTACATGCATGTCATATTACACAATATAGTTTTATAGACATACAATACATTAATATACGTAGACATACAAATGCTCATATACCTATAAACTATACACGGTTATTGAATATTTTGTTTATAAATTGATTATATTATTCCGATAAACAAGATTAAATTGAAATTTATATTGCTTTAATCATTTTTAAAAATGTTTAGGTATTCTTTTATAGTTTATAAGTCATTTAAGTATTTATTTTTTATTTTTTTACTAATAGTTTTTAAGTCTCACATCCTATCTCTAAAAATAACTTACTATTGATTTCTAATAAAATTATAATGACGAGTTTTCAAATTTAATTAATTTGCTTTTCAAAAATTCAAATCTTAACCCCTTTATATTCGATTCATGAGGTAGGTATATATAAAAATATATATAATATGTAATAATATGTATACTTAACATTGCACGCGTGTTAGCAATTTTTTTTCAGATAGGTACACAGATTTACCGTTTTTAATTTTTTAATTTTTTTATTTTATTAATCAAATAACAGGTATGAACTTAATAAATTATCACGAACAGGTTACAGCAATCATAGTATAACTGTTTAAATGCTTAAAATAATCACATGCAGTATTCCAAAATAAAAACATTAAGTACTAAAATTTTAAATATAATAATAAAATAAGTTACTTAACCTGATACCTGCAAATGACATGTTCCAACTATGTATAATAATGTCCATTTGAATGTATTATTTACAATATATTATGATGTACCATATTATATCTAAACGATTATTATTATAATTATTAAATAATAATTGTTTAACATATATTCATATAGGTATATTAAGTAAATAATAATGCACTTAATATAAACAAAGTTATTCCAAACGAGATAATTTTTCAAATTAACTTAACATAAATAATAATTTCTTATTTTATAGAACACTATTTAAGGCACGTTTTAAAGTAATAAACAAACATAATATTTAGTGTGCATTTACGTAGAGATATTATTATATTTACAATTACAAAAACATTATATTAATATTTTAGTTTTTAGTTATACATACTTACGAAACCATAATAATAGCTGTTTTTCAACATAACAAAGTTATACTATTTGGGTTAATAATTAAATTCGTCGAATCGATCTGCAGTGATAGGTAGATATCTTGCAAACGGTATACATAGCGTATTCTACTTTTTTATTTAATTAAAGAATAACGGTGCATCATGCCGATGGATAATAAATAGTTTAATTTAATTTTTGGATATACTTTTTATTCAACTACATAATATATTTTTACACGATAAATATAGCTTGTAAATTGATATTTTTATAGTTGATATTGTTGTATAACTGTATAATACCACTAAATTAATTATACCAAAAACTGAACTTTATACACAAATTAAAAAAATATATATTTTTTATGCGATCTGGCGATGATAATTAAAATGCATCTGTTTCATTTATAATAATAATGATTTGCATTGATCTTTGTTATTTTGACTATTTATCAAATTTTTCTTTTATAGCTTTGTATAACTACATAAGACGTATAAACAAGACAATTTTTTACAAGGAAAAGTTTAATAAGAGTCAATAAAAGATGTATTACTTAAAAAATAAATCAAATTATACGCCACAATACAATCTATAATCAAGGGTGACAAGGAAGAATAATCCCGGGATAGGGAATCATAGATTTAAGAATCTCATTCTATTCCACAATATTTTTATTTAAAACCCACATTCAACGTTTTTTAAAAAAAAAAAAAAAATGTTTATATTAAAAAAAATTAAATGATACGTTTGTAATAAATTTATGAGGCTCTTAAATTAATGAAAATGATTATAATATATTTTATTTTATTATGACAAGTTATATGCTTTATTGGTTTTTAAATACATCAATATAATATATATAATAAATAGTACATACCTACTTGTATATTTTAATAGTCTTCTAAAATATTTTATTCTTATATGGTAATAAATAATAATTGATAACATGATACAACCTTGAAAAATTAGTAATTACTATTTTTTTTTAAAGCAAGGAGAATTGCACAAAGATTCTTTATTTTGAGGTCCAATGTATTAATAACTCAGCATGTAATTCGGGCTGACTTGTATAAACAGACATATATTATAAACAGACGATAAGTTATAATTTTGTTTATGATGCATGGAATTTTGATGTACCTAAGTCACTATTAATCTTTTTACATTGTATAATTGTATAATCTTTATTTTTGAGGTATCAAGCTACCAAAGGACATCCATATAACCGTATTTGGGATATGATAGTAAATATTAAAAACTGATTATAAAAAAGGGATGATTATGTCACTCATCTGTGGAACATCTGTTTTACTTGCAGCTTTTATTGAATAACTTATTGAGTATTAAAGAAATATGCGTACCTGATATCTGAATATTGGAGTACACAAAAAATATATTTTTTAAAAAGTAGACTTCTTTGTTCCCACGTGTAGTCCCTCCTTAATTTTGGCGTATACTACTTGCGTCCGAAATTATTATTAGTAGGTGAATTGTGTCCCGCCAAATTAGTTTCAAAAAGGATTATACCCTACTTGCGTCCAAAAGATATTTTAGACAGCCTAGTTGCGTCCCAGTTTTTATTTTTTTAATAACATAAATCAAGTATTAGAGTATAAATTACAGACTATTATAAAACAGAATATATTAATTACATATGAATCCACAATAAACATATTGCATTATATTATCACATTACACTTGAATAATAAAATTATACAAATTATGTAAATAAACTTATTAAAACAACAATGCATAATTAAAAAAAATATAAAAATAATAATTATTAATCATTAATATAGGTATATAATTAATTTTTGTAAATAAAATCGCCAAAATTAACTACACGATAAAGAGAGTATACTAAAAAAGGGTGGTCAAGTGGGTATCACTCTGCTGTGTAATAGAGATGGAGAGTAGGTCACTATAATAGATGTGTTAAATTTGAATGCAATGACAGGTATCATTGTACAAGAAAAACGATTCTGAACGGAGATGATTTGTCAGTCTAGGATAATTAATAGGATATATTATATTATTTACCTTTATTTAAATTGTAATGTATCGTTATTTTACGTGATTTTATAAGAAATTAAATTTCATACGCTCATTATTCTATATTGACGCTAGAATTTTTTTTACAGTTATTTGATGAAAAAGTTATGGAAAACCTTGTGTTGGGTTTTTTAACATTAATTATAAATCACAAAAATGTTATGAATTTTCAATTTCAAAATTCCTTACAAATTTTCGCGATTTTGACATATTTTGTAAACATTTAAACATTAAATACTTATAAACAAAAATTGTGACTAACGATTTTTGGTTTTTTTTTTACTACTATAAGTAAAACTTATAATAAACTTTGTATTAAATTTTAAAAATTTTTTGGATTCCCATATTTTTTTATCGGTATTTTTAAAAAAAAAATTTAGAAAATTCGAAAATTTCAATTGCCTAAAAATAGCTTTAAAAAAGTTTAAATATTTTAAAAATATAATCGTAAATAGATAATACGAATATAAATATTTGGTGAAAATTTCAAGTATTTACAATGATTAATTTTTGAGTTACAGCAAAATAAAAAATCAATTTTATCAAAAACTAGTTATGGGTAAAATTACCGTTTTTCCGTTACTTTTTTAAAGTTTTTCCTGACGCTTTTGAAAACTACTGCAATTTTTTTACTCTTAACCCCCTAAAGTAACAACTAGATTCATTTTCCTTTTAAAGAAGGGCTCAAAAATCAAAGCACTATTACTACTCCAAAACGTGATGACAGACACAAAAAAAAAAATATCACACATACACATCATTGTAAAATCAATACATTCATCACTCCGTTCAGAATTTAAAATATTAAATATATGAATATAAAAATGTAATCACTTAATTAAAATAATATTATGCTATTTATAGAGAATTTACACATACATCATTATAAGAAAAATAATGTGGTCGATGAATTGCATCCACAAAACGAGACGAAAGTTACCTGTTGAATTTACTGCCTCTAAAATATACCTAACTTTTTGGGACATAGTAGTATGCGGCCCTCAATTCAAGCACTGGCATCAATCAAACGATAAAATAACACGCGATTAGTAAGTAAAGCTGTACTAAACATATTAAGACCTTATTAATAAAGCATTTACTTTTTATTTTTAGTATTACACATTTGCTTCTGAACTTGTTTTTTAATGTATGTACATTTTTATTTAAAAATCCTATTATACAGGTATCATAAAATTTTTAATACATGATTATATGTTTAATTACGCGGTAAAATAAAAATGTCACTACTAACACATTTTAAATGGCTGCAAGGCACATAATAATGCAATAACCTGTGCACCAATCCGAATCAAAGATAAAAATTATAAAATTATTTTCATTTAAAATAATTGGTCTGTTTAAAGATGGTCGGGTACCGTAGAAAGTGTATAGTACCTGATGCTATACTTAAAAAAACTATTTCTATATTATATTATGCATTTATACGTATTTGTTCATTGGACAAATAAGGATCGACCAAAAATTAAAAATCGACAGTACTTTTGGCCATAATTTCAAGTATAAGTAAAGTAATTATCAACGGGTATCTGGTTTCATTTTTTTTTTATTCCGGCGAAACATAATAATATAATATGCAATAATAACGAATATTAGTGACGACAAAGCACACAGCTATTATAAAGGTACCTATACCGATGAATTTCACCGTTCAACATCTATGATAAGCATAGGTCAATGAAAAAATCGGAAAATTAATGCATTATAATAATAATCTAATTAGTAAATTATACAGTCTATATTGGTTTGTAATTTAAAATATTCGTGAAATTTGACAAAACATGAACATTTTGGTTAGTAAGAAATAAGCATCATCAAAATGTTTAGATTGAATAAAATAAATATACTACTCTTCGCGTTGCAGTATACATTATGTATAATTTTATATAGGTAGTTCTTATAGTAATAAGTGACGTATTATGAAAATTAAAATTATTTATTTATTATTTGATAATGCAGTGATGAATCCAAAAGAGTTTCATTGGTAAACTATAACGTCCCTCCTCGTAAAAACTAGAATTGCAGCTTATTAATTAATCTTATTATATACCTATTGCATTTATATAACATACATTATACATTTATACACTATAAACAATAGGGGCTTTAATCCTTTAACTTATTAATTATAATATACGCCCTTCATAGTTTATTGGCCCTTTTCATCGTTATATTGTTATATTGTTAATGAATTTCACATAGGATTTTTGAATTATGAATTTCGTAAAAAAAATTGTATACTTACCTATTTATTTATTTTAATATTTTCAATACTTATTATATATTTTTTTGAATCTACAATTGTAAATTTTATTTTCTTATACTGCTACAGCGCGTTCTACTTTTGTGATACAAAGAGTAAATGATAAGATGATGTTTCACCACCACATATCGTAACATTAAAATTGCAGATATATGTTGATATTTTTTATCCGTCATAAATAATTTTTTTATAACATAATAATGACGAGTGAAGAGATTGATCATTCACACATTTTATACCTACATTATAAAATATAATGATAAAGTATGTCTAATAACATATAATTTAGGTATACATTTTGTCACATTCGAAACACGTGATACCGCTATTCTTCAATTGGTATGACGAACAATATATACTATACAACTATATCCTAGAATTCTACAATAAAATGTAGAAAAATACAAAGTATTTTGATGGTAATGTTACACATAATATTAATACCTCCCATGAGTTTCATAATTTATACAAGTATATTTTATATATACGCCTGTACCATTGTACAACAAAGTACCTACATCCTGTCATGACTAATTTTAATTTCCGTTTTTAAAAACACTGCAAATCCACAGAGAAATGGATCTGCAATCTTAAAACACCGGCAGAGAATACGTTTCCAAAATAAATACCTATGATATTTGAAATGTTAATATATTATATTATGTATTATGAAATTACTCTAAATTCTACAAGTCTAAACACATTCGTTGTAAATTTATAAGTCTATGTAGAATGTAGACGTTTGATATTTTATCAGGCACATCACTACATCAGGAAAATCCTTCAAGACTAGTATATATATTTTAATATTAGTATATTGAAATTATCTATGAAAACGAACAGACATTTTATAGTATTTTAATATTAATATAGTCGTAGGCTTGTAGCTTCGTCTAAATATCTTTTAATTTATGTGAATTTAGGTTACAATAACGAATAACGATTTGTTCGTTTACACTCGTATAAGCCGTATTAGGTTTAGATAGGTATATTAAATATTATATTTAGTATTTTTTCTTAGGATTATTTATGATAGGTCATTCGTCATTATGATGCGAATATTCGATATCTACGATTGATTATTGTTACTATTACTTAGATACCTACTTCAACAGATTAATAACAAATAATATTATGATCATGTCACGTACCTAACCTAATACCTATATACAATACAGTAGTATCGATTTTATCACGGTTTATTGACATATCGCAAATAATCAAAATCCAATGAAAATAGTACAAAATACTCTACTATTTCACAAAAACAAATTTTTTCGCACATACTTGTACATACAATTTATAAAAACACACAAATACTGCAATTATAGATAGATACACTGTTTATAATACTCATTTGAAATTTTTCATACACAAAAATATTCGTGGTGTAACACAATTTATAATTAGATGGAAGTATGTGACGTATAATATAGTAATTTTTAAATTTATTTCAATCAAATTATGTTAAAAATTGTTTAATAAATGTGTATCCAAAATATATCCGTATTATATTTGTGTATTCATAATGCTGACGTATGAAAAACCTATAAAAACCTATACAAATGAAACATGAATATAATTTGTTGTATATATATTACGGTATAGGAAAATTATTCTATTATTTATATAGAAAATACTTACTTCTAACTAATGTAATTTTATGTAGGTTGAATATGTTGATTTACTATAGGCAAGATTTTTTTATTTTTATTTTAGATATAAAAACAAAAACAAAAACGGTTGTCCGAGTTCGTTAAGATGAAAATTATTACATACCGGTTCGCAAATATAGTGTAAAAAAATATAGAAACGTGTATTATTAAATTTTATTTTATTAGGTAGGTATACATAAGTATATAACTACTACTTAGAAGTTTTTATGATATTATTATTATTATTATTGTTAAACATATTTTTCATTATTTAAAAATATGGAGCACGTGCATATTTAAATCTCTAAACGTCGAAAAAAACATACCTATTTTTATATTATTATACAGGTAAATATTTTATAAATATTGAATAACACAAAATATATAATTTAGATGGTTACAAAAACGTTAAAGTGATCTCGTTTTTACAATAAAATTAGCCTGTAGATGGCACATTATATTTTCACCACAGCATAAAGAATATGCAGTAAGCTATCTCGACAAATTATTCGATTAGTTATACACCACTACACCATAATATACCACAGTTAATAGTTATTATAATAACCACGTCCACTATAGTACCACATAGTACAAAATATATGCATGTAGGATTGTAGAAATAATATATATTTAAAAAATAAAAATATCTCAGTAGCTATAGGTATTAAAAATAAATTGTTAATCTTTGATATGTACCTACTTATAGCTTTTAGATATAAATATATAATAAATAATATATAAAATATATTTAGACCTACCTTCTACCTATTTACTGCAATAACTCAGTATACGCATAGTTTGACGTTTCGTACTGTTTTGTGTATGACTGATGTATTATAATGGCAAATAATGAAATGCGTAAGTAATTGAGAACACGCGTTTTTAATGGAGTATATAGGTACAGTTTTGGTATAGTGTAGGAATGGCGTAAATGTACTGTTATTTTCAAAGATAATACTTATTAAATATAATAAATTAATAAATGATTTTTATCCCTCTCGTCACGTTTGAGTATTATATATTATAATAGGTATACTATATAATATTAATTAAGTATATAGATAGGTACCTATATACCTATATAATGTATATGCGACATCTACATATACTCCACGTCTTTACGTATCCTCAAAGACCTAAAGTACCGAGCATAATTATTGTGTAGTTGTAAAATATTTTTTTAGTTTTATTTCAATACATTTTGATAACCCATATTTTGTTCGATCAAAAAACTTGAAAGTTAAATATCTACAAAGTTGTTATTGATAGAAATAAAAATATTCGAATAAGTGTTTGAATATGTTAAAATTTTAACAAATTTCATTAAATATAAACATGATTTGTGTTAATATATATATATTATATAATGTATATATAACTCCAAAACCTGTAATATTACATTATTTTTTACCAAATTACAGAATATTATAGTATAAGAAAGAAATTTAAAATCCCTTAAAATTTCAAAAACCACAATGTATGTATAAAAAATACGCTTAAAAATTATTTGTTAGAAAAAACAACTTTTACTTCATTAATGCAAGTAATATCTGAGTATAAGTCATAGGAACTGTCTAACTTACCAATATCAAGTTCTTATAGTAAACGAATTGTATCAACTATATAATTATACCATGTTGAAATAAATAGCACCTTATTCTTGAAACATTTGATTGCAGTTTAAAATATATTAATTATATTATATAAATTATAACATACCTATTATACTTTTATTATTACAATTCACAGAAGTCATTCGAAAATATCTCTATATTGTCTAGGTAATTATATTAAGGCTTATTTTATTATTTTATAATATATATACCTTTATAACCTACACCAGAGGTTCTCAAAGTGTGGGGCGCGACCCTCCAGGGGGGCGAAAAAGCTTTATAGGGGGGGCGCAAGACAATTTTAAAAATCAACATTGCATTGGTAGAAAAAATAAAAAAAAATTGTGAAATGTCCGTAATAATAATCGCGTTTTGCATTGTATACAATTCGGTATATTTATACATCACAACAGGCAGCAACAATCAACACGAGCCATTATCTATAAAATTGGCCTATTACTTAAAATATTTTATAAAAAATACATTTTATTTTAAAATAAATTTGTAATATTAATATTAATATCAATATTTTTTGTTTGTTTTTAACATTTTTTTACTCTAAACATGACTATTAAAATTATTTTTATGAGGGGGGGCTCAAGTCTGGGGTTAACTAAAAGGGGGGGCTTGGCCTGAAAAGTTTGAGAACCTCTGACCTACACTATACCTACTTTTACTTTCACAGTATATAGATAATAATTATATCACAAAAAGAAACCTAAGATACTATAAATAAACTATAAATCAAGTTCATATTTGTTTAATTGTATTTGTATTGTATTCTTATAACTGTTTATTATAATTACATTTCCACGGACCACAGGGAGTTAGTATTTAGGTATCCATTAAATTATTAATTATATACATACATATTCGTGGTATAGGTACCAAGTATTTTAGTGTCAACTATTAACTATAAAACACACACGTTATTTTGTTAATATACTTAAGTAGATTTAAAGGATTCCTGTTTTTCTTTAAATATTTTTTTGTTTTTCCAAGTTACCTATTTTTATAAAGTAAGTACTATGATTTTTTACTATTGACCCATTTACCCTCCGAAGAATAACTAGATCCAATTTGTTAACTTTCCACTTCCGAAATTGAAAATTAAAACACTTTATTACTTTAAAAAGCGATGACAGAAAAAACAACACATAGTACATCATTGTAAAATCAATATCAACATACATCGCTTCGCTCAGAATATAAAATTATAGATCTTTGTTAATTATTATTGCTACACAATAACATCGATTTGATAATTTTATTATTTTTAATAAAAAAATCAAAATTATCCTAAGGTATACTGTATACTTTATAATTTACTCTAATCTTAAAAATAACAGAGTAAAATAGATTATGGTAAACGTAACAGTTATATGTTGTATGATTGTGAGATAGAGACAACACAGTGGGTATAGAAAAGGTATTTAAAGACCAAGTGGAAACGATATGTATATATTTATTTTTTTTATAGCTACCGTATCCAGGCACCTCTTTCCCATTGGCACTTAGGGCACGTGTCCAGGGCCCCGCGATCAATGGAGCCCTCTAACTCTTGCCAGATCACTAACCTATAATCACTCCTCATGCTTCAAAAATCGTTAAAATATTGCATTATAGGTATGTTCAGATGTTCTGTTATCTAGGTATATCAAGTACACATATTAAATTATGCTTCATTTTTCTTGCCAACCGGATTCTCATACAGTCATAAAATACCCCCACTTAATAATACCGTTATGGTGTTATCAGCTTTAATAAACTATCACTATAGCAGATCCAGTTACTCAGTAAATTATAAATATATATTTATAGATAGGTACATGAATACACTATACATTTGTATATAATTGAAAATTAGTGTTTAGAATTTAAAAATAAATCATTAAAATATTATAAGCTAAAAACCATTTAGGGAAAACCGATAAAAACTTTTATAATTCACCATAATATTCTAAAAACAATTTATTTGAGAAATATTAACAGAATTTCCAAACTAATCTGACAATGTCGAGGGAAGGGGCTGCATGAAGTTGACCTCCGAAAATAGTTTTTTAGCTAATATCTAAGTATATATTAACATTAAGTCTATTAAAATTTAAAATGTAGTTGTTATGTTACTATGTTCAAGCACCTCTTTCCCATTGGGTACTTTGGGCCCCCTAACTTTTGCCAGATCATCAACCAATAATCGATATTTATTACCGATAAATAAACTTATTTCAAGAAAACTCAAAGGATAATTACTAATAATAATAATAAAAACAAAAGAAAAAAAGAAAAAATAATAATATTACTCTATCTAAGTTGTGGGGGTCCCATTTTACCACTGCCCAAGACCTCAAAAAGGTTAAAGACAGCCTTGAGTCTATATTGAGTTCACACTAAAATATATAGGTTTTAATAATTGCTCGTACTTGTTTAATACTATATCTATAATACGGGGTGAACTACTCTATTTAATGTAAGACCGCACTGTTCGCACTTATTTCAAAAAACACTTATGTTTTTAAAAATATTTCTATTACAATTTTTTATCACTATCATTTTTAAATTTCACTTTTTTGAATGACAATATACATTTATAGTTTTATATTCCTAATCAGAATTATTATAGGAGTATTTCGTTCTATAAAAATCAAATTTTGGATAAGTAGGTACTTAGTTTATTAGTTATGTAACAGTTATAACTAATAAATTATTGGTCATAAAATTAATTTTTATGTAACCGAAATACCTACTCCAATTAATTTCAATTTTGGAATAAGGAATTAAAAACGCATAATATTTTCTTTACAAAAATAAGTGTTTTACATTAAATGAATCAACCAGTATTATAAGAATTATAATTTATGATTAAAAAACTATATACATATAGCTCGTAATTTAACCGCTATTTAGGCAATGTATGCACGTCCTATTGACACACTTGTTAATTATATTATTATATACTTATACGTTTATATTCTATGATATAAACAAAGCAATATACCATATCGCCATATTAAGAATTGTTTTTTTATGATTTTTTCGCCATATTGACCTCATCCCCGGAAATTTTATAAAACTCTACTTAGTTTATAACACTTACAACCTATCTTAACATAATTTATATAACTAGGTATTAAATTAAAATGAATTTAAAATTTTCTGTCCAAAACAATTACCCATTCCTTTCAAAACACGCTGTTGTATATTATTATATAGATAGTATAGAAAAATAGAATATATAGATATTTACACCCAATAAAATAGTTATTAGGTATTTAATATAATATTATGATTAATAATATTTTTGTAAAGTAAAAATACTAAAAACCGAATTTTGAACAGAAATGTCACCATGTAGACAATATTACGTTTGATGATAATATTATAATTCATAATATGTGATTCACATCACCTAAACGAATTCAGTTTAATAATTTTCACACAGCCGTTATGTTTTTCAACGCAATGCTTCGCATTCCCTTTGACTCGCTGCCAGTCAGACACATTCCATGAAAGCCATTTGTGAGACGGGCCGCGTCTACTCTCCATTACCTGACGCTGCATATAGTGTATGATTGGTGACAGGCGACAAAGCAGTAACTGAACACACGGCAAGCCAGACCCCAATTGTTCGATTAATAGATCTGGTAATGTTTTGTTTATTACATCATCCATCATCGATTTGATCTGAAATCGAGTTAAATATAAAACAGATAGGTACCTACAACATATAGGCGCAATTGGAAACGAAATATTGTAGTTGTTGAAGGTACTTAAATTATGACATTTTCAAAAAGCTGACTATTTGAGAGTAAAGCCTTTAAATATTTGTATATAATTATTAAACAATTAAAAATGTGTAACTATTTGGGCGACTTGGGGGTACTATCATAGCTAGTTGCACTACCCAATATTACTACAATACAACCGATTTAATATATTGGGTACAATTTTGTAGTAGTAGTAAAAGTGCAAAATAATTAGTTATAATGTTCATACATATGGATTATTCATAATCCAGTCGATTGGACGGCCATCGGGAAAAATCTTGATTTTTTGGCTTGTAGCTCTATAGTTGGTTGTTCCGTAATCAGAAACAGTTAAAACCTAAATAATGATTATATATAATGTATGAATATTTATGTTTATACAAAACACTATTGTCATTCCATAAAACATAAAGATGAAAAGATAACTTACAATTTGTGTCAGAAGCACCAATCCGTTTACTATAATAGTTTTTAGAGCATTGGAGCCATATCCAATAGCTCCTGATGCCGCACGAATCAACAGAGTTAACATGTTAGATTTTGTTTCAACTTTATTATCAACAATTGATTGACCCACTAGGTCAGCCACAAGTACAGACATTTGTTTCCAATCTTGACATTTATCTATGCTTTTATTTGAAGACAAACATTGAAATTCACCGACTGTACATTTGAGAATAATTAATAAGACACACATTTTAAATAAAATTTGCATAATATATTCTTGCAATTATTTTAGTTAATTTTATATGAAAAAAAATTCAAGTATCTGAAAACTATATTAAAAGCATAGAAAATACAACTCTTCTGACCATATGTCAATGCATAAATGAGGAATAATGCACATTTCTAGCTACTTGTACATTCAATTATTTAAATCACCAAACCATATGAACAGTTATAATTCATAAAATATTTAACACTGTCAACTTTATAATTATGATGTTCTTGAGTTCTTAACACTATTTATTAAAAAAAATAAATACAAATACATTTTACATAGTTTTTGTGCTTGACAATTATAATAATTTTTTTGACTTAATAATAAAATACATTTAAAAATACGATTGCAAATTA
The DNA here is from genome assembly GCA_036289425.1 of Rhopalosiphum nymphaeae. NCBI lineage: Eukaryota > Metazoa > Arthropoda > Insecta > Hemiptera > Aphididae > Rhopalosiphum > Rhopalosiphum nymphaeae. The sequence continues at coordinate 7,670,644 of JAZAQC010000006.1, read as the reverse complement.
ATGTCAATAATATTTATTGTATACATTTAATGTGTATCAAAATATAATAAAATATAAGTGATTTAGAGCAATACAGTCTTAATAAACTATTAAAATACAATGGCAGTATAGCACAACATCAAAATGGACGGATTTGAATATATTAACCTCTATTTTTTTCTTATAAAATTGATTGTTGTGAATTATAAATCATCACAGATACATTTATTTATTTATACATTAAAAACAGTTAAAAATACTTTTAACCAGATAATTGATACAAAATTGCTTACACATATTATAATACTTAGTTTTTTTTAAATATATAACATAAAATAACTTATAACTATTAATTCTAATGAATAGCATAATACAATAAATGCTTCCAACACTGACTTCATACAGAAACAATTTTATTCATTAAAAAACCTATATTTAAACTAAAAATATATATAATTATGTTTTTAACAAAGTAAAAAAATATCAAGTGATATATAGTCATTTAAGATATTGTTGTACAAAAATAAGTCATACATTGTTATTGATTTCTATAATTTTGATTTAATAATAAGATTTCACAATAATAATTATTAAATATTTTTTTTATACAACTTAGTTAATAAAATATTATTTTTGATTCAACAAAATTATAATTTTTTTCATTTAAAGTGGATTATTAATACAAAAATAATGTAATAAGTATGCACCAACTCATTTGAATAATAATTTCTCTAAGAAATGTAAAAATTAAAAATATAATAAAAGTAAAAACTTTATAGTATTATTAAACATTTTAAATTCAGCTAAGAATTTTCAATTAATAAAACTAACACATAGACTATGAAAAATGAAAAACATATAAATACAACTATTGTTTTAGTTTTTTTAACCATTTAAGTTTAAATGTCTTATGTTTTTTTAGATAGTAAAATCCTGATAACTCATATATTGTCAAGATAACTTTTGATAACTTAAATAATAATAGTCCTCAAAAAATCTTTTACGTCATTAGGAAAAAAGTATAATTCTGACCTTTTTTAATAATATTTTTCATCCTTTAACTTCAACCACCATTATATTATATACTTTTTAATCACGAATGATTTTAAATAAAAGGATGTGAAGTTTTGTGGATATTAGTTATCAACCATTCCTCCTAATCTACTCATTATATAAGTCACAGTTGGAGCATATTATTTAAATATCATTTACAAATGAAATTTAAGGTTTAAGTTACACATTAAGATAAGATTAACAGTATTTTAAATAATTTTAGTTTTATGCATAACCTTTTTTAAGGCTAAACTTTAAGTCTTATTTTTATTATTTATATCAATAAAACAGATCAGATTCATAATTTATAATGTTACTATTATAAAAATTTAAGTATTCTATTGTTATTATAAAACATTAAATTAATAATAATAAAATAATATTAATTTATCTAAATATTTATCATTACCAATCCCATTATCCTACAAAATATCACAGTTATTAGTTTTGAAAGATCATCGAAGGTATAAGAAGAATAGTAAACAGAAATAAAAGAGTTATTATCAGCTTACATAATATTATTGGGTTTATATTTAATGCTTAAAATAGTACTTTTATACAGAAATTATCTAACAATATCAACTATAATATATTTACAAACTAGTCATAGCAGGTGGATGAGCATATGCTTTAGGTATGAAACCATATTTTCTTGTTTTGGGAGCATAGGTCCATAACCACCCTTCGACCATTTGATTGTCAAGATCTGCATATATCCATTCACCACGCTTAACTGACAAATCATCTGGGGCTTGAGGCTATAGAAATTAACCGATTGATAAGAATTGAACAAACCAAATGTTAGTTTAAAAATAAATGAATTAAAACATACCTTATAATCATAAAGCATTACCATTTCAGTACCATGAATTGCTGGATCATCATCAGCCAAGCAAGAGTTTTTACGAGGCCGTGCTCGTGTAACTGGAGGTAGTCCAGTATTAGTAGTACCAGCACATTGATTATTATTCATTTGATTTATATGCCCTATTTAAAATGACTATTATAATATTTCAACACAGTAAATCATAATTTATTAATATTATTTAAATTATGTACCTTGTATTATATCTGCTGGATATACAAACCCACTAGGAACAAAACCTTCTTGTCCATCACTACGAATAATCCAATACCAATCAGGGTCTTCTCTGTTTAATACAGTCACAAATTCTCCTCTCTCAACACTTACATCATTTTCATCTCTTGCTATGAAAGTGTACAACACAATATAACGCCCTGCAGGGTCCTAAATATTTGTTAAAGATAGTATATCATATTAAATTTAATTATACAAAATTAATGGAATATTAATTTTTACATTTTACAGTAATACTATGTTACAAATAATTGCAATCTTAAACCAACTCATTTCTAAATGATCAAAGATTATTTTAATACTTAGATTAAAATAGATTATATTTAAGTTACTTTAAAAAATGGTCGAATCTCAGGATGTGAAGATGCACTTAATAAAGATGCTCTAGAGCTACTAATATTCTGTTTATTTTGATTTTTATGATCTTGAGTTTTATTGCCGAAACTTTCACAATCAGATAAATCACCACAATTGCCTAATAAAACAATTAAATAAGTAAAAAAATAATAAATAATGTTTTATAAACAATATTTTAAATGTTAATTATACAAACCATTTTTTTGTTGTTCATTGATTTCAACCTCAACAACAGTTTCAGTTGGCGTAGCAGCTGGTGCACGTGGTAATTTCTTTTTGACATTGTTTAAAGCTATTTCACCGAGTTGTGAATTATAAGGTGTACAGTACGAATGAGGTATAAAACCTTCTTGACGACTGTCTTCCGCAATTACATACACCCAGTCATTCTCTCGATATAGGATATTAACCACCTAGAAAATAATAAATAATTTTTGTTTAAAGAAAAGATGAAAAAATGATTATAAATTTATAATGTTTTACAAAGTAAATAATATTTTAAGTAGGTAAAATTAAAAAAATATATTATTAAACTTATTTATATCTATTTGAGTAACATTTAAATTTTTTAGTTAAAAATAGATAAATTGTACATAATATAATTTAAAACAACTAAATATACAACTAATATAATTAATAATATTAATATTAATATTTTAAAGTCTAATATGTTTTTATAAAAAAAAAAAAAAAAATAATATTTCAAAATCTAAAATTAGTAAGTAGTTCATTAATGAGACCGGGAAAATAATTAAACTAATTAAGTATTTAGTTACTATAATTATTTAACCTAGTGCTACCTACTTACTCCATAAATCAGAAATGCACAGTATTTATTTAATCAATTAAATACTTTTTAACTTATTACAAACTAAAATGTAGTGACTAGTCCTCAAATATTATTTATAGTAAATATACAATTAACATCACAATACTTATACAGTTAATATTCTTACCTGGCCTCGTTTCACAGTCAGCTCATCATCTACACATGGTGTAAAATCGTGAAGTACAACCATTTTACTATCAGGCGACAAACCATTTTCTTTCTCGATCCCGACACGTACTAGTGTTTCTATGGATGCACTACCAGTAATACGTCCCATGCCAGGAACTGGTCCATTAGCATTGGTTCCTCGTAACACCTCTTTGTCCAAGTCAGTAGTAGAACCACCTGCAAACAGCAATTTAAACACATATAGTAAAAATATACTAAGAAAAATAAGCCAAAGGGCCCCAATAAAAAGGATTAATTATGTTGTAAGTTTTGATGGTGTAGGAAGAGTAGGATGAGTTAAGTATTGTTCATCATACTTTTTTTCTTCTTGCCTCGGCGTATTCTCACGGGACACAAAAAAGCCATAATTGTTTATTGGCCACCAAGCATGCTAATCGTGTAACTAGTCTCCTGAGATGTAAATCTGTTTTTCCTGCTCAGGAAAACCATATAAACATAAAAGGAAACGCAGGGCAAAAGTTAAACCAGCCAACAGGCAACAGCCAACTGGTGTCAATTATTTATTGACAATCAATCATCATTATTATTATCCGAAGGCGGCGGCGGTGGCTGTCGAACAGGTTTCCGGAATGGTGATAATTATTATTATGACCTGGGAAGTGGGAATTGGAAGAGCTTAAGCTGCTGGTACAGCTGGACGGCGTATCAGCATTCAGCTTTTATGTACGCCCCAAGGATTTTACGAACGTTTAGCCGCCAATTAAATATAAGTAGTCCTTGGTTTTTTAGTGTTCCAACACTAACGATGACGTTGCATTGATCTTATGTTTACGTACACCGTTATTGATAAGAACAATCAAAACGTGTCACTACTCATTAATAGGTAATATCCAACGAGTAATGTGAAACGACCAACGTAGCACATATTACATTGTAAACTCTTCGTGAAACGACCTCATTTATTCACATTTCACTTCTCGAATTCTCTTCAGTACTGTCACTCATCGTTCTCTTAAGTATACTAAACGCAGGTATATGATTGTTGTCCAGTAAACTAACAAAAGTTTTGTTTAATCCACAGAGCACACGCAGAAAAAAATATGGATCAAGTAACAAAGGTGTTGGAACCCGGACGTCAATTTTCCAAAGACTCAGTTAGACTGGTAAAAAGATGTACTAAACCTGACCGAAAAGGTAAAAGCGATTTTTATTTCATTCAATTGCGCTTTGTGCTTTGCGTAACTAACTTTTATTTTACAGAGTTTCAAAAAATTGCAATTGCCACGGCCATTGGTTTTTGTATTATGGGTTTCATCGGCTTCTTTGTTAAACTTATTCACATACCCATCAACAATATCATTGTGTAAGTAATTTTACTTAGAATTGTTCTCAGTTAATTTTACATTATTATGGGTTTTTCTATTATTAAGTTAAAAAAAGCTCGCATACCCGTGATAATTTGATATCATTTATTTAGATAATGAAAATACTCTACAATATCGAATAGTAAAATAATGTTATTCAATACCTGCATATGTTTTATTTGTTTTACATATATACAACAAATTTGTGTTCGATAGAAATTCATTTTTTTGTTATTAATTCAATCAAATACTATATTGACCTATTATTAAATTTAAATGTAAAAATATTATCAATTTCCTTTGTTTTTTTTTTAAATCTAAGTGAATTTATAAAATATAAATTATTAAAATACTTAACTTTACAATTGAATTCCAAGAAAGAGAATTATTCTATCTTTAAATTTATAGGCTAATTCTCTTAAATATTAAAACTAACAGAAATTAAATTTTATTGAAAACTTACCCAGATTCATTAAGCTATACGTTTAAAAGATTGAAACAATATATGCGTGCATTACACGCTTTTAATATGTATTTATATAATAAACACAAATCATCAATTAAATAGGATCTTATTAAGATTTTCTTATATTTTTTTATTGTTTACATTTATCACTAAAGTAGAACTAGATTTTTATTATAAACCAATGTATTTACTTTTTATTTTCAATGAACTATCAATTAATTATTAACTAGTTAAAATTGTTTATAATTCGCTTAACTTAATTTGAATTATTGGTCTGAAAATTAAAAATAAATGTTATACTAATAAAAATGATATAAATAATTATTTATTTGTTTTAGTTGTAATATATGTTAATCAATCTTATAAATATTGATATAATATAATAATATTTATTATTATCTAACATTTATTATATTTCATTATTTTTTTTTTTTACAGAGGATCATGAAGTATTAGCGATTCAACTTCTTTAATTCCTGAAAACAACCTTTTTTTGATGATAAAATGTGTATAGTTCACAATTTTGTTTTTATACTGTGTATTAAATAATTGTGAACATTATTTGTGTTTCCCTTGTTCATTTTAGTACATAGAATTTATATATTTATTTAATGTTTCTAAGTATGAATTTTAGCATAATTTATAATTATATAATTGGCATGTAAAAAATAAAATACTTTATTATGAACAATAAAATAATAAAAAAAAAAAACATTTTCCCACTTAAATTTGTCTTACTAATTGTAAATAGCTTAACGCTGAACCATGCATGTAAAAAGCATCACCTTACAACTTGCAGTTGTTGTTTTACTGACTTAATTATTATTAAGAACCAAATATTGAAGTTCCAATAATGTACACTGGACGGTTTTTATACTTTTTTGATATATCAAACTCAATCTGAAATAAACATAAAGAATAATATACTATTGAAGATTATAATTTGTTAATACAAAAATGTTAAAGAAATAACAATTTAATTTTAAAAATTACTTCAGTTATTAATTGTTTGTTTTTTTGTTGAATCAATTTCAGCTTTGGAACCAGTTGATCACATTCTTCAGCCAACTCTTTTTTTTTATTAGAAACGGCAATTTGAGAATTTATCATTTTTTCAATATTGCTGACTTTTTGAAGAAACATTGATTCTAGTTTATTTAAATATCTGATAGCATAAAACAAATGATAATATATACTAAAATCAAATATAGAGAATAATAAACAGAGCCATACTTAGAAATTTCCTATCTATGGGGGGGAAAAAAATTGAATTAATTTAAAATTAACTACCAATATTATGTTAAAAATTAATGAAAATTTTAATTTTATTTTCATCCATAATTGTCTGGAAATTATTTTATTACCACATAATAATAATAAATTAATAATAAGGTTAAATCACTTATTGTTTATTCAACTAAGTCATTCATGTTAATATAATAACATTATTAAGAAAAATTGCCACTCGAGGGCAAAAACGCACCCCACAAATACAGCCTTGATAGTTGATAATACATTAAATTTACCTTGGTGAATGTTTAATTTGCTGCAAATGTTGCACAACTGGATCATTAAGCTTTTGTTTCACTACTTTTATAATATCCAACATAGACGCAATCTCAGGTTTAGATTCATTAATTTCTCCACCAGAATGGACTGATAATGCAGAGTTTGTTTCATTTGATAATTCAAGCAATCGCATACTTAAAAATGATTCTAACTATAATACAATAGTAATAATATAATTCTACTATATGATAAAAATATTTTAATTTGTGGTATCTTACTTCTAAAATATCATTCATAAATTCATTTTTTGTTTCAAAATTATCTAATAAAGTCAAAGCTTCATTGCCTCTGGCAATGCTGCCATCAGCTTGTACATTTTCAACTACTATTCCACTTTCTTCTAGAGAAATACCATAATCAATATCCTAAATACACAAAAATTAAACATAATTTTTAAAAAATTATGACAAAATTAATTCATATTAATTGCAAACCTCAGATGGATTCTCTAAGTCACCCCAATCAATTTCTTCATCAGCAGTTATATCCTATAAATTTAATACTATTAAAACCTTATTCTTTATTGTTACATAAATAAAAAATTCCATACTTTAATATCTTCTTCGATTGTTAATACAGGTTCTTCAATTTTACTTGGTTTTTCTCCGTATAGATATTCATAATAGGTAGTATTACCATTGTCTGAAAGTATAAACTATTTAAATATCACAATCAAACAGTTAAAAAGAAAACAATAATTACTTAAAATATATTGAAGCATTGTTAAATTAATGTCTGAACCTAGAATATTTGCTACAAATAAAGAAAAATATGTATTGGCTTTCTTTAAATTTTTTACATATTCCATAACATCATCATAAACTTTTTGAAGTTCACTTAGCCGTCCTATAAGAGTACGTTTAAAACTGCAGTTGTCATCAACAATAGAGAACTGTTTCCGCAATGTTTCTAAATCTTTTTTACTTGTTTGAATAGATTTAGTATAATCTTCAATCTTTTTATCACAATCCTATATAATTAGCTTGTTAGTTATAAACATTAAAATATCATAATGATAATTTTTAAATTGTAATTATTTACAGTTTGTCCAGACTGTAATTTAGCTATTTGCTTCTTGACCGCAGGTATATGATATTTGATGTTTTGTACAAGAAGATCACAAGCTTCAGCTAGATAAACATTGTCTTTCAAATACAATTTTTCAATTTCTAACCAATCTTTCATCCTCTGCGAGCCATATGAGCCAAACAAATTTTTTGTATCTGCTTCAGTTTCTCTTAATATTTCAATTATACGTTTACAATAGAAATAATTAATGTCTAAAAAAAACAATAACAGAATTTATAAATAATTACCTAAAATTTATAAAAATCTCAGTTTAAGTACTTACATGCCCCAGATAACAATTGTACAATTTCGTTGTTTTCGGGCATATCTTGTATAGCTACATTGATTTTCTGTCTTATAGGTTGTACGCGTGAATGCCAATCTTTTTTACAGTGTTTTCTGCTCATTAGCCATTCACTTAGTTTTTGAGCATGGATTTCAATTGGAATATTACTATCCTAATTGTACATAAAACAAGTATATAATTAATTCAAAGCTTAGTAAGTAGGTCCAAAAACAAATGGTAATTATAATTTTAAAATTTGTTCACTCACCATATTTTCTGAATTCAAAAACAACAATAGTACTTAATTATTTTAAGTTTGTAGGTCAAATTGTAAAATGAAAGGAGTAAGGACTAGAATAATTTTTGATAACGGTTCAAAAGTCAGACCACAATTGGATTAAATTTAACTATTTAAAGTATACTATGCTGAGGATGGTACCTGACATCTACCATCTGATACAAGTGGTGAATTGGTGACTTGTCAGTATCGCTATTTCGATAAGAGAGCAGTGATTGTTGTCAGCACACTGCACAAGATTTCTTATCAGTAGTTACTATACAGCAATCTTTTGTAGTTTCCACGAGCAAATTTCTTATCAATTATTATATCGTAATTTCTCATTAAATAACCTAATACCTATTATTTACAATTTGAATATCAACATATCATATTATTCATATTGACTTAACTTATTTATTATTATAATTTAATTGTATATGTATTTATTACTTAATTGACATATTATTTAACTTAATTATTTACCATGTTTTGAGTGCGCGTATTACAATAAAAAAATTGCAATAATGGTAAAAAATTCAATTTAATTAGGCACATTAATATGGAAGGACGCATCATCAAGGAATCATCATTAGTTCCATCTATTGATTTAGAAATAATTGATTTGAATTTTGATTCATCTCAAGAAAAGTATACTGTTACTGAATTTACCTTATTTATGGAATTAATACCTTCTTTTATTATAGGATTTAAAGAATGGAAAGAATCTGAGAAAGTTGACACGTCAACACGATATGTAAAACATCGAGGAAGTTGGTTAAATAAAAATAAAAATATAACTACAATATATTACTGTCATCATTCAGGAGTGTTTAAAAGTAAAAGTACCGGAAAACACACATTGAAATTGGTTGGTTCGTGTAAAATAGGTAAAATATATCATTTATTGTTTTGTGAGTTATTATGTTTTGATATTATACTTGAAAAAGTTGAATACAAGTTGTTAGTTTTCGTATTTTGTGTTACAAAAAACTATTGACTGATTTTGAACCATTAGTTAATTTACATTTTTGACGAGACATTTTAGACAACTACAGACTACAGTTCACAACTCACAAATAGCATCAAGTTACATACATGATAAAGTAACAGAATAAATTAGACTAATAAAGCAAATCGCCAAATATTAACCATTAATATTTATTTCTAGTATATACTATTTTTTTGTTTTTATGTTTTGTTGAATATGTATTTATTTGTTTATTAATATGAGCAGAGCAAGAATAACTTAAATCTACAAAAATATTAAATAACAGTCATGCATTGCACACATGTCAACAGTTAGTTAACGAAAAAATATTATTAAAATATTAGTTATTAAAAATATAAATTAAACTCTAATTTATGTATTTTATGTTTTCAGTTTAATTTAATTAACAATATAACTTAATGTAAGTTCTATTACCTACTTTGTATATTTATGTTTTTGAAATTAAATAAAAATATTTAATTTATTAAGTATTATGTTTTTATTATATAATTTAATTATATGTTATTGTATGGTGTTTCAACAATGATGTGTACTATGGTGATTTGGGTAATATTGTAAAATTGCTGTCTTATGAAGTAAAGTAACTTACCCAAGAATGTATAAACGTATGCCTCTGTCTCCTTTTTTTTAGTCAAAATATTTAGATGAACATTGTTCTTAATTTATATGAACAATAGTTAAAGGAAATAATGTAAAGGTTAAATATTGCAAAACACACAAAGGGCACTATAATGAGGTAAAATTTCTTCCAATCCCTAGGAAAGTTCAAGAAACAATTGCTGATAAATAATATTTTTATTTGCAAAGGTAATGTATTTTATTTTTAATGTAGGTATAAATATTTTAAACTTCTAGACAAAGTTAAAAATGGAGTTTCTCCAAACATTGTAATCAATCAACACTCTTCAAAAGAAAATCCTTGTGACTCAAAAAGATGTAGATAATACTTCCTCAAAGTTTAGATTACTTTTTGAAGTACAAGCTCCATGATATTGATGCCTAAAGGGTTAATCTTCTGGTGAAACGATTTTTTGAACACTCTTCAAATCCAATAATAATGTATAAAACACAAGAAACAGAGCATTTTCCATTGGATATCAATGACTATGTTACTAATATTGACTGAAACACAGATCGAAATTCTTAAAAAATTTAGTAGTGGAAAATTATGTATTGAAAATGTGACAGGAATATAGTTCCTAGGAATTTAAATACCAGGAAAGTAATATTCAGGAATTTAGGGAAAATTATACACAGGAGTATATTTAGTAGATATTATTTTCCTATAGGGCTATATATAATCGTTCCTGTTATTTTTTTCCACTAATTTATATATTAATATACTCCTACGAAATTATACAATTAAAAATTAAAAATATAATTGAGTAAAACAAAAAACTAGCAAAACATGAATAACATAATTGGATTCTCCATTACAAATGGGACAACGATTATTTATTAATAATGCACAATTTTTGCATAACTCTGTGTCCACTAGGTATAGATGTATGCGATCTGATGCTATCCTTACACACAACACAAACTGTTTCATTATCATGTAAATTTACTTTTAGATTATGATCAACTTGGACATAAGATATATCAAGGTTTTCATCATTGCCATAATCTTCCTGCCATCTAACCAACTCCAAATCTTCCGGAATAAAAAAATCCCTTTTATTCCCTACTATAGAGTATAATAAATACTTTATTAGATACAGTATCAAATATACAGAAAATCATTTTTTTCAGGTGCCTTACAGTCATTAACATCTTCTGGCTCAACGTGTTCATTGTCTATTCCATTTCTATCTACATGTTTAAATTCCTAAAAATTATTTTCCAGTGTAATATTTTCTTGAATAATATTTTTTCAAGTAATATTTTCCTGGTATTTAAATTCCTAAAAACTATTTTCCCGGTTTACATGTTCCTCATTTTTATTTTCTGTGTAGTTATTTTCCTAGTTTTTAATCCCTGTATATTATTATTATTACTTTCCAAGTAATTTACATGGGTATCTAGTATCTACTGTATATTAAAATATCTTAGGGCGACAACCTTGACCTAAGCAATCACATGGGTACTAAATTATATTTAAGGAACCACTAATTTTTTTAAATAAATAAATTGGATTTTATTCCCGTGGCTTTTTTTTCTGACTACCATTATTATGAATACGATATATTCGATATAATATTAAAGTTATTATTATTTTAAGGGACTAACATACTATGTAACTTATAGGTATGCGCAATATTAGCAATATTAGATAGGCAACCACTATATTATATTAGGACTATGGAAAAATGATTCTTCATTCTTATCTGTTATCATTATTTTATTATGCTAAGTTTATTATTTACGACGTAAAATTGTAATATTTTATTAATTTCATATTCATAATTCATACACGGAATAGATTAAATCTATTCATAGTGGTTCATAGTGTTCATACTGATGTCTAAATTAGTGTGATAACTGCATAACTTATATTGAAGCTTGAAGGCATAACTAACTCAATTAACAGTTGACACAGTCGGACAGTTCAGTTTTTGATTTTGTGTGCATTTTATTATATCGTGTTACCATTAACATGAATTCCGCCTCAACAGCTCGAGTAAAAGAGAGGATTCGTTATGATATAGATATCCATCGTCAGCTAAACAAACAAATACTTATAAATTCGAGACGAGGAGTTAAAATTGAGGAAGAAGGTTTAAATAATGAATTGACTGTGGAAGACATGCAAAATATGGCATTAGAAATTAAACGTGGAAAACAAATTACTGTTAAACAATTAAAATTGTTACAAAATGGTTTTCTAGATTACTTAGACTTTATTGTACTGTTTTACAATGTTCAGGGGGCCGTTGATTCCTTACTTCATCTCGCCTCTAGTAAATTAATATAATTATTATTTTAATATATCTGTTGTTATACATCTACTAAATATAATTTTTTAATTCCAGGTAAAAATGAAGAAATACAGTTAGCAGCAATTGAATGTTTTTGTAACATGGGCTTAGGAGATAGAAAAATATGTTTCAAATTGACAAAATTAGTTGCACCATACTTGATGATGTACATCAATCATTTGAATTTTAATATATCAGTAAGTTAATGACTTAATTATTTACTTTTTAATAGTTAAAAAGTAAATAATAATCTAATATAATAAACTCCTGATTATTAATGACCACGGTTATCTGTGGAATTACATATAACATTATTACAGTAAATATGTACAATATATACTGGAAGGATCTTAAAATAAATTAATTGGAAGAGAGGTAATATTATAAATTGCAGACTAGATTTAGAAATGTTGAAGAAATTTACCAAGTGCTTTTTAAAAGTCTGATATTGCTGTTGAATGAAAAGATGTTAATGTATTGTATTACATTGGAATATTGCAGATAGGTTAAACCAATCATTATGATAGTTTTAAAGCTATTTAATAATATGTTTTTTATTCAATACTATTTTATAATAATTATAGCAATTTTATTTCAGTTTGTGTTTTTAGTTATTTAAGGATTAACTTTTTCATAGACAATTAAGAATCTATTGTATATGGTTATTTCATTATTTTTTATTTTATAACATTTAATTAACTTACCCATTAGTTTTTCCACTTAAAATTGTTTAAATATGTATTAAATAAATATGATAAATATTTAATTTAAACCAAAAATTACATTAATTGTGATATTAAATGTTGAAAAAAAATAACTAGTGTTTCTATGACTCAGCTCAGACTATTTAATATTATATATGTTATGCATTTATAGTATTCTTATTAAATATTAATTTAAATTTTTCTTCGGTAAACATTTTATTTTCAAATTTATTTTTTACATTAAGGTTGAGCTTATAATTTTTTATAATTATTAATTAATTTGTTTTTTGTTTTAGGCTATGTCTATCTGGACTCTTGGGAATTTGAGTGATTCTAGTCCAGATGCATGTAATTTGCTTCAAAATCAAAATTTTTTTGGTACACTGGTTGATCGCTTACAAAATTCAACCTGTGATCGAATCATTTTTGATACCTTTTATACCTTAAAACTTTTTCTTAAAACCTACCTGCACTATTTACCGTAAGAAAAAGTTATTTGAAAATTAAAACTACAATGTATAATATATTATATAAGACTATTTTTTTTTAATGTTATTAGGATTGATGATTTAAATAAATTGCTACATGTATGTTATAAGCGATTGAGTACATGGAAAGATTCATTTTGGATAGTGTATCAAATTTCTTGTTGTCAAGACTCTGCCTTGAAAGATTCAAAATGTATAGATCGTTTATTGGACGCCTTACATGAAGATATCATTGACATAACATGTTTAGTGCCTATTTTAAGAACATTCGGTAATATTATAGCTAAGGATTCAACTAATTATTCAGCGCTCACTTTTCTTATTGGATTAAAAACCGAAGAAGGATCTATTATAAGAAATATTTTAATTAATAATAGAAATGTCAATTTAAATGATGAATGTGCTTGGTTGTTAGGTAATGCTTTTAAGGCAGTAGGATTAAATGAGCTTAATTTAACAAATAGAACCTTTGATAAAGTTTGCAATTATCTATTGGTATAAATTTGTATGTATCACAAAATGTCTATAAATATGAATTATATATTAATTTTTTTTTTTTTTAATTTTTAACTATTTATACGTGGTACTTTTATTTGAAAACTATACAATATAATATAATGTGTACATTTTATTTTATATAATTTTTTTAATGTTTAATCTAGTTAATACATTACTATTAGTCAATTATCGCCATGTATAAAATAAAATAAATTATAAAAATATATAAATTATAATTTACAATGCAAAATGTAATATATGGTTAAAATCAAACTATTTTGTCTGAAATCATAATTTACATAAATAATTGAAAGATGATACTTCTTTGATACTTATATCCTAAACTATATAGCTAGAAAAATTCTTGCCAAAACGCAGAAGATGAATGGTAAAGTAAGCAGTGCCGCAACTATTGAGTGTACATTAAAACGAAGTATCTTCATGTTTGGTGAGGGGGGGAGAGTCATGGGTTTTCTTAGATGTTGATATTGATGAGTGATTGACTTAATTAACATAAAAATGATGGTATTAAATAGTTATAACAATATTAAAACTAAAACCATTGATTATAAATACTAGTATTTATAATCAATGCTAAAATCTTTGTTTTTCAGCTTTTTTTTTTAGATTTTGAGAAACTTTGTCTAACTTTGATCAGCTGTATCTCAGTTAATTTTTGATCTAAAAAATTACTTTACCTACCAAATTTTAACAAATTTAATGGTTTACAACTTTGTTGCACCTTAATCGACACAAAATATGATTAGTTTATGAGATATAAATGAAAAACTGAAAAAAGTGAAAATGTTGAGGTTTTTGTACCCCTCTTAAGCAAAGGGTCCTCAAGGTTGAAAACTTAGGATAAACATCCTAGAGTACTTTTAGACAACTTATGAACATTTCATTAACTTTGGAATACTTTCCATCTATCCCTGTTTTTCATTATATCAACTAGACTATAGTAATTATTTTACTGAAATTCTCTACATTATACCATTGATTATAAATACTATACTATACTAATCAATACATATAGCCACATATGTTAAACAAGAGGTGTTAAACTTTAAGGCTTATAGGTTAAATTTAATTGACTAGACTAAGCATTTTTCAAGTGAAAGAAAAATAATTTATCTTCCCAAGTTTCTACAATTAAGAACTTAAATTAAGCAGACATTTTGCTAAGGTTGACGTTCATTACTTTGAAAATGATCCAATTAAAATTATAAATTTGTACATATATAATACAAAACTACCAACAGGCAACAACTAATAAATATAATATGGTTAAGATTAATTCCCCTGACTAAATTCGATTTTTATCACTCTTCTTACTATAAGAAGGATTGACACCTCTACGGGTTTCATGCAGAAAATCCAAGTTTACACATAAATCTACGAGCCACGGGTTTGGTGAACTATTCTCCGGGTCGTTGAAAATGAGTACTATTATTGTTCTGTGGTACTATTTAATATTATTTATAATTTGTCGATAAGCATAATTTTTATACGTCAAAAGATAAGACAAAATTGGTGACCTTTTTTTTTTTTCTACTTATCGTCTTATCTCCAGATTTGTAAATTGCAATTTTTCAAAGGTTGTAACCGTAACTAAAGGTCTGTAAATTAAATTTCTCATAATTTTTAGACAAAATTTTATACTTTTATAGATATATATAAAAATAATTCGTATCTGCAACTTCGCCGATACATAAAATCTGTCTCAGTCAGGCTCGTATTTAGGGGGGGGGGTTGGCAATGGGAACATTTGGCCTAGGCGGCCAAATATTGATCTATTTAAGGGTCGGCCGAGCACCGCTGTAGCCTGGTGTAATATTGTATCAATAAATATTTTTTTTTTGGTAAGAATTTGTTCCAAGATACACTAAATACAGCCATACTTTTATGGAGTCATGATGATTAGAATAAGGAAATCAAACTCCGCTTCTGATAACGTCCCGAAATTAATCGCTCGATTAAACGGCTAAAGGTGGCGCTGCGTAAACTAGGGGTGCTACATTAACCACAGATTATATGCATTTTTCATATAATCTATGCTTTAACCCGCGTAGGGATTAATCATGTTTCTTGTAAAATATATTCATCATTCTAGCTATGACTCATCGTACATTTTATAGCTCGTAAAATTACGCATTCATACATGTGCATACATATCAATAGACAACAATGAAAGAAGAAACACTGAATATATTAGCTATTTTCAACATAGAATAGGAAATCATAAAAGAATAATTAGCCTAATAAAATATTGAACGTTTTGCCAATTAGCAATCTATAAAACAATAATAATCATTGTACCTATTATATTCATTTTTGTAAATTTTTTTTTGTAATGTGTAATCAGGGTTGGGCATATCATAGTTACATGTAACTAAGTACTAAGTAACTCGGTTACTTTTGTAACTTGTAACTTGTAACTAGTTACACATCTTCCTGTAACTTAATATAAAAGTTACATTATACATAATATACATATTTAATATTTACCACCGTGTAATAAATTATCATATTATTAAAAAAAATAATGTAAATACACACGAGACGTATTTCTTACGATAGGACGAAGTAGACGGCAGAAATTACAATAGACTTTTTTTATTTTATTTTAAATTGTATTATCATATTATATAAATACTAAAATACCGTTGACTTATATTTATATATATATATATTAATAATTACTATAAATATTACTATTTTTATACTATTATATTATTATGCCTAATCCATGCACTCACTGACTCACTTCATAAGAAGACTATATACCATTTTTATGACCGTTACGTTACATAATTGACAAAATTATAAAATTATAATAAAACTATATACCTCAATTTATGTTCATTATTATAAAATTGAATGCGAATTTTTATATTATTCGTACCTGGTTTTATTTTATCTGTGTCACACTACACAATTATATATATATTGTTTTGTAAATAGAGTTCTTTCCGTCAACAAATATAATAATAATAATAAAATGTTAGTTTATGCAAATATTTATTTAATATTTTTCAATGTAACTTTTAATTTTAAATGTAACTTAGTTACATAACTGTAATTTGTATCCGGTTACACAACATAAAAGTATGTAGTATCTTGTAACTGGTTACACAGTTTTAGACTTTTAGAGTAACTTGTAACTTGTAACCAGTTACAATAAATAAAGTAACTTGCTCAACCCTGTGTATAATATTATATGTTGTTAAATCTAGATTTTAATAATAGTAATTAAAACATGACCAATTGACAAAAGCGAAATAAAAAATTATGAGGCCCTCAGTACTATCAGTACTTCAGTAATCATGCAGTAACGAACAAGACCAAGTTATAATTTTATTATAATTATAATTATTACTTACTGTTAATATTATCATATTATTTCCTACTTGAAATTTAAATCATATTTTTTTTTTAAATAATTGTTCTTTCTTTTAATCACAAAGACACAAACTATTGGTAAATAGGTAAATTTAATAGACGAAAATTTAATTGTAAGTTCTTTTCTGGCACACTATTAAAATTGTTTTATATTGGCAAATATTAAAACATTTATTCAGTTTTGAAATAATTTATTGTGATTCTATTTTATATTGGCTAATGCCAAATTTGCTTTTAAAATTAGCTTTGTAAGTGTAAAATTGTAGAATTTTATATTTTCTGATTTTTAACGAAGGTCGTGTCAACAAGTCAAAAGTCTTATGCTCTTATATACATTATGTAGAAACACTAGAAACTAGGAAAGTATTTTAGTTTTTAGCAATAAATAATAGGTACCTAACCTTTATTTCAAAAGATATTAATAAACTAAAAGTATTATTACTGAATAGATTAAAATTAGAAGTTAATCCATTCTGTGGCTTACTGGTATATTACCTAGTACCATATAGAAGTCTATTAATCTAAAGACCCAAAAACATGGTCGATTTTTTAAGTATGGCGATGATATGATGCTTTTTTAATGGGTAATGGAAATTTGAAGTTAAGTATAGGTACAATATCTGTTTTTGATCTAAATTACTAAACCTATATGTATGTAGAGATTTTGCATTTCTTGGAGTACATAACTTATTGATCTTTATTAGGTAAGTAATTCTTTATGAGGCAAGTATAAATTTAATATAATTCTTGAAAATTTTGGTTTCAAAGTTCAAATGAAAAGTTTTTTAATTATTAGAAAGTCGTAACTTGTTATACCCGCAGACATATTGTCATTTGTCACCGTTTTGGAAATGTTTAACAGGACAATTTAACATTCAGGAGAATTCGTTTTACTCTTTTATTATGTTTATTGTTTAATATTAGAGTAAATTGACCTATTATCAAATTTGAAGTTGAAAATATTAAATTTTATGGTGACAAAACCTCATTCCTATAAGTTGTATATAGTAATTTACTGTCAAATGCGTATAATTGTAAGTAATTTATTAATCCGGTAGGTAACCAACACATCAGTGGCGAATCTATGAATTTTTTCTTTTTTTTTTTTGGTGGGGGGAAATATTTTTCATATTTTTTATTTATGTCTTATCATTTTGTAAATATAATTTTCAGGGTATTATTTTAGGCCATTCATACATAATATAAATTGTCAAGCGGTCAGCAGGGCAGGCCTGATCTTGAATCCGTCACTGCAACACATATGACATTATAGAGCGATTCACCAAGTACCAAACTTTCACCACATTGTTTCCTTTAATAATGAATTTAAGCTTTTTTTTCTTATAAAAAATTCAACTAATATACAATATTAAATTAAATAAACTAAATGAAACATTAAAAAGACCTGTTATTTTATATATTATTTAAGGATAAATACTAAATACCTAGCATGTTATCGTATTTTTAATTTTATCATATAATTTACCGATACCTAATTCAAAAACGGATCTAGTATATTGTATATTTTTATAACATCAATAATAATTTAATGTAGGTATAATTTAATATAACAATAGAAAGAAAATAGTGTTGAAAATTTTGTCCGTTTTAAGGTTGAGATAAATGATTCATTCCTAGTCACCCATCTGATACTACACTTATACTGAAGTAGTTTATTATACTTTATTCATCAATTGTCAATAAAAATGAATAATGGATGGTTTGAGCTTAAATAATTAGAAATAATTAAAATAGTATCTAAGTATGATCTAGAAATAGAATATTCACATAAAGTATATTATTTTTCATTAATTTTGTTATTTCAGAGATGATTATTTGATTTCAACTGATAATTGGTAATATTGATTATTAATTTACTATAATACTATATACCTATTCATATCATAAACCATAAATAAACTTGGTCACATCCATTAGATTTGTCAAGGAAACTTGAGGTAGCAATAAATAGGCTTCGCATTGGCCATTTACAAATAATACACAGCTTCCGAACAAACAAAGAGAACCCACCAATTAACTGTTCATGCGGAGTCCAACTGACTATTAAATATATCTTAATGAAATGCATCACACACAAGAAGTTAAGGAAAAGGCTATAACCTATCAGAGTACATGTCCACATCACTTAGAAATTCTCCGGACTCGTTCAAATCAATAGCCGGCTTCATATTCTCAAATCTAATAAATACATTTTAAAATTAATTAATTAATTATTGTACAAGATTTATAATCTTCTATGTACTAGTATATTATATACTGTATATTTATTTTGTAAATCCCAATGGCCTTTGATATGATAAACGCATATTAAAAGTAAACATTGTTTATAATTAATATTATTCTGAATGGTTTCATCAACAAATGTACATATCCTTTGTTATTGTTCATTAAATACTCATGCTTATTGTGGCACTGTGTATATTATATTAAATTATGATTAAAAAAAATTTAAAAAAATATATTTTATTATTTCATGCATAATAGACGCGTGGTGCCTGATTAATATTATACGTTTTTTCGTATACATTTTCCCATTTTTAAAATTAAAAATAAATAATCAATAACATATTATGTACCTATTTAATAATACTTGTATAGTATACGTACAATTTTGGCAATGGTCAGTTTCAAGGTTTGTTCAAGATCGCCCAATTTTGTAATTGGCAACCGCAATCATATCTATAAATAATAACACGTATAAAAATAATGAGAACCTCCTAACCGTCATGCAGTCACAGCTCACATTGTTGTAGGTCCCGCGTGAAAAATAACAATCTTCAAAAATGACGACCGTCTTTGCCCGAATAGTAAAATTTTCAATCACCTACCCAGTTACTAGGGGAATGGTTTCGTATGCAGTGATATGGCCAACCGGATGTCTAATACAGCAATTGGCATTTGGAGATGACAAATTCGACTTTGCTAGAGCAGCTCGGTTTGGACTGTTTGGAGCATTTTATGTGGCCCCAACTTTGAATGCATGGCTAACTGTTGCACGTTACTTATATCCAAAGAATGATCTCCGTAGCGCAATTATTAAGGTGAACTAACAAGATTCAACACCAAACCAACAGTTAAAGAAATAAAAATATACAAATAATGTTGAAATTAATATTTATTAGGCACTTTTGGAGCAAGTAACATACTCACCGTGTGCAATGGTGAGCTTTTATTTTGGTATGTCTCTACTGGAAGGGAAGACGGTCGAAGAAGCGAAAAAAGAAGTAGAAAAAAAATTTTTACCAACATATCAGGTACAAATTTTATATTTGTTAATGGATAACAAAAAAAATAATAAAATACTACCCCAAAACAATCAAATTTTAGTTAAAAATTAAAAAAAAAATTAAAATTAGTATTTATAATAATTGGAAATTAATTTTGGGAACACTTTTTTTAATTCATCACTAAAACATTAATTAACTGAAAATAATATAAACTCTATAAATACCAGTTTGAAGTTATATAAAGGAATTTCTATATTATCTACACAACCATACATTTTAGTGTTCTAAAAAACAATTTTCTTTATTTTATCGATATACAGTAGAAACTTGATTAACCGTCACTGTCGAGATCATGAGAGTTAAAAGAAAATTTTTAAATAAACAATAAACGTGTATATTTTACAAGTATATTATAATAACACAATTAGGATAAAATCAACGTACATGCATTTAAAAATATTACAAAACATATGTTCTAAACAAAATAGTCTGTCATCTTCTTTTGTTTCTTCGAGGATCAATCTTATTGAGTGGCAATATTTTGTCGCTTTAACGGTTTTTTTTCTTTGATGATAAAGGATAACAGAGAGTGACGGTTAAACGAGTTTTTACTATACAAGAATAAGTATTACAGTAGGTCAGTAGTTACAATAGCAATAAAATTTATAATTTTGATTTTTCTGTGGTTTACTATAAGTCAAGATGTAACATATATCATTACAATTTACTACAGTAAAGACCATGGTCTCATTAATATTTACACATACAGTGAAAACTCTCTATAACGAATTTGAAGGGACCAAAAGAATTAAAAGATTTCTTAAGAATTTTTATTGTATATGTTCTTAAAATAATTTATGTTGTATAATTTTAATTATAACCATCGATATCTAGTATAAATTCTATGAGATAGTAAGTTGCCACTTTTGTCAATTTAAATAAAATCAATATTAAATTTAGTTCTATAACATCAGCAAACAATTTTAAAACCAGACAAGTGACTATACAATTTTAGTAATTTTACCATAAAATAATAAATTTAACTTTAATTAGTTAATAGTTATCAATTGCTTATACATATATTTGTAGTTTTTAAAAAATAAACCACTTTTTCTGTTGCTTTTTTATGGTTTTGTTGTCTTATTAAACAATTTTTATTGATTAATTTGTCATTATATTATGTTGTTACAACTCTATGTTATAAAACAGGTGGGCGTAGCAGTTTGGCCTTTACTACAAGTATTCAATTATACAATGATTCCAGAAAAAAATAGGATTCCATTTGTTAGTCTATGCAGTCTAGCTTGGAGTTCATTTTTAGCATACATGAATCACTGCAGTATGAAAAAGGAAAACACGTTAACCACTAAATAAAGAAACAGAATCATTCCAAATATATACACATATATTATCATAAATATAAATTGTGTGTATTATGTTTATTATATGTTAAAAAAATTACTGTAAAATAGTAGCAAATACTAAATATATTTTTATCTGTTATACATTTTTTTTATATACTTATGGTTCTGAAAACATTGAAACCGGTTTGTGCAGTACTAATAAGAACTCCAGTAATTTGAGGATGCCAATGAAGTTCTTTGATGTGTTCTTGTCCTTGGTGAATAAACAAAAGCTGTGGTGGAATTTCCTAGATAAAATAATTGAATGTATAATACACCAAATATAATTCATAGTAGAACCTGCCAAATAATTAGTTAAATAGATTTAGAATGTTTACCACTTCAGTGGTCCCCAAGGATTATATATCATTTATAAATATTAAGTGTAAACAGCATATTGATCATCATAGGTCTGGGCCTCATCTGTCTCAGTAATACTAAGGCCTAAGACTTGTTTACCTACGTCATATTAGAATGTTTAGGTGATAATAAAGGAAAGAAGATGAATAGCTTTTAATATATATTATTATTCTGTTTAATGATGTAAATATAAAAAAAAAAAATGGACTAGATGTAAATAATCAAAATGGCCCTGCTCATTCCCATACAAAAATCTCAGTATTCTAGAAAGACATTTATATCTTTTTATTCTTGTAATCAATAGACAAGCCTTCTTTTAACTAATTCATATTACCAGCAATTTTCCATTTACACTACTGATTCTTTTGTCATCTAATAATTAATAACTACTTAACTTGGTAAATAACTAAGTATTTTGATAATAGAACATTTACTAATTATCAGTGGATTTTATTTCATATAAAGAAAAAAAAGCTTAAAAATTATGTTCTTTGGGAATAAAAATAAATATATTAATATATTTAATATTACGAGTATGTATGGCTATTAAATATTTTTTTTTTTTTAAAATTTATTTGTTACATTAGATAAGTCAAATATTCTGGAATACTTTGTATCGGTAATACCTATTTACAAGGTCTGCACACTTTTATATTATAAATATAATATAATACTATGTTTATTATTAAAATAAACAATAATAAAAACATTTTTAATTAATTTAATTTCTTTACTTTTATATCATCTTGGTCATTAGTAGTATCCCTTTCAACAGCTAAATCCCAAATTGCTATTTGATCATCATCACCACCAGAAGCAAACACAGAACTATCATCTGGACTCCATTCGACTGTTGTAATAGCACTAGTGTGGTGTTTGAATACAGCTAGTTCCTTATCTTTCTAATTTAATGATTTACTATTAGATTTATATTACTTATATGTCATATTAAATATAAAAGTATATACTTTAAATTGTCTTAAGTCCCAAATCATAAGTTTTCCATCATCACCACCAGAAACAATTAACGGTTCTTTTTTATTCCAATTTATGACATTAATATCGTTATCATGAGCGTCAGCAATTGTCAACATATTGGCTTTGTTAGGAGCTAACCGTGTATCCCATATTCTTAGTCTGTTAAATAATAAAAAAATATTTATCTATAGAATCATTTATACTGTTGGTAACATAAAATGTAATATATTTATTTACGATCTGTCTACAGAACAAGAAGCAAGCACATTAACTTCATTTGGAGACCATTGTAAATCTTCAACAGATTCTTTATGTCCACCTAATGAATGTAAATTAACAACCCAACCACTTTCACTTGGTTTCCATGTATGGATATTTCCTTTACAATCACCACTAGCTAAAAATCCTGACAAAAAAGAAAAAAATTAATTTAGTATTTATTCTATATTATCAAAGAAAAAAATTCAAATAATACCTGGAGACTTTGAAGACCAATCTAAAGCAAAACCTTCATCTCTATGTCCAGAATATGAATATAAAGGTTTATGTTCAGACATTAATCTCTTAGGAGCAGCTTTACCAAACTTTTTTTTTTTCTCTTCACTTCCAATTTTACGATTTCTATTAGCTTTTTCGACTTCTTTCAATTTACTATTTAAATCATAAATATTGACAATACCTCTTTCTGACCATACAGCTGCAAATACTTTGTCATCAACTGTAGTATTCTATTAAAGACAAAAAAAATATATTTTATACTTTTAAAAGAGAATATGATTAAAAAGATTGGTTTGTGGTTTTTTATATGAATATTATGTCAATAAAAATAGAAATAGAGGAACAGAGTAGGTTATGTACTTTTACTTTACTTTAAGTGTCAAATTAAATATATTTTGTAATTATTCATTGTTGGTAAATAGCTAGTATGCTTAAAATAAACTTTGCAGTGAGTCTCAATAAATATTTGCTAACTATGTGTTAACACAATGTATTATATTCTAATAATATAGTGTATAACCTATGGTCTAATTACCACAACCCATAGCTTTAAATATTAATATATATATAAAAAATGTGGGTAATTTACCCTGATTCGATTAACAGTGCCCAAATGAGGAATTGAAGATATCTGTAACACAGGTTGATCATTAGATTCATCATCACTACTGTCAGACTCAACATCAGAATCATCCGATGAACTACTTTCATCGTTTTTAATTGCATTTAAGTTGGATAGCTAAAACAAATAATTATGGCATATTATAATAAATCAATTTTTTTAACAAAACATTAATAATAATTTATACATAGTGTTTACATTTTAGTTGTAGAGATATTGAAAAAAGTACGCACATACCTTCATAACAAATACACAATTGTCTTTGGGTTTTTCTGCTTGGCTTCCAGCAACCAAATACATAGAGTGTGGAAAGTCACTACGGCCACAACCCAAGTCGTCAATGATCACGTCAAAACTTAAACACGGCAAACCTAATAATGGTCATCATAGAAAATAGATAATTTAAAACAATTAGAATGGTAATTAACAAATTATCCAACGCCCCAATGTACCGGAATCGATATCGTGAAGCATGTGGTAAGCAGATGGATCGAATACCAAAGACTCGTCTTCCTGCATTTGATGACCAGGTAAGTAAACTTGTCGTGGTTCTTTTTTATTAACTATGCCAGACGATTCGCCGGCTTCGTCGTTTTCATCTTCAACAACCATTTCTTCTTCACTTTCATGCTCAGAGTCAGACATTTTTCGAGTGAATGTTTTTACAACGTTGTTCCGACCGAAGAGAATAAAAAACCAAAACTAGTCACCACAACTCACTATTCTTACTATAGAGTATAAGGATTAGAATTTTAACTAATAGTTGTAAGCTAAATAGTGAATATTGACATGTGTTATCGTTTAAACCACGCGGACACGCGGTAGCTCGTATAATCAAAAATCATATTATCAATTAGTATCAATCTATATTATCAGTTCACTGAATTTATTCAGTTTAGCCGTTCTAGAAGAATTGTATTAACTTTGGAATGGAATGGAACAACTATTTTGTGATGTTTTGTTTTGGCCTTACGCAACACTGTACTCAAAATGTTTTGATATTTAATGTTTGTAATATTAATGTTGTAAACTTGTACCTATAGTATAGATTAGACTCCATATTCTATATTCTTGAATCCATACTTCATACAGTTAATAAAAAGACTAAATTTCACGACTTCACGCTTTAACTACTTAAGATTTCGTGCTTTAAATGTTTTTTAAAAATTTCAAGTAAATATTTATTAATATATGACATTTTAGTATTTAAATTAACGCTTTACACAATAGAAATGGCTGCAGTTGAATCGCTTGTAAAAGTTGAAGAAAAACCTGTCAATAGAGAAAAGGTTAATATTAATACTTAGAATAATATTGACTTACTAATAAATATAAATATTTTATCATTTCAGACTTGCCCATTATTATTAAGAGTGTTCTGTGCAATGGGACATCATAATAATTTATCGGATTACTACCGTGGTGCTGTACCTGGGAATGAACTTCAAATATATACATGGTACATATTTCCTAGGTTCTAGACTAACAACTTCATATTATTTTTATTTTTTTCTCCCAATATGAGGTTACTTACTTTAGTCTTACACTTTTATACAAATATCACCTTATCTACCTCTATCTACTCTCAAGTATTCAACTATATTAATTTTAATTTGTTTTTAGGATGGATGCTACACTACGTGAATTGACTGGTTTGATTAAAGAGGTTAATATTGAGTCTCGAGTCCGTGGAACAACATTTGATTTTGTTCTAGTATCACCGGAATATAATAACCCAAGATTTAATACATTTGAAATCGGACTTACTGTTGCTGGAAATAGATCTCCAGATGATTCGAAAACTTTAGGGAACACAAGGTATATAAAAGTAATAGTATATATTTTTAAAGCTTTTAAACAGGGTCACAGAACTTAAATCGAGGACTATTCAACCTTTAAATTTGCAGGCCAAAAATTTTATTTACATTTACTCACAAAGTATATACATTAAATATTTTATTTTTGAATGATTTGCTGCAGTTAGCATGTATGTAAAAGCTTGTCTCTCAGCTATTCTTCAAAAATCATGCTTTTTATATATTTTATATAATAGTCTATTTGATTATTGTGTCGAAAATGAAAATCGCAATCATATATTTTGTTAAATTGTATTTGGAAAAACATTCCAACTTAAAATATTATTGTTCAATGAAAATGACTTTTCAACGACCACCAATAATACTAATATGTGTCTACTTTCTAGTAATAGGTAATATTAATTAAAATATACTATTAAAAATTTGTGGTTTTTGCAAGCTCTTTACTGTAAATATCTACAAAGTGATTGCAATAAATTAATAATTTAACATAAAATATCAAAAAATAATGGCAATAAGGGTAAAAAGCAAAATTAAGTTTGTTACAATATAAATTAAGTGAAGTACATTTCTATACAAGTATTATCCTTCAAACATTTTTTTTTTTAAAGGATTTGTTTTCAATTCTTAATTCTATCGAGTGTTATTTGAATGCATAATTTGTAATTTTAATACAATAAATAAATAGGGTAAATTTTAATTTAGTAATGTATTGATTATTTAATAATTATGTTACAGATTTACTATTGGTGATTATTTAGATGTTTGCATAACTCCTCCAGAACGTTTTATGAGAAGACCAGCACCAATGCGTTACCGTAAATAATTATATTTGTAATACTGTAATTAACTTTTTAATAAAAAGAAAAATTTTTGAATTTATAAATGAACCTAATTTTTATTAAATATTTTGTTTTATTTTATAAATAAAATTTTAAAATTAGTATTCATCCATAGAAAAAATTACAAAACATTAGTAGTTTTTATACATAATTATGATATAAGAACATAATATTTAACATATTTATAAAGTGAAATAACAAATATTTAATCATAGCTATTAATTAATATATCTACATTATAGTAAATAAGCTTAATCTCCATTAATTTATATTTTACTGTAAATTTAAAGTTAAATGAATTTTTTGAAATTGGGAAAGTAAACCATACAAATGTTGGTTCTGGTATAAAATTCCTACTAAGATATATTTGAATTCGAGAATGACCATGTGGTTTATATTGTATACTAATTATTACAATTTTTAATTATATTATCACATAGTATTTAAAAGTAAAATATAAAATTAACGTTAGATTTCAATAAAAAAATGAACCCATTATGATTATTCATTATTAATTTGCCTATTGTTCATAATAAACCAATTTTCATTAGAAATCATATCAAATTACAAGTCATTAAAAATATTTAAATTTAAATCAGTTATGCTAACCCATAAGAAATACCAATATATCTTAATTGATATAATTAATTTTTGTTTTATTTACAGTTAAAAAAAAAAAACCTTTCAGTCATTGAACAATAATTTGGTGTACTGAATCATTTGTAAGAAAATCGTCTCATCCTACATAAAATGTCATGTTTGAATGAAGTCTACAATATTTAGAAAACACGGATTGAATTGGTCAAAATACAATTTCTGTATGAAACAACCTATATTTATTAATTACTATAATGTAAAAATTGTAAAATGTGGTTTAACAATTATATATATTTGTGTATTCCTTGGGTAATATACTTATTAATAGCCAAGTATCTATATTATTAATATTATATATGACAGATTGAATCATTTTTAATACCAAAAATTATATGATTAATTTTTACTATTTTAAATTTGTATTATAAGTAGAATATTAAAAAAACAATGTTTAGTAATAAATGTGATGGTCAATGTTAAACAAGTAATACTTAAATTTTTCAAATATGCTTAATAAAATGTCTCAAATTCTTGCATTTAAATTTGTTTTCTTAAAATTTGATCTTATATCTTTCTATGACTAAAAAGTAACTTTATTTTCAGATGGTAAACTCTATGTTACAGACTTACAGTGGATAAATTAAAAATAGCCCTTATGTTCATGATTATCAAATATTATGTATGAAGTGTTAGTAAGATTTATTGTACTGGTGTTGGATCTATTTTTCTTGTAATTATGTTTAAAATATTTCAAATAATCGCATGACGTTATAGGCATCTAATGGTCCGAATGCTTGTTGTTGAAAACTGAGTTAAAATGTTGCCATAATAATTAAGTTATACATGCCAATTTCTCAAAATTATACTCCTCAGAAAACTTAGTGCACACAAAAGAATTTGTATTTCTTAATACAATTATGATTATATGTGTGTAAGAACAAATACCTACAAATAAGTACACATCATGTTTTAGTCAACCATTTGTCAGTGGACTCTTGTCTGTAAATCGCTGAACAACTGAACAATTAAAAAATACTGTACACTTAAAATGGGGTAGTATAACATATTTAAAAACAAAGAAGTGCAGGTATGTAATAACAATGATTTAATTATGAACTACTAAAGGTATTTTTAATAATACACTAAGAAACAATATAACCTATATATATATATATATATATATTGTTTGTTATAAATATTTAGGCAAAATTATTTACATACTACAATATTATGGTTTATATTTCTTACTTACAAATAAAATATAACTTTAATTTTGCTAACGTAACTGGTTTAAGGTTTATTGAAATAGAATAATATTTATGATCTACATTAACTATAATATAATAGGTAAATGATTTTAAAGTAAACACCACAATATTTCAGACATACATTGGCAATTTATTACAATATATATTAATTTTAATATGTTTAACAACCAAAAAAAATAGTTTATAACATAGTTTATTGATTTATTCAATTTTAGTTAATATTATACAAATAATGTAAAATAAAAATAATACTAACCATTAAAAAAAGTACTGTGCAATTGATAATAAATAACATAATAACTACAATTTGGTCATTTCGATTGGTAATGTATAAAAGTGTTGATCGTATAAAATATTAATTTATTTCAGTCTTTTGTTTTGAAACAAATTATTTTTATTATTTTTTTATCATCAATAATTTACAATATATTAATACACAGTTTTATTATATGATGTAATACATTTTATAGTATTTGAATGTTGTTTACAATAACATTAAATAACATGTATGATACAAACTAAATTAAAGTTGTTAATCATAAGAAAAAAACCATTAAGACCTGTTGTATTTATTTGTAATTTTATTATAAACATTTATACTATGTTAAATCCAATACATATTAAAAGATCCTGTTTTTTTTTAACTGCAACACATTTAATTCTAAATTCCTAAATGTAATAAATATAGTTGAAAACCATTTGATTAGGAATAATATTGAACTAAAATAATTTAGACAAATCTTGGAACAATCATCAAAATATAATTTAAAAAATAGGACTGAAAAACGATAAAACAATTATGTTACAAGATACCAATACAATAAGTTACATATATTAAATATAACTCTAAAAAATAATTATGATCCAAGATAAAGCCTATGGTAATCATTAGCTCCAAATGTTGCATTGCATTTGGGACATTTTCTTTGTCTAGTCTCATAACGAGTACGTAAACAATCCCAACAAAACACATGAAAACATTTAGTCAGTACTGCATCTTTTCGTTTAACTTTACATGATGGACAGGTAAGTGTTTCTTTATATTCCCTAATTTCTTCCATCATAACTTCATCTAACGTACCAGCTTGTTCAATTTTTTTCATACGTTCAGTTTTTCGCCTTAATTGTACTATTTCTTCCTGTAATGTTTTCAATAAAATTTAGTTTAAAAATAAAAAATAAAATAAAAATTTTTTAAGCTGAAAATGGTTTTAATTAATTTAGTTAAATTAATTTAACTTAGTTGTTTTGATTGTTTAAATGAATTGATGAAGAAATTTAAAAAAGAATATTATCTGAAGTACACAAAGTTATTATTTGATCTACGAATTTTTTATTAATTGCTTTAAAATTAAAATAAAAAAAAAAACTGTATAGAATATAATTTAAGATGTTTGCTGTATAAAACGCCAAATGGCGTCAATAGCCTCAATGTCTATGTGTTATCAACGCCATTGGCGTCATCTGATATACCCATTTTAATATGCTTATATTTCAGTCAGTGTTAGAACCTGTGCTATAATTTTAATTTAGCATTGTCTATAAACATTGTTAAATAGAATTTTAAAAACCGTTTCTAAAAATAACCATTTGTTTTCTATTTTTGCCAAATAGCGTCGTTGTAAATTTTATTCCAAAAATTGCGTATGCACTATGGTAGGTGCTACTAAAATATGATACGCAGCGAACATGTTAAGCTCTAGGTAATATTTTTACTTTTACATTTGTCATTTGATAATATAATAATCCAGTTTAATATTAAATAAATATAACAGGGTAAATTAAATTATTTTGAATGTAAAATCTTTTATTCTGTAAAACGAAATAACCCATACGGGTATAACATTTTCTTATTAAGACATTTACCTGAAGTCTTTTGGTTTTGTATGCTTCAGCCTCAAGGGCACTTGTTTTTTCTGTTACTACTTGTTGTGCTTCTTTCATTTGGGCATGATATTTATCTTTAAAATCATTAATAAATATTAAATAAGATATTTTATTATACTACATATATATGTTTAAATAAAATAATAATTAATTACCAAGATGTAATTTTAAATCTGCTGCAGACTGAGCACTTTCAATTGCTTTTCGTTTATGCATTTCCATAGCCTGCTGTCTAATTGTACATTCTTTTTCAACTGTTGCTAAAGAATTTTGTAATATACGCTCTTTTTCTTCTAGTTTTCGAACTACTGTATTTGTCATTTCAACTTGATTTGTTAAAGTTTTAATCTAAATGTTGAATATACAAATATAAATTATTAAAAATATATATTCTATGAAAATAAGTTGAAACTAACCAATTCTTTGAGAGTATCAGTTTCTTCACGAGCTAATTTATGTAATTGATTAGATTTTATACGTTCTGTCATTAATTTAAAATTAGCATCATCTTTTTCACGTAATTGTTGAATTAGTCTTGAGTTTTGTTCTTGCATATCTTCAAATGCTTGACCTGTTACTTCCATTTCACTTAACATCGCCTCTTCTTCCTTAAAAGTATAATAATAATCATTTGCTTTAAGTTCAAATATTTCAAATTAAAACATACTTGTTTATGAGTAGCAACTTGTTTTTGGAGTTGAACAATATGTTCTTCCAACTGTTTAATTTTTCGTAAGGCATCTTCATCAGCTAGTTTCTTGCGTTCTTCACGTTTGCCTTCCTAATGTAAGTAAAAATATTAACATAATTTTGTTAAAAAAAATGTTGAAGTGTTTTACTTGTATTTTTTTTAAAGCCTGTTTTGCTTCTTCAAGTTCTGCTCGAAGTTTTTTTTCAGCTGCCATTAATTGAACTTTGTCTCTTTGGTCTTTACTAACTCCTTTATACATGTCTAATAATAATTTCATTTCTTTTTGATCATTTACAGATTTTCTGTAATAAAAATATATAATTATAATATATTTGTTATTAAGTACCGATCACTAAATTTAATATAGTGAATATACATGCATACAATAAAAAAAAATATAAAAAACTAGTAAAGTTCTAAATTAAGATTCAAACAGGACAGGCAACTTAAGTATCAACTTTTATTTTATATGATATATATTTACTTAAGTTGCGTTTTTAAATCTCTGAGAGCTTCACTTTCCCAATTCCTGATGACATCTTTTTGGTTAACAGTCTTTTGATCCGGTGTAGTAGTTGGACCCGTTGTTGTTTTATTAGGTGTTTGTTGTCCGTCTTTTATCTGTTCTTTTTTAACATTTTTGACATCAATTTTTTCATCGACTTGAACATTTTCATCCATTAGTTGAGATAAACCCTTAAATAAAAATTAAATATAAATAATTGATGAACACAAATTATATAATTGAATAATTTATTTACTTCTAAATCTTCTTCTTTTTTCATAATAACTTGAGATAATGAAAATTCTTCTTTAATATTTTCATTTACTCCACATTCATCTTCTTTACAAGATTCTAATAATCCTTCTTTTGAATCTAGTACAGGGGTTGTAATTTGTTGACCTAACTTTAGTTTGATTTCTTCTAGTTCTTTTTTTAACTGTAAAAATAAAACATAATTAGTTTTTAATAAAATACATTTGTATACTTTATTCCAAACAATAATATGGTGAAATAATAAGATACTTAGCAAAATATATCTAGGAATAGTGAATACTTAAAATATCTATAGTTATATTTAGTTGATAAGTATTGTTATACAAGTAAATTGCTTACTCAAATGGATTAAATTTATATTTGTTTTACCATGTTATAATATTTTATTTATATTTAATAATTATTTCATGATATAGAGGCTAACCATAAAGCTATACATACATTTAGTATATAACATAATTAGTGTTTAGTAAATATTCTTAGGTTACACACAATCCTACCTACTTAACTTAGCAATGTACCTATCCCTTTAAAAAGATAAGCAGTCACCTCTAAAAATGCATGATTACTAATTTTAAATAAAGTGTATAGCAATAAGTTAATTTTTACCTTTGGTACTTCTGCATTGGCATCTTTATATTTACGCTTATATCTATGCAATTCACCCTTAAGCTGGTTATTATGGTTTTGTAATGATGATAGTAAATGTCTCATTTCTCGATTTATGGGTCCAGTTTGTTCATTAGCAGCCAAATTCTGTTCAAATTCAATACGTAACATTTCATATTCTTTACGTAATTGAGCATTAACATCTTCGGAATTCATCAATTCTGAACGCAATTTCTTTTGAGCTGATAATTCATCACTCTGTCAAAATTAATATTATAATATAATAACAATTAAAATACATTTTTAAAACAAAATTTAAAAACTACAATTCTAATAGATACATAATTTTTAATTTAAATAAACAAAGAATATTAACTGCATAGTTGTAATTATCACTATTAGATTAATCAAATTAAATTATTATTGTCTAGTAAAGTAAACAAATTTAAAATTATTCAATTTCTTTTCTGATATTTTTAATCAGAATAACTTACCTCCATTACTTCCATTTGACGTAAATGAGTATTTTTACTGTTTTGAAGCAATCCTGTTGATTCAAGTAGTTGATTTCTCATTAACATAAATTCACTATACAATACAGAAAAATGTGATTGTAAACATTTATATTCTGTTGTTTCAATGATTACACTTTCAGGAAGTTGTCTTAGCTAGTATATAAACAAAAATTAATTATTCAATATTTAAATATAATATATAGTAGTTTTAATAATCCAACACCTCAACAATAATGTAGTATTTTTAGACTGTCAGTATTAATTATATTTCTTATTTATTATTAGAGTGTGGATTTGTATGCATTTGCATATTTATTTTAGTTGATCATATAATATGCTAAATGAGCACAAAATTTGGTTCATAACATAATAATTTAAAAAAATGAAACTTTTTGTGCATATTTTTGTATATTTCAACATTTTTCTATTTTAAAGGCTTATTTTACAATTTTAATTACATATTTCATCTTCTAGTTTTTATATTTTTAGACATTTTGAAATATATACTATTGTCTATTATTATAATAATATTTTTATAGTTTCGTTTAATATCAAAATAAATTAATAGATATAAATGTAGGGTATAAACGGTTTTCACAAATATGACTTTAAATCAACAATAGGGGAAATAAAATACATATGTCAAGATGATAAAGTGATGGAAAAATGAAAAAAAGTAGATAAGTATCTATTGTAGGGTTCCGTACATTTTTTAAAATATATTGTATTAATTAAATTTTCAAAAAATAATTTTTTTTACATATTTGGTTGGTTTTTAATGCATTTAAATCAGCGCTCTATTT
Organism: Rhopalosiphum nymphaeae; assembly: GCA_036289425.1. NCBI lineage: Eukaryota > Metazoa > Arthropoda > Insecta > Hemiptera > Aphididae > Rhopalosiphum > Rhopalosiphum nymphaeae. Next base: position 7,636,230 of record JAZAQC010000006.1, on the reverse strand, counting down.
ATCATTATATTTGTACATGTATTTTGTATATTATTACATTGAGTATACAACATCCACATATTGGATTATTAGCTTTAATATTAGAGTGGATGAACATATAATCAAACATTATTTGTGTTTGTACTTTTTTTTTTTAAAGATATTTCTATTTTTAAGTGAGTTATAATTATTTAAGATAATACAATTTAAAGATGCTCACAATTCAATTAAAAATTAATTTATTGTATAAACTGATATAAAAACACTGCTTTGAGCTTGGCTCAATTCATTGTAAAATTTGATATATTGTATATCTGTAATATGTTGATATAATATGTGAGTATGGTATTCATTTTTAACAATATTGTTGGGATTTCATTAAAAATTATAAACTTGTCTATTACAATTATTGCATTGTGTAATATATCTTTTTATGAATAATAATTTCAATAATATAATTTCAAACTATTATTATGTATTAAATTATTAAATAAATCAAATATGTTTCAATCAGAATGAATTGTGATGAAAAAATTTTCTGTTTATATTATTTAGTTTTATCAATAATTTGGCAATACTATGAAACCGGGCTGGTGATGGATTATCAAAACTATTGTATACACACTAATACATACATCCATTTTAAGTTTTTCTACTTCCATTAAAGCTTCTCTATGTTGCTGATGTAACTTATCAAGTTCCTGGAGACGATTATTATTCAACTCTCTAAGTTCTTCATTTTCTTTTTGAAATTCTTCTACCTATTTTAAGTTATACAATGTTATATAATATAATATTTTATTTTAGATAAAATATGTTAAAATTAAATCCTAATATATATTTAAATAATAATTGCCTGATAAGATTAATAGACACTAATACACAATTATTAAATTATATAATAATAAAATATGTTTAAATTAATTAAAAATGTATTAATTATATAACTAATATACAAGTCTATAATATGGTATATTATTTTAATAAGTTATATTCTAAAATATATTTAATTATACTGTGAATCAAACTAATAAATAAATTTAGTACCTAATCCAAAAATTATTTTTTTATCTATAGTTAGATCAGTTTTATTAAATTTACTTAATTACAAAGTACTATTTCTTTGCAAGTTAGTGGTATTTTTTTTTATATAGCATAATATACATTTTAAAATAAGGCTAATCATACAACATACTTTTTGTAATGATATGCTTGATTGTGCAATTGATGAATCTGGTTTTGAAATAATCCTATCATCAATTTGCATTGCTTCCAATCCTTTCAACTTATCTCTTGCTTCTGCTAAATGTGTTTCTAACTTATAATTTCGTTCTAGAATTTTTTGATATTCATATTGCAACTCTTCAATCTGATTTCGCATTTCAGCAACTTCTGTTTCTTTGCAGTTTACATTATCTTGTAAGCCTGCTAACTAAAATAATAAGAAATTGGACACAAATGTCATATAAATCAAAGTTTAAATCTATATTAACTAAATATTAAATATAATTTATAATAAAGGTTATCACCTTCAATGACATTGTATGATACTTTTTATGTAATGAGGTATTTAAAGTTTGTAACTTTTGATTCTCGGCTTGAAGTTCACTATTTGCTTGGCGAACTGTTTCGTCCATACTAGGAGCTTCATCTATTAAAATTCATATTTATTTCATTTTTGATTATATTGAAAAGTGTAAATTACATAAATTAAATGTGTATGTTACATTATTACAATAAAATTATTATCTTCAATAATTAATTATGATGTTAAGTGCAATAAAAGAATAAACATATACAATTTTAAATAATATCATCAATTTTTTTTTTCAAAATTTTTCTAGAAAAAAATTAAAGTAACGCTATATATGGTAATAAGATCTATACTTGCTTATGAGTGTGAAGTATGTACTACCACCAGTATAATCAAGAGAAAACTTAAGACTTTTGAAAACAGAATTTAACAAAGAATTACAAGAAGTGTTGGGAATTGCATCAGTTACGAGCTTCATAAGGGGAAAAAACACCTTGAGAGCAGCCAGGAAAAGATGGTTGGATGTTGCGAAAGAAGACATTGATAAATTGGGTACATAGGAATGAAAAGAATTAGTTCAGGATTGAGAGAAATGAAGAGAGATTATGATGGAGAGTATTTGTATCTGAAGAAGAATTGCCATATTTTAGAAATAAACTATAAATTTATTTATATTTTATAATTCAATATCAAAATTAAATTAATGTTAGTATTTAAAGATCACTAGTATATTTTTATAATTTATTAAATTCTTACCTCCTTCAAACTCTCCTTTTAGAGCAAGGGTAATTTTTTCATTTCTTTGCATAAGTCTATCAAATGCTTGTATAACTTTTGCTACTGCACGTTTTGAGACCTGTACTCGATTAGCTAATTTTTCATCTAATTCTTCCTTATCCCATGTTGATAACTGTACTAAAAATGAAGTTGTAGCTTCACTTTCATCTAAAAATAAATAATTTAGTAAAATATATAAACCAATAATGTATTTTCAAGAAAAATTATTACAGACTAAAACAAAATTACTTTTGCTCTCTAATTCATCAGCAGTCTCGGCATCAAACCTTTGTAACAGTACACGAATATCTTCATTTAATTGATTCCAATAACGATTTACAACATTTAAAACAGAATCATCTTGTGTTTGTCTTTTTTCTAGCTGTTCTATTCTATTTCTTAATTCTGCTTCCAATCTATTTCGTTGTTCTAATCTCTGAAAATTAAAATATTGAATAACATCATTTTCAAGCCTCTTTTGCCTATTTCAACTATAAATTATATTTTTAAATATTAACTAACCTGAGCAAGTTTTTTGTTTTGGTATTGTAGAACTTTCATATCTAAATCTTCCATAGTAGAAATAGGACCAAGTCTAACAGGCTCGAACTGAACTTTTTTCATTGGTGGTTCTTCAGAGCCCCCTTCATCATTGTTTCTTTTCGACATTTTTAATTTTGAACAGTCTTATTTAAAATATAATTTCTAAAAAAACAAATTAAGTTTATTTTATTTTACTGCTATTTAATTCACATTAAATGCCAATTTAAAATAAATAAATATAATAGACTACTAAATTATTATATTTATTACAATTACTGTTGTTCGTTTAAAATTTAGACATGCCATTTATATAGAGTACAGACTGACCGCATTTAAATGTATCCTTAATTTTATTTTAGACTATAGTGAATTAAAGACATGATATTTTAAATTACATTACAGTATTCCTTTCATAAGTGTTTAAATATCTACGATTTATTTGATTTGCACATATTTTATATAATTACTCTTTGATGATACACTGCATGAATAATATTTACAATTTTACTAGACTTCTATTATTAAGTAGTAAGCATATATTATTTTATTTTAAACAGTTGTCTATTATATTTTCACTTATCCAAATATGAAAATTGAAAAAATAACTTCTTAGAACTATTGTATAGTCCACATTTGATCTCTTTTTAATAGGTAATACTACTCAAAAATTCTGTTCATAAAATTACAAAAAATAATAACATTTCTATATTTACTTGGGACTAATGTAAATTTTTATAAATAGGTTAATAGATATGATTTTAGTATTTTTAGGCCCATTTTTTTATTCAACAATATATATCATCCAATGAAAATAATAATAATTTATAATACTTGTAGTTACTCCTAAAAGGAGCATATTATATGCAATACCTTGCTGTCATTTCTAATTTTTTTTTTTTTATAAATGATATCATAAGTACTATCATGTTTAAAGGAATATTAGCTCATTACTTATGTTTAGTAATTGTTTATTCAACCTGGCATTATACAATTATTTAGCTTAAAACATGCAATAAATATAATCAATAATTTTTTTGAACAAATACTTATGTTAAAACTATAATTATTATAGTTAGTACTTAGTACTATATTATGTTGAAAATTGTTATGTTTTCATATTGACGACATAGGTCAGACTCAAAAGTCATTGATAATAGTATATTTAATATTTATCACAAATACCTATTATTTTATATTAATGAATTCAACATATAATCAATAAACAGTTGTAAAGAGTATATTCATTTATATTTCATTCACAGTTTTAATTTAGGAAAGAAATTCAATAGCATTCACTACACATTAAAACTCATTTTTTGTTAAATTCTTTATAATATTAAATTTGGATGTAAATATATTGCCTATAATTATTTATTATATTAATCATTTACTTTTAAGTGAATATTTCAAATTTAAGCTATATCAATTTATCTACAATAAAAATGAAATTGTTAAATACAAATAAATATTTAAGATGCAACAACACTATTATAGTACAATATGAGCTATGTAATGTAGTTTAATATTCATTAAATGTTATATTCATGAATAAAATAACTCACTGAAAATCTTTTAAATGCATAATTTATTGTATATTATAGTTTTGTCGCTCATGTACAGCATCCAATAAATTGTTAATTGTTACAATATTATGTTATAGAAGCGTTGAACGCCAATTATTTTCATTTGTTAGGAACATTATAAAATGTGTACAATATAAGAGTTAAATACATACCATTATTCCAATACATTTTGAATAAATATTGAGAAATGAAAATTGAAAAATTGTTAAGTACAATAATTCTAATTATTAAATTATAAACGTTGTCGGCTATTGTAGTTGTTGATATTCTACAGCTTGCGAGTGGCGATTGTTTGTGTTCTAAATTATGATAATTATTTCTCAATAGCTATTAAATAAGCCACAAGATAGCGTTGATACACGGTGCCGTGGAAATATGTTATCTTCTTATCAATACAAACACACACACAATAAAAGAAATTCATGATACAAACCCTAAAAAGTAGAGTATTTAATTTTTATATTATTAATTTGGAAGTTGACGTTATTACATGTTATTGCCGAGCAGAGTACAATATTCTAATTAATTGTCTAAATGATTAAATATGAGGCATGTTTTTTTTCTGAACTTTGTAAGTTATTTAACAATGTATGTTTTAAGATATTACTTGTATTGTACATAAGTATATTTTAAATGAATATTCTAATCTACTTTATTTTTATATTGTTCTAATGTTATTCAATTTATATAATTAAGTAGTTATTTTTTAAAATGAGTTATTGTATGCTTTTGTATTAGATGTGCATGTAAATATATTTATAAGAAACAATTTTAATATTAATTCACAATTTTGTATTTTTAGAAATCAAAGGAATTTCTTACCTTTGTTGATTTGTTTTATGGAAAAAGATGATAGGACCTGAAAAATGGCAAGATGTACAATTACATGTCCGTGTTGTTGGCGATTCAAGTTCAGCGCTGAAGAAATGGAACAACGGTATAGAAGTAAAGAAATTGACAAACTTATAGACAAAGATAAACACCTGTTGCGTCGACAAGTAAAGTTACTATTGTTGGGAGCCGGCGAGAGCGGTAAATCAACATTTCTCAAGCAAATGCGCATTATTCACGGTATACATTTTGAACCTGAACTTGTTATCGAATACCAGCACATAATTTATCAAAATATCTTAAGAGGTAATAATAATTATCAATATAAATTTTACTAGATTGTTTTAAATTTTTATTTTGAATAGGTATGAAAGTATTAGCAGATGCTAGGCAAAAGTTGGGAATACCATGGGAAAATCCTGATAATAATAAAAATGCTGAATTTATTTTGAGTTTTGACAATCGCACTACTTTGGATACACGATTATTCCTATCATATGCTCCATCAATGTACTGTTTATGGAAAGATGCTGCTATTAAAAGAGCATTTGAACGAAGGAGAGAGTTTCAACTTAGTGACTCAGTACAATATTTTCTTGATAATATAGAAAATATTGCTCGTAGTGTAAGTTTTTTCTTTTATCAGATAATTTAGTTTATAATATTAATTTAATTAATTTATATTTTACTATTTTAGGACTATTTACCAACGAATAAAGATATTTTACATGCTAGACGAGCTACTAAAGGCATTTATGAATTTACTATTCCAATAAATAATATTCCATTTAGATTTGTTGATGTTGGTGGACAAAGATCCCAAAGACAGAAATGGTTTCAATGTTTCGATTCTGTCACATCGATATTATTTCTAGTATCCTCTTCTGAATTTGATCAAGTTCTTGTTGAAGACAGGTATGTTTTGTGTTGATTTGAAAATTATAAAATATTAAGTTCAGTAATCTTGCTAAACAAGAGATGATAGTATCAAACTTTGTTGGGGTTACACAGAATCCGTTTCAGAATGTCTAATACAATAGAATAAATGGGTTTATCATAAAAATGACTTTTAGTCTCTATGCTATTATGTTACTATGTTACATTTTTAACTTATAGATTGGATTAGTATAAAAAAATATTATTTTAGTATAATTATCTTCTTTTTTATAAAAAAGCAGTGATATGTATATATATATATATACAATAAGTAATCATAATGGATAAATCAAGTTGACAGTGTAAATACACTATAACAAAATAATGAATATTGTTGTGTATATTTTAAATTTTATAGACATTTATAACAAAGCTAAAAAAATATGGAAAATTCCAAATGTCTATGAATAACTCAGAAAGACTAAGAAATACATTGAAAATTTTATCATGTATATAAATTAATCTTATAAACATTTGACAAAAAATTCAAGTATCTACACTTATTTTTAAGTTACATCTAAAAAACAAAATCAATTTTCATTAATAATTATCTGATTAACCATTTACAGTAAAAAGTGGTTCTAATTAAAAAAAAAATTTGTTGCACTATAAAATATTCAGTAAATGGAATAAAAATCTAAGTAAATATAGTTAATATATATATTAAGTGTTTTTAAAAAATTCTTTAGATTAAAATTTTTATAATAGTATTATTAAGGACAAAATAAAGTGACAATACTTTGTTCATCACCAAAAAAATAAAATATTTATGTGTAAACATAAAATATTGAACCATTAATTAATTTAATACTTTGTATCATATTTTCATATTGAAAAAAAAATATAAATTAAAAAAATCACCATAAATCCTTCTAATTAAGATATAGTAAGTGTTACCACTGGGTGATTACTTCATCACGTCAACCATGCCAATATATTATGTAAATCATCAAACATGTTTATCGTAAAAAATTTATTTATAGATTGTATGTTTTATAATAAAAGTTAAAAAAATTAAGATATTTTCTTGTATTCTTGTTATTGTATGGGTATTAAATTAGCATGTGTTGTCTCCATCTTACTAATGTATAACATTTTAATTTTGCATTTACCAGAATTCATTTGTTGTTATGAGCTTTAATATTAGAGTAAATTTACTTATTATCAAACATAAAAGTTAGAATATAATCCAGACCATCTAGCCCTATCTCATAAGGTTTTATTAATATCATAATTTTAAATTTGTAAAATTTTATATAACTATAACTTATTTAATAATATCAATATATGCCTACAAGATGCCTTATATAATATTTTTACCTTTAATTTTAATAATATATATGCTTACTCTAATATTAAGGCAACACATACATTTAGTACTTGTTTATTTTGGGGTAATTAAAAAATAATTTATCATCATTTTTAATTAAGCTGTTATAGCTAAACATTATTAATAGCTACTATTTTAACAATCATGACAGGTGAAAATAAAATTATAATTCTTTTTTTCCCTACGATCTTCATATTTTAAGTGACTTATAAACCTTTTGGTCATTTTTACTAAATTTTAAGTGGTATTAAAAATATAATCTCTTTCTACAAATAAGTCATACATTAGATAAAACTATCTACTTAACTCTTTTTTTCTTTTTTAGAAAAACAAATAGATTAGAAGAATCAAAAGACATATTCGATTCTATTGTAAATAATGTAATATTCCGACGAGTTTCCATAATTCTTTTTATGAACAAAACTGACTTATTGGCTGACAAATTAGAAAGAAGAGAAACAAATATTAAGCATTATTTTCCACATTTTGCAGGTAATTTTTATCTATGATGAAGTATACAAAATAATTGTTTTAAAAAATATTCAATACTAATGATTTATTAACATAATTAATTGTATAATAAAATATTTATTTATATTTAATTATTTTCAAGCTTGCCCATTATTATTTGTTATAAGAATGTGTAAGTTTCCTTTTTTCAAAATTACATTTTTTTAAATTGTTTTATTTATATGAATATTTAGTTAAATTATAAATATTATTTACATGTTTTTTAGGAGATCCTCACAGTTTGCCTGATGTACAAACATTTTTATTAGATTTCTTTCGTCAAGCGAAACGGGATCCCAGAAAATCATTGTTTCATCATTTTACAACTGCTGTAGATACAGAAAACATTAAAGTTGTATTTAATGCTGTTAAAGATACAATTTTACATAGAAATTTAGAATCATTAATGCTTCAGTAACTTTTTGATTTTATGCAGGTTTTTGTTAAATGTTTATTGTAAACAAAACTGAACTTTTTTTTGTAATATTTTTTTTTCAAATTTCATCATGAATCTTTCATTGTATCTCAACTTACAGTTATCTTCCTCTATATAAGGTACATTCTGCTGTCTATTCCTAAACCTTAAATCAAATTTAGTAACTATTTACATTTAATATGCTAGATATCCAAAAATAAAATAAAAGCAAACAAATTATGCCATTATCATTGTCATAACTAAATAAGATAAAAAAAAATGTTTGATCTAAATTTTAACTTAAACTATTATTATTTTTTAATCTCAATTCTTATACATATTTATTCTCAAACAAAAAATTCTCATTAACAAAATATTATCTTTATTATTGTTTATATGTTAAACAAAATTGTTTAAATGCATTTATTATCCAACTCTGTATAATATTACTGTTTATTGTTATAAGCAAAATTTTTAAATTTTTATTTTTATTTTTGTACAAAATTATTACTGATATATTTATATATACATACATTTGATTAATGATTAGATTAGATAATATTTTTATTTTTATTATTGATTAGTTATTTATTATTCAAGCATTAATTTATTAGTTAATAAATATAGAGAGAATATTTTGTTCTATGCACTATTTTATATATAAATATTTTGATTTGTATATTAAATGTAATTCACTAAAGTTAACTTTATATTTATTAAAAATATCAACTATTTTTGTTGAACTTAAAAATGTTTAGAATCAACATTGAACAAGACTTGTGATTTTTTCTACAATTTGTTTTTTTTTTTTTTAATACATTTTTTTAGTTTTTTTTAAGATGGATTGATAATGTTTAAGATATTTAAAAAAATATATATAATAATATTGTTATTAAAATAATATTTTTATTTGAATGTGAGGTGCAATTATAAATTAAAATAACAATTAATATTATTTCAGATAAATACTGGTAACAAAATATAACAATTATAAATCACATTTTAGTATCCTATTTTTACAAAATTTATCAATCCAATGCAAAATCAGAGAATGGTTCGATTCATAGATTTTGGTAATATGTTGCATACATTTTATAATAAAAAAATATATATATATATATTCATTAGTTATACAAAACTATCTTTTATCAAGTGACTGTATTTGTTGTTGATCAACTGAAGTTGAAGTGTCTTCTGATGCAATCCAATTATAATTATCACCAGTAACAACAACAAATAATTGATTGTCATTTATATGAAGTTGGTTTCTGAAATAATTATAAAGATCTTCTTCCTGTAAACAAATATAATAATTTATGGTAGTAATAGTAATAAATAAAATATAGTGAAACTATGACATACATTTCCAATTTGTGATGGTTTAGGTAATTTTGAATCTAGATTGTAATAAATTCCATTAATATTTTTGATGGATATCCAATGTCTTCGTTTTAATGGCAACCATAAAAATCCTAAACGACACTCACTGGGTATGTTCATAACAAAACCAAATATTTTATCCAATTTCAACATTTTTGGGTCCCTAATGTATAAAACATTATTTAAAATTCTTATTTTAATTGAAAAAAAAATGTTTTCTACATTTCTTACATAGTATAATATACTTCATCTTCAGATAAATTATAATTATTTATTTCAACAAAAATATATGAAATAATTAATTTGAGTGTTATAAGTTATTAAAATATTTATTAACACTAACAGAAATTATTATAAGTAAATTATTCAGTATTTCTACAAAATATAACAGAAAAAAGATACAAAATTATTTCAAATAATCAAATGTTTAATAAATTTAAATTAAATTATTTAAGCTGAATATATTAATTATTAAAATCAGTATTTTGTTTATTGAATACCAAATGTAATAATACCAACACTATTTTTTGTTATAAATAATTTTTTATTAATCTAAAATATAAAAGGATAAATATTATTTATAATACGCAAATATCAATGATGTAGTGGAGGATATATGTACATAAAACACGAATACTCAAAACACTAAAATTTTTAAATGTATAGGAAATAAAATAAAACAAATACATGGATATATGAGGGTATTCTGTTTGATAATTTTAAAATATCTGATTATTATTTTTTTATTCCTTTCTTACAATGGCATGAAACAATAAAAAAAAAGTATACCTACATGAATTCTACAAAAAAATAACAAAAGAAAAGCCAAATAGTTTTGAAGATAGTATCAAGCATTGGTGTATTTAAGCGTATTTATTTAATCATATACATATATAACGCTTCAAATGACACAACAAAGATAAAAGAACTCAATTCAACTATATTGGTTTATATAAAAAATTATTAAGTTCACAATTTGTTTTAGATTTGGCACTTATAAAATGTTCATAGAATTATTTTATTTATCTACTTAATTGCAGAGTCATAAAGTTAGATTATAACAAACAGATTAATTTATTAAAATGACTATTAGAGTGATGGAATCATTTAAACCTAAGGATGGAGAATATATTTCAGAAGCAAAGGTAGCTCAAATAAACATGGCTTTCAAAACAATCACGTTGACCAATAATCAAAAATTAATTTGTATTAAGTCAAATCAGTTTATAACAAGTGTAGGTAATAATCTATATTTTTATTAACTAGATAACAGTGAAAATGAAACATTAATATTAAATGATATACATATTTTGTACAAAAATATATAGCCAAGAGATGTTGATATAAGACACAGTGAAAATAAAATACAATGATTGGGTCATAAATTATTATTAAATACATATGGTCCTAGTTCATGGAATGAGACATTTTAATCATACAAACACAATTAATGAAGAAATAAAAAAATGAAATATCCATATAAATTAATGCTTATTTCTACAGCAGAATGTGAATGTGGATTTAGTTTAATGAACATAATATACTCAGACCTAAGATTCAAATTAACAATAAAAAATATATCAATAGAAATGGGCCCCATCTTTTAATGTATGGAACCCGACGAATTATGTTGGAAGCTGATTGTTATAGCACAGATCTGCTAATGATAATCGTTCTAAAAGAATGTAGCCATTAAAAGGATCAAAAAAAAAAAAATGGCTGTGAAAATTATAAATAATAAACCATACATTTTAATAATAAATAAATTTGTTATGATGGAATTATATATTATTATTAAGTTTAATGCACTACTGGTTAATAGTAGACTAAAATTAAAAAAAAATTCAATGTCAGAAGAGTAAAATGTATTAATAAAAACATACTACTATAAACTAATGTTGGCTAAATTAATTTTAGAAAGTAATGAAATGAAATTACTTTTACATTATTCATGATTTGAATTATTTTTATATTCCCTAACATTTTTTTTAAATAGGGTTTTATGAATAGTATTGCTTAAATTTATAAGCAAAAATACACTTAAAATTAAAAAATATATAAAACACTGTATTACTGCTTAGAAATGATTATATATACCTTTTTTAATTTTATTATTTGTCTTTGTATTTATATTCATCGCATAATTCTCCCAAAATAGTGATAAATTAAAAATGAATTAGCCTTGGTTAGGTTATTAATTTTATTAACCATACATCAAAATTACAGAACATATAAAAATAGTGGTGTATTACAAGTTGTAGTATATTTTTATGATACTAACTTTCTTTTATCAAACCAAAAGGCACTATAACCTTTGTTTTGTAATGCAGCAATCAAAACGTTGACATCATAGTTACCGATACCTAAAATCGAACGATGTGGATTTATGTAGTTGTTAGGCGACAGTGAAAAACATATAGCATCTAGTTCCATTTGCTTGAATGCCTCTTTTGATTGAAACAAATTGTTGAGGGCATGTAATGCACATAATTCCTTCGACTTATAATATTAAATAAGATAGTTAAATAAATCTGTATAAGCGAAATTATATTAAATAACATCGTTTTTTATTTATTACTTGTTTCTCATGGTAAATAGTAGTAGATTCTGGTAACATGATTCATTAAGTCTAGATACTTTCTATTTTTTATACAGTTTTTTTTAAATAATTTAGATTTATTTATTAAAAGAAATTGTAATTACGAAATAAAACGAAACTTCGATTTTAAAATAATAATTATTGTTGACTTTATTTATTAAAAATGCTTAAATCATACATGTTGATTGTTGTTATTTGTTTACATAAATATATATAAATATAAAATGTGTAGTTTTATGCGTGGTATCTATAGCCGTGGCAGTAAGATGTAAATACTAAATAGAGATATAAACTGTAATAAAAAATCATAGTAGTTATGATAAGTGATAAGTGATATAAGTGACACATTATCATTGGGTAATATTTATAACTTAATATTATTCTTATTGTTCTATTCTATATTATGTTATAGTTATAGACTAAATATATAGGTAGATATATATATTATATATTTAGGTATAATATTTAAATTTGTGATTTGTGAATAAGTTAGTAGTTTTTTCTTCTTTTTTTTTAAATTTGTTTCAACTTTAGTTAAGTTTCCCACTAAAATTTAAAACATTGATCTTAAAAACACTCATTTATTTTAACGTTTATATCATAGGTACAAAATATATCTTTAACTAGTTTAACTTATCCTATTCAATCTACCCCTAGTTTAAGTTTTTGTGAAATAGTTTCCCTAGCTAACAAGTTCTAATATGTTAAAATGTTATATATTACTTTTGAATAATTAAGCACTTGTGCTGAAAAAAGGTAAAAATGTTTATTGAAATATTTTTTTAAGGTGAGTAATATATTTTGTAAGATTTTATATTAAATAGAAAATTATAAATATAAGATTACTTATTTTTATTGTTGTAGTACAACTTTAGTTGAGGATTAGTAAAAGTTCAAATTTATGTGTAATCATAAAGATGTTTACGGAGGATATAGGGTGGGCAACCGTCTCTTCAGCGATTTATTGGGGTTTTTTACCAGTATAAAGTATCTAACAAGTACCTAACCTATGTAGTTGGTAATAACTAAAATTTTGCAAACTTGCCTCCCAACCATAGAGTTTTGGACACGCCTATGTCTATAATAATAAGTATTTAACGCACAAATATTTTATATATATTATTATTATTTATTATGTATATATTAGGTTAGGTAGATGGGAATTTGTTTAATAATTTCAACATAGCCAATAGTTATTACCATTATAAACAAATATATTATGACAATAAAATGTCGTTTCTATTTCCACGTTAGTATGTTAGTGTTACACAGGTTACATTTTATTCAGGGAATGATGTATTAAAAAAATATACTAAAGTTGACGGGACCGAGGAATTTTTCTATAAAAGAGAGGTTATCCTGATTATATAAACAGGTTTTACTGAATATACAATAAACTACTGCTCTTATATAAAGTTATAACTTATAAGTTCTTGACGTATTATTTTCAATATTACAAATAATAAAATCGTATGTACTATATAATAATAGTTTTGGATAAAAACCCAATATAAAACAAATTTAAGTTAACTAAAATAAATAATCATAAAATTAATTTTATATATTTATAATATACTGTTTTAACAAACTATGAATACAATATTTGAACGTCATTCAATTTTATTTTTTGTTTATCAATGAGCTTTTTCTTTTAGATATTTAGTATTATTTTGCGTTAGTATGTTGTACATTGGATCTCTTTTTCTATAAATAAAAATATGCTTGGGTGAGTTGAATAAAATGTTGAGGTTTTCCGTTAAAAAATTTGCTGTTCGTTTTGAAGTAAATCAATAGATGAAAATTCTGATCAAATTATGTCATAACTTGTGAAAAATCACAGTAATTATATATTATTTAATATTACCTATTACTTATTTAAATAAAATAAAATTATAACCATATGGTGTAAAAGATAAGCTATTTTAGGTATTGCTCTCTGATAGATTCCATGTACCATCAATTATACCCACAAACATATTATATACAATATGAATCTTTATTTGTCCATTGTCTTATATCACGCATGATATTAAACCTAACCTTTTACTAATCATCGTGAACTTCTACTGCTATAACTTATAAGTTCATGCTAATTAAATTAATTTTAAATTATAATGATGTATAGTTATTACTTATTACTAATAATAATAAGTTATTAGTGTTAATATCGTTATTACTAATATTACTATCAAATATTAGTATATTTTTATTATACACCAAATTACAGTCTGTTAGTGTAATATTATAAGAATCCAGACACTAAGTGCTACACACCTCTACACGGCTACATAGTATAGTCACATTCATTGTATATTAGCTAGTATCTGACTACACACACACATTACATATCATTATAACAGTTTTACGTTCTACATTCCCAACACAAAGCGATATCGTTTTTAATATTAAAGGTAATTTACCAGTACCTACAATTGTTTGTTATCTCTCCACCACCGAGAAACAATTCGTTGTTCTGTGATATTTTTTTATATACATAGCAATACAAAACTTTCAAATAGTGGTAAATAATAATAATTTACCTATTATCGAAGTATCTATTTAAAATTTAGCTCAGTTGGTTAAGTTAGTTTTTCGATATTTTATTTTTTAAATAAGAAACTTATAACTAGCTTTAAAATTAATAATATTGAAAATCTATTAGAATAACAGTAATAACTTAAGAGAGAGTGAAAATAATATTTTTTAAATTTTTAAGTTTGGTACTTTGATAATAGTTAAATTTACAGAATTTCTATTGTATAAAAAATAACAAAAATTAATTATAAATGACGAACGTAATTTAGTATGTTATGTGTAAGCAGAGATAATAATGAATAAGTGTGTATACTGTAAAGCATTCTCTTCATTTTTCAGAGGATCTCAGTCAGGACCATATTTAGAGCTTCGATACTACGGGACACTTTGAAACATTGTCCTCTTTTTAAGGGGTGAATGTAGGGTTGTCATATTTTATTTTACTTTAACCTGGACACACATTTTTTTATGAGAACATTTTCACTACTTGACCATGGTCAATAACATCCTATTTTTTCGTATGTATCTGAAATACTACACACAACTATAGAGTAATCAGTACTTTAAATTATAAGCTTATAAAGTAAAAATTATCTCAATAAAACAAATTAAAATAGTAACTAACAAAATTATCAATTAGTAATAACTAATAAGTGATAATAAAAGTTGTTATTATAAACATTGGAACGGAAAAACAATTTTCGTATTCGTCAATAATAATCATTAGGTACCAAGCTGAAAAAAAAATTGAAAATAGATTTGGTTACTCAATAAAGTAATCAATTTATTTATTTTATCATTTATTAGGTAATATAATATTTTTTTCTACAAGAAATTTAAAAAAAATGTATGTATTTGTTTCATAAACAGAAACAATATTTTTTTATAAGCATATAGAGTCACATAAGCGCAATTTGACGGGTGCTTGGGGAGTTCGAGGTATCGGTTTTGCATTTTATTTATTCTTTGTTAATATATTAGACTTTAAAAATAACAAATAAATTTAAATTTAATTACAATTTTCATATTTTTGAGACGATATTTAGAATAAAAAAATTATCAAACCCTTAAAAATATTATTGTCTATAATTATTGTTATATAGATTATAGGTGTCATTTCAGTCATAATTATAGTTTTTATAATATTGTGTCCCAAGTGTTTAGTTTGTAGCCGTTTACCACTGCATAGTATTGGTGCGTCCAGATTTCTCATTCACAGGACCTGAACATCAACTTTCGGCCTCAACTCCTGATAATTCTAAAGAGTTGAGAAACTCTATAGGGTACAATGTTACTTGCTTAGTGTCTATAACATTGTTTACCGAGAGATATTCGACAAAATTCCTCTCTACGTGTGATATAACTTATTCGCTTATCTTATGACAGTCGAACAAATTAAAAGAATATTATTATTATAAAGGTGTAACGTTTGATATGAGTACGAATATCAGTACATAAAAGTTATGATTGTTGTAAAATGTGCAACGCGTGACTACGAACTTTTATCCCTTATTTCAACTCCTTTAAGCCTTCCATTCACCCAGTGGCGCCAATGTATCAACAACTTTATGTTGCCAACTAGACCTAATTAATTTAACCAACCACCACCTACTACACGTATACGTACAAAATATATTATTTACTTTTTTGTGTAATATTTAAAACATCTATTCTAATTAGTCTACCTAAAAAACCCTCCCACCAACCAACCCACCTAAATATATTGTGTTGCGGCCGCAATAGATAGATATAGCCGATAAAAGGATTGGCGCCGCTGCATTCCCGACAAATGGTAGCCTATATCATTCTCCAAAGTATAGTCTATCTACTAAATTTCATCAAAATTAATTCAGCGGATCAGGCGTAAAAGCGTGACAGACAGACAGACAGACAGACAGACAGACAGAGTTACTTTCGCATTTATATATTAGTAAGAATAAGAATATAACGTTCATTTTAAATTTAAGTTAAATCTGGTAAAAAGAGTAGAGTTAAAAATTAAAATTAACAAATCTAGATCCAATTATTGTACATTTACACTTAGGCCAAGTAACTGTTCCCAGATACATATTAAAAATTAGGTTTAAACAATCGATTCCATCATCTAAGACTTCTCCTTAGATACAAACATATTGATTATAATAATAAACTTCTCTTAGAGCTAATATGACATTCAATTCTGGGGTGTTGCTGAGTCCTTACCGAAACTCACACCAAATAACCAAAACTTTCTTCTATATTAGATTAGGTTAGGAAGATTTAAAGATAATAATAGTAATTAATTAAATTCATTGTTGACTTAAAATAATTATTTGAACAAACATGTATTCAACTATTTATTGCTTATATAAAAATATAAATTAAATTCGTAAATTTATATATATATATAAATTTATAATTACTTTTAATGATATTAATATTATATTATGACTTATAAGTAGATATTTTAAATTTGTACTTTGCTCCCACATTTTAAAATATTGAATTTTTTATAAGTAATAGTATTATAAATTATTGTGATTACGTCTAAGCTATATTTTTGTTTTATAATTCGATAGATTACTATTTGTCTATGAAAAATTATGTTGTAATCCTTAAATTCTAGCAGATATTAATTATTAAAAACGAATGAGTTAAAAAATAAATTATGTATAAAATGTAAATAATTATCTTCAAAATATACATTTTTAAAAAATAATTTACATAAAAAAAAACTCGATTACTAAAATGCTATGTTATATTGTTTTCTTTTACAATTAGTAACTTTCTTCAACAGGTATTTCTTTTTGTTTTGGTTGTGGTCTTTTTTTTCGTCCAAAACATCCAGTAGTAAAACATGTATCACCCTTTCCAAATTCTTCACCGTCGGCCATGGTTTGTGGCATTACTGTATTAAGTGTCTCAGGAAGTAAAGTACTAAACACTCCAGATATAAGGGTCACCAGAGCAAACGTTATTGCAGGGGCTCTTGCGTCATATGAGTCCTATAAATTATTTTTAGTATCATTAGTACAATTATAAAGTTACTAAAAAATTTGAAATTTAAACACATTAATTCTAAATATTAAAATATTTATTATAACTAACCAATAAGGTAACTAAAGGAGTAAAACCACCAGCTAAACGCGCAAACATGCTTCCAAGTCCAATAGCAGTGTTACGAACCACAGTAGGGAAACGTTCTACAGTATAATTATATATAATAGCAAAAGCTCCAGCTATGCAAAACTTCCCAAGGAACACAATACCGGTAGATATTGTTTGTGATAATGGATCTAAAATCGTATATTTTAAAATACTAATAATATACAGAAATCAATGAATAAAATTAATTTACCCGAGGGAAAAAATGCAGAAACAAGCAAAGCAGTTCCTCCTACAATCATCATAGAGCTGCTAAGAAATCGTCTTCCCATACGATCCATTGATAATGTTACAAATATGTAACTAGGTATTTCCACAGCAGCCATCACAAAGAGCATAAAATATGGGTTCCCTGGTAAATTTCCGGTTCGAAGTGAAATACCATAGTACCCAAAACTAGCAGCAAACCTAAATTGTTAACATATAAATCATTATGTTAAAATGATAATAATTTTTAAATGCATAGAATATGTATTATTATCTTCAGTAAATATTTAACTACCAAGTATAATATACATTGCAATAAAAAAGTCGATCAACCTATCTAATACATGTATTATCCATGATCTACCTAAGAAATATATTTTATCATAGAATAGTGATTTTACCAATAAAGACAAACGTTGATTGTATTATTTCTCAGGTTTGGTGTTTTGAATAAATCTATTATCGAATATGATCGATTTTGATTGTTTTCTTTGATGGGTTCATCATTATTTAATGACACCATTTGTTCTTTTTCTAATAATATTGGCATTGTGTTATTATTGGTCTTCAGTGCTTTTTGTATAATTTTAATTGCTTCTTCTTTTCTTCCTTGACCCCATAACCATCTTGGAGATTCATCAATCAACCTAAATTATATTTAAATAAATGCATATAATAATAATAAATAGTTATTAATTTATTTATAAAGTGTACTTATAATCGTGGTAAATAATTCTCTATATATTTATATTATTTATACAAAAAATAGAAAATCAGAAAATTAATCCTGGTTTAAACAATCAAAATTAAAAATTTACAATGTGATTGACATAATATCTCTATCTTATTTCCGTTGGTAAATAATACCTAAATATTCTTTTTAAATTCAGCGAATCAATGTATTACAACTTACATTTATAATTTATTGATAATAGTATATATATTACAATTTATATTTTTTTCAATATTTTTAACATTTAAGGATATTTTTATTATATGATGTTAGTATAAAATTTAATGTATTGTATTAAACTATTAAATATACTTTGAATGAATAAATAAACTAATTATTTTAATAATAAAAACCAAGATTATAATTATTTAATTTATGTTCGTAATTATTAAGACTATACAATTTTTATCATGAATTATTTTTATAATTGTGTCGCCCCTATTAACTCACTAAGCATACAAATAATCAATTTAAATTACTTACCAGAAATGAGGAATTAATATTAAACTATGTAAGCCATATATAATTTGTAGTAAAAAGGTATCCCTGACGAAATATCCCCATGCTGCTACGGCCATAATACCAGAAGCAAATGTAGTTTGAAATAAAATTCCACATACTGAACGTTTTGAGGGTCCTACTAACTCCATAGCTATATAAAAAAAAATATAACAAATGTGAATAAAATAAATTAAATGTCTAGTTTATTGACGAAAATGTATTTTTGGTAACACATTACACATACTTAAAACAAATCCAGAAATATAAGACCCCGATGAACCGAAAATTCCATATACATATGTGGTAGCTATAAATATCCAATAATTATTAATAAATGCTACTCCGATACTAAGAAACAATTGTGCTACAGCTGAAATGCAGAAAATCTTTTTACGCCCAAATCTGTTAATATATATATAATTAATTCAAATTAATAAAATTATATGCATTGTGTATTTTAATATATTATGATTAATCAAATGTAATATGTAACTATGTAAGACTATAATGATTACAAACTTTACAAGATATAAAACTTTAAATTATTAGAATAACAAAAATTGATTGTAATAAGAATACATTATCTATACTCAATTGAATACCGGGTAACGTGTATGCATGCATCAATACATAATATTATGTATGTTATATATCCATCTATTTATATACAAATAATACACAGCCCACAGGTATATAATTAAATTAAAAAAATCACACATTTATCTTTTATATGTAAAATATGTATTTTTCACCATAATTATATACCTGGAAAATGGCTATATTTTTTTCTTGTTAAACAATATTGATTAAAAATATAAAAATGTAATGACATTTTAATATTTATAAAGTTTTAATTATATACAATGAACCACATATTAATTTATTATTTTGATATGTGAGGTTCCTATATGAAAAGTATTTGAAATTTGAATTTAATCTAATATCTTAATATCTTAGACAATTGCACATCGGATTGAATGTTATATCGTTAAATAAATGTAAATTCATAAATATAAAATACATCACTGAACATTTTTAGAAATATTTTGGTACATATATCTTACAATATCCGATAATTACACTACAATACAATACATAATTCGATAGTTTAATTTAATTTACAAAGTTATAGTAGATAATAATATTTTTTTTCTCTATTTTAGTTAAATAAAGTTGATATTATTAAATTTAATTGAATTAGACTATTTTAACTATAGCAATTGTATTTAAAACTACCTACAATATGTTATATTATTAATTATATTATAGATATTAATTATAATATTTTTACATTCTTTGATTGTGATTTTTGAACACAATTAAAATTTACAAAAAAGAAATAAAATGCTTTATATAATTATTTATGTACGATATACCATAAACCTACCTAGTTTATATAAATATTACAATGCTTAATTAGGTATATATTAGATTATAGGTAGATTAAACTGTAGTAGGTACAATAAATACGTACCCATAATGGCTATATAATTTATACAATAATAATATGATTTTATTAGGTAGGTACCTAATACTAAAGTCTAAATGAAATTTATTGTTTTTTAATTTTGTTGTTGTTAAATACCTAACACAAACATTTATATTTTACGTCAATTAAAGTATTACATGATAGATATAATTTATATCTACATCTAAATAATATTTTATAATCCTAACTTCAAGTTATTTAATATATTTTTACATAATTCGTGAGGTAAGGTAGACATAGGTATTGTATATAAAATATAAATTACGTTTCGGCATATTTATGTAAAATAAATTTAAAAAAAATTAAAATTAATTTTTCTTAAATGAATAAATTATTATATTATGAGTATTATTATTAAACAGTAATACAATATATTAAGGTATATAAATAATATAATTTATTATGAACGTATTAGTACATTATGTTTAAACATTAAAATATATTTTTTTAAATACCTATTTATTTTGTTTGTTTTTTGTTTATTAAAAAGAATGTTTACAATTGTAATAATTATTTATATAATAAGTAAATTTTTAGAATTTATTTTTACGTAAAATTGGCACTATATAGTATCTATAGTAACATAATACTTAGCAAGATGGTTATACTTATCTACATACTATTACTATAAAAAATAATTTTTTAAATTATCCAGTTTTCAGTTATCTATATAATACAGTGAAAACTCTAACGAATTTGAAGGGACCAAAAGATTTTTTTCATTATAGAGAGTTTTCGTAATAGAGAGGGTATAAGAATTATATAATAGGTTATAAATCAAACTAACCATTATAATGTAATATTTACGTTATTTAGAGTTTTTTGTTGTAATGAGTTTCGTTATAAAGAATTTTTACTGTAATTATATATTATATATTAAGCTAACAGTAACAAATACATTATTACATTAATTAATAATTATTGTAACCAGAAAATTTGCATTTAAACAAAAATAGTTTTAAATAGTTTTAAATAATATCTTGGTTTAATTTATTTTCAACCTTTCAACAAAACATTACACATTCAGAAATGTATGTTTGATAAAAAAAATCACTAGACTTAATTATAATAATTAATTAATCTTAGTCCACAAATGAGTTTTACCAACCGATAAAAAGGTATAATAGCTTATAATGGTTTATTATGTGGTAGCTTTTAATATTATTATTTTTCTCCTCGACCCAGCAAAAACATAATCAAAAGGTTATCAAATAACTAATATGACCGATTATTAAATGTGTACCAACTAAAACTTATATAAAACCAGTATTTTATTCATTGACGTAATTATATATTGTTTAATAAAATTGCATACTTATCAGCAAGACTTCCAAGCACAACTGAGCCGGTAAATACTCCAAACATGTAACTCATTTGAGCTAAAGATCCCATCCATCGATTATCGCAAATCATATTCCACTAGAAATCAACAGATAAACCTATACAGTTATACAATTCTAACGTTCCAATACTTTAATTTATTTCACAAATTATAATTATAAAGTTATAGTAAAAATAAATAAAATCCCATATTACGAATTCATTTACGATATTCTCAGTTAAATTTAAATAACAAATGGTTTTTTAAAATACAACGGGTTTCTAAAACATACAATATAAGTTGGTTTTTATTAATTATTATACCTGCGTAGCTCTAGTACTTCCGTAGTATGTTTCATTAAATATCCATTTTTCACAATTTATAGTTTTATTATTATAAGTATTTAATGCTTGACACGAATCGTTATTAAATTTTGGTGCCACAATCCAATTTGTGATATTGGATCCTGATTCCGAATCCGGTATTAAACAACTACAAATAAAAAACACATTTGAGTTATATTTTAATTTAATTTAACATAATAGGAACGAATAATTGTTTGTACATTAATAATTGTTATAAATAATAACTTATTATATTTTAATATTTAAAAATTATACTTAGAAAATAAAATAATAATTTATAAATTAAGGTATTAATTAACGATATACACGATTTGATCAGATTAATAATTTATTAGGTTTATTATTTTTTTTCTTGTAAAAAAATAGAATATATCGATAAATAACGTGAAAATAGTGAAATCGATTTACTCGAAAATTAATAATTCAAATTAGCTTTCTTATTTCTGAAATTACTCGATATTATAGTGTATTGTCAAATGCAAACTAATTTTAATATTTATAAAGACTCATTTAAAAAAAAATTATAATATTTTACCAAATAATACAAGTTTATACTTTCTAGTTTTAATTTTATGCAATGCGTAGGAAGTTTCTGAATCTTATCTGACGTAGATGTAATAGAAGAAGTATAATTAAGTGGGTTTAAAATAATTTGGTTGTTTATTGCATACCTGAATTCAGACCTACAGTCTGAATTTATATTTTAAGATATTTGATAATATTATTATTGTTAGTTTGAGAAAACGAGTGGACAATTTTATATATACTTGTAATCAGGTACAGCAGCAACAGTGACTAAAACCATCATGTGTAGACCAGCTGTGAATGCTGACATTAGATTTAGTAAAAACTGCCGCAGTTGGTATGATCCGAAGTCCCCTAAAACATATGCACATAATGTATACGTGAAAAATACGTATAAAAATGTTTGCTATACAACAATATAAAATTAATGAGCAACATATTACAAACATATACCTAAGTATAATTTGAAACCATATCTTATACATCATATTATTTTACATAATAAAACAGCATTTCATTTATACACAAACACATTTATATAAACATATGTATATATACTACCTTAGTAATGAAAACTTCTAAACTACATAAATACTTCAAATAATATTTTAGAAAATTTAACATTTTTAATTTATACAATAAATTGCTTAAAGGTTTTACTATTGATTTCATAACATATTAACATTAACATACCAGTTATTTTCATACCCATCAAATCAATTGTTTGTCAAAAAAAAATACGTTAAGTCACAAAATGTTAACCAACTTTAGTTGTAGCCTTGTAGGTAAATCTTAAACGCTGAGTAAAGTCAAGTATCAAATAAAAATTGTCTTTTAAAAGGCTTTATAATGGCGTTTTTGTAGAGTTCTTAATATAAACATGTATACATGTTTTTAACGAGAATGAATTTAGTTATATTACCTATTGTGATTTAAATAAATCATCATAGAGAATTTAAATTTTCACCATTTGTAAGTTAAAATAGAAATTAAATTACTAATATATGCTGAATTTTTTTTTTACATGTCTTAAAAGTTAAAAGTTGAGTACAAAGTTACAAATAACAACCTTATCCTTATTCGCGTGACCTTACGAATCAATAACTTTAAATTCTTCAGATCATTATCTAATCTACCTATAATAGCGAATTGTATTTGATTTATATATTATATTACTACCAAAATGTTCTTGCAGACTTTTGGTTGGTGATTGGCGATTGCTGGACTATAGTAAAGTGTAAAAAATATTTCGATTAGATTAATTTTTGTACATGATAATTTATCATTTAATATTGAAAGCATTACACTGTGTTAAAATAAACGAAACCCAATATTTAACCTATGGAAAATTCTGTTCTGTTTTTATTTTATCATAATAATTTATGTATCTATACGTAATACCTACATAAATTTGCTTCATAAAAAATAATAATTAATTAAATTAATAAAATACTTAACACGAAATAAATATTTCCATAATGTTCTACGGTTTTAATTTTATTAAGTACCTATGATACATTTATTTAAGATAACTATTATTGTCAATGAAATATATTCAAGAATTCAAATAAAAACATGAAGAACTCGATAGTTAAGAGTTAAGCACACATATGAGATATATGAAGGCCGTTAAATGTCTCGTCTATACTCTATATACTGTTGACTACCTAGCAAAATAGTCTCTCAAACTTAATATAGAGTAACTATAGTCTATACTGGCCGAGATCAAAAAACTGAAAATAAACTTTTATTAATTTAATTTTATCTCAACATAGTGTAAAATTAGGTACTTATAAAAATTTAAATCTTGGAGGTTTTGATAACATGAAAAGTATTTTAAACAAATTTTATTTCAACTTTATTATAAAAGAACAATATGTATTTATACTTTATACATTTTATTCTTCTGTAAATATAAATGAAATAACAATTAATAATTATTGATCACTTCTGTAACGCTAATAATCTAGAATTCTAAATATCTCAAAAACTAAATAAAATGTACTAACTTAAAATTAGTATGTAGATAATAGGTAGAAATGTAGAATATGAAAATTAATTTTTTATAATTTATATTTTGTACTTAGATTAATAATTTAGTTATGATCAATGCCATGTTTATTTTTGTTTTATAATGATTTTTGTAGTTTAAGGGAAAAAAAATTTCTACGCGCGAAAAAATGTAAAAACTATAGCAAATAATAAAAATCACAAAATAATAATGATAACAATATTTTTAATTTTTACAATTTATTGTTTTTTATATTAAATATCTAAATCTGGGCATTTAATATTCAATACAAAATAATCCTATAACCAAAGCCGTAGCCAGAAAAATATTATTTTTTTTTTGTGGAAGGGGGGGGGGTAGAGTATAAATATGTTATATTATATAATAAAAATATGAAATGAAAAAATGAAACTATTCAATCTTATTTCAAGAAAAAATGTCAGGGGTGGGGAGGTCTGAACCCTGAAACCCCCTCTGGATACGCTCTTGCCTACAACGATTAAAAATCGGTAGTAAACGGATAAATTATTGTTGTATAAATTTGAATACACACATCATATTATTTAAATACATTTATAAATATTATGTTATTATTAGATTTATTTAAATATTTTAATTTGATATTATAACAAATCTTTGTATAAAGTTCCCCTATAAAATAACATATTTTCAAATTTAAAATCTTAATTCTTAATTTTTTTAAGCTATTTAAAATTTAAAATTAACTCTATAAATAAAGCTAAAAAGTAAACCACACTAAGACGATGTTTGATTTGAAAGAAACACTGAAAGTTTAAGTTATACTTAGTTATAGAGTATTCGAGAACTAATTTAAAATATAACTATCGTATAGAAATATAGTTTTATTGCTAATCATGTACTGTACTATGTAACAGTGGCATAGTTGTGAGGTGCAGGGGCAAGTACTAGCCCCATCAAAATGTTTTTATTGGGAGGGTCGTAAAAGTATTATTTTGCCCCTAAATATATCAACAGTAGAAATATTTAAATCTTCGAAAATAAAGCAAAAATGTACTTGATGTACATTTAGAAGTTAAAAACCTTTTTTCTCAAGACATAAAGTATACATTTATTTTATGTTTTTCCTGTTATATAATAATGTTAACGTATTGTCAACGTTATCATATTATCAGTGGGTATGTTACAAAAATAACCTAATATCATGATTTCATAAATTATGTTTACAAGATTACCAATTTATCATCACATAATTTTTTTTTTCAAATAAGTTATAGCTCCTTTTTTTATGAACTCTTATGACTTATGTGTTTTATATTATTTAACGATATGGGCGCCTACAATTTGTTTTCTAACCATAAAATGAGTTTTGAGATTTGTTTAAAAATAATTGATTAGGTTATAGTTTCAATTTTAGTGAACAAATTTGGTCACCTAGTTTCTTACTCAATTACGCCACTAATTTTGAATTTGACTTGTCACTGTGATTACTTGAATTCAACGATGAATCATTGCATACAAAAAATGATTCTGAGTGATGTTGTAAATGTATTAATATTTTAATAACAAAACGTTTTTATACATTCGAACTTAAAAATTGTTAATTATTAATTAGATGAATAAAAAATGCTGAATGAAAATATTCTCGAATCTAGATAAAGCGATATAAAATTATAAGAATAATGAATTCAAATTTAATTTATATAACCATTGCGGTCAAAAAATTAAAAATTAATATACTATTGGCTATTGTGATAAGCTTTAGCTTATTAGAATATACATAATATATTTTACCAAGGCCGTAACTGTGGAGGGGGGTCCAGGGGTCCGGATCCCACATCCCGAAATTTTTAAAAGTAAAAACATTCTAGTGGTGAATATAAGGCATGATATAGGGTAAAATGTAAGTTTTTACTATCTATATTAAAAAAAATGTTGGACCCTTCCCCAATTTTTTTTTCAGTTACGGCCTTGTATTTTACAAAAACAGAAAACCTGAAAACGAATATAAGAATCACCAAATCAATATATAATTATTATGTAATATCGGTGTTCGTAAATTTCATCGATTTTTCTAGACATGTATTATACATATTTTATGCCATTAGATTTATTACGAACTAAAAAGGTATCCTTTACGCCACGAAAATATAG
This sequence comes from Rhopalosiphum nymphaeae, assembly GCA_036289425.1. Lineage (NCBI taxonomy): Eukaryota > Metazoa > Arthropoda > Insecta > Hemiptera > Aphididae > Rhopalosiphum > Rhopalosiphum nymphaeae. The sequence continues at coordinate 7,608,849 of JAZAQC010000006.1, read as the reverse complement.
TGATATTTTTAAATGTTTTATTTTAATTAAATATATAAAAAAATATAATAAAAATACAAACGTATACGTTATCGTTATGTAACTATCAAAAACGGTAGGTAAAATAACTTGTTGAGAATTGCATATTATTAAGATTTAAATACAATCAAACATAAAAAATGAATTATAATTTATATGTAATAAACCTAAGTGATTTCTGGCCCAATTGATGTATATCCTCAATAGTCAATACCTACCATCAATATTAAAAACAAAAATTCCCTTCAAACAATTGTTGCTGTAGGCACGTGTTTATGCCCTATGTCTGCATATAAATACACTACTGGTTTTTATTCAATACACCGGCATGAATACTGTAGGTCAGTATAAAAACTAGTTTGCGGTATAGATATAAATAATTAAAATGTAATTGTGTATTGTGTTTAGTAAAATAAAATAATGGATGAAATGTTAATAATATTAAAACTTATAATTTAAGTAATTGTTAAAATTTCAAATTTCTACAATGACAATTTTACTAATTATAAAATAACAAAAAATGTTTGTAGTAAAATGTGTATTTAACGTGTGATTATCCAATAAATAATATACATTATGGATGGTTTCAAGGAACTACAATTAATATTTTGAATAATAACAAAATAACTAAAATCGTTAATTTAATAAAAATTATTATTTTACATTTATATATATAATCAACATTTTTCATAATTTTTATCACAAAAAACTTTAAAAAGTTTCGCACAATTGTATTTTCGATATTTTTAAATTATCGTATTAAAATTGTATGAACCTCATTTTACATTTTCAAGCTTTTACATACAATTTTTTATCAAAATGAATCAAAAAACAAATCTTAAATTCCAAATAAATATGTAGATCTAAAAGTCTGGATATTTTTAAAATTATATCATTTATTAACTTTAATATAAAAAGAAAAAAATATAATAGATTTTGTCGAAAACTCATGTTGTGTTGTGTATAATATTCTAGATTTTTCTTAATTTTTTCTGAATATTTTGAAAAGTACTAATTTTTGTAATTTTTACCCCTCAAAAGTACCAACTAGATATAATCTATCTTACTGATCCTAAAGAAGACGTCATAAGAAAACACATTGTTGTAAAATTGCTATTCTCAAAATTAACAAAAATATTAATTAAAATTAATGAAATAAAAATTTACAAAATTTATAAAAATTCTTTAGATTCAAGAAAGATATATCACAAACTAAGTGTATATCGATTTATAATATAATAATATTTACTAGCACAGTATTTTATTTTAATACTTGTATACAAATATAATACAACATACACGCATTATTGATTTTATAATAAAAATGTGTTATATTAAAAATTATAACAAATAACATTTTAATTATAATATTCATTTATACTAAATATTAAAAAATAATTTTGCATTTGCATAGGTATGCGTCATATTATAAACATAATGTAAAACAAGAATAAAAAGAAAATTTTAGGTAGGGAATTTATTTCTTTATATTTGTCATTCTAGTTATATGGATATCGGTCAATGAAGCCCCAAAGGGCGTTCAGAATTCTGATCAAAATAAATTAGAACTAGTTCAATACTTTGCGTCAATAAAGTATATATTGTAAAACTGCAACAAATGTATTTTGAGTTAATGGTAGCTGGGGCATTTTTGGCTTCATTCCATTTAAATGAGTTGAACATAACTATTATGCACAATGATAAGATATATATTCGTTTAATGTTTAAATCATTATTATTAGTTTAAATTGTTCGATAACATAAAATAAAGTATTTGATAATCACGAAAATAATTGTCTGAGAATTATAAAATAATTACGTGTTAGTATAATAAAACACGACTAGTGCATATTCTAGAACCAATTAATTTTATGTTTATTATTATTGATATTTAACTTCTAAACACATTACAGTCGTCTATAATATTTTATGTGTGATTTTAAAATTTATAAATTTTCAATGTTAAAAAATTTTGATTTTAGAAAAAAACCTTTAAATTCACCTAATTTTTATATTTTTAAAATTAATAATGTACTACAAATTATGATAATAATGTAATGATTTAAAAAAAAAAAACTTTAATGGAAATTCCATAGCACAAATCTTGATTTTAAGCTTACAAAGAAAACGTGATGATTATAAAATAACTTGATCATCAACATTTACGTTTTCAACTTTTAAAAACATAGTTATATTTTTTCTATATAATAATTATTTATTAGGTACCTACGATTTTTGGGAATTTCATAGTTTTATAAAACTATACTAAAGTAGCTTTATAGATATATTAATTACAATGAACTCAACACAATAAATTATTTTGTGTTTTTCATTAAACAAAAAAATAATTTTCTATTTGTTGATTGTAAGTCTTGTAAATATAGATAAATAACACGTGTTCAATAGATTTAAAGTTCATTTTAAAATGTTTTATATAGATTATAAATTACAAGTCATTAAAATTGAGGTTTTGATAACCCGATAAATGTATAAATGTAAGTAATGTACCTATATACTACATGAGGTCATTATGTTATATTTTAGAGAAAATAAACCGAAAAATGTAAAAGACTACAAATTATAATAACCTTGACCATATTTTTAATATAATTATTGATGTTGTCTATGTAATATATATTATACGCATTGAATAAATATTATTCGTATAATTACTAAACGACTGACTAAAATTTAAATTATTCTATTCATTATAGTCTATGTATTTGTCAAAATCATTTTTAAATAAAATAAAAATAATCATTTATATTAAAAATTTATATTAGATACTAAATAATTAATTTTAAATGCATAAGTTTACAATTCTATTATTTTCATTTGCATATCATAATATTAGCTAGTAGACCATCTTAGATGAATGATACAAACTATGCACAATTTATTCTATAAATAATACATAAAATGTTGTGTAAAAAAAGTTTTGTTTATGAAAAAACACTATTGAAATTTAAATAAAATATTATACATCTACCTCATCTTGATATAAATTTTACTGATTAAGATAAAAGAAAAAATACATAGTTAGATACTCCGAGTTTTCTAACACTTAAAATTTTAAATTAAAATGTACTTTAAAAAAAGAACATCTGATATACATTTCAATTTATTTTGCTTGTATTAATAATAAATTAATTAATCAGTATTTAAAAATTATTTCTTACCTAAATGATCCATATAAAAATCAATATTTGTACTTTTCTCCATTTTTGATGCACTGTTTTTATTTTTTAATTAAAACTTAAAATCAACTAAATTAAAAAAAATGACAATAGCAAACAATTTAAATTTATAAATGTATTAATGAACTCATTTTTAATACTACACAAGGGAATGTATTAAGGGAAGTGATTGAGCTGTTTTGAGCGTGGCAGTCAAATAGAAACTATAACATCGAATACTAAGTCAGCACTGCTGCCAAAGTGCCATGCAGGATTACTTAAGAGAACACATGGTACAAGAATATACCACTACATTCAACCAACCGAGACATACAGTGTGATAACGTTTTTAATAAAATATATGTTATGGCTCTTTTGTTATGCTTACAGAGTGCATTGAACGCAAAAATGTAACTGATAATGAATGCAAGGTAAGCATATAAATTAGCATTTAGTATGTAATACATAAGTACATATTAAAATGTTCCTTAACAAATCGTACTTGTTTTATTGTTACAGGACATTTTTAATATTATTAAATAATAATAAAAATTTTAAAATATTTGTTTAGACTGACAATAAATTTTATATTTTATATTCACTGAATTCGATTTAAAAATACTACCAAAACCTAATATTGTCTAAATACAAAACATGTAAACTTTAGTTTAATTTAAATACCTCAATTAAAATAAATGATCCAAAATTATCATTGCTTTATTATTTTAAATATATCATTTATAGATTTTAATATGAGAATTTTTTAATATTATTCATGGTAATTAACCAAGAATTTTCTCCCCGATTTTATTATGATTCTGGATTATTTGGAATTTCTATGTATATTTAAGAAATATATTTTCAAATACATAGATATATAATTATAACATATGTATATAGTTAATTTACCAACATTTTATAATTTGTAAAAAATGTACGCGTGTAATAAATACAAGATCAAATAACTTTAGACTAATACAATTAGTATAAATATTTTAACAACTCAGAAACTACTCGTTCGAATTTTGATTTAATTACAAAATAATTTTCTTAAAAAGTAATCAGTCTGATTGATTATCTATTGAAAACAGGAAATTTTTATCATCACAGTACATGCCTTAAAATTTAAATGAAATAACAGTTTAAAAATTTTAAGAATACTTGAAATTTAAAAAATCAGAATTTTATTAAACTCCATTATAAAAACAATGAAGAAGATATTAGATGAATCATTCTGTATATATTACTTGTAATTATAATATAATTTTTCTTGAAAAAAGATATGAAAAATTAGAAAAATACATTAAATTATTTTGAATTTTTAGTAAAACTAAATAAAAATTTTTGTTTACTAAAAAAAATAACAAATTGTTTATTTTTATTTAGGTTATGCAAACTGTTTTTGGTTGAGACTTGCGGGAATAAAAAAACATTAAAATCTATTATTAAAATTTAGCTACGATTTGAGTTTTATAAATAGGAATTTTTGAAAATGTCACCAATTCTTACTATACTATTATATTTATAATGTTATGTATTCTTATAAAAATTGTTCATTATAACATATGGTTAATAAATTGTAAGACATAACGTGTAATTTTTCAACTCATATATTTTAAAATTGTTATTCACTCAAATCTAACTTATAAGTGCTTAAATTTGACTAAAAATTGTTTTTAATGATTTTAATTTTTAGAAAACAGTGTTTCGTTGTTTTCAAATTCAAAATGATAACACTCTTTTAACTTTTTAATTTTAAGTTGTAACAACTATTTATAAAAACTATTCTTTAATTAATTGCAAAAAATATTTGTGTTCTAACAATAACGAATTAAACAGTAACAACTATTTTAATACGAGTATAGTAAAACGAGTTGAACGTATCATAACAAATTTTATTTTTATGTTTACTTTGGTACATTACAAAAAATAAATTTCTATTATGATATTCTATAAAGGTAGGACGTAGGTAGGTATTTAATGATTTAATTAACTATAAAATCATACCATTAATATAATTTTATAATTATATAAGACTATGTTACTCACAAATAAATATTTTTGGTATAGCAAAGTATAATAACATTTTAACATTTCTATAATTATCACATTTTTACGTACCTAAATAATAGGATTTGAATTAATTTATTTTTAAGTTGAATTAGAATGTTCTATGTATATTTTATTTTTATCATTATTGAACGTGGTTTATATTGACTGACTCATAATATCGATTTTTTTAGATTCTGATCTTCGAATTAAATCAATTCTGACAAAATTGTTTGAATCTTAATTTAAACTTTGAAGAGATTAATTGTTACTTGTTTTCAAATATTAATAATTTAACTTCATTATTATTACATTTAATAAATGAATTTAAATAAAATATTTTACAATACATTTACTATTAAGTTTTTATGGAATTTATCAAGTGATTATTTATTTTAAATTCATCATTTATATAATTGTGTTTGGCATTTAGACGTATTTTAAAACACAGGTTTTTGTGGTTGTTTTTTTTAAAAAACCTATAACCATAATGATTGATGAAAATATAATATATCGAACTACATAAAATACTTTTTTTTATATATAATTGCGTTTTGAATAATTGTCTTTAGGTTATTATAATAAAATCAATATTTAAATGATTAAGAATAACAACGTTTGTATACACTATTTTTTAAGAAATTAAACATATATTAATAAATACATTTTGCAAAACTCATCATGTACATTTTTTTAATATAGAATTATATGAATTACAAATTTGTTTTACTTAAGATATTTTTATTGCG